>CM042481.1:66126696-66726696 GCA_023621385.1 Quercus gilva
TCCTAAAAAACTGCTGCCTCCACATTAAATGCATCCCACCTAACTCTCTGGCCGCATTAATGTGGAGGTGATACCTGAACAGTAACCAAGCAGCCTTATAACCACCAAGCGGAGGATCCGGGACATGCTGGATGGGACAGAAAGAAACTCCCAGAAGGGAACTTACACGTGTACGGTGAAAATAGAACGGGAAAGTAGTATATAAGGTGAAGTCGAAATACTCTGAAGAGGACTTTTTGGAAAAAAGAAAGGAGGAGCACTAAAAACCGCGCCAAGAAAGAGAAAGAGGACATACGTCCCTCATTACCTTGAAAATTCCTTCTGCTGCGCCTGAACTACGTCTTTTTCTATTCACTGGAGCTAGTTCTTACGTCCACACTCTACAAATTTTATTGTGCGGGGTCCAAGATAATTTGAGTCCCTACAATTGGCGCCGTCTGTGGGGAGAGCTTAATCCGATCGTAGGAAAAGACAAGTGCAACAGCTGATGGCAGAGGGAGCACCACAGCAGGTGGACACTAGTCCACATCAAGCGGAGTCTAGGCGACCCCAACGTGGCACACCGTTGGTGATCTGTGAATAAAGGAGAGATCGCGAGGGAAGTGTGCGAACAACCCGCACGGAGAAGAGTCGGACTCGAGGGAAGAGCCATGTCTCCCATACGAAGGACAATAGGGACATGCAGCGGGAGATTGATATGTTGAGAAGGGAATTGTGTTACGAACGACGGAAGCGAACGACGCAGGACTCAAAGCAACCCTCTGACGAGTCAGACGACACAAGCTTCAGACGACGGTCCAAAACTCCGCCCAGTGAGCTCCTTTCCCATGATAGAGAGCGTTACAGTCGACGGACGTACAAAAGTCCACCTCAGCAGGGCTTAGGGAATGAAGATTTGAACAAAGCGCTGAGTCAAGTTTCCAAGTCGCCGTTCACGCGACGCATAGAGGACGCGAGCCTCCCTCGGAGGTTCCATCAACCTGCGTTCACCATTTACAATGGTCACCGATAGAGCATGTTAGCCATTATAATCAGAGGATGGCCATTCACTCTAGGGACGAAGCCTTGATATGTAAGGTTTTTCCCTCAAGTCTAGGCCCGGTGGCGATGAGGTGGTTCAACGGCCTGGAGGAGAATACTATTGATTCCTTTGAGAGACTCATCCAAACTTTTGGGGCTCGCTTTATTACCTGCAGAAAGGTTGTTCAGCCCTTAGGGTCGTTATTATCCATGTCACAGCGAGAGGGGGAAACCCTGAAAGCATACTCTGACAGATATTGGGAGATGTATAACGAAGTAGAGGGGGCCAACGACAAGGTGGCTATTAACACCTTCAAGGAGGGCCTCCCAATCGATCACGAGCTGAGGAGTTCCTTAACCGGTAAGCCTGTTACCAGCATGCGACAGCTTATGGACAGGATTGACAGGTTTAGAAGAATAGAGGAAGACCAGATACGGGGTAGAGGAAAGACCAAGATGATCCCTCAGGAAAGGAGGGAATTTAGGTCCGATCGGTATAACAACAATCGACCTCGGAGAGATTTTATGGGGCAGTCAGGATCTGCAAATTGCCAGGCAGTCAACGTTATGTTCCGAGAGCCAGTCCAGCGAGTTCTGGAAAAAATACAAAATGAGCCTTTCTTCAGATCGCCCAATAGGATGGCAGGGGATCCTAAGAAACGCAACCAGAACCTCTACTGTCAATACCATCAGGACCATGGACATACAACTGAGGACTGCAGAAACTTGTGGGACCACTTGGAAGAGCTAGTCCGAGAAGGGAGGTTGACCAACCTTCTGCACCACACCAGTGCCCGAGGAGGCCAGGCAGGGCCGACGTCGAGAGGAAATGCCTCTTCTGGAGCCCCTCTGGGCACCATAAATGTCATATTTGCGGCCCCTGGAAGGATAGGGTCTTGTCCCTCCAGAATACTGTCAGTATCTCATTGCTCGGAGGGGAGCTCGAATTCAGTGCCAAAGAAGGCGAAGCTAAACACCTCACTGGTACTAGGATTTTCAGAGGAGGACAAGAGAGGGACCATACAACCGCATGATGATGCTTTGGTGGTTACGTTGAGAATTGGAGGATATGATGTAAAGAGGGTGATGATTGACGAAGGGAGCGCAGCCGAGGTAATGTATCCCGACTTATACAGGGGGTTGGGTTTGACACCCCAAGACCTGACGGCCTATAGCTCCCTGTTGGTAAGCTTCGAGGGCAGATCGGTCATCCCGTTGGGTATGATCAAATTACCTGCGCAGACAGGTTCCGATGTGGTGGAAGTGGATTTCATCGTGGTTGACGTTTTTTCTCCCTACACGGCGATTTTGGGAAGGCCTTGGTTGCACACCCTGGGGGCTGTTTCCTCCACTTTTCATCAGAAGGTGAAGTACCCGTCAGGTGGCCAAGTGTTGGAAATATTGGGAAACCAGGCCATGGCAAGGCAGTGCATGGTAGCGGCTATTCAGCACAAGCCGGAGGTAGGTTTGTCGGCCAGCACCGAGGATAGATTATAGCAATTAAAGGACCGAGGAATCTTCTCCAGCACAATCGCCGGGGAAGCAGAGTGTGAGGAATTGGAGAGGGTGACTGTCGGTAATGACCCAGATAGGTACTTCCAGGTTGGAGCGCTATTACCCTCGCTGGAGAATGAGCAATTGGTTGAGGTCCTAAGAAGGAACATAGACGTGTTTGCGTGGAATGCCTATGAAGCGCCAGGGGTTGATCCAGACTTCATCTGCCATCATTTGAACGTCAATCCCTCAGCTATTCCGAAGAAACAGCCACCTCGGCGTCCATCCAAGTTACACGCCGAGGCTATTAAAGACAAGGTGGACAAGCTCAAGCAGGCAGGGGCTATCAAAGAGGTATTTTACCCTCAATGGTTAGCAAACACTGTTGTGGTGAAGAAGAAGAGTGAGAAATGGCGAGTGTGTGTCGATTTCACCGACCTTAATAGAGCCTGTCCTAAGGATCCTTTCCCTATGCCCCGTATAGATCAGCTGGTTGACGCGACAGTAGGCCATCCTCGGATGAGTTTCCTAGATGCATTTCAGGGCTATCATCAGATCCCACTGGCACTGGGCGACCAAGAGAAGACAGCTTTCCTCACTCCCAATGGAAATTACCACTATAAGATAATGCCATTTGGCTTGAAAAATGCTGGGTCAACGTACCAGCGGATGATGACGAAGATGTTTGAGCCACAGTTGGGCGACAACATAGAGGTTTATATTAATGACATGGTAGTAAAGAGCAAGGTAGTGTCCCAACACGTGACGGACCTCATCAGCACGTTCGAAGTGTTAAGGAAGCATAAGTTACGATTGAACGCCTCCAAGTGCTCCTTTGGGGTTTCCTCCGGGAAGTTTTTGGGCTACATGGTGACCCACCGAGGAATTGAAGTGAACCCCGACCAGATTAGAGCCATAAATAACTTGCAACCACCTAGGAATCCCAAAGAAGTTCAGAGGCTGACTGGGATGACCGCCGCGCTGAACAGATTTATATCTAGGTCGGCAGACAGATGCAGACCCTTCTTCCTTTTACTCCACAAATGGAAAGGGTTTGAGTGGACGGAGGAGTGCGTATTAGCGTTTCAGCAGCTCAAGAAATATCTATCTCGGCCGCCTATTTTGTCTAGCCCTGAAGTAGACGAGGTACTCTTTGCCTACTTGGCGATAGCCACCTACGCTATTAGTTTTGTTATGATACGGGTGGATAATAGCATACAGCGGCCAGTGTATTATGTGAGCAAATCACTTCATGAGGCCGAGGTGCGATATCTTCCGTTGGAGAAGGCCATTTTGGCAGTGGTGCACGCTACCAAAAAACTTCCCCATTACTTTCAAGCGCACACTGTGGTTGTCCTAACTCAGTATCCACTTAGAGCTGTACTTCGGAGCGCTGACTACACTGGCAGGGTTGCTAAATGGGGCACGATACTTGGGGCTTTCGATATAAAATATATGCCTCGTACTTCCGTGAAGGGTCAAGTTCTCGCCGACTTAGTGGCCGAATTTGCCGAGGGCCCTGAAGAAACAGTTGCAAGCCCGCTCAGCATGGACGAAAAATCTGTTGGTCTTATATCCACGCAGCATCTCACTCCTTGGAAGGTGTATGTGGACGGGGCAGCAAACCAAAGGGGGTCGGGAGTGGGACTGGTCCTAGTATCTCCCGAAATGGCTGTCGTCGAGAAGTCTTTAAGGTTGGGATTCCCAGCCACTAACAATGAGGCGGAATATGAAGCTTTGTTAGCAGGAATGGCGACAGTCAAGAAGCTTGGCGGAAAGACGGTAGAGATGTTCTCGGATTCAAGCTTGGTAGTGGGCCAGGTCAGAGGAGAGCTGGAAGCCCGAGACGCCAGAATGCAGAGTTACTTGAGCCGAGTTAGGCGTATGCAAGCAGATTTCGAATCTTTCGAGCTATCCCACATCCCTAGAGGTGGAAATGCGCATGCAGACTCCTTGGCTACCCTTGCTACCTCCTCGGCCAAAAACTTACCTCGGATTATCGTTGTAGAAGACTTAAGCTCACCCACTCCAGTAACGGAGGACCCTATTCAGGTCAACCAGATCAGTTCAACGCCCAGTTGGATGGATCCTATAATGGTATACCTTCAGAAAGATATTCTGCCCGAGGACAAGTTGGAAGCTGACAAGATAAAAAGGAAAGCTCCTCGGTTCTGGTTGTCCGAGGACAAGAAGTTATACAAACGCTCCTTCTCGGGGCCTTATCTGCTTTGTGTGCACCCTGAAGCAACGGAGGCACTTCTAGAGGAGCTGCACGAGGGGATTTGTGGGAGTCACACAGGAGGGAGATCTTTGTCTTATCGAGCAATCACCCAAGGGTATTGGTGGCCAGGCATGCAAAAGGAGGCTCAGGAATATGTCAAAAAATGTGATCAGTGCCAGAGGTTCGCTCCGAATATCCATCAGCCTGGGGGGGTCCTTAACCCTCTTTCTATTCGGTGGCCTTTCGCGCAATGGGGCTTAGACATCGTTGGTCCTTTCCCTAAGGCAATTGGGAATAAGAAATACTTGCTAGTCGGCACGGACTATTTTACAAAGTGGGTCGAAGCGGAGCCCCTGGCTAATATCAGGGATGTGGATGTCAAAAGGTTTGTTTGGAAGAACATCGTCACCCGATTTGGGGTTCCTCAGGCCCTTATCTCGGATAATGGTCTTCAATTCGATAGCAAAGCCTTCAGGGAATACTGTTCCGACCTGGGAATAAAGAATAGATATTCCACTCCGGCTTATCCACAGGGAAACGGACAAGCCGAGGCCATCAATAAAGTCATTGTGAGTGGACTCAAGAAGAGGCTAGACGATGCGAAGGGAAAATGGGTGGAGGAGCTGCCGCACGTTCTGTGGACCTACCGAACAACCCCCCGACGGTCAACCGAAAAAACCCCGTTCTCAATGACGTATGGTACGGAGGCCGTGATTCCACTAGAAACGGGTTTCCCCACGTTGAGGACCAGTATTTTCACCGCCGATGGCAATGATGAGCTTTTGGGAAAGAGTTTAGATCTGATAGATGAACGACGTGTCTTGGGCAGGTGAAAAGGTAGTCTGAAACTTAGAAGAGCCTAACGCAGGAGTTAAGGAGGTGATGTCAAAATCCCCCTTTTTTCTGAGGTGACAAAAAGTGAGATTTTGAGGGGCTATTGTGGGGCCAGTTGCCCGAAAAACTAACAGAATATATATAAAAAGTGGGCTTATGGCCCAACGGCCCAAACCATAGACACTCGTTCGTCCGAGGATACTCCTTTGTCCGAGAATACTCCTCCGTCCGAGGATACTCTTCTGTCCGAGGATGAGATCCATCCCTCAAACCAGCTTTAGAAGTGGACGTAACTATCTTAGTTGACGGGGAATTTCGCAGAGTCACATGCAAACTGAACTAAACGAGTATTGATCAAAGGAGGAACCGGAAAAGGTAACAAATATCTCCTAAAAAGCTGCTGCCTCCACATTAAATGCATCCCACCTAACTCTCTGGCCGCATTAATGTGGAGGTGATACCTGAACAGTAACCAAGCAGCCTTATAACCACCAAGCGGAGGATCCGGGACGTGCTGGATGGGACAGAAAGAAACTCCCAGAAGGGAACTTACACGTGTACGGTGAAAATAGAACGGGAAAGTAGTATATAAGGTGAAATCGAAATACTCTGAAGAGGACTTTTTGGAAAAAAGAAAGGAGGAGCACTAAAAACCGCGCCAAGAAAGAGAAAGAGGACATCCGTCCCTCATTACCTTGAAAATTCCTTCTGCTGCGTCTGAACTACGTCTTTTTCTATTCACTGGAGCTAGTTCTTACGTCCACACTCTACAAATTTTATTGTGCGGGGTCCAAGATAATTTGAGTCCCTACAGTAGACATTTAAAGTATTATTTATATATAAATGAGTGTAGTTGTATGGACTAATTTAGTACAATACTTAAGTTTTGTCATTTAATTTAAAATATTTTTATAAAAATAATGACAAATAAATAATAACAACTACAACAAAATAAAAATATTATACCAACATAACAAAATAAAATAGTCACTCTTATTCACGTTGAGAATATGTACTTCTCTATCCTCATGTGAGTAATTCCTAGAATCTATCATATATCTTTATTGTTTTTTTGTTCCCCTCATACTATCAATTAAAGTTATTTCGTATTTTATTTGGAGAAATTATTTCGGCTCTCTCTCATCAACCGCCCAATTACCCAATGACAATCTTAAACCATGTGCTCAAATTCCAAAGCAAAGGACAATAATTTCAAGTGGGGTAAAAAATATCTCTAAGAAAAACAAAAAAACAATGATATCATGACCTTCTGTAACTTTGAAAGTCTATCTTATCCGTATTTTTTTGGCTAATATATTAAAATGTGTTTGATTGCAATCATTGAAAAGGAATTAAGTGGATTTCACAGTATTGAAAAGTAATAAAAGTTTTTTAAAAAAATTTTGTTTAATTGATTATTATCAAAATTTTGTTTAATTGAATGTTGTGTGAGTCTACAAGATAAGATAGTTTTTTTTTTATTTTTTGTGAAAAAGAAGACAAAAAATAGTTGATTGCAATTATTAAAAAAAATCAACTTTCTCTAATATAATTCAATGCTCATTAATTGGATCCATAATCTACTATATACACAATCTATATAAAACTTTAGTGTTTTGATTTTTTGATAGCCTCATACTATCATGCCACATAAGGAGTTGAGGCTTTACATTTTTCACATCTTTAATATTTATTAATTCTATTTAAATTCTATTCTATAGGTAAGCCCACCATTAGAATCTTATCACATAATATATATTTTTAAATAGTAAAACATATGGTATCATACACAAACACAATCTTAATACTTATAAAAAAAAAAAACAGTCTTAATAAATGTCTAATTTTATAATATACAGTTTTATATACAAATATATTAAATGTCTATTAATAACTATCAAAATTAAAAAATTTATATTTTAAAAAAATAATAAAAAAATATTGTATTAAACATTTAAACTTTCTGATGCATTGCAAGGTAAAAATTTTATCGGTTGGCTTTCTTTAACGAAAGTCATTCTGTTGCTACTGGTAAATAGCTTGTAGATTCGTTTTCTTAAAGGAAAATCAAAGTATATATATTATTTGCATATTTTGAAATAGAAAACAAGATCCTCTCCGTTTCAAGTCTTGTTCATTTTGTCCGTTATACCACTAAATTTCTATACATTTAATATGAACAGTAAACTAGACAAAATGGACAAGACATAAATGGCCTGGATCCTTTTCCATGAACTAGTAGAGTCTTGAATAATTCTCCAAATTAATTTGGCTTTTACTTACTGGTAGGTTCTAAGGTCTTAGGATTTTATGTATTTAGAACTCTAATTTGTAATGTTGGCAAACCATGATCAAAACAATGTATTTAGTCTAGTTTAGGCTTGCTCAAAGTTGGTTAAATATTGTAAAGTTGGAATCGAGTGACTGCAGAAGCATTGGGGCTTCTCGGCCTGGCTCGATCGATCGAAGGTTAGACACTTAGACTCGATCGATCGAAAGTCGGCCCAGATGCGTTTTTCTGCAGAATTCCAACTCAGCCCTAGCTCTTTAAACGTTTAGGGTTTTATGTTTTTGCCCTAGGTATATAAGGCAAACCCTAGCCACGTTTTTCAGAGTTGCACAAGTTGTATTGTTGCTCATACATTGCGGTTTTGTGTAAATCTCTTGTGAGATCTAGAGGAGCTTTCCTTTACACAAAGCTTAGGGTTTTCAAGATTGAGATCACTTCAACATCTTGATGATCAACTTGGTTGCTGCCTTTGAAGCTTAAAGATAATCAAGCGTGGATGCTTGTAGCTGATTGAAGGAATACAAAGAAAGAAGTAGTCCGTGGACTCGAAGCCTGCGCGTGGTCATGTCAGGAAGTTACTACTGGTGGGTAGCATTAGGAAGTCAAGCGGGGAGCTTGTAAGTCCTTTTGTAAGAACTTCAATTCTTTCTTAGTGGATTCCATTTTGCCTTGAGGATCGGTGGGTAAAATCCTCCCCAGGTTTTTTACCGGTTTGGTTTTCCTGGGTGATCATATCACTGTGTTATTTATTTTCCGCTGCTTTATATACTTTATATGCATGATATGATTTTGTGATTGTTTTAACCTAGAATTGCTTAATTTGACTAAGTAACAACTTGGCTAATTAATCTAGGCTACGCAATCTGGTTATAGTTTAAGGGGTCTAAACCGTTCACTTACTAATAATGATAAGAAGTGTAATGAGTATTACTTTTTCTCCAATATTAGTGGGAGATTCATCATTTATATGAAAAGAGAAAATACCATGTCATAATACTATGAGAATGCCTATTAGTTTTCCTACATACCAGTGCAGTTGCCTTGACGATAACATCACGTGTATGCCCAGAAATCACAGCATCCTCATCAAGGCTTGATAGCATCACGTCCATGAAATCGCTTTCGCCATTACTCTTCTGCTCTAATTGTTTCTGGAGATGTTCATCAAGCCAGATATCAAGCACCGAGTCAAGTTCCTTAGCAGTCCTCTTCATGGAACCTAAATACCCTTTGTAGTCCATCCATTCAAGGTATGGAATGGCATCCGACAAGACAAACACGCCACTAAGATATAGAGAATCTTTAATGGCGCTGTGGAAACGAGAAGCCTCACTGTTTCTTTACCAACAATGGAAAATCGCTTACCAACAATCATCCTGAGGCTGATATTGAAGGTCATGTGCTCAAATAACTCACTAATAGTCACCACCTTGTTTTCTGTAGAAAGCAAGTACAAGTCTTTAATCAAAGACTCCACTTCTGAGAACCGTACATGCTTTAGCTTTTCAAGCCGATGGTTTGAAAGAAGCTCAAGAGTGGCCATCTTTCTCACATCACGCCAATACTCCCCATATGGTGCAAGTGCTAAAATAGCATTGTTGTAGAACATGTATTTTCCTATTGCTCTGCTTGGCCTCGTAGCAAAAGTTCTATCATTGGTAGCTAGGAATTCCTTTACCATCTCCCAACTACTCACCACCAACATTCGATGGAGACCCATTTTGAGTGAGAAGAATGAGCCATGTTTATCAGCCATGGCCCCAAGAGTTCGGACAATTGGCATTTCGCCTCCTAGAAGATGGAGGTGGCCAATAAATGGCAATGCCCTGGATGGTTCAGGGATTCCCATGCATTTGGTGTAACCCCTCTTGGTTTTTGATGTGATTTTTAAGACACTACAGATTGCTATGAAAGCAAGAAGTCCTAAACTCGTTTGCATATCAGAAAAAGACTCCATTGTGGTCTTGAGATCCTAGGATGAAGAGTAATATGAGATTGAATTTATAGTAGTATACTAGTATAAGTGTCACATGACTCAACCTAAACGCCAAAAAGACTATTCCATTTATAATTGAGATTTATCGTAATGGCTTACCTAAGCTAATTCGACCTAGTACACTTTACTTTATAGGACTTTATATAGTCTTATGTTTTTTTGATAAGGTTTAGTTTCAAAATTTGTTATAGCCTAAGGTTACAGTTTTATTCAATATCTTTTTATTGGAAGTGAATTTTGACAAATTTATTATATTACATTTTTTTTCTTGTATCATCTATACTTGCAAAATTTTCAGAAAATTAAAGATTAATAACTATGTCATCAATAAATTATTTAAATTGTAAGTTTTTATAGTATAAAATTATACGTAAAATATAATCTTATAAATCATATAGTAAATAATATCTAATTGGCACAGAATTTGACATGTGTATTAAACGTGTAATAAATATGCAATCCGATGATTAAATTTTCGAAATATATAATAATGTTAATGATTTTGAGTAAGGTTGTAGCCTTAGGCTACAATCAATTTTGTAACTAAACTTTATCGATGCATTTTATAGTCAAATAATCCAATGCAAATTGATCTGTACAATCCAAGATATCATGTTATAATTAAGAAATTTTATATATGTCATTTTAGGAAACTTTTTATAGAAAAATAAAAAGTGACTAACTTAACTTTTTATAGAAAAATAAAAAGTGACTAACTTTTTTTTTTTGGATAACTTTTTTAATTTTTTATAAAAAAATTTATAAAATTGATGATAAATGTATTAACCGGGCCCATATATTAAAATGTGAAAATCAACACACATTCTGGGTCCAAGCATATAGGCATCCAGGACATTCACCTAAGACATGCAGATAAGACCCTTCTTTTAATTGAGGCCCTTTACCCAAAAAAAAAATATAATAATAATAATAAGAAGAAGAAGAAGAAGAAGAAGAAGAAGAAGGCCCTTTTCTTTGGCCAAAAAAAGGCCAGCACTGATACAAAACTAAAATTAGACAAAACACTCATAACAAAATTAAGATCTAAATTAAGACTAGACAAATTCATTAAATCCAACGTTTACCTCTTAAAAAAAGCCCAAAAAAAAAAAATCATTCTCTCTATCTCTCAATCTTAATTCTTGAAAAAAAATAAAATCGTTCTTCTTTTTCTAAATGCAAGAGTAAAATTGAGATTGCAAATCTCATCTAGTTTTTTTTTTTTTATCTCTTTCTTTCCAATTTTTTATCCTTTTTTTTATTCCCCACAAAACCAACTTACACACGTTTACGGATGAAGGGGGCTTTTTGTGTGTTATGCTGGGCTGTCTCCTGCGGTACTATTGTTGTACTGGGCTAGGCTACCTCCTGCTGTGTTAAGCCCAAATGTTCTGAATAAGGGAGTTGAGACTGGCCCAACTGTAATTCAACTTGGTCCAGCTTGTGCACAAAATTATGCCTCGTCTGCCAGGAACATGCTCACAGCAGGCAGAGCCATTTTGGGTGGATTGTAGCAGACAAACATGATAATAATAAAACAAAAGAGAGTACTTCTGTTTCTTGATTAATATAATCAATTAGTCCTTAATTAAGTGAAATAATCATAATAGCAAAGATTACTTTTGTAAATAAAGTAAAAGAATAAATAGTCAGCATATGGGTCAATCAAAAGGAGAAAGAGATTAGAGTGAGTTCAGCCCGCAAGACCGAAAACCAAAGAGGGAAGAACACTCCTTCTCAACGCAACTAATCTCCCAGGAAAAATCCTGCTGTGGAGATTAATCACCTTAAGGGAAGCGGGCCTAAATGGTTGGTACCACGAAGGAATCCTTTTGCTTTTGGCAGGAAGCGGGATTTAGAGAGGGAGAGAGAGAAACAACTTATTGGTACATGCCTGCCGAACTAACTCTCTATTTTTTCTTTTCTTTCTCTGTTTCAATTTTCCTTTTCTTTTTTCGTTTCTTTTGCTCTTGCTTTCTATTTTGTGATTTTTCTCTCAAATCGTTATTACTGTGATTCTAGTGTCCTTCTTCTTTGCGCACGGCAAAGGCCTCCTTTTATAGCGTCTGCCGTGACCGGATTTTACTATTTTAGCCCTTAACAACCTTTGTCTGGTCTGGGTGTACTTACCGACCACCACTGAACCATCTGTGTGCCACTCCTCATCACCAGACAAATAAGACTATTTTGTTTGTTAGTTTGCCGTGGCACCCCTTCTTGCTACTGTGTGGGTGCTTTCTCTCTCTATCCCTCATGGCATACACCTAGTGGTTCCAACTCAGCTTTACTTCTTTTGGGAGGTATGTCATCCTAGCAGGACGTAGCCCCCAAAAAAGCTTGAGCAGGAACCACAAAATAGGTTTCACTCTCTCCACCGCCAAATTATGCCCTCTTACCTCTGACCCATGACTTCACCATGTCCCATATTGGCTGGATATAGGCTGATAATGTCTGGGCCTTGCGCGTGCCTTCCATCCATATATGTCCAAAATCTGCCTGCTGCTCATGCATCCGCCGTGGTCTAGAAACTTTTCCTGCACAGTCTGCCGTCCGTTCTTGACCTTTTATGTGAGCTGCCTTTTTTTTTTTTTTTCTCGCTCCATTAGGGACTGGGCTTTATTTAATACTGGGTTTTACATTTCTTGCAGCCCATTTCTTGGTTGCCCTGATTTCCTGTCATATCACTTGTCATTCCTGCTGTAATGACTTACTCCTACTGGGCCTCTTTAGGCCTGCCGTTTATTCTTTCCCCCAGTAGCTTAGCATGGCCACTGGTGTTCCTACTCATGGGTTCCTGCGTCCTTTTTGGTTTCTGTTGGGCATCCTTGGCCCATTTGCTTTTGTTTGGGCTTCCTTGGCCTTTTTACTAACTCTGCATTCCCATGAGTTTTTACTAACTTCATTGGGCTTCCCTGGCCCAATTATCTTATTCTCATCCTTGGGGTTCATGGGCATGCCATTAACCCCTTACTTTCTTTGTTTGCATTACTTTCGGCTTGCGGTGGCCCCTTTTCACTTTTCTATAGCATATTCTGCCCATGGGTATGCTTTTTCTCTCTTTCCGGGCTTATTCGAGCCCACTTGCCTCCTCAAGGCCCATTTGTTTATATTATGTGCTTGTGATCCATTATTCCTGCCGCTTGGACTTAATGGTTTTGCTCTATGTTTGCCAATTCTTCGCTACCCGTGTTGCTGGGTTGGGCTTTCTTTCTTCTATTCAGATTTCCAAAAAAAAATGACCCTCAACAACAGATTATGTACTTTTTATTTTACGGATTAGGATTTGGTGCAATATCCTTACGAATTAGAATTTGGTGCAAGGTATTGCACCAGGTGCAATTCACTACCCTTCTCTCACAACATTTTTTAGCTTTTTACTTTTTTAACTTTTACATTTTACTTTTCTTAAATTTTTTCTTAACATTTTTTAATCAATGGCTGAGATTGAAAGTTGCTTTTTGCAACTATCAATCTCAACCATTCATAGGTATTGCATCAGGTGCAATACTCTAGATATTGCAACTGATCTCAATCCTTATTAATTTTACATACACTAGACTACTATCCGAATAATGTTAGAGATATAAAATGGGATAACTTTTGCCACAACTCGCCACATGATGAGTTGTGAGTGGTAGAGGTGTGTCCCCACATGAACCCACCATGACACTTCTACCACTTACAACTTGCCATGTGGCGAGTTGTGGCAAAAATTGTGTCAATTTATGTGTTCCTAGCATTACTCCTACCATCCATTATGGAATTATCATGTGGGTTGATGTGTAAATCACATCAACTCATTTGTTATTTTTTTTTTTTCAATTTCTAATTGTATATTTAATCTGTATTGTTTAGGTATACTTTTATTAGTTATCATTTTAGAATAATTTACTTAGTACTAATTTAGGGTATAAAGTGATCACGTTATTTAGTAAAGTTGCAATCTTACTTTTGATACGTTAGGTTCTATTGTTCTATACTTTAAATTTTATTTTAGTTAAATTATAATTTTTTATTAGAAATCATTTTTTGTTTATTTAGAAATATTACTTAATTATAAATGTCTATTAGAAAAACGGATATAAAAAACTTCAAAAAAAAAAAAAGAGAAAAAACTTGAAAATTAAAATGAATCTCAAAAATGATATTTGTTACTAGTATTAAACAAAACACAATAGAAAATGAACAAAAATTCATAAAAAAGAATTAGAAGAGAATGAAATTATGAACAAAAATTTATAAAAAAAAAAAAAATTTGAAGAGAATGAAATTATACAACAAAAAGATAATAATGAAAATAAATGTTATTTAGTTAATTTTTGCATATAAGAAAATGTCTCACTTAAAGTTTTTTCCTTAAGCCCCTAAAGTTGTTGAGCCGGCCCTACACACATTGATACAACACACTCGTACAATTTAGTGTATCACTATCTCTCTCAAATATATCCTTGACATTCTTGTCAAGGTTTACATTGCATTGCAATGCCCCTGAGCCACAAGGAGTTACTAAGTAGACCCTGACATCATTTAGGACAACTTGAGAAAATCACTAACTACATCTACACTATATTTATAAGAATTAACTAATTTTTATATAGCCTAGATCGACGTATTACAACCATGCCGTGGAATTTAGTACATATTGTCCTAAATGATTTTCAACAACCGATTTTTCCTTTTGTTTTGTAGAATAAAAATGTACATGCCACATTATTTATTTATTTTATGTGTCAGATGAATTTCATTAAAGCAAAACACAAGCTACAGCACTCACACCAATAGATTGAAACTCTCAAGTTCAAAAGCAAGAACTAGCTCTTAGAAGAAATTAGCCAACAAATGTACATGCGACATTATTGCTTTGCATTATTGGACCCAAATAGCGTACTAGGCACTTGAAAATTAACTAAATCATGTCAAAGAAATAATCCATCATTCACGTTTAAATCGTGCAATTAACATCATAGAATGTGCATCGAACTTGAACTTGATCTGCGTGTGTAGTTCTATGCATCCGAACAACTATTGGGGTAATTGAAGACCTAGGTGCGCTATGGTAATTTCAGTATTCACACAAAGAAGGCCAAAATGGGCAAATGCCCTTTTCATGTAAAAAAATCAGTGTTTTACCCCCTTTTCCAAACTAATTAGGTAAATGCACCTCTTTTGTAACTCGATTTTTGGACAATTGAGTTATAGAAAACTGAAAATAAAAAAAAAAATTCTGGAACTCGAGTTTCATGCAATTTTTTAAAGCCCTATAGTGGCGTTTTAAAATATGCAAGTTTTTTTCTTAAGTCTAATCGCTCCATAGGGAGCCCTATAGTGGCGTTTTAACATGCAAGTTTTTTTCTTAAGTCTGATCACTCCATAGGAAGCCCTATAGTGGTGTTTTAAATACCTATAGTGGCGTTTTTAATGGAACTCAAGTTCCATGCAATTTGTTTTTTTTTTTTTTTAATTTTACCTATAGTTGCATTTCATGGAGGCCTATAATAGCGTTTTTTATGGAACTCGAGCTTCATGAACTCGAGTTTCATGCAATTTTTTTTTTTAATTTTATTTTTAAGTTTGATCACCCTATACTCGATTTTCTACAAATCGAGTTTTATATTGAAACTCGATTTTGAGTAAATCGAATTACAAAAAATAGACATTTCCCTGATTAGTTTGGAAAATTGGGTAAAATGCTGATTTTTTTGCACGAAAAGGGCATTTGCCCATTTTGCCCCACAAAGAATGTTGCTCAAATATGACGACATATATATATATATATATAGACAAAATTTAGGTACTACCTTAAGTATTGTTCCTTAAGTTTCTCTCTAAAGATTCAGTCATGTGACTATTGTGTATATATATATATATATATATATATGATCGACATAACTTTTTTTTGTTAACAGCCTGCAACAAAAATGCTGAAACATGTCTCCTTCTTCCTTCTTCCTTCTTCCTTCTTCAGCTTTTTTTCCATCACAAGAATCGGTTTATAGAATCTTGGTTTATCTAGAAAAAATAAATAAATAAAGAGGCCCTCGTGTTTCACAGGAATTTCTATTAGTAGATATAAGTTTCTTTCTAAAATTTCAAAGAAGAGACAATTTTTTTCGTACAAAATTGTCTCATCTTGATCTTGTGCATGAATGTTTTGCAGGTGTTACAAATAACTTACAATTATATAATCAACCATGTTTCATTGGAAGATGTCATTTGTCCTTATCATTTGGAATGCACATTGTGAGGCCCTATTACACTAACCACGTTGGCCCACTACATGCGGCCCAAAGCCCGCGCCGAGGACAATGGAAAAGCCCAGGCCATCCAAAGGCCGCGCCGAGGATGACACGTCCTCGGCGCTCGGACTTCCCTAAAGGGAAAATATCTCACGTCCGTTGAATACATCTCACCAACATTCTGACCGCTTTAATGGCAAGGTGACCTGAAAACCCTAAAGCATCAGTCACTTCAACTATTGTAAAACCTGCAAAGGCGGCTGGAAATAACATAAAGCCTGCGAATACAGATGATGGGACAATCCCCTATGCCTAGAGGCTCAGGTTATTACCTGCCAGATGGACGGCTAAGATTAACAGAAGGAAACAATATATAACTAAGGGACTTCCCAATAGAAAGGGGGGATTTTTGGAAGAGAAGTAAAAAGAAAAATAGATCCTCGGCCTGAGCTGAGGACCAATACACTTCGCAAACACTTAGCCGAATTTCCATCATTAGACTCCTATGAATTTCATATCATAAATTATTTTGCTATAAACTTTAGATCGGCCATTGTTTACTTCGGTGATGCCAAGCCCTTGCACCCACATTCTCTACAAATTTTATTGTTAAGGGTCCATTACATTTTGAGTCCCTACAATTGGCGCCGTCTGTGGGGAGGATTTGTGCGCTAGCAAGTGCGGTGGTCGGTGTAAAGAAATCAAGGGCAACTTTCTCAGAAACAATTTATGAAAAACAATACTATCTACTACAGCAACAAATTATTCAGAAGTCAACAATCACAAGAATGAAAATATGCGAAAAATAGAAAGAATAAAAACAAGTCTACTTCTTTTATTCATATATGAAGTAAAATTACATCTTTTACAAGTAATGCCCAGGGGGCTTGTTCTAAAGCTAACTACGAAGGCACACGCTTGAGAAGGCTGGCAGAGGATCCCATGATAGAAAGCGAAGCTGGTTGAGGAACAAAAGAAAGAAAAGAAAAAGCAACGATAGCAGAAGAACAAAAGATAGAAAAAGAGAGTAAAGGAAGAAATGAAGAAAAGAAGAGATGAAGAACAAATATTAGAAAAGAAGTGAAGGACGAGAAGAGGAAAGAAAAGAGAAAGGCTCGCTGAGGAGCAAAAGAGAGAAGAGAGAAGAAGGGGGAGAAGACAGGAAAGCTACATTAAGGGGCGGAAGAGGTAGAGGCACAGGACGGTTTCCCTCTCGGGTTCCGCCTGGTTCCCCTCCCACCCCCATTGTAGCTGACTTGGGGGGTCAAATACCCATACCCAAGGGAGGGAGGTTACGTTCTCTTCGGACCCTCCTCCAGGCGGCGAGGAGGGCTGTGTCTCCGGTTAGGTTGAAAAGAAGGAAAACCTTCGGATCTCCTATACACCCGTCCCAACGTGGCGGCCAGGGTTGGAGTGTCATCCTCGGCTCCTGATAGGGGCTGTGCATTCTCAGGAGCGCCCTTTTCCAGGGCCAGTTCATTCTAAGGGGCTCAGATGATTGCGCCTTGAAGAACTTTTTGCGGTGTGTTTTTGGGAGGAATTCAGAACGAGTGTTTGTCAGGTGTGAAGGGGAAGGTTGCCCTAGGAGCGCCTTTTATAGTGGGAGGAACATTGATGAAGGCCAATCCACAATAAATCTCAGGGAGAGATTTCCGGAGAAAATGATGCCGCCCCAATTTCCAAGGGGCTTGCCAACCGTTAGATCCTCGTAGATCCATGGTCGATATTGATGAGGAGACGCCTCATTAAACAAGGGGGCTCCGAAGCGTCAGAACGCGTCACTCGGACAACCCAGGAGACGCCTCGTTATCTGAAGAGTCCCACCAAACGAAGAGGCGAGACCCAGCAAGGTCTTATCCTCAGCCAACCCCAGCTTACATTTATTATTATTATTATTCTGCTTGAAGAACGTGATTATTTAATGTCTATTGTAAATCATAGCAACGTAGAACTGAACGGTTACGGATAGACAAATAAGATAGATTAAATGAGAAAACTAGGTACTGGGCAGAACCAAGGCATTGCATGGTCCTCGGACCCAAGCCTCATGGGGAAACCAGATACTTCAGATGATTAAAATGGAAAACTAGGTACTGGACAGAACCAAGGCATTGCATGGTCCTCGGACCCAAGCCTCATGGGGAAACCAGATACTTCAGATGATTAAAATGGAAAACTAGGTATTGGACAGAACCAAGGCATTGCATGGTCCTCGGACCCAAGCCTCATGGGGAAACCAGATACTTCAGATGATTAAAATGGAAAACTAGGTACTGGACAGAACCAAGGCATTGCATGGTCCTCGGACCCAAGCCTCATGGGGAAACCAGATACTTCAGATGATTAAAATGGAAAACTAGGTACTGGACAGAACCAAGGCATTGCATGGTCCTCAGACCCAAGCCTCATGGGGAAACCAGATACTTCAGATGATTAAATGGAAAACTAGGTACTGGACAGAACCAAGGCATTGCATGGTCCTCGGACCCAAGCCTCATGGGGAAACCAGATACTTCAGATGATTAAAATGGAAAACTAGGTACTGGACAGAACCAAGGCATTGCATGGTCCTCGGACCCAAGCCTCATGGGGAAACCAGATACTTCAGATGATTAAAATGGAAAACTAGGTACTGGACAGAACCAAGGCATTGCATGGTCCTCGGACCCAAGCCTCATGGGGAAACCAGATATTTCAGATGATTAAAATGGAAAACTAGGTACTGGACAGAACCAAGGCATTGCATGGTCCTCGGACCCAAGCCTCATGGGGAAACCAGATACTTCAGATGATTAAAATGGAAAACTAGGTACTGGACAGAACCAAGGCATTGCATGGTCCTCGGACCCAAGCCTCATGGGGAAACCAGATACTTCAGATGATTAAAATGGAAAACTAGGTACTGGACAGAACCAAGGCATTGCATGGTCCTCGGACCCAAGCCTCATGGGGAAACCAGATACTTTAGATGATTAAATGGAAAACTAGGTACTGGACAGAACCAAGGCATTGCATGGTCCTCGGACCCAAGCCTTATGGGGAAACCAGATACTTCAGATGATTAAAATGGAAAACTAGGTACTGGACAGAACCAAGGCATTCCATGGTCCTCGGACCCAAGCCTCATGGGGAAACCAGATACTTCAGATGATTAAAATGGAAAACTAGGTACTGGACAGAACCAAGGCATTGCATGGTCCTCGGACCCAAGCCTCATGGGGAAACCAGATACTTCAGATGATTAAAATGGAAAACTAGGTACTGGACAAAACCAAGGCATTGCATGGTCCTCGGACCCAAGCCTCATGGGGAAACCAGATACTTCAGATGATTAAAATGGAAAACTAGGTACTGGACAGAACCAAGGCATTGCATGGTCCTCGGACCCAAGCCTCATGGGGAAACCAGATACTTCAGATGATTAAAATGGAAAACTAGGTACTGGATAGAACCAAGGCATTGCATGGTCCTCGGACCCAAGCCTCATGGGGAAACCAGATACTTCAGATGATTAAATGAGAAAACTAGGTACTGGACAGAACCAAGGCATTGCATGGTCCTCGGACCCAAGCCTCATGGGGAAACCAGATGCCTCAGATGATTAAATGGTAAAGCTACAATGCAGATAAAGCATTGCATGATTAAAGACCTTAGGTCAGCAGGAAGAACATTTCCTCGTAAAAACTAAACGCTAAAGAAAATCAAGGTCTTGCATAATCTCCAAACCCAAAACCTCTATGGGAATCAGTCGCTATATATGAGACTATACAAACGCTGATCGGAGCCAAGGTGCATGTATGGGCCACGAGTCCAAAACTAAGGCAAAACCAAACCCCTTAGACGCTAAATGATGAACCCCATCGGGGACGGAAATCATGGGAAATTGGGGGCTATAGTATAAACGGCCCAAACCGACCCATCCTCGGACAAACCCCGTGCACGAAAATAAAAACCGTAAAAACGGCAATAACACTGACGACGAGGTAGAGCGAACAGGCCAAGAAAATGCGCCGAGGAAGTCAAAATCCTCCTCCCCGCCCAAGGGGACGTGCAGCAGAATTTTGAGGGGCTATTGTGGGGCCCTATTACACTAACCACGTTGGCCCACTACATGCGGCCCAAAGCCCGCGCCGAGGACAATGGAAAAGCCCAGGCCATCCAAAGGCTGCGCCGAGGATGACACGTCCTCGGCGCTCGGACTTCCCTAAAGGGAAAATATCTCACGTCCGTTGAATACATCTCACCAACATTCTGACCGCTTTAATGGCAAGGTGACCTGAAAACCCTAAAGCATCAGTCACTTCAACTATTGTAAAACTTGCAAAGGCAGCTGGAAATAACATAAAGCCTGCGAATACAGATGATGGGACAATCCCCTATGCCTAGAGGCTCAGGTTATTACCTGCCAGATGGACGGCTAAGATTAACAGAAGGAAACAATATATAACTAAGGGACTTCCCAACAGAAAGGGGGGATTTTTGGAAGAGAAGTAAAAAGAAAAATAGATCCTCGGCCTGAGCCGAGGACCAATACACTTCGCAAACACTTAGCCGAATTTCCATCATTAGACTCCTATGAATTTCATATCATAAATTATTTTGCTATAAACTTTAGATCGGCCATTGTTTACTTCGGTGATGCCAAGCCCTTGCATCCACATTCTCTACAAATTTTATTGTTAAGGGTCCATTACATTTTGAGTCCCTACACACATGATATAAAATTATCTCCATTATGAGATTTAATATGGCCCACATACATTTTATTTTAATTATTTAATTATTATTTATCTGGATTTATTTTTATTTTTATTTTATTTATTTGATAATAAGAGTGATAGATAAAGATCCATCTTATTAGGTTTTTTTTTTTTTTTTTTTTTTTTTTTTTTGGTGTGTGTTTGGTTAAATAGACATTTTTTGATGAACAAATATACTCCTTGATGGAATGAGTATAGAATGATAACCAACTTTAAATTGAAGAGGCCCCTAGTCTAACTTTAAAAAAAGGCATGTGTTCTTCATCAAAAGGGTTTCTAAGGAGAATTTCATAGACTGGAAGAATCTCTTCTAATTCTTTGCTTTACATTGGTTTTTTTCTCAATAAATCATTTACACAACAATGGTTGGAGGTATGTTTTATTTTCTTCTCTGTTACTTTAGATTTTTTACACGACTCACTTAATCATATTTTACCCAACCAATCAAGTGAGTCACGTGCATTACACAAGATGAGATACATATCATCTTCCTATTTGGGTTTAAAGCCTAAGGCTCCTAACATATTAGGAGGCAAACATTTTTTCTTTTAAAATTTAGATCATCTAAAGTTCTTATGTAGTAATTAAGTTAATAGATTAGAACAAATAAGTTTTTTAAGTATATTTAAATCAGTACATGTAACAAAGTGAAGGGAAAAAAATATATGTTGATATCTTTAAAAGGTAAAAAAAAAAAAAAAAAAAAAAAAAAAAAAAAAAAAAAAAAAGGAGCCATAAATTAGAAAATTTTAAAATTTACTACAAAGAAATGATAAGAAAAAACAAGTTATATTTAACTAAAAAATTTGTTGTAATTTGATGCAACCACTTACCACAAGCACTAATTTTGAACCCAACTTTTATTTTTTTTCTATATGTATATATATAATTCAATTAATGCAACAATGGGGAGGGGCGCAAGGACAGAGCCATGTTCGTCTCTGCCCCCATCCAAATTTTTTTAAGTTTTTAGAATTTATGTATTTTCTCAAAAAAAAAAAGAATTTATGTATTTTATAAATATGTTTTAAAAATTATATCTAATAATTAAGAATTGACCGCTCCCCCCTTAAAAAAAAATAGTTGGTCCGCTCAAAAGAAAAAAACTATTAGCCCAATGTTATCAAAAAATAGTTGTTCAAACTTCAAATGACTCCCTCAAAAAAAGAAAATTAAAAAATAAAAACTTTTTCTATTTTAACAAGGAAAAAAAATTAAAAGAATAATGTTTCCTCCTTCTTAGCTTTTCATATCTTGTCTAGTAAGAGCCTGTTTAGATATCGCTTATTACTGAAAACTGAAAAAACTATAGTAAAATCATTTTTAAATGTGTGAATAATGCCGTGGGACCTAGTTTTAACTTAATTTTTTATGTTTTTTGTACTTGCGGGTCCTGTGTACAATGCATGGGACTCACAGAAAAAACATTAGATGCAAATTTTTTTCCTTTTCAATGCAATCCAAACTCAACCTGAGTTAGCTCTCCTGGTTTAAGTTTTTGGAAAAGAGGTTTTAATAAAAACAATTTTCTTCTTCTCCAAAAACTTTAAATAATTGGTGGCTCTAGAACTTTTTTTTTTTTGAGAACCCGGACCATGAAGCCCAGGGAAGCAAACTCTTATTAAAAGTGTAAAAAAAGTGTATAAGGTTGATTGGATCTATTAAAAGTGTAAAAAAAGTGTAAAAAAAACTCTTAATAAAAACAATTTTCTTCTTCTCCAAAAACTTTAAATAATTGGTGGCTCTAGAACTTGATTGGATCTATTAGAATTTTCTTTCATTTACTTTGAGTTATGAATAATAAGTTAGATTTATAACTATATATAAGGTTTGTTTGGGAACAACTTAATTAGCTAAAATTGAAAACTTTTTACTAAAAGTGTAAAAAAAAAAAAGAAGAAGTTAAAAGCTAGTTAAATAGTACAAAGAACAGTCCTCTCTCCACCACCATCCCTGCCCCCTGATATCAAAGTTTCGGCTCTGATTAATACTGAAACAGCCTCATGGAATGTTAACCAAATCCAGACTCATTTCATGCCCAACGATGCTAGGCTGATCATGAGCATTTCCCTGAGTCCTAGACTCCCCCCTGATCGCTTAATCTGGTCCCTAACGCCTTCGGGAGTATTCTCTGCCCGAAGCGCTTATCATATGTTGGCTAACAATGCTTTGGTCAACAACGCAGGTAGCTCAAACCCAAACCCCCAGAAGTCATTTTGGAGAGGACTTTGGCAGCTACGTGTACCTAACAAAGTGAAGCATTTTGCTTGGAGGGCTTGCAATGATGGGCTCCCAACGATGGTTTCACTCCTCCGTCGTCATGTGGTGCAATCTGCTCTATGCAATATCTGCCATACTCAAGACGAAGATCCCCTGCATGCTGTTTGGGGTTGTCCCGAGCTGGAGTGTGTGTGGAGGGATAGTGCCACGTTCAATCCAATGGCCTTTCCCCCACCAGCTGATTTCACTGACCTATTGGCTAGTTTTTTGCAGGTTCAGGAGGATGACAGAGCTGAATTGTTTATATGTATGGCCTGGTTCCTATGGAATCGGAGGAACGCCATTCGTCTTGGCAAGCCTTCGCACGCATTGCACCTGGTGTGTTCTCTGGCTGGACGATTTCTACAGGAATACCAATCTGCTCAAGAGAGGCCCACAAGAACTACCCAGATATCTTCTCACAACCATTGGTGCCCCCCGGATGCCCAAGTCTTCAAAGCAAACTTTGACGGTGCGACTTTCAATAGCATCAACGCTGCTGGGCTAGGAGTGGTCATCCGAGATAATAATGGCGAAGTAATGGGAAGCCTTTCTATGCGGGTCCCTCTTCCTCACTCAGTAGCTGAAGTTGAAGCACTTGCCTGCCGTCGAGCTGTCCAGTTTGCAATGGAAATTAGGCTGCATGATGTCGTCTTTGAAGGGGATAGCATGATTGTCATTCAAGCTCTCAAAAACGGGTCTGGCGCTCTTTCATCTTATGGGAATCTCATTAAAGATACGCTGGTTCATGCTTCTCAGCTGCACTTTGTTGATTTTTGTCATGTAACCCGTAGTAGTAACGCTGTGGCTGATGCTCTGGCTAAGAAAGCCAAGACAGGGCCAGAGCTTCAAGTTTGGTTAGAGGAGCTACCTACAGATATTGCTCCATTAGCCCTCTTTGATGTTCATTAAGTACTCTTATTTGGTTTGCTAATAAATTGCCCAGGCACCTCATGGTCTGGATTCTCAAAAAAAAAAAAAAAATAGTACAATGAGACCCATAAATAATACCAAAAGTAAAATGAGACCCATAAATAATACCAAAAAGAAGTTACAAAATGAAATAAACTGAAAATTTTCATTACTTTTCAAATGGATTAATAATATATGGAATGGAAAATCGCTGCATGTATGCATATTTCCAATAGACCTTTACACCTCCAACCACTCATTCCAAAAGGAAGAGTAAGGTTGGCAAAAGCATCTGGGAAGATCCTGCCACAGCCCTTGGACGAGCTCATAATGTCATTACTGATGACGAGCTCAGAGGTCTCTCGTCCATCCCTTCTCATACTAATCATTCGTCACATTCACAAACTTGTGCAAGTATTTTACTCTCCTACTTTTGTTGCTTATTGAGTTTCTACACCTTTTAAAAGTTTTGACCCTTTCTTTTCATCTTTCTAGTTCTTGGAGAATCCCTACGCTTGACGACAGATTACTTGAGCAGTGAAAAGAAGGTAGTGGTGGCCAATTCCAAGGTTGACTCAGCTGAGGCTGAGAGCTCGAAGTTAAGGAAGGATCTGGTCAAGGCAATGGACCAAGCGATGAAAGCTAAGGAGAAGGTGAATGAACTCAAGGACGCACTAAAAGTGGAGAAGAAGCTCATCATTTAAAAAGACGAGGAAGTTTAAGCTGCCCTTTTGAAGACAAATGAAGAACGTGAGAAAGTGATCTCCAAATTTCTTGAGTTTGATCGCTTCTCTGATCTTCAATTTGTCCAAGCATCATAGTCAGGTAGTGGACTTTGCAAACCTTGATTTTGAAGCCAATGACACTAAGATCCTTGCCGACGAGACTAAGGAGAAGGAAGGTGAAACTACCGCTGATGCTGCTGAAGGAGATGGTGATGCCACAGTTGGAGTTGTGGACGAGGGCCATGTTGAGAAGGTCGTCACTACTCCTTGAAAAAAGATTTTTTAATAACCATTTCTTTTTTCTTTTTTTTTTCTTTTTTTTTTCTTTTTTGAAAACTCTAGTTGCCTTGTGTTTGGAGGCTTTAACTCAGAGACAATATATGCCTCCTGTTTTGATGCTTTAACTTTGAAACAATGAATGTTTTGGATGCTTCCTCTTTTAAGCCTTTTGTTTTCATATGCAATGATCTTGTTTAAGCTTTATTTACTTTGCTCAAGAAGTTTTGCTATGGCTTAAACCTCGAAGTTCTTGTTATAATATCAGACTTCGTTGTTTAAGGTTTTTTTTTTTTTACCATGCACGATATTCCTTTGGGAATATATGATTTGTGCTTGAAGTTGTTGTCACTAACGACATTCTTCTATGACTCTTACCATCTTGAGTTTTTATGGCTTAAACTCATTGTTAGAGTTTTTACCATATTTATGATTTAAACTTGTTATTGGAGTTTTTACCATGCTTATGATTTAAACTTGTTATTGGAGTTTTTACAATGCTTATTATTTGAACTCGTCATTTGAGTTTTTACTACGTTTATGATTTAAACTCGTCATTTGAGTTTTTACCATGTTTATTATTTAAACTCGTCATTTGAGTTTTTACCACGTCTATGATTAAAACTTGTCATTTGAGTTTTTACCAGATTTATGATTTAAACTCATTAATGAGGAAAATTTCGGACCTACCTTAGAAAGGGATGACCGAGGATTAGAGGAAAGGATCGTACCTCAAGAGGGACGATCAAATCCCTAATGGTCAATCAGTCCTGAAACGATGATCAGTCCTAGAGGGACGATCAAACCCCTAAGGGATGATCAGTCCCAAGGGGACGATCAATCCCAACAGGGGACAACCCTTTGGAGGATCGTCAGGCTAGACGATCCTTGGTGTCCGGACGACCCATCACCTAGGATTTCCCCACAGATATATGGGGCCCATCTACACATCCTTACACGAAAATTACTTGCACACTACGGCCAAAGACCCTATCACACAATTAGATCTCTTATATATGGAAAGGTGATCCCAAGTATCTTGGGACCCTTCTCTTTACAAGGAAATTCCCCCGTATCAAGGGATTTGA
Organism: Quercus gilva; assembly: GCA_023621385.1. Classification (NCBI taxonomy): domain Eukaryota; kingdom Viridiplantae; phylum Streptophyta; class Magnoliopsida; order Fagales; family Fagaceae; genus Quercus; species Quercus gilva. The sequence continues at coordinate 66,152,808 of CM042481.1, forward strand.
GTCGGCTTTCTACCACTATATAAACCACAAACTTTACCCTTCTCGAGGTTCGTGAATTCTCCCTAGCTCTTGCACTCTTGAGTTCTTGGAGATTCTTCTTTCACTAACTTAACCTTCGGAGGGTCTTTGGCCAATACCCCACCAATGCCCTTTGTTGGCTCTTCTCTTTTGCTCTTCAAGTACACCCATTAACATGTGTGGACGATCAACTCACTGACAATTTTTGTGTATCATCACTCATCATTTGAGTTTTTACCATTTGGCCATGGATATCTCCTTTTCATAACTCAATCTCGTTTGTAAACTTAACCTTGAAGCTTTGTCAAACTTACTGAAAAACAGATGGCTTATGGGGCCTTATTATTTCATGCACCCTCATTTATAGGTGGATTACAAAGAAATTATTGAAAATAACTTGACCAAAATATTTGAAAGGTAAAAAATGCTTAACGGAAAAAACAATGAAATCTCGCTTATCTGATACATCGTCAAGCGAGGTGCTCCTATAAACAGTGCTTATTAATCCAAACACTTCTTACTGATAGTATTTCTTGAGATGTTTCACATTCCAGGGACATGGCAGTGGACTGTCGTTGAAGTCCTTCTGGTAGTAGCTTCCTCTTCTTGAGTAACGGACGACCTTATATGGACCTTCCCAAGTAAGGCCAAACTTCCCCTGAGCTGGGTCCCTGATGGCTTGTGAGACTTTTCACAGTACCATATCGTCGGGGTTGAACCTTCTTAGCTTTACCCTTTGATTGTGGTATTTTGCCATCTTTTATTGATACCGAGCTATTCTCAAGGCTACCTCATCTCTAACTTCAGGTAAACAATCCAAGTTGAGTCTCAGCTCGTCATTGTTTGAACCTTCGTCATAGTGAGCTCGCCTAAGACTTGACACCCCCACTTCAATAGGAATAACTACTTATGTACCGAAAGCCAACTTGAATGGCGTTTCTCCTATTGGTATTCTTGCAGTTGTTTGATAAGCCCATAGTACCCCTGGTAACTCCTTTGGCCATACACCTTTTGCCTCCTCAAGTCGTGCTTTGGTGAGTTTGAGCAAAGTACAATTTGTTACCTTTGTCTGCCTGTTAGCCTGTGGGTGATGAATAGTAATTTTTTATTCCCAGCTCTGCACAAAATTCCCTAAATCTTTGACTATGAAACTATCGACCATTATCAGAGATAATCGTCTTTGGGATTCTAAATCTGCAAACAATGTTCTTCTAGATGAAGTTCTATATCTTGCCTTTAGTGATTACTGCCAATGGTTCGATTTCAACCCATTTGGTGAAGTAATCAATAGCAACGAGCAGAAAATTAACCTTTTTCTTCCCTCAAGGGAGTGAATCAATGATGTCAATCCCCTATGTAGAGAATGGCCAAGGTGAGGAGATGCTCGTCAGTTGTTCTCCAGAAATGTGCTGTACATTTCCAAACCGTTGACACTTATCACATTTTTTACGAGTTTAACTGTGTCTGTTTGCATAGTTGACCAAGAGCAGCCTGCTCTGACCATCGAAGTCCTGAATGGTTACCACATACGCCTTCATGGATTTCTCGCAACACATACATTGCTTCTTCAGGAGTCAGGCATTTTAGGTATGATAGCGAAAATCCTCTCTTGTAAAGTTCACCATTCATGATAGTGAATCTAGCTACTCTAACTCTAACCTTCTTTGCTTCTGACAAGTCAGATGGGAGCTAGTCATCTCTAATGTAAGAAAGGATTGGGTCCATCCAAGTGCTTGGTCGCTAGACTAAGAAGGTTTGCTACCTTTCGATACTAGGGACTATCTGGACTTCCATGAACAACTCTGTCGTCACTGTGGCATCTTTAGTTGACACCAGCTTAGTGATCTCGTCACCAGTTGAGTTGCTTTCCCATAGGATTTGTTCAAACTTGACGCCATCAAATTCATCAATGAGCTGCGTGTCAGCTTGAGGTACTTCTTCATTCTTTCTTCCTTTACTTCATATTCGTTGGTTATTTGCCCAATGTCAGGGACATTTTGCAACAAAGGATGAGATTGCAAAAATGAGCCCAAAACTCCCCTTGGGTTTGTTAAATTTGTCTGTTATTTGGAGAGCCAAGCCCAAAATTCGCAATGCGAGGTACATGAAGGCTAATGGTGCTTTATGGAAAGAGAAACCAACACAAAATGGAAAACACAAGAAATTGCGGAAACTATATGTTCATAAGTCAGAAATTTCAACCCGTAGTCACCGAGAAGAAGAACTTGAGGGAGGTCCCGAGCAAGAGAGGGAGAGTTCCCCAATATCAGTATTTTCACCTCCAGGCCTTCAAATCGTCCACACACTAGGTGGCTAACTGGGCTTTTGTGTCAAAGTTTTGGATTTTTTGTAGGGAAAACATTTTTTTTCCTTATGGGCTAGTGATGCATATTTATATCAAGTTTTAGGGGATGCTCGTGACCAGTTTTTAGGTGGTAGGAAGGCCTTGGACCTTTCAAATGCTATTTTTATGACTTGGTGTATTATGCTTTATGCTTAGGGAAAGGTTTGATTGCTTTTTGCATGATTTTGGAAACAAATTTGCATCCTCTTCATAGCTGCTGTCTCTGGTCTTTATAGGCCTTGGAAAACTACATTTGGGTGCCTGAGTGGGCTAGGCTGCTCAGCCCTTTTCTTATAGTCAGTTGTGCCTAGGTATGGAAAATGGAGCTGGGCTGAAAATTAGAGGCATAGTCACCCAGAGCATGGAGCCAAATCTGGGGTAGAAATTTCTGACACTGGACCTCCTTCATGGGCCCTATATGCCCCCAGCATCCCTAGCCCACTTCGTGGCACACATGGGCTGGGCCTATGTAAAAAAGTCCAATGGGAACTAACCACACCCACCGAAACCATTCCTACTCAATTCCCCAACCATTCGCATGGACTTAGGCCATGCAACAGAGCATAATACATTGATAAAATACATTAGTTGGACTTGCTAAGCAATTGGGCTTAGTCATTCTGTCAAACCATAAAATTTGTCGCGAAAATGACCATTAACACCCAACAATCAACTAAGAATCAGTCCTCAATTTCAAATTCTTGATCCCCAAGGCTTTGGCAATTCTTAGGCTAGCAAGGACCACTTTATACTCTGCTTCATTGTTCATCACTGGAAATTGGAGTTGCACTCCATACTTAAGGACGTCCTTCTTGGGCAATGTCATAATGATACCAACGACTCCGAGCCCTGCAACTGATGAGCCATCTACGCAAATCGTCCAATACTCTGCTTCGTGATCTGGGTATGGAAGAGTGAATTCAACAATAAAATCTGCTAAGACCTGGGCTTTGATCGCTGTTCTTGGCATGTATTCAATATTAAACTGGCTTAGCTTAATAGCCCATTAGACCATGCGCCCTGCTGCATCTGGTTTGCTCGTTGCTTTTCGGATTGGTTGATCTGTCATTATCATGATGGTATAGGCTCAGAAGTACAGACGAAGCTTCCGTGAAGCGACAATCAATTAGAAGGCAATCTTCTCTATTCGTGGGCACTTTGCTTCGGCACCCTAAAAAGCCAAACTTGTGTAATACATGGGTCGTTGCACCTTGGATTCTTCACGGATCAACACCAAGCTTAGGGTTGTTTGTGACACAGCCAGATACAAAAACAGATCTTTTCCTTCCACTAAAGAGCTCAATAGTGGAGGCTTAGCCAAATATTCTTTAAGATTCTGAAAGGCTGCCTCACGCTCCTCCGTCCATTAGAAAGCTTGCTTAAGAGTTTTAAAGAAGAGGAGATGCTTATTAGTGACCTTCGAGACGAACCTATTTAATGCTACCACTCGTCCTGTCAACCTTTACAGCTCCTTGATCGTCTTGGGAGAAGTCATGTCAAGTATGGCACCGACCTTCTCTGGATTTGCCTCAATTCCTCGCTGAGATACCACAAAGCCAAGGAATTTTCCTAACGAGACCCCAAAAACACACTTCGCAGGATTAAGCTTCATTCTATACCTTCTTAGAGTATCGAACGTCTCTTGGAGGTCTTCAAGGTGGGTTTTGGCTTCTTTGCTTTTCATGAGCATGTCGTTTGTTGGAAAATCTGGTTTTGTATCTCATACAGAACATACAGCGGAAGTAACAAACACGGATCTACTTCATTCATGAGAAATAACATGTAACCTTGAATTATAAAACAAAGAATAGAAAGCGTACTTTGGTGCAGTGAAAATCAAAACAAAAATTTGAGAATACATTTAATCTTCATCTCAATTCCACATGGTACCCAAGATGTGTGGTCTCTTAATCAGTCTTTTCGTACGTTGATTCTCAAAGAAAGTTCTTCTTCTTCTCTTTGTAGAGAAAAACTGATTTCTTTTCTTTTCATCATTCGTACGTACTAACTACCATGGTAGTTCTTTTATTTAATAATTCTTATAAAATAAAAACTGATTATCTAATTGGGCTAGCCTTTTGGGCCTACCCAATTGGGCTTTTAATTTGTGGCTTGAGATGGGACCAAAGGGAACAAATAAAACTCTAGCTCCAATGGGCCTTGGGCTTTTCTGTCAACTCTTGACAAGTCCAAAGTTACCATTAATTATATTCAATACCACTATAAGAATATAATTGCACTCTAGACCTTATTAATAAATTATATCCCAAAACTTTATTATACATACAACCATTTCATTAAAATATTCGTAGTAATATAAAGTCATAAATATTGACTGTCACTTTGAAGATTACTACATCTTAATCCTTGAGTACCTAGTTTAATCCTTTATGTTATTCACCATATATTTATGAAATCCAATTTCATAAATATATATACTTTAGTAACTCCTTACTAAAGTAGTTGGGCCCAACACTCCGAATAACCAAACCCATTAAACTTATCTCAAGGGAATATTTTATATCTCCGTTAAGAGATTATGAATTCCATCTTAAGAATATATGTTCCATCAACACTAAATATGGACGCCCTACATACTGAGGTTTTGACCGTAACTTATAGATCTCACTCCTAAAATATCAAAGCAACCGACACCGCATGATCAAGTCTATTATTCTCTCAGGATTTAGAGTTGATGTAAATAGAAGTCGCGAGATTTATTATTCATTTGACAGTCATTAGGAGAATAATAAATCTCACAGCGGTTCAGTTCAATATGTTTTAACTCTTAAAACATATCAACATACCAACTAGAAGTCTCCACTTCCATGATCAAGACAAATCATCTTAGTTGATATGTTATAGTCTTTGCAGATAAAATGTCCAATTTCATCATTAACTACGAACTAAAATTCTGAGTTTATAAAGAACTTATGATTTATATCTTCTGTGACTTTTCACATAAATCACATACTATGCATCTCATGGACTAAGATAATGTCCCATTAGTTCATAAATAGATAGTTTTATATAATTAAACAATTTAATTATTTATGACATGCCAATAAATTGGATTTTAGGGCATAAACCCCAACAATCTCCCACTTGCCCTTAAAGACAATTTATCATATATCCGACCCTTATCTCCCTTTAGAGTAATTCATAATCACTCTAAGGCAAGGTTTGGAAACAAGTTTCAGTCAGATTTATTGCATAAATTATCTTTTCTACTACTACTACTTTTCATGTACTCATACCTTTCTAATGAGATGATATTTACGCTTAATGTGTATCTTCACCACCTAGGATGAACACATATTTTGAAGTCCAACTTCATGAATCACAATCAAAATACAAATCAGTATTCGTACATCCAGTAAACATCAAAATTTCACTTTTGTGGACCAGCATATAATCCCTCATTATCCTAAGATATTTGAGTATATGCTTTACTCCCACTAAATTAAGTGATCTTTGATTCAATTAATATTTGCTTACCATGCCTACTGCAAAATAGATATTTATCTAAGTATATACCATAGCACAAAGACTTCCTTTTGATATGGTATAAGGAACCGTCTTAATATGCTCTTCCTTTTATATGTCTTAGGACTATATTCCTATATAAAGGAACTTCAAACTTAAAAAGAAAGAATCCTTTTCTTGAAATAATACATGTTATACTTGGCTAGAATCTAATCTATTTAAGCAGTTTGAGATAGACCCAACATCCTAATTCCTGAATTTTAACAAAGTTTAATTCTTAAGATGTGACCAGTCTTTTCCAAGTACTTTTTATCATACTGGACTAGACAACAAAAAATTCCATTGATGACAATAACTCTACATCATTCTAAATGATTAGAATGTTATCAACATACATTAAGAAATTTATTATTCTATATAACTTTTACACACATAAGGCTTTTAAATACTTGATCAAAATCAAACAATTTGATTGCTTGATCAAATATAATATTTTATGATTTAGATGCTTGCTTTAGTCCATAAATGGACTTTAAGCAACTTGCATACTAAACACTACTAGTTCTTTGCTATGAACAAGTCTAGTTACATCATATAGATGTCTTCTTAAGATTGCTACTAAAAGAAGTTTTCTTGATATCCATTGTCATATTTCATCCAAATGAAATATAATGGATGAGAGAATCTAGATAGAGCCAAACTTGACTATTGGTGAAAAAAAAGATTTCATAGTCGAACCATTTCTTTCTAAATAAATCTTTTCACCACTAGTCTTGACTTTGAAGATTTACACCTTCAAATCTATCAATCTCATTTTCATGTAAACCTATTTGAGAACAATAGGCTTAATGCCATTAGGCGCCTCTACAAGTTCTAGACTTTAAATAGAATCTAATTTTATTCACATAACCTTGGTCCAGTAATCCATATTCATATCATCTATTGCCTTTACGTAGGACCGAGGATCAAATTCATATCCTTGTGGAATAACTACAAAAGTTTATTCCAAAAGTATGAATTTATTTGATAATCCTTCCACTACAATAATGTATCGGTGTAATATTTATCTACAGAATAATGTCTTGTTGTGTATCTAATACAACCATCTTATTTCTAAATGTATTTTATAGTTGTCTTTTAACAAATTCTGACAATTTTCTTCTAGAAAAATCTTCCTTTACTTTAAAATAGTCATATTCCTCCTTTATGTCTACATTGACTTAAAGAAGTCATTGGAACTTCATTCCTTTACGAAAAGGAGCCCTAGATCATTAAATCATATTATCCTCTAAATAGAATTCATAGATTGTGAATATAACAAAATAATGGTTTTAAAAGCTCATCTTTCACCAATCTTGAATACCATTTAGATTAATAAGATCTAGACATAAGTGCCAAAACATACAAAACCAAAGGATGGAAACTTTCTATTTAAAAAGTAAAACATGTAAATTTCCATCTAGAAAACAATCATGGACAATGTTTAGCTTTACCAAAATAGAAACATTTTCTTTTTGATCATGCTTTTGAGGCTAATTTCTTTTTTGGCAATTTCTAGGGCAACTAACTTGTACAACTGTTTGGTATTTTAATTCCTCTTCTTATCACCCTTACCTTTCGGTTCAGGCTAAGAATTTGAATTAAATCATATTGATCCTAGCCTTAACTTTTAGGATGACTTCCATTGCGTAGAACTCACTCATCAATTCAAATAACATAAAAAGAATTTATTTTCAAAATAATCTGAATTGATCAAATGATTCTAACAAGGACTTGTGGATCATATCCAAATGAGATTAACATTTAATCTCTACATCCAAGAATTCCAATTCATTTAAAAAAAATAAAATATTTTCATAAAATGATTTAGAATTGGAACTCCTTAAGCCTTTCTTTGCACTCAATATGATTCGTACCAAACATCTCATTTAGACTTAATATAAAGTTTAAATCTAGTACTAACTCTTGCATCTCATGCTGTAGCACAATTGAGATAGAAGCCAATGTAGCATATTAGCATTTCAATGGAGACTATGATCATATCATAAGCTATCTTCCATCAATACATCATGCGTAGGAAATTATGACAATGCTTAATCAAAATATATTTATGTACTTCAGCTCCTGTAAGCACCATGTCCAAAATTATTTCTTAGTTAATGTGATTCTATTAAAATAGTAGTTAGAGAAAAAAAATTTATGACAACTTTATTTTGAAACTATGAACATAATTACTATGATATTATCATTTTGCATCCATAACCATATAGTATGGAACCCAAAAAACATACTATACTAGGTGCAACGACAACCTAATCCTGCAATTAATATTCCTCGGAAGCGAGGTCATACCAATCACTATGATTAGGCGAGAATAATTCTCATTATTAATGCTATTATGGTAACTCTTACCAAACAAAAATAATTTGCAACTTCTCCTTTAGCCTCTAAGTAATAATCACATAGCTCCGAAGGGAGGTTAACATTACACTTAGTCTAGTGTACACCATTGCCTAGAATCAATGTGAGTCACCAAGTAACTCCACGGAAGCGTGGTCATTCTCAATGTAAAAACACATTTCATCTATCATTAAGAAGTTTAACCTGTAGAACCATGAATTAAACACCCTCCGAAGGGAGCAAGGCATATACACCAAGGCGAGGTGCCTAATCACACTACTATAAACCGGCAATGGAGGCCGTGAGAATCAACCCTTGAATCTCTCTCCCACTAGAAATTTTAAAACAAATGGATTATCATGAAATCATTGTGATCTAATCACAATTTTAACCCTACACATTAAATGTGTTTAATTGTTTAAATTCAATGTGATGTAACTAAGTCACGTCACATTAGCGTAATGAACGTTTGCACAATCACAAAGAAGTTTAATCATGTAATCCGTGAAATAAATACCTTCCGCATGGAATGCAAGACTCGAAGTCAAAACAAAGTATCTATTCACATTACAATAAACTTAACAAAAGAGTTATTTCAGCACTCCCACTCGTTGTTTGGGTTTTTCTTAAATAATTGTGATCCCATCACAACTAATAACCTTGCACTTGTTGAAGACTCTAATCTTATTAGAATCACTAACTAAAATGGAAGTCCTAAACTATTTAGGATTCCTTAAACACTAATGAATCAAAAATTAGTTATATTGAACTCTATCCTTAATTTACTAAATAAAGTATTCTAATCTCATTAGAAACTATATAACTTTAATTAGAATTTTAATCTCATTAAAAACCTCTAATTAAAATAAATTAAGAACTTTTAATCATAAAACAATTTAGGACTAAGGGTTCTATTTAACTAACATCTTTGATCTCATTAGGTCTTTTAGTTAGATAATGATTGACAAATGTCCTTAACTTTTAACGACTATAAAATTAATCACATAACTTTGCCTTTTTTATATGTGAAAACACTTAAAGAAAATTCTGAATTCCTAGTCCTCGATCGATGCTCGATCGCTTCTCGATCGATCGAGCTTCTGAATTCCCAGTCTCGATTGATCGAACATGTATCTCGATCAATCGAGAAAAGTTCTGGTTGCTCAATCAATCGAGCCTCATGAATTTTGAATTTCCAGAAATTTTTAAAAGCAGTTTTTGACATCTTCATTATTCTTCCATCAAAAACACCTTTTGATTTTATGAATGAAGATTCACAGAACAAACATTAAGGCTTTCAAGATCATTATCAAGAACCCTAATAATGCTAGAAACTTTGAAAACATAATCCTAATCTCATTAGGAATAAAATTCATAATCCTAGCATTTACATGTGAGTAACAATATCAGTAAACTGAAAAAGAAAATTCCTTGAAGTTTACATATATATTTTTCCAAAGGAACAACATGCCCACGGCCCAAATTAATATATCAAGATTCCAAGAATGCAAGCATTAAAAGAAAACAAATTAAAATGGGCCATATCATCCACTAATATTTGCAATAGACATTTACGTGTTCATTACTAAAACAAAGACTATCAAATGCATTACAGGTTTATGCATTCCAATGAGACAAGAGTACTATCGTGTTCATTCCTAAGACAAATACTATAAAACACGAAACCATAACTTTATAGTCATGGGCCATTTCGAACAAAACGAGAGTATATTTATCCTGATAGTGAATCCGATAACATCATGTCTCACATACGTGAATGGCATAGGAAACGGTTATCGAATAAAATTAAACTGCCAACTATATCCAAGCAGTGCAAATCAAAATGCTCATGCTTGACCGATATACCAGTTTCATTTACATTCTTTAAACCTTAATCCATGTCTTTCACAAAAGAGTACAATCAAGGACACAATTATGCAAAAACTTTACTGTAGAAAATTAAATCACCAAGAAAACAGTTTTCTTTGATTCTAAAAACTCAATCACATGACTTTATTCAATACCACTATAAGAATATAATTGCACTCTAGGCCTTATTAATAAATTATATCCCAAGACTTTATTATACATACAACCCCTTCATTAAAATATTCGTAGTAATACAAAGTCATAAATATTGATTGCCACTTTGAAGATTACTACATCTTAATCTTTGAGTACCCGGTTTAATCATTTATGTTATTCATCATATATTTATGAAATCCAATTTCATAAATATATACTTTAGTAACTCCTTACTAAAGTGGTTGGGTCCAACACTCTGAATAACCAAACCCATTAAACTTATCTCAATGGAATATTTTATATCTCCGTTAAGGGATTATGAATTCCAACTTGAGAATATATGTTCCATCAACACTAAATGTGGCTGCCCAACATACTGAGGTTTTGACCGTAACTTATAGATCTCACTCCTGATATATCAAGGCAACCTACACCTAATGATCAGGTCCATTATTCTCTCAAGATTTAGAGTTGATGTAAATAGAAGTCGTGAGATTTATTATTCATTTGACAGTCGTTAAGAGAATAATGCTTCTGCTTCATCAACTCCTTTATTCACCTCGCCGATAGCTTCACACAGCTGTTTAGCAATTCTTTTAGTCTGAAATCTGATTGGAAGGTCATGAACTTGCACCCAAAAAGTCACCTTACTAAACTCCATGTCACCTACGTCCATTTCCTTACTATATCGTTTCAAGACCATTAATCGTTTGTCAAAGCTCCAAGGCTCTGCTGCTATGACTTTCTCCATCTCACTCTTGTCATCAAACGAAAATAGGACCACATGGTCACTTTCCTTTTTTTATCTTGAAGCCGTTTTTCGATCTCCAGAGGGGAGTGAAAGTCTTGGCTATTGCATCTATATTGAGAGCTCTCTTAGTCAAGAACTTTGCTGCTAGAATAAACTCCATCTTCGCCTGTTCCTCCTTGATGTGAAAGTTTGATCCTTCACACTCCGAGAGGGTTAGGTTGTTCCAATTTTTTGTGAGTTCCTCCATCCTAATCTACCATCTGTTTCCCAAATTCCCTTGAAAAAAACCAACAAAGCCTTAAGATAAACCTGTTACCTTAAGGGACAATAACACCTTCAAGAGAAGGGACACCTATTCTACTCTCTAGGAGGGAATGGAAAAAACCACCCTTCACTGGCAGAGAGAAACTTCTCCAATCATACTTTGTCTTTATGACTAAAGACTCCGGAAAAAAATAAAACGAACTTAGAGTTTAGTCTTTTGATTATAAATTTGTAATTTTTTATTAAAAAAAGTATTAAAAATTGAATTAACATTATTTGAACAACCATAAATTTAGAACTATCTTTTTGTATAATTGTATTTTGATTTTGATCACAATGGTGGCAATATAGCAACCCCATTATGGTTAGGAGGCATTTGATCTAATTTGGATATTCAAATAAGAGCCTCAAAGTTCTAGTTATTTTTCTTTGAATTTTATGAGCCTTTTGACAAAATATTATTAAAATTTGAATTTATGGGTGTTATGTTCCAAAGATGCCAAATTAGGGGGAAGAGGAGAGAGACTCTAACAGCAAATTCGATACTTCCTTTTATATTATTAATTTATCATAAGACCAATTATCTTTGTTTACTTTATGCAAATCGGATGACTCCCTTATTGATTGTTTAGACTTTAAATATATATGGATCTTAAACAGTTAAACCATCAATTAATCCGATAAAAAAAAAATTAAATAAACCATCAATTAAAGTATGCCCAAAGTATCAAACTCATTGTCCAATTATTTTTAAGGACATTTCCCATAAATTATTGAGATGAAAATATAGAAAATAGGTCATCAATCAATCAACTATAAGATTCTAAATAATGGCATTCATAATCATATTTATTAATCCTAACAATAATTTTAAATATTTATTAGTCCTAAACTGTCATTTAATCCGCTCAAAAAATAAATAAATAAACTATCAATTAATGAAATGCTCAAAGCCTCAAACTCCTTGTCTAATTTTTTTTGTTAAGAACATTTCCCAAAAAACGATGAGACGGACATATAGAAAACAGGTCATGCATCAACCAACTGTAAGCTTGAACTTATTATCAAAAAAAACTCTAAGCTTGAACTTCTTCTTTTTTTTCTTTTTTCTCTTTTTGGTTTTGTGAATTTAATGAGCACTTGTTTTTCCACAAAAAACAAAAAGGAGCACTTCAATTAAGTTTTCTAAGTCTAATCAAATTTTGATGGTAAAAAAGACTTCTTTTTTTTTGTTTGTGGAAGAGTACTAAGCAAACGAGTCAGACATAGAGTGAGAAAATGTCTATGTTGCTTTCTCGAATCTACGCTCTAAGAACAAGGATTAGAAAGTGATTGGAAAGTTTGAATGGTTTGGATAAGTCAATCTTTTTGGTAATAAGACAATCTTCTTTTATAGAGAAGCGAAGCTTTTTTTTTTTTTTCGTTAATATAAATAAGTTTTGGTCTTAAAGAGAATGGGAAAGGAGAAATTCAAACTATCAACTTTTGTTCCATGAATTGACGTCTAATCACTCCATTGGCCACTAATAATGAAATTATTGTCTTTGTTAAAGTAAAAAGGACACATGACTTTAGGTGGGAAAAGTCAAGTGAAGCTAGACCCTATCATACTAGAATATTACAATAGATTTTAAACATAGCCTTACATTAGTATTTGTGGTGCTAAAATGCCATATTGCTATTATGGCATTTTAGCACCACCAATACTAAAAAGCATGTTGCAAGCTTGCAATGGTAGTGAGAAAGCCAAAAAATTTGGCTTTTGAGCTATAGTGCACAGCCATCATTGTAACTAAGATGGTAAACCCCCTCAAAAAAAAAAAAAAAAAAAAAAAAAAAAAAAAAAAAACTAAGATGGTAAATATATATATATATATATATTTTATTAAAAGTTATATTATTTTATTGTGTTGATGGTAGTGGTTGTTGTTTATTGTAATGGATATATTATTTTCTTGTGTTGTTTATATTATTTTATTGTGTTAAAAGTTAAAATAAAACCACCGATGTTGGGTGTTTTGTAAAGTAAGATGATAAAATAGATAAAGTAACTTTTGTGGTGTTAAATTGCTAAATTTATGGCTCCAGCTAATGAGGCTTCTTAATTCTTATATGGCTATTCAATCATCAATACTAGGGGATTGCAAACATAGTACCCTACTTCAAACTAAACATTAATTATTCTATAAAAATAACTTTTTTATGGTTTTGAATTTCTAACAAGATAGATAGATATATATATATATATATATATTTTGTCACTCCACCCTAACATATCTTGAGTATATATATTTCTTATTTAATAACATTTTAATTATATGGAATAGAATTTCTATATACCTTTTATATTTATAATTTATTTATTTGTACATATTTGATTATCATTTCTAAAATATTAGTCTTATTTTTTTAAAAATGTCTCTTATAGTCACCCCTCCTTTGTTAGAGTCATCTCATTAAAGATGGCAAAATACATTCTCCCGAAACAGGGACATGGTATCTATGATTTGACTTGGCTACACTGCGTCGCCATCCTTACAATATATACCTATTATTCTTGGCTTATCGTATCATTGGATGGAGAAAAAATTTGTAATATTACTATGTTTTATAGGGTTTTGAAATTTAGAGTTTTGGTTAAAACTAGAGGACAATCTAATTATGATAAGAATAGGTGTTCTTCAGGGAACGTGTTTAAAGTTGCCCTCAAGAAAGATACACTCTTTTGTTTTGGGGAGCAAGTCTAAAAATCTAAATTAAAATGAGCAATGTACAAATATTTTTACTTTTTTAGTATGAGAAAAAGAAACAAGTTTTGTTTTTAAAGAGGCAAGCTTTTAAATAGGATCTTATATTTTTTCATGTCTAAATGGGCTCTCCTTTTGATGGCCTAAGTAAGAGTTTTAGTCCAAAACGTGGATTTCCTCCCAAAAAAGAAAATTTCAAAATGTGAGTGAGGTGTATTTTTAGGGTTTGCCTTACCTCTAATTTATATTTATATATATCTAAAAGCTGAAGTATAGTATTTATTATTGTTACACTCCAGTTGAGCCACGTCGTTATCATTTTTCTTTCCAATTCTTCTATAATTTTTTTTTTTACGTTTACTTTTTTTTTTTTTTTTTAATAATTACACTTTCTCCAACCTTTCTCCTTCCCTTATCTTTTCATCTCCCCAATACCCTTAACTTTAATATCACTATTCATCTTTCCCTTCATCTTCCTTTATTTTGTCTCTTCATCTTTCCCTTCATCTTTCTCTCCCTTACCTTTTCATCTCACTACTAGCCTCTACCTTAATATCACTATTTATCTTTTCCTTCATCTTCTTTGATTTTGTCTCTTCACATTCACATCATTATACAATAAATTTATCATTCTCTCTTCCATTCTTTGCATAGTTTTCCCTCACAAAAAGGTTTTCTCTCTCTCTCTCTCTCTCTCTCTCTCTCACAATATTTTTTGGATTATTTTTATTATTTTTCTTGCATCTCTACTTTAAGTTGATAAATTTCTGTATTCGTTATAACTCTACTTTGGGTTGATGTGATTTAGTTTTTTGTGTTTTAAGGTTTTTTTTTTTTTTTTTTTCTCTCTTTGATTGTTAAATGTTATCCTATTGTGTTATAAAAAATTAGAGATAATATATATGAATATAATATATATATATATATATTATATTATTATATAACATGATTTGGGTAATTTGGTGTTTATTATTTTTCTTTTACATTTTTTTTCTTTTCATCTTATTTTATTCAATATTTAAACTCAACCACATTCTTCATATAATTAAATTATTTATGTTTTCTTATTTAAAAAAATTAAACATATAGTATTTTTTATTTCAAATAAATAAAATTGTCTCATTTTTTTAACTTTGCACTTTCTCCAACCTTTCTCATTCCCTTTACATTTTCATCTTCCCATTACCCTTTATCTTAATATCACTCTTCATCTTTCCCTGTATCTTCCTCATTATTGTACTCATTTTGTTTCTTCTTATTATCATCCTTTTAGTATAAATTTGACATTCTCTCTTTCATTATATGCATAATTTTTCCTCACAAAAAATATTATTTCTCTTTCTGTCTCTCTCAATTTTTTGGTGGATTTTTTTTTTTTTTTTTTTTTTTTTTTTTTTTTTGCATCTCTACTTTAGGTTGATAACTTTTTGTGTTTTTTAAAAGTCTACTTTAGGTTGATGCGATTTAATTGTGGTTTAAGGTTTTTTTTTTTTTTTTTTTGGTTCACTTTGATTGTTAAATTTTATCATATTGCATTATAAAGAATTAAAGACAATATGTAAGAATGTAATATAATTATATTACATAGCATGATTTGGATAATTTGGTATTTATTTAAAGATAATTAATTTGTTTGTTATTGTTATATATTTTATTTTTACTTTTTTTCTTCTCATATTATTTTATTCAACATATTGCATTATAAAAAATGATAAAATCAATTAGCCACGATCATTATGGAGTAATAGTTTATGGTTTTACATATATAAAGAAATGGAATATATAGAGTTTATATATGTAAACATTCACATTAAGTAAATAGTATGTATATAAGGTTTAAGAAAAAGTATACGTATGGTTTTTATTAATTTAAAAGATAATGAAACACCAACTGTTAATAAATAGTAACTAAAATAATAATATTATCATGCGCAACGCGCGGGTTTGCAGCCAGTACTTTCTTAAAAGGAATCTCCTAAATAAATAAAAGGGAGGGATTAAAACTCACTATCACTTGTTATTGTATATTTAAAACAAAGGACAGGTCCAGTTAAAAAAGTACTGGAGATAAGTCATACCCGTATTTTTAATTGTTGTTAATGGACAAATTTGTCCTTGGATCATAGCACAGGTGGTAACTAATGGGTAATCAAAATGAGAAAGTATGGATTATTTCCATGGTACTTGATTATTTATTTAATAAAAAGGAAATATATAGATATGGAGCTGTTTTGTAAAAATTAAAATTCAAATAAACACTTTCATTTTAAAATTCAATTCAAAGCATGAATTTTTATACTCTAGGAATTTTAATATATAGAAATTGTAGTAAACTCAAATAAGATTACAATGAGTGTTATTCCTATTTTATACTCTAAACAAGAACTAACAAACTCTTTGAACTACTAATAGATAACTGACACGTGCATTTCCACTCTAATAGGTGATCTTAGTGTTCATCTAGCAATCATGGTAACTCTATCTGGAGTATCTTAGTAAGCAGTGATCACTTTGTAAAGTATCAAACAAAAGACGATAAGATTCTACGTAATTGTGCAAACTAAATGGCTCTTTGTAACAAAATCCGAGGATATTTGATCTAATTTGGGTTTTTGAATAAGGTAGTCAAAGTTTTGGTTATTTTTCTTTGAATTTTATGAGTCTTTTAAGAAAATATTATTAGAATTTGAGTTTATGGGTATTTGTCCAAAAAAAAAATATATATTTAAGCAATTGAGAAGATGGGGAGGTTTCGGTACCCTAAGTGCTAAGTTTTACAGAAATTTGGCATTGACAATGCTGAATTGGGGGAAAGAGAAGAGAGAGACTCTTACAACCAATTTGGTACTCCATTTCAAATCACTATAACACCAACCGTCTTTTTTACATATATATATATATATATATATAGATACATACGTCCTAAATCATCAATGAATCTGTTCAACAAATAAATAAATAAACCATCAATTAAAGAATACTCAAAGCGTCAAACTCTTTGTTCAATTATTTTTAAGGATATTTCCCATGAAGCAGGGAGATGGAAATATAAAAACAAGTCATCAATCAACTGTAAGGTTCCAAATAATGGCATTTGGAATAATTTTGAGGAATCATAATAATAATCATAAATTAAATATATACGAGTCCTAAACCATCCATTAATCCATTAAAAAAATCCATCAATTAAAGAATGGTCAAATTCTCAACCTCTTTGTCCAATTTTTTTAAAAGATATTTCCAGAAAGCATTGAGATGAAAATATAAAAAAAAATAAGTCGTCAACCAACTGTAAGCCTCAATTTTTATTTTTTATTTCTTGGTTGTGCAAATTTAATGAACCCTTCAATTAAATTTTATGAGTACAAACCATGGTTTTAAAAACCGAACCGGGCATCAAACCGGTTTTTTTTCAATTTTCGGTTCAACCTCGATTTTTGACCGATTTTGGCCGGTTTTCCAGTTGTTGACCGGTTTTGGGGCTTTTAATCGGACCGGATTGGCTCCCGATTCTCGGTTGAACCGATCAAACCGGCCGGTCCGATCTAGTTTTTAAAACAGTGGTACAAACAAACATCAATTAGAAGATATCTAAGACAATCCATAAGTAAGATGTTTTTTTTTTCTTACATGGAAAACTCATTAATGAGAAGATAAAGGCTACATAACCGTTTAATAAAAAATTTCTAGTATAATATAATGAGCTTATAATAATTTTTGTAATGGAAGGAAAGCTTTGGTTGACTATTTAATGTGTTTTGGTTTAAGGGTAGAAAAAAAAGAGAGATTCAAAGTTCAAACTAATGATTTTGGTTTTATGAAGTATTCTCCTTAATCACTTGTGTTACTAAAAAAGAATACAATTAAAATTAGTCTAGATCAGTGGAGGAGCCAAAAATTTATCTTGGGGGGGCAAAAAAAAAAAAATGAGATGATTAAAATTTTCCCCTATCTATACTACCACATCCATCATTCATGCTAAGTATAATAATTAAAATAGTACTATAAACACATACTACAAAAAGTGTATTTATTAAATTTAAACAATTCATGAGGTAAGATTGACAAAAATATTTAATAATATTAACTTATGTGGAATCAAAATATGCCAAAAACAAGCAGTAATATAAAAAGTTAAATATTTTTATTCAATACTATAATCTATACTCTTTAAGAGGGAATTGTCAAGTAGCGAATTAGAAATAAAATTATCATTAATTTTCCTTTTTATATAAACAAAAAAAATTTAGACAAAGTATATTTGTATCAGTTATAATAATAGTTTATTATATTTATATATCATATAATAGATTAATTAATTTAATGACTAATAACAAAGGTAAGAAAAATCACACTTGGGGTCCCACGTGTAGGACTTGTAGCAAACTGTAATCTAAATTGAAGTGTAGGTTAGGGAGGATAACTTTGCTTTAGAATACAACTTGAAGGGCAACCCACCACGTGTAGGACTTAAAGCAGATTGTAATCTCAAATCTATAAAGAAAATCTTATTTGAATAAATAAACCACTAGAGGATTGAGCGAAGAAATAAAGAAAAGAAGAAAAAATAAAAAGCAAAGCAGATTGACTAACAAGTGCGTCTAAATGTTGGAGAGAGAGAGAGAGAGAGGTTGAAGAAAAAACCTTCTGTGACTATGGTGGTGCTCTAATTTTTTGCCCAAAAAGAATCCAAGATGCAAATCAGCGGAGCTTGGTGGTGCCATCTGTGATTGTGCTCTAATATTTTGAGGATGAAGAAAAAACCCTCCGCCATTAACTCCAAACTCCAAAGTAAGCAAAAATTACTTTGGAGCAAAAATTACTCTTTTTTTAGTTTTTGATTTCCTTTTAATGATGTATACAATTATGTTTAATAGGATTGTAAACCTATTTAATTAAGGTAAAATGTTCTTTTATACTTTCTTTTAAAATACAATAAATACTAGTTATACATATATACAAAATTTTAGCCGGGAATGAGGGGGCCAAAAGCATATATTTTCTTTAAGAGGGATAAACTTGCTTCTCATACTTTTTTTTTTGAGAATCAACTTGCTTCTCATACTATTTATAAATATATCTACTAATTTTTTTATAAAAAAATTTTTTGTGGGGGGGGGGGGGTGGGGGGGTAATGTGGCTCTGCCACTGGTCTATATCCACAGGAAAAAAAAAATTGCCACTATAGGGAATAAATTGTTATTAATAATTTGATAAATAAAAATGTAATATTAATGGTGCTTAAAATTAAATAAAAATCAATAAAAAGTTTAGCGATTTAAATATTGTATGTTAGATTGGATAAACTTGTCTTATTCTTGTTGGAAATTTAGGTTACTAAACACTTTGCCATGATTTCATCATAATATATACTTTATTTATATTTAGAATTCTCCAATTCATTTTTTATTTTTTTGAGAAACTAAAATGAATTCTCCAATTCATTTTAAATTAAAACAATATTGCCAATCTATTAATTAAAGTTTATGGCCGTGGCCCTTGAATGAGAAACTGAGAGAGTGTATTTTCTGGGAAAGACTACAAAGAGTCAAAGACACTAGAAATTGACCGATGAAATTGATACGTGGCAGCCAAAAAAAAAAAAAATGTGGCCGGACAAAATGGAGGGAGGGTAATACTTGCAAGACTTCAGTCAATGCTTGTAGTGTAAAACAAAACAAAATCAAACGGACAGGTGCGCCTATAAATTACCATCCAATTTGGTATCCTTTTTCACAATTAACCATTACTGCTCATAATCTGATAATGGAGGGCTCCTTAGGATTCCTCTTCCTCACTTTTCTAATTACTCTTCCTCATTTCTTCATTTTCTGCACCGGACACACTGACTCTGAGGTTCGTTGCATCGATAGCGAGCGACATGCCCTTCTCAACTTCAAGCAAGACCTTATTGATCCTTCAAACCGGCTCTCCTCTTGGACTGTTGATGGGGATTGCTGTCACTGGGTGGGTGTTGTCTGCCACAACCTCACTGCTCACGTCCACCAACTCCATCTCAGAAGCTTCCCTCCTTCAGGTAGTTTTGAATCTGAAGAACAATATGAAGCCTATGAGCGGCGGTCAATGTTTGGTGGTAAGCTCAATCCTTCTCTGCTTGATTTGAAGCATTTGAATTACATTGACCTCAGCTTCAATAATTTCTCTGCTTCTCCTATTCCCGAATTTCTCGGTTCAATGAAGAGTTTAACATCTCTCAATCTCTCTAATGCGAGATTTGTGGGACGCATACCTCATCAACTTGGAAATCTCTCCAATTTGCTCTATCTCAATCTCGAAAATTCTATTTTTCCTGGTTTATATGCGAATAACCTTCAATGGCTTTCTGGTCTTCCTTTGCTACAACATCTCGACATGAGTTATGTTAATCTTAGCAATGCCTCTGACTGGCTACGAGTCACAGACACGCTCCCTTCCTTGTTTGAGTTGCGGTTGTCAGATTGCCAACTTCCTTTCATTCCACCGACACCCACTGTTAACTTTTCATCTCTCCTCACCCTCGATCTTTCAGGGAACCAATTTGAAAACACTTTGATCCTATCATGGATCTTTGGTCTTCGTGATCTTGTTTCTCTTGATCTATCTAACAATTACTTTCAAGGTCCAATCCCTGTTGATCTCCAAAACATGACTTCTCTTAGTCACCTCCATCTATCTTATAACCATTTCAACTCTTCAATTCCCAATTGGTTGTATAGTTTTAGTCGTCTTGAGTTTCTCAACCTTGCCGACAATAATTTGCAGGGTACAATCTCCAGTGCCTTTGGAAACCTAACATCTGCCATTAGTATTGACTTGTCAGAAAATGAACTTGGAGGAAAGTTGCCAAGATCGTTGGGTAATCTCTGTAACTTAAGGGAAATCACATTGTCATACAACAAATGGAGTCAGGAGATATCTGAAATCTTAGAAAGTTTATCAGGGTGTCTTTCAGATAGATTAGAGATCTTAGGCTTAAGTGAATCTCAACTTCATGGTCATTTGACGGATGAACTTAAGGCATTTAAAAATCTAGTCCGACTTTCTTTTTCTTCTAATTCAATTTCAGGTCCAATTCCAGTGTCTTTTGGAAATCTTTCATCTTTGACATACTTGGATTTTTCAAACAATCTATTCAACGGAACTCTCCCTCAAAATTTTGGACATTTGAAAAATCTAGTCACACTTGATTTTGGGAATAATTCAATTTCGGGTCCACTTCCAGTATCTTTTGAAAATCTTCAATCTTTGACATACCTGGATTTTTCAAACAATCAATTCAATGGAACTCTCCCTCAAAATTTTGGACAGCTTTCCAAACTTGAGACTTTACGTATTGGTTCTAATATGTTGAAAGGTGTTGTGTCTGAAGTTCATTTTTCCAATTTAACCAATTTGAGGATACTTTCTGCATCTGGAAACCAACTGACTTTAAAAGCAAGTCAAAACTGGATTCCTCCTTTTCAGCTTGAGTCTTTATCCTTGGGATCATGGAATTTAGGGCCGAAATTTCCCCCATGGCTTTGTTCACAGAGGCATCTGGTGTCCTTAGACATTTCTGATGCAAGGATTTCAGATGTGGTTCCTCCTTCATTTTGGAATTTGTCTTCTCAGTTCCAATATTTAAATCTCTCCCACAATCTAATCCATGGAGAAATTCCCGTGATTTTGTCTGCTTCAGTGATTGATTTAAGTTCAAACCATTTCAAAGGTCCTTTACCTTGTATATCCTCTAATGTGACTATGCTAGATCTTTCTAACAATTCATTCTCTGGATCCGTTTCTCACTTTTTTTGTTTTAGAATGAATGAGCAAAAATACATAGGACATCTCTATCTTGAAAAAAATAGTTTATCAGGAATAATACCTAATTGTTTGATGAATTGGAACTCCTTGGCGGTCTTGAATTTGGGGAACAACAATTTTAGTGGCAGTATTCCATCATCCATGGGATCTTTGACTTATCTTGGTTCTTTGCATCTATACAACAACAAATTCTCTGGAAAATTACCATCATCTTTGAAAAATTGTAAAGAGTTGGTAATTATTGATGTTGCTGAAAATAGATTTGCTGGAAACATACCTTCTTGGATTGGGCATAGATGTACAAGCTTGATGATTCTTAACCTTCGCTCAAACTATTTCCATGGTCACATACCAAAAGAACTCTGTGCTCTAGCTTCACTCCAAATATTGGACCTTTCACATAATAAGCTATCTGGAAGCATACCTAGATGTGTTAAAAATTTTAGTGCCATGGCCACAAATAATATTTCAAATGACCCCTTGAATTCTTATCGTTTTCATCCTGCTTTAGGTGGACCTCTCCCACTTGAAAGTGCATTGCTCGTGACAAAGGGAAACATTTTTGAGTATAGCACCATTCTCCAATTGGTAAAAAGTATAGACTTTTCCAAGAATAGTTTATCAGGAAAGATCCCCATCGAAGTTACTAGTCTCCAAGGATTACAATTTTTGAATTTGTCATATAATCTCTTGATCGGAAGTATTCCTGAGAATATAGGTGCTATGGGATCATTGGAATCTATTGACTTCTCTTTGAACCAACTTTCGGGTCAAGTTCCCTCAAGCATGTCAAGTTTGACATTTTTAAATCATTTGAACTTGTCAAACAACAATTTGACTGGGAAAATTCCTTTAGGCACTCAACTACAAAGCCTTGATCCATCTAGTTTTATTGGAAACAAACTGTGTGGACCACCACTTATTAATGATTGTACTACAAATGGTGTAAAACCAAACATAAGAAGTAAAGATACTAGTGGACTTGAAGTGGATTGGTTCTATGTGAGCATGTCACTCGGCTTGGTGGTTGGGTTTTGGGGTGTATGTGGTCCTTTACTATTCAATAAGCAATGGAGAATGATGTACTTTCAATTCCTAGATCACATAGGGTACAAGCTTAAGAGTGTTGTCTTGTTGTAAGATTCTTAATACTTTGTGCAAATGTTAAATATTTTGATCATGTTAAATATTGTAAGTAAATGCAGTCTTGATCATGTTAATATTTTGATGATTTCCAAATAATTTGTAGTGTCATGTGATCCCTGAAGATTAATATTGTAAAATCAAATTTTAGTTCATAAAAGTAACTGATTTGTTATAAGTAGTAATGTAGTATACTATACCTTGTAAGGATTCCCTATTACTGTTTTTGTTACTCTAAAGAGAAAAGTTGATATATTCATCCGGCTATCCTAGCAGATCTCTTTAGAATCTCCTAGCGATCACTTTCTAATGTCTAAAGTCTCAACATGATTGTGTATAACTGGACAAACTAAACATTTAGTTTATAACAGATTCCAAGGCTATCATTTGGATACATTCCAACTAGTTTTTAAGAAGGAAGCCTAGTTTACAAAATTGTGGCTCTCAAAAGTCTACTTCTCCTCCCCTACCAAATAGGAGAAAATTTTCCAACAATTTTAAGGAAATAAATAAAAACTACCTTGGATCTTGATTTTAAGGTTTTTCTGATTCTTATTTTTTCTATAAATTTTTATTAAATGTACACAATATTGTGATACAGTAGTAAGTCTAGTACTATGCTTTTGTTTACCGAGGCCTGCCAAATGATAGTTAATTTACCATACCTTTCTGCTAAATAACGTATCTCAGCATTCCTTGAATTTCAAGATATTTAAAACTAAATGGTTCATGTTTTTTAGAGTTCTGGTCATGCTTGTAGAGGACCAATAGTGAAAGGTATTGTAAGGGGATTTTGAAACTTAGTTCGGAACAATTTTACATGTTTTTGGTTTGCTATATAGGTAGACAATTTCTCAAACATATTGTAGATGAACATGGAACTTGCAACTTGCAATTTAAGCTAAATGGTATGCTGTGAAATACTTTCTCCCACTTGCAAGAAAGTTTATAATATACATGAAGGTCCTATTTACAAGTCTTCAGAGAAGCATGACCCTAGCATACATGAAAAAAAAAAAAAAAAAGAAAAAAAAAAAAAGAAGCATATAAAAAATTCTCATGTGTTGAGAAAATCAAATCATAAACAGTAGTCCTCTTCTTTCTAAGGTGATATTTAAATGATCTTCCTGGTTAATTGCTAGAGAAAATGAACAAGACAAAAACGTTATTTATGAGATAAGTATGGATGTTTGGTTTTGGCTAAAAACATATTTAACCATAAGCTTGTGTTGTTTCCTGCTATGAACATGCTTCTCTTGCTGTAGTTTTCTCTGTAATACCCTACAATTCCAGCTTATGCAAAGAAGTTCCAATGTAAACTGCAATGAGTAAGAAAAACAAGCCTTTCCAAGTTTCAAAGCTCTTACAAATCCTTCAAATGGGCTTGTTTTTGGCTTTTTGTCTATTCAAGAAGATTGCTATAGATGGATTGGAGTCTGATGTGACATTGTAAGTAGAAAGTTGGGTCAAGCTCCAACTAGGAATATCATATTCTGCTAAGGATATAGATTAATGTTGGGTGGCAAGATTCATCCTTTTTAACTGGAGCTAGAACTACTAAATTAATTGAATTAATAATTCTATAGATATGGGCATTCCAAGCTACTTTGATTACTTATAGAGACTTAGACATCTTGACCTCTTGATGCGTGTCAGGAATCGGCGCCCAACAATTTGGAAAACTCCATTAGCACAATTCTTGAATCAATGAGCAGGCTTCCTCACCTTTTTGTCCAAGTTGAACCAATGTTGGTCCCTATAATGCATAGAATGTTAACAAGTGATGGCCAAGGTATGTATTCTAATACCTCAATTTGGCTTATTTTTTACATTGTTTCTTTTCTGAGTCTTTTTATTTCCTGATAAAGTTTTGCTGCCAAAAAGGATTGGTGGGTCTTGTTTATGTTGTTATCAATAACTCTCAAGGGTATTTAATTTGATTTTGTATTATGTTTTCTGTATATATTGGATTCTTTATCTTCTTGAGTGTTTGCGGTTGACAGTTGTTTAAAGGATTGGTTTTTCTGCTATTTCATATGGGTACATAAAGGGTTTAAGTATCCTGTCCTTGTGCCTTCACATGTAAATATACACAAGCACTTCTGTGTAAAGGGTTATTCCACTTTGTTATTACTGTTCATTTTTCTGTTGAATTTTCTTGTGGCTTGCCAAGTAAAAAATTTAATTTTTTTCTTATGCCCCCAGTCTTTGAGTTTTGATAATACTTGGCAGATAACCTATCTCAAATCTGCAAAGACGGCTGATAAAAAGTTACTTCTTTTTACAAATGAAGATGATCCTTTTGGGAATATCAAGAGAGCGACAAAAATAGATATGACATGAACTACATTGCATAGAGCTAAAGTACTTATTTGCACTTGCTTCAACGGTTTTCTTAAAGGGATTTTAATCTTTTGAAAGTCGCTGATACTTTCTTCTTCTCTCTCCCCACAGGATGCCCAAGATCTAGGCATCTCAATTGAACTTCTTGCCTTGAGTCAGCCTGATGAGGAGTTCAATGTCTCACTTTCCTTTGCTGTATGGACATAGCTCATTTTGATTTGTTGAGTGAATTTCTTGTCTGATTAGATTAGTTGCATTGCTTACTACTTCAAACCTTATTTGTTACAGGATTTGATTGGATTGGAAGGGGATGACCTCGCTCAATTTTTACCTTCAGTGAGAGAGAATTATGCCTTCCTCTAGTTTTTCTTTATGGTATTACTTATGTGCTAATCATTGTTGCATATTGCTAGTTACACACTAACGAACAAATAGCTTCTGAAATCGTGTTTTGAAAACACGATTGTGAAAACACAATTTCACAATTTTAACCGAAATTGTGTTTTCAAAACACGAATTCATATGTGTGTCCCTTACATAGTGTGTAATTATCACCACTCTTCCTTATGTGCAATTTTCAGGATTACCACATATCATATTAGAAGTGGGGGAACTGATTGTTGCATTATGCATTTGAAATTGCTTAAATATCTTAAAAGTTTTGATTTTTGAAGTCTGTCTTGGCTTTTTGAAATTTGAAAAGAGTCATTGTTATGGGAAGTTGATGATATTTCAAGAGCTGTAGGAACCTCAAGGTTTTAAGTAGAAAATGGTTTGACTCAAAGAAAGCAATAGACAAGTTTAGATTACACTTAAGGCTTTCTACGAACAATAAATATTTAGATAATATTAAAAGCTTGGATGAAAATTGAGCACATATGTTGATAAAAAAAAAATAATAATGAACATCAATTTTTTTGACAAAGGTGCAATGTACTTTGAATGCAAAAGAGCATAGGAAGGTCAAATAAAGTCATTGGTATTAAAGTTGTGATCAGTCTTTTAGTAATCCACTCCATAGTACAAGATCATTATAAAATTACATGATACCTTAGTCCTTACGCAACACTTAGCAACATAATTTCAGTGTAAAAGATTAAAAAATAATCAAAAGTATGCCTGAAACATATCAATGCTTCTACTGTTTTCTGTACCTTGTGATGCAGTTTAATCATCAAATTTTGATAAGTATTAATGGCGGTTGATATTTGAACAGTAATAGAAACATGATTTTTTGTCATTCGAATTTATTCCTTCACATGAAATTTTCACAGCATGCTACAATGATATAATCTCCAGGTCAGGTTTTATTATATTGTGTTGAAGATTTTAGAGTGTTCAATATTGATGCTGGAATTTATATTGTCAAGTTCCTTTTCCTAGTCTTAAGTATTTTCCCACTTTATGCCAAGAGCCTTGTAGCTTAGTGGCATACCCTGCTCTCCTTTATTCGGAGAACCAGGGTTTTGATCCCCCCTCCCCCATTATTGTAACTATCGAAAAAAAGTATTTTTCCATAAAACATCCATATTCCAATTTCAGATTGGAAGATATGAAGGATCAGCTGAGAAAGCGTATGTTCACAAAGTGCATAGTTAAAACTAAAAAATTGCATTTTCAATTGCTAATGGGTTATACAATAGAAGTTGTCACTCACCACTATTGGGGAGGCCACCTCAGTTTGTCACAGCCGCTTGGGTCATATAGTTGCTTAGTTGGCTAGAAACTCTCACTCATGGCAATCGGGTCTGAGTGGTCCTTGATGACGTCATTTAAGAGTGTCAAATGTCTTGTACTTGCAGTTAGGTCGTGAGCCTATACCAAGAATAGATTTAAAGTTAAAAACAAGAGATATTTCTTTGTTGAGCACATGGATTTGGCTGCCAATCAAACTTATTACTAACTTGTTAGAGCCAGGCCATGCAGCTCAGCAACTCAAGCCATGATCTTGTTGCCCAATTTAAAAAAATTAGCACATGTATCATATTTCTATGCCAGTGCTGATTAATAAAATTTATGGTGGGAGGCTGCCTCACCCGTCACCTCCAACAGACGGTTAGACAGTCTTGATTAATAAAATTTTCACTGAAACTTTCTCAATGGTCGGGTGTTAATTCCAGCCAACACTAGGTTTCTTATTCCTAGGTTTTGCTTTCTTGCTTGGTGCCTATTTTAAGTAAGCCTAGGTGCTGATTCCTACATTAGTTTTATTTTTTGGTTCTTCAATTTTGTTGTTGTATCTATTTTGGATTTTTCCTGCATCAAAGGTCTTTAGAGAGATCACTAGTTCATTTGTTAGAAGGCTATACGGAAAGAAAAGGTACCAATAAAGTTAACCTTCTTTGTGTGGATTGTGTCTTTGGGAAAATTCTAATTGAGCAAGGAATGGTTATTGTAGATCAGTATTGTATGAGTAATTAAAGCAGTGATAATATGGATATTTTGCTATTTCATTGTCGAATTTCCATGGAGTTTAGGTTTCATCTTTGTGCTATTTGATGTTGGATGGATGATGCCTAAATCAGTGCACAGGTCACTTCAATATTGGAGAAAGAGACCAAGTTCTTTCAGATATAAGATTTTGAAATTCAGTACAATTATGTCTCATTTGGACCTTTTGAGGGTCAGGAGTTATTGGTTGTGAGATTTTTATTCCAGTGAATCAGTTGTTAAGAGATGAGTTATACCATCTAATATTGTAGAGTTTATGGATTCTTTGTATGTTTGAGATGTTTTATGGGGGATAGTTGATTATAGGGCCAGCAAACTATATCTTGATTTGTACCCTTTGTAAATAATCAATACAATTATTCATTGCTTATCTGAAAAAAAAAAAAAAAGGTTTTGCTTTTCATACTGTAGGAAACCAGTTTCTGGTACTTAGTCATCCTTTTTTCTCTAGTACTAGTTCAAATTACAAAATAAAGTGAGTTGATTTCAAATTTCAAGTGGATTCTAATTGAATTTTGTTTATTGTTTTAAATTTGAAATTGTGTTAGTTTTACATTTTGGTTAGCGTTGGCAATTTCCTGGAAAATTCTCAGAAAGAGATTATCGGCCATGGTGGTCAGATTGAGCTGCCAGGAATGCACATGATATATCTTTCACACACTGAAGACATCAGACATGTTGAAGAGGTAAGAGAAATAATTGAGTTGGTTAATTGACTTTTAGTAACATACTAGTAAAAAAGATGGTGACATCTTGCAGCTTTATTCAGATTCAAATGGTGCTGCACCAAAAGCAATTGATGATCAAATTGAGAAGGCTATTGCTTTAATGGAACGTATCAATTTGAAAGATTTTTCAGTATGCCAATTATCCAACCCTGGTATGTTGCATAATTGCATTGCACTTCTGTAACTTTAAAAAGAGAATAATACTCAAGGTTTAGTATTTTATTTCCTAACAGCTGGTTGTCATGTATACCTTTCAGGTCTTGATTTATATTGAATATCACTTGAAAGGAAATTCTCATTGTTCTAATAACTATGTTAGACCTGCCGGTCTTATCAGTTCAAATATGAACAAGGATCTATATTAGTCCACACCACAAACGGAATTTCTTATCAAAATTGGTGAAAATCAAAGGACTAGAGGTTCAACCGCCAAAACTGGTTTTGATCAGTTGCTTACTTACCAAAAATTTTTTAGCTTACCAAAAAGAAAGAAAAGCAAGCTTACATGCATTACTTCTTTTACTAGTGAACGCATTGACACTACTTGGGTGGTGTGAGGCATGGGATCAGTACACTCAAACTTTGAGAATCTGGGAAGGAACCATAACTTTACCATCTTATCCAATGTTTTTTTGTGTACAGATGCCTTCAGCGATGCTATTTTTTACTGATACATTTCCAATTGATGAGGTACTATCACATAATAAATATTTTTCACATAGAATCTTTTCCCTTGTTTGCAAGATGTCTTACTTTGTTTGTTGAAATATTCTATTCTTTTATATTTGTAGCTTCAAATTTGATGAGAACAGATCACCAGTTTATCACATTGTTGAGGAGACATTCCCTCATCTGTTCATAACAGGCTTGTCCAAGTTGTCAACCCACCATTGGATGTTGCAGATTTGATCCAGCTTATTTGTAAAATATTTGGTCATCCATATATGTTCATTCTTAGATGGAGAGATTTGCAGTCTTAACTTTATGCATGGGTTTTCATTCTAGGTGGTGTTTTAATAGGTTATCATTGTTCTCATTTCATGTTATGCTTGAATTCATTTTGGATAAATTGAAAATATCTATCCTGAACTATTGTCCAAGTAACTATATCTTGGAAAGTTTAAAATTGAGCAATCAACACCTTAACATCACTTAAAATTCCAAATAATCCTCTGCTGCTCAAATTACTGTCAAAGTAAGAGCAAATTAACAGAAAAGAGAAATAGAAAAAGCTGAAGAGAGCTTTGGTTCACCTTTTTGTTTGTTTTTGTTTTGGAAAAGTCTTGGAGAAGAGGAAGTTTTTACCTTATTTTCATCCTTTTTCATGTCCAAATTGAGAATGGCTGATTTCTTTATTCAGAAGATGACTTTTATATATCATTTGGGTTTGTTGTTTGTTCTTTTCAGTTGGAGATTCCAAAGCGGCTATTTGATCCAAATGTGTTCAATGCGTGGATGATTCTTTTCTTAAATATACTGGGGAGTTCCGTTCCCTTGGAAGGGCAGCCTGCTGATCCCGAGCTTAGGAAATCATGGGGATGGTGGAAGGTCAAGAAATGGACGATTCACATTTTAAATAGGCTGTACACTTGGTAACTTCCTATGTTTGAAACATATTAAAATAAGTATGAGGCTTGCAGCAGGAGGCATTTTGACTTTTCATTGCCATTTAAAGTCTTATTTTACTCAGGTTTGTAGATTTGAACCTTCAAAACCCAGACAACAAAGCTTTTGCTCAAATGTTTCATTAGAAATATGCTGGAAAGATCTTGGAGTGTCACATAAATTTGCTTACCGTGATTCGTGTTGGTGGCTATGTACCCGACAGAGTTATCAACCTTATTCTTCAGTACCTAAGCAACAGGTGATTTTACATTTTTCTTTTTTTTCAAGATAAAATTGTCATAGCTCGTCAGGGGATACCTGGCAGCTGGAGTTAGTTGCCCATAGGTTTTACTATCTAGAGGCAAGTTGAAAGGGCTCTTCTTTAGAAAGGGTTCCCTGCGTTATTTAAAAAAATAAGATAAAATTGTCATAGATCTAACTCCTCCCCCCGCCCTCTACTCGTCAGGGGATACCTAGCAGCTAGAGTTAGTTGCCCATAGGTTTTACTAACTAGAGGCAAGTTGAAAGGGCTCTTCTTTAGAAAGGGTTCCCTGCATTGTTCAAAAAAATAAGATAAAATTGTCATAGATCTAACTCCTTCCCCTGCCCTCTACTTATCTATAAAAAAAAAAAGGGTCAAACTCCTTTTATCCTTTTATTTTATGTGTTTTGTGGTTTAACCAATCTACTCATTAGTAGCATCAGCTGTTTAGTTGTGCTTATTAGAACTTGTGAATATCAATTAGTGTTTTCTGATTTTTTTTAAGAATGATACGATCATAGCTATGTAAGGTTCATAGAGGACCAGTTTATCTTAAACTACACTTCCAAGCTAAGAGCATTGTTACACCTAAACTTAAATAATTCTTTATGCCAACTACAAAGGGTTTGCTATATTGAGATGGATAGAATAAAGAATTGGATGTATCATTTGGAATTTAAATTCAATCAGGTTTAGATCATTTTAACTCTTTGGTAATGTTTATTTTTTTGCAACGTAGTGGCTAAAGTACTTAGCAGAATGTTAACATAGCTCTGGCAGTGAAAGTCCTTGAAGATTCAAGGTATACTTTTTGGAGGTCTCCTCCCTCTTTGAGTTGTTATGTTTGGTTTCCAGCCAAGTCACTAGTAGTTCCTCCTCAGTTTGAGTCTACATAATTTGGTATGCCTGCCCTTTTGGTTTATCTGCTAGATTTTAAATAATCAGGGTCCCACACAATATGAACCTTAAACAGCAGCTAAATCTCTTGTTTTATGGTGCATCAGCCATTACCGAAGCATATATAATAATAATAATCATTCATAATAAATATTATTGTTATAAAGCGTTTGCAATGCAGTGCACTATGTTTTGCCATTTTTGTCACTTCCAAGTGGCCTATTGTGGAGTCGCATGAGCAGCACATATACGGTTCTTCTGAGGCTCTTAGCAGCATATGCAGTTCTCCTATTTTGAGGCTTTTGTGCTCATTGAAACTCAAAAGAGGATGCAAAATTTACTTGTTTAATGCTTTTATCGTTTTAATTAGTTACTGGTATCATAGACTTTTAGAGTGAAATCTTTGATCTATCGGTGAGTCACAAGATAGTTGCCTTCTTAAAAAAATAAATAATTTAATTTAATTTTAAAGTTCATCGTTGAACTTAACACTCAAGCACACTTTCCTGATATATCTGTGCAGAAGTTTTGGAAATTGTCATGTATGACTTTCTTTTCTCCGACAATATCTATGGACATGTGGAGTCTGTGGCCATTGATGATGGAAGTATTGGCAGACTTTGCTATCGACTACTTTCCAAGTATGATTTTCTCCACTGCATGACATAAGACTCTGATGAAACCTGCTAATAAAAATTCATGATATAATGTCTATCAATTACTCTCTGTTCAACAATCTACATTGTTAATCACTTTTGGGGAATATAACTTTTTAGTTTTTAGAGGCCTTGAATCAAAACCACCTAACTCTTGAAAATTTATGGACTTATTTTTTTAGAGCATTTCCAAATTTACCCTCGGTTCACTTTTTAAATGAGGCATCCATTTTGTGACATTTGAAAATGGGGGGGCCAATAATCTAGGACAAAGTAAGTATTAAGTTGCACTGTATTGCTTAAACTTGGGCATGTAAGTCTGTTTTAAACACAGTAATCATTTAAGGTGCAAGATATCCTCCAATAATTAACATCCGGTATATTTTGTTAAGAAGCTTCTGGTGAAGAACCTGTTTTGTAGTGCTTTTCATGTACTTTCTCCATATTTTGATTCTCATTAGATCTATTTTCATTTAGATATTCTGATTCCTTTGGATAATTACGTAATATTTTGATTCTCATTAAATCTATTTTCATTTAGATATTCTGGTTCCTTTGGATAATTACGTATCCAGGAGAACTGCACATTTCCTCACTTGTAGAGAGCCAGACTACCGGCAAAGCGTTTGGAGTATGATTTCATCTGTGAGTTCCTTTTTAATTAATAAATTTTGTTTTGGCTACTAGCTGTTCAGTTAAAGCATTTGAAAGTAAATGAAAAAGGCTAAATGATTTTTTGTGGAACTGATTCTTTTCAATTACCTTTTTACTCCTTTCCTCCCCACTTGGTAGATAAGGTCTGTGCGTTGTTTCGTTTATGCTGATCATGGCTGATAAAAATATGGAGGACGGTGATATCGGGCCATCTCTAAAGCTAATTCAAGTACTCTTCCAGAACTGCAAAGGGAAAGTGGATCAATGGGCTGAGCCATATCTCTGAGTCACTGTTGAGCAGTTGCGTCGGGCTGAGAAGTCATACTTGAAATGTCTTCTTATTAAAGTGGTAGGGAGAAAACATAAACTTCTCTTCATAAGTATTCATATTGTCCTTTTAAGTGCCTTATTCTCATAACCTTTTTGGTTTTGGATTGCAATTTTAAACAACTCCCCCCACCCACCCACTGACCAAAAAAAAGGAAAAAAAAAAAAAAAAAAATCCACCTTGCTGCTTTTTTACATAACATTCCTAGCTAGAATGTCATTGACAAGCATGCTTTCATTGTTTTCTATGACAATGAAAGCATGCTTGTCATAGAAAGAATGGAGATGAATTTTTAGGACTATTTGATACTGATTTTTTTTAGGAGGGGGTGCTTAACTCCCTTTTTATTTTTTTGGGGCCTTACAAATTGACCATTAGGTGCGTGGGGCCCCACTCTATATAATAAATAAGGAGGAGCATAATTTTTACCATTGGGTTTTGCTTTTAAGGCAATTGCAATATATAATTATCATGTAGAAAGAATGGAGAGACGGTTTGCAGGTTGGAAGTTTTTTTTTTTTGGGGGGGGGGGGGGGGGGGGGGTGGGAGGATGTTACTTTTATTTCAAGTACACTTTTTTGGTTTACCAACTTATTTCCTCTCATTATTCACTAACCCAACTGTGGCAAATAGATTGGAAAAAGTTGTGGGATTTCTTAAGTATTTGGATAGGTGATGAATTTAAATTTGATTTGTTTCATTGGAATTTGATTTGTTTCCATTCTATCATGGGTTTCAACCAGCTAAGTCAATGGTTTTGGAGATCTGGTAAAGAAGGAAATCACTATTGGACACGTGTCATTCGGTTAAAATATGGAGAATAAGGGTGGATGGATCTTAAATCACTATCAGTCAAGGCTTGTAATTGCCTCCTCAACAATTCCACTTCAGCTTCTAAGCCATTTAGAACCCTTCTACACCTTGGTCCATTGGCTGCAATATCATCTTCCTCTACTACAAGAACAGCTTGCTTCTTGCCCTTATCCTTCCTTGTCTTCTCAAACACCATGGCTTCTTGCTACTACAAACTGATTGCTAGCACATATGAAGGCCTTGGTTTTGGGAAGAGAGGTATTTTAGGCTAGGAAAAGCAATCAAGACTGAATCTTGATAGGTTCTTGGACAAAAAATGAAGAAACAAATTGCAAATGAACTTGAATCCTAAGGATCTCAAGCTCTAATGCCAATTTGATGCAGGGGATGTGATGGGCTGTTTGTGTATGGTTTAGAAACAATAAAAAGACTGAGTTACTTAGAACAAATTGATAGGTGGATAAGTACCTTTGCAAGAATTTTTAGTTCCAAATAGCACACAAAGACTAACAATTCATTCAATTACCAAAAACTGATTTACGAAGAGCTTACATTCTCCTACTTATACTAGTTGTTTGGCATTGGCAACCTCTAGATGGTTGACAAGTGTCTAAATCCTATAGGCTAATGCTTAAGAAATCTTCTAACTAACTAACTGACTAACTAATTAGTTACAAGTGGATTAGGATATAGGCATATAGTTGCTTGAAATGCCCTGCAATCATATACCTTCTTTGAGAGTTTTTGTCTCTAGGAAATTTCTTCCAAAGAAAGAAGATGCTCCACCTAGGACCTCAAATCTACCCTATAACATTTCTCCCCCATCAGTGAGACCAAGCTCCTCAAAAATTTTACGTGGTTGATATATTTCTTTTCATTCTTTTCCCTCAAAAGAGAAGGTTAATACTTTATTTTAATTATTTTAGTGTATGATACACGTTTACAATTCTCACTAGTCACTACTTCTTCTTCAGCATTACAGTGGCTGCATGGTAAGTCATGCTTGTTTCATTTTATTCATATTGCATGTTATAATTTTGTGATGTCCTGCACATTGTAAATTAGTGTGCTAAAACTCAAGAAAAAAGGAAAACTCAGGTTACTCATCTATTATTTTCATTATCATATGTCAATGGGATGTACTATCAGTGTTATGAGCAAATGTTTTCTTTTTGTTTTTTGGTAGAAGAGTGCGATTATTGTTAAGATTTATAACCAATTCTGAAGTTTTGGGATTAAGGTTTTGTTGTATTTTTGTACCACTTGTGCTGTGAAGTATCACTATCAAAAGGATGTGTAATTAGCTGAAAAAAAAATGTTTGGAACTTGTGTAAGCACTTATGAACATTGTATGTTTAAAAAGAACAATAAATTTAAAGTTGAGGTCATGTGCATGGCTACCATGCTTCTGCTTTCTTGCTATTTGGAGTATGTTGTACGGGGTTTGCTTCCTATGACGCATATAATTTGTTGGTTGGTTTTACTCGCCTTCTGCTATTTTTTGGCTGATTTTTTTGTATTTCATACATAACTGGACTATTGATGTCCTAGTAGTTCACCTATATTTCTTCTTCTTCTTCTTTTTTCATAGAAAAGGGCTCGGAAAAGGCATAAAAAATGCCAAAGCTAAAGAAACTTTTGATTGGAGTTTAGAAATGGTAACTAGGAGGAATGTTTGAATTTATTGTCTTCACACACAAACAAGATTTAGAAAGAATCCCACATTTTTATGGATAAAAAAGCTAATGATTTTAACGCCAATTGAAGTGGATTCCATGATCTTATCATTGAGGGGGATGGTATTAATGTTATGAGCAAAATTCTCTCCCACCGAATATGGACTATTCATGACTTGGACATATTTTGCAAGAAATAAAGACGGTGGCTGGTCTTGCAAAGGCTTCTTTCTCATATGTCAGGAGATCTTGCAATTCAGTGGTGCACTCTTTAGCTAAGTTTGCTAAATCTATATCTGATGATATAATGTGGATTGAAGATCCTCTTCCCTGCCTTAGAGTTAGAGGCTTTATTCTTTGATGTAAATGTTTCTCTTTTGTGAATTAAAGTTTTTTTTCCCTCAAAAAAGAAAAAGAAAAAAGTTGTTCAAAAAGTTGCTAAATTTATCTTTGATGACGAAATATGATGTGTTATGTATATATCATAATTTAATTCATAATATCGTCTTTTCACCAAAAAAAAAAAAAAAATTTAATTCATTAAAATAGTGCATAAAATTTCCCAGTCAAGTACTTCCCCCCCCCCCCCCCCCCCCCCCCAAAAAAAAAAAAAAACTGCAGGGTAAAAAAAACATAATCAAAATGTGGAAGTTTATGTTTTAATTATATCCAAATCAAAATGACAAAGTATGGATTATTTCCATTTTAATAAAGATGGTTTAAAATCATGAAGTGAAGGCAAATGAGTAATTCACGCTTCTCATAAGTTTTTAATACAAAGACGACGTCGTATCTCTCTTTTTATGGCTCTCTCAGTGCCTCTCTCCCATTGGAATATGACAAATAGCGCTTCAAAGGAGAATTGAAAAAGCTCAGGTTTGATTTCTCTCATTTTCTATACAATCTTTCGAATTAACAATTAAATTCTGAATGCATTAAATATTGTTTAGTATTCTTTTGTTTGTTTGTTTGTTGTTGTTTTTTTTTTTTTTTTTTTTTTTTTTTTTAGACTTCTAATTATGAAATTATTGTATTTGTTAAAAGCAAAAAGGACACATGACTTTAGGTAGAAAAAGCCAAATGAAGCTAAGACACGATCATACGATAATATTACAATAGATTTTGAATATAGCCTAGCATACTAGAATAATGAGGCTTCGAATTTGGCTCTTCAATCATCAATACTTGGGGATTGCAAACTTAGTACCCTATTGGGCATTAATTATTCCATTAAGATAACATTTTTTTAATGAGCTTGATTTTCATATATATATATATATATATATATTATTTAGCCCAAATATGGGTGGAGTGTGTTTTTAACAATTGTTAATGGATCAATCTGTTCATAGATCATAGCATTGGTGGTAACTAAAGGCTAACCAAAATAAGAAAATATGCATTATTTTTGTAACACTTGATTATTTATATATATATATATATATATAACCAAAGTCTCTGAAGCTCTCACAATTTTTCACGTCAACACAATATTTAAATAAAATTATCATTTTATTTAAATAAAATTATAAAATTATAAACTTAACAAGGAGTGAAACTCTATTTCTCCAACAAGTCTAACTTAAACTCAAACTTATCATTTTTTTTAAACAAAATTATTTTATTTAATCCAAACTTAACAATAAGTGAAATTCTATCTCTTTAACAAGTCCAACTTAAACTTAAACTCAAATATTATTATTATTATTATTATTATTGTGGGAATACTGGGCTCAAGAGCTCATTATCCCTGTACATATTAGGCTTAAGGCCTAAGCCGAGGAACAGGGGTTGTTCGAAGATGAGTAAACATTGTCAAGAAAGCTTGTATTAGTAGATGAAAAAGTTAGTTTTGGTCATAATGGTCCAAGAGTTGGGCTGAGAATGAATGCTTCCTCGACTAACCAAGGCCGAGGTCCGTGGAGGTGGTCTGCTGTCCAGAGGAACGATCTAGGAAGCTCTGTTGGCATGGATAAGCATTGTCAAAACTAAGGATAGATGGGAGTTCTAAATATCTTGGGAAAAGCTGCTGCCACCAGTATTGAATGCACCCTAGCTAACTCCCTGGTCACATTAATGTGGAGGTGATACCTGAACAGTGATGATGCAGCCTTATAGCTACTTCCGGAGACTTTAGAAAGGTGCTGATGGGACAAGGATCAAAGCCAGCAACTTAGTCTACAGTGGAGGATCGAGATGAAAGGAAGAATATAGTATAAAATGGGAGGAAGACCCTAGGAGAAGAGATCAGAAAATTGTAAGAGAAAGCACTATAGCAATATAAACCATTCTGTAACCACTCTCATTCAATATATACTAGAACAGAGCTCCTCGGATTGTGCCGATGACAAATTTTCTTAAGTAAACTTAGTTCATTTCTGTTTGATTGTCTTGAAAATCCATTCTAATTGTTACCCCACCACTCATTAAAGCCTAGTTCTTCTATCCACTCACTACAAATTTATTGCATTGGGCTTGGATCCAATCATATTTTAGGCCTAAGATCTAAAACTAGTCCTTACAATTATTATTATCTCTCTACTTCACTAACGTGATATTTTATGATAGGGTGCAAACTTATAGCCATGAATTATTCTTTTAAATATAACCCAATATTTTTCTTATATTTTTTTATTTTTCAGTCATATATATTTTGTTTTGTTTCAATAATTTCTAAGCAATGAAACATTGATTCTTTAATATTTTTTGGTCTTTCAGAAGTTTTAATATCTGAATTTTTGAGTTATTTTTTGTAGTACCTGAAATTGTCTAACAAATATTTTGTAAGCCATTGCACGTTCAAATAATAACTTCTTTATCAAATTATAACATAAATTGAAGTCATACAAAAGCAAATCATGTAATGATGTAGTTTCTTAATCAATTTAAGATTTTATAAAATTATTTTAGCCTACTTCACAAATAGGTAGGTTCTCGTGTATAGCATGGGTTAGTGACTAGTTTATTTAATTTTTGAATGCAATGGAAGTATATAAATACTTGGTCCTTTTATAAAAGTTAAAAAACAAAGAAACACTTTCATTTTAAAATTCAAAGCATGAATTTTTTATCTTTTTTTTTTTTAGAATTTGTTTTTAGAATTTTTTTTTTTTTTTAAAGAATTAATACTGCATAGTCAGGTACTTCCCAAAAAAAAAATTGCATGGTAAAAAAATAGAATCAAAATATGGAAGTTTATGTTTTAATTATATCCAAATCAAAATAAGAAAGTACGGATTATTTCCATTTTTTCAAGATTATTTAAAATCATGAAGTGAAGGGCAAATGAGTAATTCAACCTCCTCATAAGTTTCTAAAACACAGAACGACGTCGTATCTCTCTTTTTATTGCTCTCTCAGCCTCTCTCTTTCACGCTCAATCTGTCTCTCTCTCTCACTGGAATCTGACAAATAGCGCTTTGAACTTCGAAGGAGAATCGAAAAAGCTCAGGTTTGATTTCTCTCATTTTCTACACAATCTTTCGAATTAACAATTAAAATGGGTCTAGTTGAGTAAATCTTTTAAATACATTTGTTCTCTTCTGCGAAATTGCTTTGGGCATATTTGGTTTGTCTTTGAAAATTGCTGGTTATGTATTGTACAAGGTATATATGCTTTAAACATTATGTCCTTAATACTTGTGTGGTCTTGTTTAATGGTGACGTTGTGGGTGCCAATGTTTTCAGTTTTAATAGTTTTGTTGATTATTGCCATACGAAATATGGTTCATTTTGAAATGCGTACTTCATTTTTAAACTGTTTGAGAACACAATGCTACTGAAGGAAACAGAGTTGGCACTGTGACGAATATTTCTTGCACATTTGTATCATAAATGTATTGTACTACGGTGCGCATGTAACTTGCTAAAAGCATACTCTGTGGGAATACAGTTGATTATTGCAGGTCCTTGTGTATGCTTCGGAAGGCAGCTCAGGTTCATGTGCTCTGTGCTCCAAGTGGCCACAAATATTAGTTTGGAATTGCTTGGGATTATGATTTCTGCCTATGATCTGTAAGAACTATTTATGTACGGAGTGGTATGTCAGTCTATTCACTCTGCACTAAAAAGAATAGAACACTAGTTTAGTTGTTTATATCTTTCCAGTTTTAAGCAAGTCTGTAAACAACTAGATTCATTAATCTATCCCTTAATATGGGCTGCTTCTTCTTTTTTCCATTTTTTTTTTCCAGTCAATGAATGTATGGATCCTTGGTACCTTGTTCTTTCTATTAAAACACAGATTTGGTGCTTTTCCAAGTGGCCTGTACTCTACTTTAAAATGTTCTCGTGGAACAGAAATGATTTTGGGACAAGTGGCACAATCCTAGGACTATTTTCTAGATCTGCTTTGCCTAATTTCTAAAAGAAATCATTTACTTTGATGACAGATAGAATATATATATGAATACAATGCTTCTTCCTATAAATGTCCAAGGCAATCCAATTTGATAGTTTAAAATCAATTTTCAGCTCATACAAGCACTCATCTGTTAAAAGTGGTAATCTATATCTTGCCAAAGGCAATCCAATTTGATTTCTCTCTCTCTATAGCCCATACAACACTAAAGAATAAAAAGGACAAGGGACAAAAAAAAGAAAAAAAAAAAAAAAAAAAGCTCGTAGAATGTTACTGTTAGGAGGAGCTAAACATCAAGAAGGTGAAATGACAAAGTTCTTGCCCTTTTACAGTGTCAAGGCTCATTTTACTAGGATCTGTTGCTTGTGACATGATTGGAGTGTCATCCATATCCAGGTCCCTCTTGATACTATCCTTCGAGGTGGCATAGACGACCTTACTTCTCACTTTTGATGTATCAAGGTGACCTGAAAAACAAGAGTCAACTTTCATAGGCAACATTGCATAGCAAATTGTATTGCTCCCTTAAAACATGAATAGAGATTGGCCTGGTGTTCTAATATTGTGCAGGGGCCTTGAGGGGTATGCCTTTGGAAGAGTATAAGGAAGGTTGGGATACTTTTCACCGTTATGTTAGCTTGAAGGTGGGGGATGGATCTTCTATCAGATTCTAGCTTGATTAAAGGGGAATTTCCCTAAGTTGTATGGCATGGCACATAATAAAGAGGCGTCAGTGGCAGAGTTAATATCCTTCTCTTTGGATAGCTATCGTTGGAACACTAGCTTTACTCGGTTGGGTCAAGGCTGGGAGTTAGAGTCTATTGCTTCCATTATGGATTTACTTTATTCTGGAGTGTGGAAAGGGGACGGGGTGGATAAGTTGTGCTGGAAACTGTCTTCTGTAGGAGTTTATGATGTGCGATCTTACTACAAAGTCTTACAACCCCCTTCTCATATGTCTTTTCCTTGGAAGACGGTGTGGAAACCAAACTTGCCAACAAAGATTAGTTTCTTCATTTGGACGGCGGCATTGGGTCTTATTTTAACAAATGACAATTTGCAAAAACGTTGGCTTGTTGTTATTAACTGGTGCTGTATGTGTAAGAGGGCTGGGGAGACTACTAATCACTTACTTTTATGTTGCCTGGTAACTAGAGAGTTGTGGTGCATGGTGTTCACTCTTTTTGGGGTACATTTGGTTATGCCCAGTGGTGTAATGGAGCTTTTATCTAGCTGGCCGGGTAAGTTCAGCAAACATAGAAATGGGGTTGTTTGGAACATTATTCCTCATTGTTTAATGTGTGGCATTTGGCGGGAGAGGAATGCTCGGATTTTTGAAGGAACTGAAAATTCAACTCAAGACCTGAAACTAGCTTTTTTCCATACTTTGCTTGGGTGGACAACAGCTTCAGGTGTTTCCACTTTTAGCTTATAGCACACTATAAGAGAAATGCATAATATGCCATCTTTGCTAATTAGAGAATGAGACTGTAATTCATGAATTAATAAAATGCCCAATTGCAGGAGCTGTTTGGAATATAGGGAATCTGTCGCTATTGGATGGCCAGATGGAGGATTTTACTGACCTTGCAGTGCAGATTATGAATTCAAATTCTTCAATTCAGAGGCAGTGGGATCTTTCTTATGTATAGCTAGGGCACTATGGAAAAACATGAACAGCATAGTTCATGAGGATGGAAGTGGTTTACCACAGCAGATACATAGTGAAGTGCAAGTGTTATTGTGTGGACTATGTCCTATGCTAACGCAGGCCCAACCTTTCAGTATCAATCAGGGATGTTCTTGGAGCCCCCTCCCTTGGATTGGTAAAAGGTAAACATTGATGGTGCTTTATATGAACATGATCAATATTCTGGTATTGTACTGGTATCATTGTTCGACTCCAAAGGAGATTTCATGGTAGCTATGTGTAATAGAATTAATGGGGTTTTCCGAGTACCAGAAATTGAAGCTCAGGCATTGGAAGCAGGAATGTTGTTCAATTATTATATGGGTTTTAGTCGTATCATGATGGAAGGTGATTGCATTTGCACAGTGAGGTTTTCTCGGCTGTAAAGAATTTGGGAATGTAGGAGCAAGCTACAGCCATCTGGTTCAAGGAATTCATAAAAAAAATAAAAAATAAAAAACAGCAGGTTTTTCGGAGTTTTCTTTCAACCTGACATGAAGGGAGGCTAACCAAGCAGCACGCCTAATAGCCAAAAACATACAGTATGGAAATAGGGAGAAAGTATGGCCTGAAGACACCCCACCTTGTATTGATCCACAGATTTATCTTGATAAAGCTCCATGTATTTCTGCATAATGGACTGCTATGATGTGTTGTATTGCAGTTTATGTTTAATGAAATTATAAGAATTTCATTGAGAGAGAGAGAGAGAGAGAGAATCAGTCACGAACACCAACTAGAATAGCGCCAAAAATCCAAATTGCAGACCAAGTGTCTGATGTCTCCATGGTCAGAGACTTTGACACAATTGTACTCTAGACGGTCATTCACTATTATCTATAGAGCAATTTGAGCACAATCTTCTACAGGCCACAATGTTGCAGACCAATGCCTGTGAAGATCCTAACTAATGTGTATTACTAAAGCAATCATTATTCTATGCCTCATCTCCAGGAAATATTACGTTCCCTTAGCTAGCATGAAAGAGACAGAGAATATGTTCTACCAAGCAACAAAACCACGTTTGATCTAATACAGCTAAGATAGGGTAAATTTAGATTCTAAGGCCTCAGCAATCAAGCTTTAATTTTCTAAGACACCTTCTTGAAAAATATAGGCAGACAAAAAAGCTATTATGCGTATTCATTGTTAGTGCGGAAAATTTGATACTAAAAAAACAATTTTCTAAATTGAAAAGTTCTATCAAGCATGTGGATTACTCCAAATCCAAAGACTCTGGACAATAAAAAATAGTCTATAAAACTCTCTTTTCAAGACTTTAGGGGTTCAAAGTCTTTGAATCATAAATTTATAATTTCCTAAAAGAAAAAAAAAGTATGAAAATGGATTTATCATTATTTGAATAATCACAAATTCAGAATTATTGTTTTGTATTTTGATCCTGGTCAAAATGGTGGCATAGTAGTTGCCCATTATGGTTAGGAGCTAGTCTAATTTGGGTTTTCAAATAGAGACTTAAAGTTTTGGATATTTCGTTTAACCTCTATTTTATCTTTTCTTTTGCAAATAAAAAATAGTCATAATTTTGTAATTACTATAAAACCTATTGTCTCTATTACGTCTCGCAAGTTGGAGGACTCTCTTTCATATTGTTTGGATTTACAATGATTTTAAATATATACAAGTCCTAAACCATCAAACTCAACTCTTCGTCCAATTCTTTTTGAGGAACATTTCCCAGAAAGCATTGAGTTGGAAATATAGAAAACATGTCATCAATCAACTATAAAGTTCCAAAAAAATGGCATTTGAAACAATTCTGATTAATTAGAACAATATAAAATTTCTAGGCATCTAGAAGGAAGTAAATTGAAAATCTATAGTATATGCTCCATGATAATTATCTATATTATAAATTGAAGTCTCAAAAGCTTATTTAGCATGATCTTATGTGGTTAGCCAAAACTCAAACAACTTCAGTTTTATATATATTATCAATCGTAGATTTCTTTGACATTTACATTTCCTTACTCTAGAGAGAATCACTTTGTCATGGCTTCATCATAATATATATATATATATATATATATAAATATAAAGACACACGCAATTGAATTTCAACCTATAGTATTCGTTCTATGATAATTATTCTTTATCAATAAGCCAAGATACCCATTGATTTTTTGTGTAGGTGGGGTTTAAATCCCAAATCTCTTATTCAACAACAAGAAATTTTATCAATTGAGTTAACTGAAATTTACAATGTGTACTGTATTTATACTTAAAAATTCATTGATTCAATTTTAATTAAAATAATTGTAGTCTCTTACCCTTGTATCAATAATAATAATAATAATAATAATAAAGCATTAATGGGAATATATTTGGTACGAGTAAGAAACTGCATTTCTATGAAACTTTTGTCTAGAGAAAGATTTCAAAAACATTGGAGATGGAAATTGATAAGGAATATTTCTACTTTTTATGCATCAGCAAAAATTAATGTCCCAAAACTTTTAAGATTTAAACACTTGCACATTCATAATTATTTTGTTGGTTTTCTCGATGATAAAATTGTTATTGTGCCCTTTCCATTCGAGCTAAGTTCATTATGCTCAAACTTTGCATAATATAACTATACATTTTGAGAATACACCAGTAAGTAATATTTTTCATACAAATACAATATCGTTAAACCTTTTATACCCCTTTTTTTGCAACACGTTTAAAGTAAAATCTAGATATTTTTGAAAAAATAATATTATTTTATGTGGAAAAATTTTCTGAAAAATAGCCTCTTAAAAAAAAAAATCATGTTTTGTATTGAAACTTCAAAATTTGTAATTCTAGTGTCAAATGTGTTTATACTAAAGTTGTGTTTTCAAAGCCATTTCAATGCAAAATGTGATATAATCAATTTTAGTGCAACATGTGAAATTTTAATGCTTAAAATAATGTTTATAAAGAGAGGCTATTCTCCCATAAGATTTTATCATTATTTGTAATAATAATAATAATAAAATAATATTTTTTTTGGCCAAAAAAGTCGTAAAATTTAGCTAAACTCCAGACTAACTTGTCATTTTAATATGCAATTTAGCATGGTATGTGTGCTTATCAAATCTCAATATATTTGATCCAAAAACAAAAGTTACGAGTAATGACTGTTGACCAATGAAATTTCCATATTGGCAGGTAAGCTAATTGAGATGATATGTGGCCATATCAACATAAAAATGGAGGGTCCTACTACTTATT
The DNA here is from genome assembly GCA_023621385.1 of Quercus gilva. NCBI lineage: Eukaryota > Viridiplantae > Streptophyta > Magnoliopsida > Fagales > Fagaceae > Quercus > Quercus gilva. The sequence goes on from CM042481.1 coordinate 66,197,471, forward strand.
ACTACTTACAAAAGCCAGTCAATGCTCGACTACGACTAGTCATAGACCTGGTAGTGGTTGGAGATAATGATGCGTAGAATACTAGAATTTTAAGTGTAAAAGAAGGGGGGCTCACATGTCTAGAGTTTCAGTACCCTCACCAAAACTTCACCCCATCTGCAAAGAAAACCCAATGCATACGGTATTGTTGATTTCTTCTCACAAACATTGATGGTCAATAATTGGTACTAAGAAACAATTTTTCTAAACCGGAAGGTTCTGCCCAGCTTATATAAGGGAGACTAAAGACTTTGGACAAAAAAAATCTAAGTCTCCGAAACATTCTTTTAAAACTTTAGAGGTTGAAAGTATTTGGATTATAAATTTGTAATTTTATTATAAATAAAGTAATAATTTGAATTAGCATTATTTGAACAATCATGAATTCAAAATTATCATTTGGTAAAATTGCAATTTGATTTTGATCACAATGGGGGCACAGTAGCAACCCTATTATGGTTAAGCGGCATTTGATCTAATTTGGGTTTTTGAATAAGAGACTCAAAATTTTGCTTATTTTTCTTTAAATTTTATGACTCTTTTATTTTAATTAAATATTATTAATATTTGAGTCTGTAGGAGTTATATTCACGTGTCGAATAATATATATATATATATATATATAGCCAAAATTTAGAGAAAATTCAATTAAATTTTAATTGGATACTCAATTTTGTGCCATGTCTCTCACTTAATTTTTAATTTTGTGCCAAGTTAATTATTGAGTGAAAAATTGAAGAGTTCAAATCTAATTAGATTTTAAATTGGATTTCAATTGGAGTCTAATTTTCTGCCATGTGTTCGTCAGTTTTTAATTTTTGTAGCTGTGGGAGGGTTTCTTGTCTCAGCAGTATTGTCCTCTTTGGATTTTTTATCCTCAAGGATTTGTTCAATCCCACATCGAGGAGAGACGTCTCTCACATGTGCCTTATAAGCCTTTGGCCGAAGACACATGTGTACCACTACTACACATGTGTACAAGGGCAATGCTTGCGCATGCATGTAGTAAGTGGGGAGGCGTGCCCTTCGAGGTAACAAAGTCGTGCGGTCCAGGAGGCCCAAAGCGGACAATACCTTTGATGGGCACTACCCTCGAAAGCGCCTTCTAATGTGGGAGGGTTTTTTGTCTCAACCCCCAATTAGCAGGTATTGTCCTCTTTGAATTTTTTATCCTCAAGGATTTGTTCAATCCCACATCGGGAAGAGACACCTCCCACATGTGCCTTATAAGCCTTTGGCCGAAGACACATGTGTAGCAATTGAATTATTAGGTACAAAAATCAAAGAGTCTAAAACCAATTAAATTCTAAATCATATATATATATATATATATATAATGAGAAACCATTACATATTTTAGAAATGTATAGTTTAAAAAAAGTGTAAGATAATACCATTTATAATTTGAACATCTTCTAAAAAATATAAATATAATTTAAACCGTATAATTGTGATTGTTTTTAGTTGTACTTGTGCATATACACGGGATTACACACTAGTTTAGGTAATTGAGAAGAATGAGAAAATTTGGTATGAAGAATTCCACAGAAATTTGGCATTAGCAGTGCCGAACTGGGGGCAAGAGAGAAGAAAGACTCTGACAACAAATGCAGTACTACATTTCATATTACTATAACACTAATTGTCTCTGTTACATATGCAAACCAAAGGACTCCCTTTAAAAAATTATATATATACAAGTTCTAAATCATCAATTAATCCGTTCAAAATAAATAAATAAACTATCAATTAAAGAATGCTCAAAGCATCAAAAAAAAATTTCAATTATTTTTAAGGACATTTCCCAAATAGCATGGAGATGGCAATATAGAAAACAAGTCATCAAACAACTGTAAGGTTCCAGATAATGGCGTTTGGAATAATTTTGATTAATCATAATGATAATTATAAATTTTATATAAACATATATATATATATATATATGAGTCCTAACTCCTAAACCATCCATTAATCCATTTAAAATAAATAAATAAATCATCAATTAAAGAATGCTCAAAGCCTTAAGCTCTTTGTCCAATTATTTTTAAGGACATTTCCTAGAAAGCATTGAGATGGAAATATAGAAAACATGTCATCAACCAATGATACGTCTCATATTTTTTTTCCCTAGTTCTGCAAATTTAATGAGCACTTCAATTACAAACATAAATTAGAAGATATCAACAAAAATCTATAAATAAGGTGCAAATTTTATTACATGGAAAACTCATTAACGAGAAGAGAAAAGCTACACAATAGTTTAGTAAAAGAACTTCTAATATAAAATAATGAGTTTATAACATATATATATATATATATATATATATGTAATGGATGGAAAGCTTTGTTTTACTATTTAAAGGGTTTTGGTTTAAGGGGAGGAAAATTAAGAATTTCAAACTAATGACTTTGGTTTTATGAAGCGTTCTCTTTAATCACTTGGGTTACTCAAGAAGAATACAATTAAAAATTTAAAATAAGTCTAGAGTCACACACAAAAAAAAAAAAATTACAACTATCGAGGAAACAAATTGTTATTAATAATTTAATAGATAAAAATGTAATATTAGTAGTAAGCTTAGATAAAAATTGATAAAAAAAATAATAATTAACAATTTAATTATTGTGAAAATTGCTATATTCATAACATTACTCATACAATTATTAGGTCTAAAACAGAAAGACTTGCCTTTTTTTTTTTTTTTATGGCAGAAGACTTTTAAAGTACAACCTTTTTTGTTATTAATAAACTTTTTCTTTTTGTTTTTTTACCAAAAAAAAAGTATTAAACATTTTTTCAACTATAAACAAATAAACACAACTTTTTATAGTGGAAGACTTGAGAGACTAGCTTTTTTTTTCCCCCCAAAACATATGCCACTTCATTGACTTGTTGACTTGTTGGACATACAGCACGCAAAAGATTAGTCTTACTCTATGGTTATGTGTTGCTGAGAAAATGATTATTGCGTGTTATGAAGTATACTCTACAAGCCTATCAAAAAAAAAAAAAAGTATACTCTACGAACATGGAATAGGAATTTATTGCAATATTTGAAAATTTTTCACTTGACAAATTTTATATGCTAAGAGACAAGCATTAAAATCGTGACTTCAATGAGTAATGTTTATTTCACACAAACTGTTGCACACAATTATACACACACTTTGCACTAAAATCATGACTTCAAAGTGTATGTCCAATAACCAATATTTATTTCACACCGGTTGTACACAACCATACACATACATTTTGCGTTGAAATTGTGACTTCAATGAGTAGTATTCATTTCACACAAACTGTTGCATATAACTGCACACACACAAGGCATACTGTTGAAATAGTGCAGGCACTATGATGATTTTTCTTTTTTTAAAGAGAGAGATAGAAATTTTATTCACTTGTAAAATTTTGGATTGCAATGTATTCTTTAGCAATGGAGGTATTTTGCCAAACCAACTCTTCTGGAACTCAATACAAAAGGCATACTGTGCTAAAGTTCATTTTAACTGACTTTTTTTTCTTTGACTTGGGGACTCACATATCTAGACTTTCAGTACCCCCACCGAAACTTCACCCATCTGCAAAGAAAGAAAACCCAATGCATACGGTATTAGATTTCGATGTCCTGTATTACCATTATATGAATGTTGATTTCTTCTCATTGTTTGTCTAGAATCTAGAGCCACACTGACACGAGCTTTATCTTTATCCCAACGTTAGTGTGAAAAGAAGAAATTGGTACTAGGAAACAATTTTTCCAAGTCAAAAAGTTTTGCCCAGCTTATACAAGGGAGACGACAAAAAATAAAACGAACTTAGAGTTTAGTCTTTGGCTTATAAATTTGTAATTTCTTATAAAAAAAAGTATTAAAAATTGAATTAGCATTATTTGAACAACCACGAATTCAGAATTATCTTTTTGTATAATTGTATTTTGATTTTGATCACAATGGTGGCAGCATAGCAACCCCATTATGGTTAGAAGGCATTTGATCTAATTTGGGTATTCGAATAAGAGACTCAAAGTTCTAGTTATTTTTCTTTGAATTTTATGAGCCTTTTGACTAAATATTATTAAAATTTGAATTTATGGGTGTTATGTTCCAGAGATGCCAAATTAGGGGGAAGAGGAGAGAGACTTTAACAGCAAATTCAATACTTCCTTTTATATTATTAATTTATTATAAGACCAATTATCTTTGTTTACTTTATTTAATAAAATGGAAATATATAGATATGGAGCTGTTTTGTAAAAGTTAAAATTCAAATAAACACTTTCATTTTCAAATTCAATTCAAAGCATGAATTTCTATACTATAGGAATTTTAATATATGGAAATTGTAGTAAACTCAGATAAGATTACAATGAGTGTTATTCCTATTTTATACTCTAAACAGGAACTAACAAAATTCTTTAAACTACTAATAGATAACTGACATGTGCATTTCCACTCTAATTGGTGATCTTAGTGTTCATCTAGCAATCGTGGTAGCTCTATTTGGAGTCTCTTAGTGAGAAGTGATCACTTTGTAAAGTATCAAATAAAAGATGATAAGATTATACGTAATTGTGCAAACTAAATGGCTCTTTGTAACAAAATCCAAGGATATTTGATGTATTACTTGAAACTAGTATGTAAGAAAGAAGCTCAGGCTGTAGAAGATCGAGTTGGTTGCTAAAATTTCTCCGTGTGTATGGTGAATATCTTGAGAGTGATTTTCTTAATCTCCAAAGAAATTTATTTTTTTCAAATACTTTTTCAATTAGTAAGTAAAAGCTAGATTAAATGTTTGACGTTGGATACGGTATTAGAGGGTATTAGATTTCAATATCTCCTATTCCATGAAATGAATGTTGAATTCTTCCCACAATTATTGTTTGTCAAGATTCTAAGGCCCCCACGATTTTTAATTTTCTTGAATGATACTTTCTTGCAAAACTAGACGGAGAAAAATGTTATTCAGTGTATTCAATGTGTAGTGTGGAGTTCCATCAAAAAGAAAAAGTTTGGTGTAGAAAATTAGGTACTATAAGAAAAAAATTTGTGGAATTCCATCAAAAAGAAAAAGTTTGTGTGGAAAATTAGGTAATTTAAGAAAAAAATTTCTAAATTGAAAAGTTCTGCCCAGCGTAAAGGAGACTCCAAAGACTTCGGAAAAGAAAAACGAAATCTCCAAACTCTCTTTTAAGACTTTAGAAGTTCAAAGTCTTTGGATTATAAATTTGTAATTTTTAAAACAAAAAAAGGTATATAGATAGACTTATCATTATTTGAACAATCATGAGTTTAGAATTATCATTTTGTATTTTGATTTTGATCACAATGGCGGCAGCATAGCAACCTTATTATGGTTAGGACTTTGGAGGCATTTGATCTAATTTGGGTTTTTGAATAAGGAAGTCAAAGTTTTGGTTTTTTTTCTTTGAATTTTGTGAGTCTTTTAACAAAATATTATTGAAATTTGAGTTTATGGGTATTTGTCCCCAAAAAAAAAAAAAAAAAACAAAAAACAAATATTTAAGCAATTGAGAAGATGGGGAGATTTCGGTACCCTAAGTGCTAAGTTTTATAGAAATTTGGCATTGGCAATGCCGAATTGGGGGAAAGAGAAGAGAGAGACTCTGACAACCAATTTGGTACTCCATTTCAAATTACTATAACACCAACCGTCTTTTTTACATATATATATATATATATATATATAGATAGATACATACATACATACATACATACATACGTCTTAAATCATCAATGAATCTGATCAACAAATAAATAAATAAACCATCAATTAAAGAATGCTCAAAGCCTCAAACTCTTTGTTCAATTATTTTTAAGGATATTTCCCATGAAGCATGGAGATGGAAATATAAAACAAGTCATCAATCAACTGTAAGGTTCCAAATAATGGCATTTGGAATAGTTTTGAGTTATCATAATAATAGTTATAAATTAAATATATACGAGTCCTAAACCATCCGTTAATCCATTAAAAAAATCCATCAATTAAAGAATGCTCAAATTCTTAAACTCTTTGTCCAATTTTTTTTTTAAAGACATTTCCAGAAAGCATTGGGATGGAAATATAAAAAAATAAGTCGTCAACCAATTGTAAGCCTCAATTTTTATTTTTTATTTCTTGGTTGTGCATATTTAATGAACCCTTCAATCAAATTTTTTGAGTACAAACAAACATCAATTAGAAGATATCTAAGACAATCCATAAGTAAGATGTTTTTCTTACATGGAAAACTCATTAATGAGAAGACAAAGGCTACATAACTATTTAATAAAAAACTTCTAGTATAAAATAATGAGCTTATAATAATTTTTTGTTATGGAAGGAAAGCTTTGGTTTACTATATAATGTGTTTTGGTTTAAGGGGAGGAAAAAAGAGAGATTCAAAGTTCAAACTAGTGACTTTGGTTTTATGAAGCATTCTCCTCAATCACTTGTGTTACTCAAAAAGAATACAATTATAATAAGTCTAGAGCTATAGAAAAAAGAAAAAAATATTGTCACTATCGGGAAATAAATTGTTATTAATATTTTGATAGATGAAAATGTAATATTAGTAGTCCGTGAGATCAAATAAAAATCAATAAAAAACTTAGCAATTTAAATATTGTATGTTAGATTGGGTAAACTTGTCTTATTCTTGTTGGATATTTAGGTTGCTAAACACTTTGCCATGATCTCATCATAATGTATACTTTATTTATATTTAGAATTCCCTAATTCATCTATATATATCTAAAAGTCGAAGCGTAGCAATTATTGTTGCTACGCTCATATTGAGCCACATCATTAGCCACATTACTATTTCTTTTTTTTTTGGTTTACCAACTCTATTAATTTTCTATTGCAAAATTAATTCTTTGTGGCCAACATGATGCATTACACTTTACCATAAACTCTATTGTCTATATTCAAAACTCCTTTCAATATTGAGTGTTAGTTTTAATGTAAATAGCATGGAATACAAGGTGGTCTTTTGCACTACCACCACAAGTTAACTAAAATTTCATTTTTTTTTTAAGAAAAGAAAATACTACTATAATCACTTCTACTATGACACATATCATTTCATTTTTTTTTAATGATTATTTACATTAATACAGAATTAACAACTCCTTGAAATGATATTATTCACATATTGGATTAGATTATATGACAATATTTACACAACACTTCTTCTTTTTGTCAAAAAATTTTCTCTACTTTTTCCTCCGTTGGAATTGTAGTCTCGGTTTATTGATTTATTTTTACATTTTTTTTTAATATTATTAACAAAAGAAATTTTAAAATCATTACATATAAAGCTACAACCAGCACTTTTGCTTAGAATCAACCACCTCTTTCAATTGTGTAACTTCAAAACCTTATTAAAAATTTTAAATTTGATTGTGCATTTGATATTTGGCTTGATTACATCACATTTGATGCGTTTTACATATTGGGAAGGAGTTTGATTATGATGTGAGTTTTATTTTTCCCTTTATCTTTTATTTTAAATTGTAGTTTTGTTGAGTTTTATTAATTTTTTAGATAAATTTTTTGGTGTTTTTGGTGTCTAGGGTAGAAGAAATTGGGTTTGAGAATTTTCTTTTTAAACCTAAAAGAATAATTTCTAAATTTTATATACTTTTTAATGATATACAAAATTTTATAAATAAGTTTTATAAAAGAAAAATGAATATTATCGCTAACTTACCTTCTGAATTTCTAGAAAAAATTGTATTGTTTTTCATTTTGATACTACAAAAATTATATATTACATTTGTGATTTTTCCTATATCAAATGAAAATATGATTATGAAATATATTATTCTTAATTAAATTAGTCTAATTTTCAACAAAAAAAAAAACTTAATAAGACCACCTTAAAGGGATTATCCCGCGCAACACGCGGGATCGCGACTAGTTTTAATTAAAACAATATTGTCAATCTTTTAATTAAAGTCTATGGCCCTGGCCCTTGAATGAGAAAGTGTTTTTTCTGGGAAAGACTACAAAGACACTGGAAATTGACCAATGAAAATTGATACGTGGCAGCCAAAAAAAGGAAAAGATATGTGGCCAGATCAAGATAAAGGCCCCACAAAATGGAGGGAGGTTCTTAATTGCAAGACTTCAGTCAATGCTTGAAGCATAAACCACGGAATGCGGACAGAGTGTAGAATTTGAAGCGTAAAACAAAACAAAACAAAATCAAACCGGGGTGCTCCTATAAATTACCATCCAATTAGATTGTTTACACAACTCACAATTAACCATTACTTCTCATAATAATCTGATAATGGAAGGTTCCTTAGGATTCCTTTTCCTTGCTTTTCTAATTATTCCTCTTCCTCATTTCTTCATTTTCTGCACCGGACACTCTCACTCTCACCCTCAGCCTCGTTGCATCGATAGCGAGCGTCACGCCCTTCTCACCTTCAAGCAAGACCTTATTGATCCATCCAACCGGCTCTCCTCTTGGACTGTTGATGGGGATTGCTGTCAGTGGGTCGGTGTTGTCTGCCACAACCTCACTGCTCACGTCCAACAACTCCATCTCAGAAGCTTCCCTCCTGATTGGGATGCTTTTACGACTCAGGAACAATATGAAGCTGAAGATGAAGCTTATGAGCGGTCAGTGTTTGGTGGTAAGCTAAATCCTTCTCTGCTTGATTTGAAGCATTTGAATTACTTTGACCTCAGCTTCAATGATTTCTCTGCTTCTCCTATTCCCTCATTTCTCGGTTCAATGAAGAGTTTAACATCTCTTAATCTCTCTCATGCGGGATTTGTGGGACTCATACCTCATCAACTTGGAAATCTCTCCAATTTGCTCTATCTCAATCTCGAAGGTTATAATTTATATGTGAATAATCTTCAATGGCTTTCTGGTCTTCCTTTGCTACAACATCTCGATATGAGTCATGTTAATCTTGGCAAAGCCTCTGATTGGCTACAACTCACAAACACACTCCCTTCCTTGTTTGAGTTGCGCTTGTCAGAGTCCCAACTTCCTTTCATTACACTGACACTCACTGTTAACTTTTCATCTCTCCTCACGCTCGATCTATCTCGCAATTTCTTTCAAGGTCCGATCCCTGTTGATCTCCACAACATAACTTCTCTTAGGCACCTCGATCTATCTGAAAACCATTTCAACTCTTCAATTCCCAATTGGTTGTATAGTTTTAGTCGTCTTGAGTTTCTCAACCTTCGCTCCAATAATTTGCAGGGTACAATCTCCAGTGCCATTGGAAACCTAACATCTGTCATTAGTATTGACTTGTCAGAAAATGAACTTGGAGGAAAGTTGCCAAGATCGTTGGGTACTCTCTGTAACTTAAGGAAAATCAGATTGCCATCCAACAAATGGAGTCAAGAGATATCTGAAATCTTAGAAAGTTTATCAGTGTGTCTTTCAGATAGACTAGAGATCTTAGACTTAAGTGATTCTCAATTTCATGGCCATTTGCCGAATGAACTTGGGGTATTTAAAAATCTAGTCCAAATTTCTTTTCAGGATAATTCAATTTCGGGTCCAATTCCAGTGTCTTTAGCAAATCTTCCATCTTTGACATACTTGGATTTTTCAAACAATCATATCAATGGAACTCTCCCTCAAAATTTTGGACAATTGAAAAATCTAGTCATACTTGATTTTTGGAATAATTCAATTTCGGGTCCACTTCCAGAGTCTTTTGAAAATCTTCAATCTTTGACATTCTTGCATCTTTCCCATAATCAATTCAATGGAACTCTCCCTCAAAATTTTGGACAGCTTTCCAAACTTGAGGCTTTATATATTGATTCTAATATGTTGAAAGGTGTCGTGTCTGAAGTTCATTTTTCTAATTTACCCAGTTTGAGGATACTTTATGCATCTGGAAACCAACTGACTTTAAAAGCAAGTCAAAATTGGATTCCTCCTTTTCAGCTTGAGTCTTTATCCTTGCAATCATGGAATTTAGGGCCAAAATTTCCCCCATGGCTTTGTTCACAAAGGCATCTGCAGTTGTTAGACATTTCTGATACAAGGATTTCAGATGTGGTTCCTCCTTCATTTTGGAACTTGTTTTCTCAATTCCAAATTTTAAATCTCTCCCACAATCTAATGCATGGAGAAATTCCTGTGATTTTGTCTGCTCAAGTGATTGATTTAAGTTCAAACCATTTCAAAGGTCTGTTACCTTGTATATCCTCTAATGTGTATGTGCTAGATCTTTCTAAGAATTCATTCTCTGGATCTGTTTCTCACTTTTTTTGTTTCAAAGTGAATGAGCACAAAAACATAGGAAATCTTCATCTTCAAAAAAATCATTTATCAGGAAAAATACCTGATTGTTTGATGAATTGGAACAACTTAGAGGTCTTGAATTTGGGGAACAACAATTTCAGTGGCAGTATTCCAGCGTCAGTGGGATCTTTGACTTATCTTAAATCTTTGCACCTATACAAAAACAATTTTTTTGGAAAGTTGCCATCATCTTTGAAAAATTGTGAAAAGTTGGTAACTATTGATGTTTCTGAAAATAGGTTTGCTGGAAACATACCTTCTTGGATTGGTCATAGATGTACAAGCTTGATGATTCTTAATTTTCGCTCAAACTATTTCCTTGGTCACATACCAAAAGAACTCTGTGCTCTAGCTTCACTCCAAATATTGGACCTTTCACATAATAAGCTATTTGGAAGCATACCTAGATGTGTTAAAAATTTTAGCGCCATGGCCACAAATAGTATTTCAAATGACTACTTGAATTCTAATACTTATTATGGTGAAACTCTCCCACTTGAAAGGGAATTGCTTGTGATAAAGCGAACCCGACCTGAAAGTGAATTGCTTGTGATAAAGGGAAACATTTATGAGTATAGCACCATTCTCCCATTGGTAAAAATTATAGACTTTTCCAAGAATAGTTTATCAGGAAAGATCCCCATTGAAGTTACTAGTCTCCAAGGATTACAATCTTTGAATTTGTCATATAATCTCTTGATCGGAAGTATTCCTGAGAATATAGGTGCTATGGGATCACTGGAATCTATTGATTTCTCTTTGAACCAACTTTCGGGTCAAGTTCCCTCAAGCATGTCAAGTTTGACATTTTTAAATCATTTGAACTTGTCAAACAACAATTTGACTGGGAAAATTCCTTTAAGCACTCAACTACAAAGCCTTGATCCATCCAGTTTTATTGGAAACAAACTGTGTGGAGGACCACTTACTAATAATTGTACTACAAATGGTGTAAAACCCAACATAAGAAGTAAAGATACTAGTGGACTTGAAGTGGATTGGTTCTATGTGAGCATGTCACTTGGCTTGGTGGTTGGGTTTTGCGGTGTATGTGGTCCTTTACTATTGAATAAGCAATGGAGAATGATGTACTTTCAATTCCTAGATCACATAGGGTATAAGCTTAAGAGTGTTGTCTTGTTGTAAGATTCTTAATACTTTGTGCAAATGTTAAATATTTTGATCATGTTAAATATTGTAAGTAAATGCTATTTTGACCATGTTAATATTTTGATGATTTCCAAATAATCTTTTTGCTGGCTAATACTTATATTATTAGTTAATTCACTCCATTAGCATATCTGAATATGGTGTTTCTTCCTATGAACATCAATGGCAATCCAATTTGTAGTGTCATCCTGAAGATTAATATTGTAAAATCAAATTTTAGTTCATAAAAGTAACTGATTTATTAAAAGTAGTAATGTAGTATACTATACCTTGTAATGATGCCCTATTACTGTTTTTGTTACTCTAAAGAGAAAAGTTGATATATTCATCCAGCTATCCTAGCAAATCTCTTTAGAATCTCCTAGCGATCACTTTCTAATGTCTAAAGTCTCAACATGATTGTGTATAACTAGACAAACTAAACATTTAGTTTATAACAAATTCCAAGGCTATCATTTGGATACGTCCCAACTAGTTTCTAAGAAGGAAGCCCAGTTTACAAAATTATGGCTCTCAAAAGTCTACTTTTCCTCCCCTGCCAAATAGGAGAAAATTTTCCTACAATTTTAAAGAAATAAATAAAAACTACCTTGGATCTTTATCTTAAGGTTTTTCTAATTTTATTTTTTCTATAAATTTTTATTAAATGTACACAATATTGTGATACAGTAGTAAGTCTAGTACTTTGCTTCTGTTTACCCAAGTCTGCCAAATGATTGTTAATTTACCATACCTTTCTCCTAAATAACGTATCTCAGCATTCCTTGAGTTTTAGGATATTTAAAACTGAATGGTTCATGTTTTTTAGAGATTTGGTCATGCTTGTAGGGGACCAATAGTGAAAGGTATTGTAAGGGGATTTTGAAACTTAGCATGGAACAATTTTACACGTTTTTGGTTTGCTATGTAGGTAGAAAATTTCTCAAACATATTTTAGATGAACATGGAACTTGAAGCTTGCAATTTAAGCTAAATGGTATGCTGTAAAATACTTTCTCCCACTTGCAAGAAAGTTTATAGTATACATGAAGGTCCTATTTACAAGTTTTCAGAGAAGCATGACCCTAGCATACATAAGCATACAAAAAATTCTCATGTGTTGAGAAAATCAAATCATAAACAGTAGTCTCTTCTTTCTAAGGTGATATTTAAATGATCTTCTTGGTTAATTGCTAGAGAAATGAACAAGACAAAAACTGCAATGAGGAAGAAAAACAAGCCCTTCCAAGTTTCAAAGCTCTCACAAATCCTTCAAATGGGCTTGTTTTTGACTTTTTGTCTATTCAAGAAGATTGCTATAGATGGATTGGAGTCTGATGTGACATCGTAAGTAGAAAGTTGGGTCAAGCTCCAACTAGGAATTTCATATTCTGCTGAGGATATAGATTAATGTTGGGTGGCAAGATTCATCCTTTTTAGTTGGAGCTAGAATTACTAAATTAATTGAATTAGTAATTCTACTGATATGGGCATTCCAAACTACTTTGATTACTTGGAGAGACTTAGACATCTTGACCTCTTGATGTGTGTCAGGAATCGGCACCCAACAATTTGGAAACTCTAATTTGGAATTTTATTAATCAATCGTCTCTTCAATATACAACGATATAGAACCCTTTAATAGAGCTTCTAGAAATAAAAGATATTCTTATCTAAAACTGAAAACTTAAATCTAATCCCGATCTAAATTCAAATACAAAAGTCTACAATAATCCAATCTCCTACGAGATAAAGAAAATTTGAAATAATAAATTCTAAAATAATTTTGGCTATGCTCCTGCATCACCTCTTCTTTGTAGGATTTGGAGTATTCATTCTCAACAACTTAGAAATCTATCACAACTTTATTTTCTTAATCTACATGGAAATGATCTTTATGTGAGTGGTTTAGGGTGGGATTCTGATCTTTCTTCCTTGCTATATTCGGGTAATGAATCAGTTCCCTTCTCTTTCAACATCATGGTCATCTCAATGCCAACTTCATGACATGCATTGGTCCCAAAAAATGTCAATTTTCTATCCATCTTACAAAATTCCTTGTAGGAAATGTGTCCGAAATGCATTTTGCTGAAGTCAAAATTAAAAGAATTTAGATTGTCTTCACAATCTTTTGTCATCAATGTAAGCTCCAATGGGGCTCCTACTTTTAAACTCAATGCCATCACTGTGAGTTCTTGTCAGATTGATCCAACATTTCCTGCATGGTTACCAACACAGAAATCTTAAGCATTTTGACATCTGACAGGTAGAATTGCAGACGCTGCCAAACTGGTACTGAAATTTGGATATGTACCTGATTAAATTGATCAATCTCCTCGAGAACAAATTTGATTGCAATGTATCCAAGGTATTGCTAAATTTTGAACTCATTGATTGAGCTCTAATTGTTTCAAAGGTACCGCAATTATCTCCAAATTTTACAATTTTGAATATTACACTTGATTATTTTTCTAGACCAATATCTTCATATTTTTGCCAAAACATGAAAAGAGATTGTCCTGATAATTTTAGATGTATTGGATAAATGTCTATGAGGATAACTGCATCATTGCCAACTGCACTAGCTATCTTTGAACCATATTAAAGTCGAACAATAAACCTTCATATGTAATTCACAACTCACTAGCTCCCTCATATAAGCTTGAGCCCTTGTGCTTGAACAACAATAGCTTGTTCATAACTGCACATTTTTCATTGACTACACACATTGTAGGCTCCTTGATCTAGGCTGGATAGGAGAAATGATGCTCATCCAAAAATATGGCAATTTGCTTTTCTTTTGGTTTTGGATTTTTGCCAATAATAGTCTAAGGACATTTACAAAGGTGCTCAAATGAACCTGATCCCATTGGTTTCTTCTTTTCTCTAGCACTTTTTAAGAGTCTTTTAATATTCCATATTTGAAAGGAGCATAGACCTTTCAAGTAACTTGTTTCAGTTGCTACTGAGGTCTTACAGGATTTCGTTTCTTGAACTTGTCTCAAAGTCATATGATGTTGTTGGAAATCCCTGATTTCTAAATAAACAGTATTTTTGGCAAAATTGTCCAGGGCATATCTAATTTGTCTTTTCTTGGTTACATGAACTTTCATACAACAATTTTTTTAGAACAATTCCTTTACACACCCAGCCTAAGATTTTTGATGCATTTAGCTACATTGCCAATCTTGAACTCAATGAAGCTCCTGTTTCCCAAAAGTGCTCAATAGCAATTGACAAAAATGAGGATGACTCTGAAAATTCATGGTTATGTATAGAAATGAGAGTTGGATGTTCTGTTGGTTCCTGGGGAATCTGTGGAGTTCTCTTCTTCAAAAGGACTTCAAGGCATCATGATTTCAGGTTTATCAATGATGTGAAAGATCAATGTGACTACAATGTTAAAAGTGAACTGTTCCTTGAAATTTTGAGTGAGCTGGTATTTAAGTGAGAGGCATCATCTTTGTTCTTTTTGACGGTGGTATTTCAGTAAAAGGCATCATCTTCCATGAGATATGCTTCAAATATTATGTCCTTAACATTTGTTGGTCTAGTTGATGTTGTAGGCACTGCACTGCGCTGCAAATGTAATTTAATTCATATCTAACCTTCTACCCAGTGGGATTTTATATCAGAAATATGCTGATACTAAAATGGAGCCAGCATTTTCAATTATATTCTAGTTTTGTTGAATGTTTCCATATAAAATATTTTTCTTTTTGAAATGCGGACTTAATTTTAAAATGATTTGATAGCACAATGCTCTAGAAGGAAATAGAGTAAGCACTATAACGAGTTAATTCTCACTCATTAGTATTGTACAGTTTTGTATTATGATGCACATGTAACTCTCTAAAAGCTTACTCTGTGGCAATACTATTGATGATTGGTGCAGGTCCTCCTTGTGCATGCTTCAGAAACTAGCTCTGGATCATGCTTTTCAAGAGGCCCCAAAAATTAGTTTGGAATTGTAATTGGTCTCATTACCTCCTGAATTTGTTCTAAACAGTACATGAATACATTGCTACAGATTATGATTTCTGCCTATGATCTATACAAACAACTAGATTTACTAGATTTACATACATAGTGGCAACTGGTAAGCATGTCTGGAAGCAAGTAGATTTACTTACATATTCCTTAAAATGAGCTGCTTATCTAGGACAGATGAATTTATAATATGGTAAATTATACTACAGTTTAGTATAAGCCCAGACAAGACTAAAGAATAAACAGTACAAGGGACATAAAAAATGTTTATTAATATTTCCAAAATTTCTATATAATCTTTGTGCTGGGTAACTTATATTATTATTTATATTCACTCCATTGGCATATACAAATATGGAGTTTATTCTTATAAACATCAAAGGAAATTCACTTCATAGTTTCATTTAATCCCTGTAGATGAATAGCGTAAAATAAAATTTGAGTTCAAAGGCAATCCATGATGAGCCAAGCGTTCATTCAGCTATCCTGTTAGTTCTCTTTAGAATCTCCTAGTGATCTCTTTATAAACTTTCAACGAAAGACATGAGGATTTTGCATAACTGAGCAAACTAATTGTGTTCTTTGTAACAAATTCCAAGGCTATTTGGTGGATTCTTTGCCATCAGTGACTAAGAAGGAAGCCTAGATTGCGAATGTGTGGGTATTTACAGTCTACTTCTCCTCCGATGCCAAATCTAGCCTTTGACATTAAAGGAGAATATTCTGCATAACTAATTTCTATAATCTCATAAAGAAAAAATTACCTTGGATCTTGATTTTAAAGCATTACCAAAAAAAAAAAAAAAAAAAATGAAATGTTAATTATATATACATAATATTTTTATACAGTAGTAAGTTTATTGCTAAAACTGGATGGTTCACTTTTTTTTTTTTTATTGAGAAATGTTATTCATTTAATATCATGATTGTGCTTGCAGGGGAGCATTAGTAAAAATGTACTGTAAGGGGATCTGGACTCTTACTTGGGACTGACCATATGGAAGTTTTACACCTTTTTTAGGCCCAAATTTAGGTGACAAGTTCTCAAATATCATTATGAAGATGGGAATGGTTCTTATCTTTGGCAGGATAGTTGGCATCTTGGTCCTCTGTTGCTTAAATATGGACCTAGGATCAGCAATGACAGTCAATACTGTGAATGCAAAGGTCTCATCCCCACACAATGGAAGAAACTAAAGTTGGCAGCCAGCAGGGTTTGCGGCTTTGGTTCATATTCAGGGCAAGTGTTTGAGGCAAACATCAATCAAAATGTAGCAGAAAATATAAATTTAGAACTACAAAATCAGGAGGATTTGAATGTGAGGGACAACACGTGAACACGGAATGCTATTAGACTTACTCCAACAGTTTAGCAGTTCAAGCTTACCAGGTATTCTAACTAATAGGCTTTGTTCCATTCCTAGAAGACCCGATACTTGGGGTGCATAGTTAGGTTGGGCATTAGGAGTTCTAAAAGGCAGAAAAGCTTTGTTGTTATCATTTTTGAAGTTTCTTGGATTGCTCTTATATATCACACTTGGATGGAGAGAACTCTAAATGGCATGAGAACAACTTAAAGATGAAAAAACTACGTTCAAGATTATTGTTGTAAAGGTTAGATGGACTGGCATCAAGCAGGCATATTGTGAATTCTGCCAGAAACAAAGGTAGTGTTCTTTTTGAAATATCCCTATGACTGTATTTGATTCTAATTCTTAACCATTGTATTTGTCTATCTTTTGTTTGCTTTTGATGATATGTTGACCTGTAATCTATAGTATTTTATCCTATATTGTTGATAGGGCTCTTTGTTTGTTTTGGTTCTTTGGTAGTCTATTAGTCTTGTTTGCAATGTATTTGTTTCTGATGAATAAATCTGATTCATCTAAAAAAAATGGATATTAAGGAAACAAAAGGTTATACTTAGTTAATCAATATTGTTTGATTTTTTATATGATGAATATGTTCTTATTTGGCTGAAAAGATAATGTTTAGGGAATCAAAGGTTGTGCTTAATTAATTCAGAATTCAGAACAAGCATCTCAAATCTATGAGAAGGGGGCATGACCAAGAAGCACTCAGCTGAAAGCTAGTATGATTTGTTTGGGCTGATGGCCTATGTAATATGAAAGCTTGTCTTGTGACCTACTGTGGACCAATGACGACAAAGACCATGAAACTTGCAGCTTGGAAGTCGAGCTCAACAGTGTACTATGGAATACTTTATCCCACTTGAAAGAAACTTTGTACTTAGTTAACTTTGAAGATCCTATTTACAAGTCTTTAGAGAATCATGACCCTAGCCTACATGAAAATTCTGATGTTTATTTGCTGGTGGTATGAAGTTCCTTCTAAGGTGATATTTAAATGATCAGCATGGTTAATTACTGGAGAAAGGAACAAAGGCATAAACATTATTTGTGACCTTAGCATCAAGGACTAGTTTTGGTGAAAACTACATGCTTGTTTTGTGGCTTGCTATGAACTTATTAAGTTTCCTTTGACCAAAATTCTTCCCTAATTACTGCTTCATCATGTTTATATCTTTCATAATTTCTTTTGCTTCTCTTGCTTTAGTTTTCCTTTTAATACTGTTTTCTTTTTAATACCTTAGTATTCCAGCTTATGCAAAGGAGCTCCAACGTAACTAGCAATGCGAAAGTGAAACAATCCCTTCTAAGTTAAAGAGGTCTTAAAATCCTTCAAATGGGCTGTTGACTTTGTTCAAGAAAACTTTTAGAGTCTAATGTGACAAAATAAGTGGAAAGTTGGGTACAGCTCCACCAAGGAATTTCAAATTCTGCTGGTATAGATTAACATTGGGTGGCAAGATTAATCCTTCATTACTCTAGCTAGAACTACTAAAATACTTTTAAGTTTAATAATTCTACTGGTAGGTGTATTCCAAGCTATTTTGGTTACTTGGAAGAGACTTGCACATCTCGATCTCTCCTTTGAAGGATTTGGAGTATTCATTCATCAGCAGCTTACAAATATATTTGAGATTTATTTTCTTAATCTGCAGGGAAATGATCTTTGTATGAATGCTCTATGGTGGGTTTCTCATCTTTCTTCCGTGCTATATTTTTACGCAAGTGACGTCAACCTTCAAAGGGGAGCAAAAATATGCTTCAGGTAATGAATTAGCTCTCTGCTCTTTCAGCATTATGGTTGCCTCCATGCCAACTTAATGACACACATTGGTCCCTGAAAATGTCAATTTTACCTCCCACTTAATCTTTCTATGAATCATTTAATGGCACAATAGCAATTAGTAGTAAAATTTCTGTACCTTTCCTTGGGCTCCGGTAATCTACAAGGCCAAGTACCGATTACCAAACTAAATCTTTGCAACCTTTACAAGTTTTTGTCCAGCAGTCAGCTTACAGGGAAAATCCTATATTTCTTAGACCAATTTAGGCATCTTGCATATCTTTCTTTGTATATATGACAACTTCTTTGATGGTCCCATCTCAAAATCTCTTGGAAAATTGTTACCTTGTGGATAGTACATCTTAAATTGAATCAATTGATTGGCAGCACCACACTAGAAAGCTGGGTTCTAATCTCATACTTGGAAGGAGTTAAGATATTGCACTGAATTTCTTGGAGGACAATGTGTCTGAAATGCATTTTGCTGAAATCTCAAAATGAAATGAATTTAGATTTGTCTTCAAACTCTATTGTCATGAATGTCTGCTCCAATGGGGCTACTTTTGAACTTAATTTTTTCAAAGTGAGTTCTTGTTAGATCAGTCCACAATTTCATACTTGGTTACAAACAGAAAAATCTTAAACAGTAAGACCTCTCACAAATAGGAATTTCGGATGGTTCTGGAAATTGGCTATGGACATTAAGGTGATTAACAAATGGGATAGCAATGTATCCAAGGTATGGCTAAATTATGAAGTTGTTGATTAAGCTTTAATTGTTTCAAGGATCAGCTACCATAATGGTTATATCCTCATTTTGTGCCAAAACATGAATAGAGAGTGCCCTGATAGTTCTTCACAAATAAGATAAACCTCAATCAGGAGAATTTAATTATTACTAGGCACATTGACTATCTTTGATCCATATAAAACTGGGAACAAAAACCCTGAAATTCCCAACTTACTGGCTTCCTAATATAAGCTTGAACCGTTGTGCCTGAACAACAATAGGTTCTTCAGAATTATACCTTTTTTATTGCAGAATATTACACATTTTGGACTCCTTGCTCCAGACTGGAATAGATTTGTAGGGATTAGAGATTTGTACCACTCTAGATGGGTGAAATGACAGCACCAGACCTTCAGTGGCTATTAGCTAAAAATTCAACAAATTTGTAGAAGATACTCTTCCAAAACCACGGAAACTTGCTTCTCTTTTGGTCTTTGGATTTTTGCCAATAATAGCTACAGGACATTTGCCAATGTGTTCAAATGAGCTTGAACCTTATTCTTACTTATTTTTCTATAGTACTTTCCATGAGTCTTCTATTATTCCATATTTTGTAAGTATCATAAACCTTTCAAGTAACTCGTATGTATCAGTTCAGTTTCTACTGAGGTGTTACTGGTTGCATTTCTTCAACTTGTCTCGTTCATTTGATGGGAAAGATACTAGAAAAAGAAGAGAACATGACATTGTTGGAATTCCCTGATCTCTCAATAAACAATCTTTTCAGTGAAATGGCTCAGAGCATATCTAGTTTGTCTTTTCTTGGTTAGCTGAACATTCATACAACAAGCTTTCTAGAACAATTCCATCACGCACCCAATCTTAAACTTGATGGAACTTCTCTCGCTAAAAGTTGCACAAAAGCAGTTGGCAAAATTGAGGATGACTCTAAAAATTCCTGATTATGTATAGCTATGAGAGTATGATTTTCTGTTCTTGGGGAATCTGTGGAGTTTGTCTTCTTTGAAATGTCTTTAAGGCATGCTTATTAAGGTTTGTCATTGACATGAAAGATTAATATGAATACAATGTTAGAAGTGCCCTGGTTCCTTCACATTTTGAGTAAGTTGGTATGTAAGTGAAAGGCACCATCTTCTATGCAGTGGACTTCAAATTTCAAACATTTATGTCCACGATGATAGTCTGTTCTTGTTGACAATGGTAAAGACATAATTGTCTATGAGGTATACTTCAAATTTTATGTGCTTAATGATTGTTTGGTCTTGTTGATGTTGTAGGTACTAACTGCAAATGTGATTTAATTCATAGCTAACCTTCTACCTGATGGGATTTTGTTTTAGAAATATGCTGATACTAAAATAGAGCCATCGTTTTCAATTTTTAGTCTGATTTTGGAGACTGTTGCCATATGATATATCGTTCATTTTGAAATGCAGAATTCATTTTAAAAGGATTTAAAAACACAATGCTACTGAAGGAAACAGGCACTATGATGATTTTTTTTTTTTTTGAAGAGAAAGATGGAAATTTTATTCACCTGTAAAATTTTGAATTGCAATGTATTCTTTAGCAATGTAGGTATTTCTCCGAACCAACTCTTCTGGGACTTAGTACAAAAGGCATACTGTGCTAAAGTTCTTACCCCACTGTTGGCCCTTTTTGAGATTTATTGCCATTGCCATTGCAAATTCACAAACAGCATGGCACATCCTCTACCCTCTTCCAACGAGTTTCCAAAAGCTGAAAGACATGGTGATCTTGCGAGCATATGGCACTGGCGTAACTCTGAATATGACTTTCGACAATTATCACTCTTAATCCCATCGTAGCAGTCCATCTCAACCCCATAACCAACGCCACACCACAGCAAGAGCTTCAGTCTCAAAGATTATTGCTATTTCCATGGTAAAGTATTCTCCTATGCAAATTGCCATGGTTGGTAATGAGTCAGTGCAAGCTCACAACAACAGATGTTTGCACTCATTGGGAACGTTCAGTTTCCATAGGACTGTTCACCCAGATAACTCGGTGCTCAGAAGAG
Source organism: Quercus gilva (assembly GCA_023621385.1). Classification (NCBI taxonomy): domain Eukaryota; kingdom Viridiplantae; phylum Streptophyta; class Magnoliopsida; order Fagales; family Fagaceae; genus Quercus; species Quercus gilva. Next base: position 66,218,892 of record CM042481.1, read on the forward strand.
GATGAATTTTCTACAGGCACAGCCAATATATTTGTTTACTCTTTATCTCTTGCATCAAAGAGTTGTTCTAAAAGTGAGACCATTCCACCAACGAGTATCCTGGTCCAATAAATCTCGAACCACCACAATTTGTTCAGCACTATGACGTGTTATTTCTTAGGAGAACCACAATCAAAACCATTAAATTTTTTTAACACTTTAACAGTATATATATCAATATTATCCAAAACAACTAGCGTAAAAGATCAAAGATACCAGTATACTACCCGTGAAGTCTACTCTTTTTATTTTTTAGATAACCAATTAACCATATTACTCTTTGCATAAAGTAATTGACAATGTTAAGAATCTTGTAATTCAATTGGTTGACACCTTTAGGTGTTTTCATCATCTTTCCCATCTTGTAAACATTGAATTATTTATTAAAGAGTAAATTGCAAATTATAGGCCTAAAGTTCGGGTGTGTTAGGATTTTATACCTGAAGTTTCAAAATTTGAATTTTATTTCCTTAAGTTTGGGGTGTTTGGATTTTATATTCTGATATTTCAGAATTTAAATGTTACCCCTTAAGTTTTAGGGGTGTTTGAATTTTATTTCTCGAAGTTTGGTAATGTTTGAATTTTATGCTTTGAAGTTTCAGAATTTAGAAGTGTAAAATCTAAACTTTCAAACTTGAAAATGTAAAATTCAAATTCTAAAAAGTCAGGGTGTAAAATTCAAATACTCCAAAACTTTAAGAGATAAAATTTAAATTCTAAAATTTTAGAGTGTAAAATTCAAGCACCCTCAAACTTTAAGGGTGTAATTTACAATTTATCCTTTGTAAAAAAAAAAATAAAAAAGTAATTGACTTCGTAGTCTCGCTCCTTTTTTTTTTCTTTAACTTGGAGACTCTCGCAGTCTTGCACCTTTTTCTAGACTTTCAGAACCTCATCGAAATTTCACCCCATCAGCAAAGAAAAGCCAGTGCATACGGTATTAGATTTCAATGTCTCCTATTCCCATTAAATGAATGTTCATTTCTTCTCATAAGCATTGATTGTCAAGATTCTACAGCCTCACCGACACGAGCTTCATCTTTAGCTCAACGTTAGTGTGAAAGGGAGAAATTGGTACTAGGAAACAATTTTTCTAAGTCAAAAGGAAACAAATTTTCGAAGTCAAAAAGTTCTGCCCAGCTTATATAAGAGAGACTAAAGACTCTGGACAAAAAATAAAACCAACTTTAAGACTTTAAACGTTCAAAGTCTTCGGACTATAAATTTGTAACTTAAAAAAAATGTATTAAAAATTGAATTGGTCTTATTTAACAATCACAAATTCAAAATTATTGTTTTACATAATTGTATTTTGATTTTGATCATAATGCAATTCCATTATGATTAGGAGGCATTTGATCTAATTTGGATATTTGAATAAGAGACTCAAAATTTTGGATATTTTTCTTTGAATTTTATGAGCCTTTTGACTAAATGTTATTAAAATTTGCATTTATGGGTGTTATGTCCAGAGAAATTTGGCACTGATAGTGCCAAATTAGGGGAAAAGAGAAGAGAGACTAAGAACAAATTCGATACTTTCTTTTATATTATTAATTTATTATAAGATGCAAACCGGAGGACTCTCTTATTGATTGTTTGGATTTTAAATATAGCCTTGCATACTATAATCACTCCATTGGCTATCAAACTATCAACTTTTGTTTCATGAATTGACGTCTAATCACTCCATTGGCTACTAATTATGAAATTATTGTCCTTGTTAAAGCAAAAAGGACACATGACTTTAGGTGGGAAAAGCCAAATGAAGCTAAGACACGATCATACCAAAATATTACAATGGATTTTAAACATAACCATGCATACTATAATAACTAATGGCTAACCCATGCGATGTATGGAAAAGCTATTGACTCGGAAAAAAATGAAGAAATATTTAACTTTTATACTTTTCCATAATTTAGAAATGTTGTCTAACATTGAACGTTATTGAGTTATAAGTGCATAGTTATCGAAACTTACAAAGTAACTTACAATTCTTAAATTAATAAAGCAAAACTCCCAATAATTATATATACACACACTCAAAACTAATTTTAACCGCAAATATATAAATAAAGACCATGATATGAGAAAGACATTCCAAGTTTCAAATTTGAGTAGCAATATGACTTTCTCATAGTAATAACAATATAGACAATTCAAAATATGGAATAATATCAAAATTATAATACCTAATTCCATTATCTTTTATGTTGAATCCAAACAAATGATTAATCAACCAAAAATCATAGCTTTTAATAAGAAAAAAAAAATCACATAAACCTAAATAAAAAGCATTTAAGGTGAAAAAATAAAATCAACATATTGAGACGCAAATACCAAAAACCCCAAGACTTAAAACTTCAAAATTTATAGAATCCCCAAATTCTACTTCAAAATCAAACCAAATTCAACAAATTTATATATGACATACCAAATAAAAATTTATCATTCCCTAAGCTGGAAGACATAAGTTGCAGCTTTGATTTTTCTCCAGAAAAATAGAGATGTTTTATCTGCCATATACAATAAAAGATAATTAGTAGAAATTTCAACCCAAAAACCAAACCCACGAAAGCAATGTCAATATAAATATAGAGATTAACCCAAATACTCAAAAGAAAATCAATTCTAAACATAACAAAAAAAAAAAAAAAAGATAGAAAAAAAATCTCAAGCACATATGAAAGCAAATAAAAAATTTGACATAAAAGATAAAATTCATTAATAACAATATAAACAAATATCCACATATGTTGAATTGAAACTTTATTAATAATAACAATATAAACAAATTCAACATAAAATACATTAATCAAAGAAGAAAGTTGAATAAGATTGCTTGGTTTTTTTTTTTTTTTTTAATTCTAAAGTGAAGTTAAGTTCAGGGTTTTAAGGTGGTAATTGCTAAGGTTTTGAGGAGGGAAAAGAGACTCCTAACAGGAGTCCTCTTTTTTTTTTTTGGTTACATGAGTCTCTCTCTCTCTCTCTTGCTCTCTAGTTTTTTTTTTTTTTTTTAATCCTAAAGTGAAGTTACGTTTAAGGTTTTGAGGTGGTAATTGTTAGGACTTTGAGGAGGGGATGTTCTCTCTCTCTTTTCTTTTTCTTTTTGTTTGGAAAAATGAATGCATTGAAATATAGTTCACCACAAATTTGTTTATTTTTTCAAGTTACAAGAATTGCAACTCTACTGACCCAAAAAATAAAAATAAAATTCGATTACAAATCTAGGTTACATTGATACTACTACAATCATTTCGCAGACATCAAACATCTCTACATGAGACTTTGCTTGGTAAACTGGGATTCTGGTTCCCACTTTATATGAACTTTTATGAGCTAAGTGCCTCTTAAACTCTACATGATGCTAAGGTCAACAGGTAAAGGGGAGGAAAAAAATTGAAGAAAAGAACATGTACGTCCGATGATGCAAAGATCAGTTTGGCTTCAGTTATTAACAGCGGTCCTCATACTCAACGTGAGTCTTTTTTCTTTTCTTTTTTCAACGTGAGTCTCTCTTTTCTTTTTTTTGAGTCCTATTTTCAACGTGAGTCTCTTTTTTTCTTTGTTTTTTTTTTTTTTAGTCCTATTAGAATTTTTGTTTTTATATAGATTATCGACGTTTGAGTTTGAGTTTAGGTTGGACTTATTAGAGAGATAGAGTTTCACTTCTTGTTAAGTTTTTGATTAAACAAAAATAATTTTGTTTAAAAAAATGATAATGATGAGTTTGAGTTTGAGTTTAAGTTGGACTTGTTAGAGAGATAGAGTTTCACTCCATGTTAAGTTTGGACTAAACAAAAATAATTTTATTTAAATAAAATGATAATTTTATTTAAAAATTGTGTTGACGTGGAAAATTTGGGTTTTCAAATGGAAACTCAAAGTTTTGGATATTTTGTTTAACCTCTATTTTATCTTTTCTTTTGCACATAAAACATAGTCATAATTTTGTAATTACTATAAGACCAATTATCTCTATTATGTTTTGCAAGTTGGAGGACTCCCTTTCATATTGCTTGGATTTTAAATGATTTGAAATATATACGAGTCCTAAACCATCAAGCTCAACTCTTCATCCAATTCTTTATGAAGAACATTTTCCAGAAAGCATTGAGTTGGAAATATAGAAAACATGTCATCAATCAACTATAAAGTTCCAAAAAAGGCATTTGAAATAATTCAGATTAATTAGAACAATATAAAATTTCTAGGCATCTAGAAGGAAGTAAATTGAAAATCTATAATATATGCTTCATGATAATTATCTATATTATAAATTTAAGTCTCAAAAGCTTATAAAGCATGATCTTATGTAGATTTCCTTGACATTTACATTTCTTCACTCTAGAGAGGATCACTTTGTAATGGCTTCATCATAATATATATATATATATATACACACGCGTGCGCAATTGAATTTAAACCTATAGTATTCGTTCTATGATAATTATTCTTTATCAATAGGTTAAGATACCCATTGGTTTCTAGTATAAGTGGGGTTTAAATCTCAAATCTTTTATGCAACAATAAGAAATTTTATCAATGGAGCTAACTGAAATTCACAATGTATACTATATTTATACTTAAAATTTCATCGATTCAATTTTAATTAAAATAATTAAAGTCTTTTACCCTTATATCAATAATAATAATAATAACATTTATAATAAATCATTAATGGGAATATATTTGGTACGAGGAGGAAACTGCATTTCTAAGAAACTTTTGTCTAGGGAAAGATTTCAAAAACATTGGAGATGGAAATTGTTAAGGAATATTTCTATTTTTTATGCATCATCAGAAATTAATGTGCCAAAAATTTTAAGATTTAAACACTTGCATATTCATAATTATTCTTGTAGGGTCATGTTTTTCAAACCAAGCCCAAAACGTGAGGAATCTTGGCCCAGTGAGCCCAATACGATAAATTTGTAGAGAGTGGGCCAAAGAACTAGGTTTTAGTAAGCGGATGACGATTAGAATGGATTTACATGATGATCAAAAAGGAATGAACTGAGTTTATCAAAGAAAGCTTGTCCTCGACACAATCCGAGGAGCTCTGTTCTTATATGTGTTGGGTGGCCATGGTTGCAGGAGTTCTTGAGACTGCCACAGTGCTCTTTCTCCTTTTTTTTTTCCAGCCATCATCCCCCCAATCTCTGGGGTCTCTGCTCTTATTTATACTCCATATCTTCCTTCATCTCTACTCTACACGTGGATAGCTGATGGTTTATTCTGATACTTGTCCTATCAGCCCCTTTTAGAAGTCTTCTGGGGTGGTTCTAAGGCTGCAATAATACTGTACAGAGGTCATTTCTTCATTAATATGGCCAGGGAGTTAGTTGGAGACACTTAATGCGGAAGTAACAATTCCTCCTTGAATTGCTCCTCCGCTATGCTCCCATGAATGACTCCTTGTACTCATCCTTCCTTTTGGAATGCTCTAGGAGGCTGCCTTTGATGGCGTGCCACTCGTTCCTTCTATGATCTCGGCTAGCCGAGGATAGGATCGTCCTCGGCGATACTTCTTGGCAACTTGAGCTTTCTATGTTCATCCTCGGACGTTTCTCCCTCCTCGGCGTGGGCCTTGGGCTTAACATAAAGTAGGCTGGGGTTGCCAGATTCTTAGGCCCTACAATAGCCCCTCAAAATCCTGCTGTCCGGCTCCTCGGACGGGGAGGAGGATTTTGATGTCCTCGGGCCTCTGTCATGGCTTGTCCAGTCTTGTCCTACGTCAGCGCTAGAGTCTTTTCACCTGTCCAAGGCACGTTCTTGGTGCTTCGGAATGCAGAGCGCGCCTTCATTAATGTCTTCACGAAGCGACGCAGATCCAACGGTTGAGGATTTCTTCAGAAATTAGGTGGGAGGTATTTCGCCTGCAAATCTCTCTTTGAGTTCCGTGCGAATTAATTTCCGCTAGATTTCGCCTTCTATATAAGGCGTTCTGGGGGAAGCGTTCTTTCATATATACGAATCCTTGAGTTTAATAGGAACTTTAAGTTCTCAACCCTCTAGGCATTTCCATTTCCAAGGACCTTGCCAAGATCATGATCAAGGCCTAGGGAAATGAGATGGCTCTGTATAAAAGCAAGGGCAAGGAGGCCAAGCCCCTTTCAGGAACCAAGAATGCTGCTCAGATCCCGGACGATGCAGTTGAGGCAAAGGAAGCAGAGGCCAAAGATGTTCCTACCTTTCAACTGAGCAAGAAAGAAGACCCTTCTCCCTCAGCCAAGGACCGGAGCGGGCGTAAATCGCATCAAACTTTCGGTGCGGCAAGGTTTGGGTCTCACCTTGATGGTAGGACATCGATGGAGGTTTGTAAGATTGCTGAACGGTTGATGCCCGAGTGTTACCGTCTCCAATGCTTAATTATCATGAAACTGGGAGAGAATCAGGGGAACATCTTGAGATGGGGCCATCAGGTGCTTCCGCTTCTTCTCCTTTCTCATCGCCAGTACCACTCGTACTGGCTCGATTGCTGTTTGTAGCTTTAAAACAAGCCTGCCTCAACCTCTCTTACTATAGTTAGCTTTAGAACAAGCCTACTTCAGCTTCTCCTACTATAGTTAGCTTTAGAACAAGCCTGCCTCAGTCATTTGGTGTATGATGTACCTTTTCTTCATTTAATAAAAAAAGGGCTGTACTTTTTTCTTTACGAATTTTTCTTTTCTCTGTAGTAATTATTTAATGTGTGTGTTGTTATTTTTCCTTCCAATGGGACTTGGAACTGGTGTTGTTGACGGTAACAAAAAGTTGCCACCTTAAATTTTAGCAAAACCGACGATAGCACCCGGCTGCTAACTTTGAATAGACTAACAATGTAGGAACAATTAGGAATATAACCATGAAAGGATGCTGGATTTAAAGTAGGTCATCCGAGGGGACCATCGTGCACTAAGGCTCTGTTCGGCATTTATAATGACGTCATGGCGTCAGTTTTCCCCTAGCATCTAATCCGAGGATCCAGGCACGCCTCAAGTTCTATTTTATCACTTGTGAAGAGATGTCAAAAGTTATTTGATCGGCCATAAACTGAATGACCCTTTGTAATTAAACCAATTAATTAATTAGCCAAGTTATTAATTAATCAATTTAACATGCAAATACGTGGAAGCACAAACAAATCATCAAATAACTAAATATGCAGCGGAAATTAAATGACACGGTGATTTGTTTACGAATGGAGAAAACTCTTTCGACAAAAACCTTATCAGGTGATTTTCAGGTCACTACTCCCGAAACTCCACTATTATCAAATCAAGTGGTTACAAGTAAAGGAATCTCAAGTACCTTACCAACCTACAATTGAACCCTTCCCCCAATACCTAATTGGACTTGATTTGTAATGACAGTTCCCCCTTTTGATGCACGGCTCCCAAGTATGTGACTAACCAATGCGCGAATTCTAGTACGTGACTTCAAACACCAACTTAGAAGGAGAAGTTGACTGCAAAATTCTTCAGTTTATCCTACACAATGAAGATCAAGAAGATGCTTGGTCACAAAACCCTTTGGTGCAAATACACAATAACTTCTTCAGAAGAGATGAACAAGGTCAAGAACTTCGTCTTTGATCACAAATTACTTGAACAGAGTTTTCTCAATGCTTGTGCAACTTGTGTAATATTTGACGGCTCTTAAAATAATCATTTTATATGTCTAGGGTTAAAAGAAAAGAAGGCCCAAAGGCACATTCACGGATCCCAAGAAATTAGATCAGAAAATCTGATTTTATAAATCTTGACAGATAGCAGGTATCGAGGAGCTGTCGAGAAGGTGTCGAGCTTTAATGAATTTGCCCTTCAGCTTGTTTTTCTTAGACAGACTTGATGAATTCAACACTTGATCTTAAAACCTTATTTCTTGAAGTATTAAAAATACCTAGAACTACCCAATTACAAGTAGAGTGCGTTTTGTCAAAGGATTAGCCAATTTACATAAATAAGTGACATATGTTCTTAACAAGTGAAAATTCATATGTCCTAACATTATTAGTTTCCCATAGGTTTGTGGCCCGAGGAGTCATGCAAGACCTTGGTTCTGTCTAATACTTGGATAACTATTAAAAGTTGTTAGTTTCCCCATAGGTTTGTGGTCTGAGGACTATGCAAGACCCTAGTTCTGTCTAACACTTAGATAATTGTCAAAAGTTGTTAGTTTTCCCATAGATTTGAGTCTGAGGACCATGCAAGACCTTGATTCTGTCTAACACTTAGATAATTGTCAAAAGTTGTTAGTTTCCCCATAGATTTGAGTCCGAGGACCATGCAAGACCTTGGTTTTGTCTAACACTTAGATAATTGTCAAAAGTTGTTAGTTTCCCCATAGGTTTGAGTCCAAGGACTATGCAAGACCTTGGTTCTGTCTAACACTTAGATAATTGTCAAAAGTTGTTAATTTCCCCATAGGTTTGAGTCCAAAGACCATGTAAGACCTTGGTTCTGTCTAACACTTAGATAATTGCCAATGTGTGTTAATTCCCCCAAAGCAGGAGGTCCGAGGACCCGTCATGGCTAAGGTTTCGTTTCACCACTTCAGTGGGTCAGAAGATATTAACATATACTTTCCAGAACTAGCCCCGTCGCGGAGCCTCCTTAAATTGCCCTATGTTACTGCCCCCTTCTCTAACGGAGGTCCGGCGAGCTCGACCGTCAAATTCGCGAGGACCGGACCCTAGACAGAGGTACGGGGCATGTACCTAGTGTCAGAAGCCCCTAGAACTGTCCCCCATTTAGCAATCCTGCTTGTATAATTCGCGTTTCGAAGTATAGACCTAAGCAAAAGTTGAGCTAGGACGACAACTGTGCGTGCCTCATGTAGTGTCTTAGTCGCATAGTAAACTGGCCGCCATAATGGCTTTCCCCAGGGACTTTGGCTGATGAGGGCCTGATCCTATCTTAACTTCTCGTTGCACTCACTATCACACAAGCTCTCCCCACAAACGGCGCTAATTGTAGGGTCGCATTTTTCAGACCAAGCCTAAAACGTGAGGAATCTTGGCCCGGTGAGCCCAATACAATAAATTTGTAGAGAGTGGGCCAAAGAGCTAGGCTTTAGTGAGTAGATGACGATTAGAATGGATTTACATGATGATAAAAAAGGAATGAGCTGAGTTTATCAAAGAAAGCTTGTCCTCGGCACAATCCGAGAAGCTCTGTTCTTATATGTGTTGGGTGGCCATGGTTGCAGGAGTTCTTAAGACTGCCACAGTGCTCTTTCTCCTTTTTTTTCCAGCCATCATCCCCCCGATCTTTGGGGTCTCTACTCTTATTTATACTACATATCTTCCTTCATCTCTACCCTACACGTGGATAGCTGATGGTTTATTCTGATACTTGTCTCATCAACCCCCTCTAGAAGTCTTCTGGGGTAGTTCTAAGGCTGCAATAATATTGTACAGAAGTCATTTCCTCATTAATGCAGCCAGGGAGTTAGTTGAGGGCACTTAATGCGGAGGTGATAGTTCCTCATTGAACTGCTCCTCCACCATGCTCCCATGAATGACTCCTTGTACTCGTCTTTCCTTTTGGAATGCTTTGGGAGGCTACCTTTAATGGTGTGCCACTCGTTCCTTCTATGATCTCAGCTGGCCGAGGACAGGATCGTCCTCGGCGATGCTTCTTGGCAACTTGAGCTTTCTATATTCATCCTTGGACGTTTCTCCTTCCTCGGCGTGGGCCTTGGGCTTAACATAAAATGGGTTGGGGTTGCCAGATTCTTAGGCCCCACAATTCTGTTGGTTTTCTCAATAATAAAATTGTTATTGTGCCCTTTCCATTTGAGCTAAGTTCATTATGCTTGAACTTTGCATAATATAACTATACATTTTGAGAATACACCAGTAAGTAATATTTTGCATACAGATACAATATCGTTAAACCTTTTATACTCCCTTTTTTTGCAACACTTTTACAGTAAAATCTAGAGAGTTTTGAAAAAATAATATTATTTTATGTGAAAAATTTTTCTGAAAAATAGCCTCTTAAAAAAAAATCATGTTTTGTATCAAAACTTCAAAATTTGCAATTGTAGTGTAAAATGTGTTTAAACTAAAGTTGTGTTTTCAAAGCCATTTCAATGCAAAATGTGATATAATCAATTTTAGTGCAAAATGTGATATTTTAATGCTTAAAGTTTGAAAGATTGGATTTCACTCCCTAAAGTTTCTCTCTGTTGGCAAAATTAGTCCCTCCATTAGTGGACTTGCCTATATGGTGGTTAAGTGACATGTTGGCGTCTGATGAATAATTTTTTAATGGGATAAACATGCATTCTTATAATTTAGAGAGTAAATAAGGAGGTATAGTTTAAAAGGGTAAAGTGTAATTTTTTTCTAAAAACTTTCCAAATCAACTATTCTAATAATTTTTGTGTTGATAAAATTTCTCATGCAATTATTTCTTTAAAAATGAAGGATTTTCTTTTGATAGTGGAAGACTTTGTGTTGACACTAATCAGTTTTTGGTGTAGGCGGAGATCGAACCCAAGATCTCTTATATAACCATCAGAGACTTTATAAGTTGAGTTAATTGAACTCACATAGTGAAAGACTTTTAGGGTCCATTTGGATACAACTTATTTTGCTGAAAACTGAAAACATTGTAGCAAAATAATTTTTAAATGTATGAATAGTACCGTGAGACCCATTTTTAATATATTTTTTTTTAATAAAGTGGATGTGGGTCCCGTGAACAGTACATGAACAGTGCTGCTATAGTGTGTGAATAGTGCCGCTACAGTGCATGAACAGTGATAATTGTCCCCTAAAGTAAAACGTGTGAAAAAAAAAAAGAAATGAAAAACACGGAAGATGCAGACGCAGGAAACGTGAATCCAAACCCACAATTAAAGTACAATTTTTTTTTTTTTTTTTGAGAGAGTAAAGCACAATCTTTTGATTGTGGAAGACTTCTTTATTTGTAGTGGAAGACTATGCAAACGGGTTGACGTGTTGTTAGAGAAGAGGACTCAACATGCTTTCTCTCGTCTAAACTTTATGAGCATGAATCACAAATTGATTGAAAATTTTGAAGGAAAAAAGTTTCTCTTCAAACTTTTATTTTATCATTTTATTGAATGTGAATTTTGAAAATTTAACCATTAGATTGCATGTTTTTATTATATCCTCTATACTTGTAAAATTTTAAAAGGATCAAAGATCAATAGCTATGTCATCAATTAAATGTTTAAATTTCAAGTTTTTGTGATCTAAATTTTTGCATAAAAAATAAATTTATTGATCAAATATAAAATAACATCCGATTTGAACGAAATTTGATATACATGTTAAAAATATAAAAAATATGCAATATATCGGTTAGATTTTCAAAATTCACATCAAATAAAAAGATATATGAGAAGTTTGAAGGGTTTATCTTTAAAGTAATTGGATAAATACCTTGTCCAATTCTTATATGTTTTTTTTTTTTAATAATTAAAAATCATTATTAAGGTTTGGCCTTAGGGAAGGGAAAAGGGGAGATTCATCAAAGTTTCAAAAAAGAAAAAAAAAAAAAAAAAAAAAAAAAAAAAAAAAAAAAAAAACACTAAGGTTGGGCCCTCTTAGAAGTGCTAGTATTGTAAGTTTTGTCTTCCCCTTTCCCCTATGTCCTAGTGTTGTTAACTCATCAAAAAGAAGAAAAAAAAAAACTAGCATTCTTCTTATTTTATCAAGTGTAATATATATATATATATATTGATAAGAATATCGTAACTTTATTAAGAAGAAGATAGAAACATGGCGTAAAACCGATTTTCATTCCTACATTTTTATGCAATTCCCTCTTTGATCCATAACTTTTTCTTTCACCGTTTTTAGTCCCTATCCTAGAAAACACGTTTCGTTTTTGTCCCTACCATTACATCAAAGATGGAAATTGCACAGGTGGCAAACGACATAAGTTAAGAACATTAAAATAATAATAAATTTTTTTTTATTTTAATTAAAAAATGTCATGTCAGCATCTAAATTAAAAAAATTAATTTATTAATTTTAACTAAATAAAAAATTAAAAACAGAAATAAAAACAAAAAATTACATTAATTGAAATATAAGAGTGTCTTGGACAAAAACAACAAGAACATAAACCCAAATCTAAGAACACAAAATTAAAATCCAAAAATCACAAACCTAGAAACACAAACACAAAAACAATAGATCTTCCTTGTCAACCAAACACAAAAGCAACAAACACAAAACACAAACCTAGCAACTGATCTATTGACAATTAAAAAATCCAGGTCTATTGACTATTAAAAAATCCAGGTCTATTGACTATTTTCCTCCCGTTTACTTTTCGGAGTGTCACTCTCTCTATCACCGAATTATACTCTGTTTCAGTGTTTTAGATCCAATTCGACTGATTAGCATGTCGTCAAGATCGACGTCCTCATCAAAATGCTCCTCACCATGATCCAATCCTTCCTTGTACCTAAACAATCATTCAAATCAAGAGACCTCTACTACCCAGTCCAGAGCGACACTTTAAACACTACTAGATCTAGTCCTTGTCTCTCCTTTTTCCACCGTAAGTGCTTATCTCATTGCTCCTTTCTTGTCATTTTTAGTTCAAAATTTTGTTTACATAAAATAAATACCAATGTCTGTGGGCGAGTTGGTAGAACTAGTCAAGGATGTTGTTTCGTGCGCAAGCCACTCGTGTCCGAGCGGGCGGACTACGTTCGCAAGCTGGAAGAGAATCTCAAGTCCTTAGAAATTGCGAAGATCCAACCCGAGTCAGACTATGAAGTTATAAAGAACAAGGTTGAATCAGGCGGCGAGCCGCGGAAGAGGAAGTCGCGATGGGCCGACGATGAGCCCAAGCCCCTGCCGACTTCGCTGCTGATTTATCTTCTAGGGTAAAGATGAATTGGCGGGATTGCTAGGTTTGTGTTTGTATTCTTACTGATTTTTGGATTTGTGTTTGGTTGACAAGAAAAATCAGTTGCTGGGTTTGCGTTTGTTGCTTTTGTGTTTGGTTGACAAGGAAGATCTGTTGTTTTTGTGTTTGTGTTTCAAGGTTTGTGATTTTTGGATTTTAATTTTTTTTATTTAGTTAAAATTAATAAATTAATTTTTTTTTTAATTTAGATGTTGATGTGTTATTTTTTAATGCTAAAATAAAAATTCTTATTATTATTTTAATATTCTTAACTTATGTCGTTTGCCACCTGTGCAATTTCCGTCTCTGATGTAACGGCAGGGACAAAAACGAGACGTGTTTTCCAGGATAGGGACTAAAAGCAGTGAAAAAAAAGTTAGAAACCAAAGTGGGAATCGCGTCAAAATATAGGGACGAAAATGGGTTTTACGCCTAAAAACATTACATCTTGAGTCAAAATTGACTCAATCATAATAGGATTTTACTAGTCTTATCACATGCGATTTGCATGTGCGATAAAGTTTTTTTTTTTTTTTTTGGTTGTTGTTGGTCGATTTTCAATTTTTTTTTTTTTTAAATTTTGGATAAGTTTGTTGTGAAATCATGGATTAGTAGGAGAGTATCTTATTTTGTATGCATTTAAAGTAAAGTTGGAGATATATTTTTACTGGATTATTCTTAAATGTTTTTATTGTTAAACATTTGATTGATGGCATATTTATTAAACTTTAATTTTATTGAAAATTTTGCAAGTGTGGAGAATATAAAAACAAAATGTAATCTAATGGTAGATTTGTCAAAATTCACATTAATACAAAGATATTGAGTGGAATTGTAATCTTAGGTTATAACTAAGTTTGTTGCCAAATTTTGTCCTTCAAATATTGTGAAAATTGTTATATTTATAACATTACTCATGCAATTATTATCTTTTAAAAAAGAAAGACTTTTTTTTTTAGTGGAAGACTTTTAAAGCATAAGCATTTTGATAGTGGAAGACTAAGCAAATGGGTTGATGTGTTGTGAGAAAAATGACTTATTGCTTTCTCTAATCTAAACCTTAGGAATGTGGATCATGAATTGATTGAAATTTTTGAATGCTTTTATAAGACAAACTTTTTTTTTCTTTTTTTTATAGGGGAAGACAAACCTTCTGTTTTATTTTATTTTTAATAAAAATAAAATAAAAAGGTTTGGCCTTAGGGAAGGGAAAATGAGATATTCTTTTTATTATTTTTTTTTTTTTCTGAAAATGAGATATTCATACTAACATCATTCGTATTTTATCAAGTGTACTCTCCATAAGTTTCTCAAAAAAAAAAAAAAAAAGTGTACTCTCCATAAGTTGTGTTAGACAAAACAATAAACTTTTTTTTTTTTTTTTACAAAACAAAATAAAAACTTTTTTTCAACAAAAATAAATAAATAGACACAACTTTTATAGTGGAAGACTTGAGAGACTAGCATTTTTTTTTTTCTTTCCTTTTTCCCAGAACAAATACAACTTTATTGACTTAAACAACATTTACATCTAAATTTAGAGAAGAAGACATCTTCCGGCAAGACCTTTTGGCCATATACTAGTCTAGAGTACTTGGCTAAAAGATCTCACACAGCACGTAAAAGATCAGCCTTTACTCTGAATATTTTGCTTAAATTTTTTTAAATGAAATTCTTCTTAAGCAATTTGATACAAATAATGTAACATTTGTGTGATTTAAAAAAAAAAAATTCTAATTAGATTAAACAAAATGATCAGCCCTTTAACCTAACGTGTGTAATGAAAACTTACAATTATTCAAGTTCTTTTCCTAAAAGAAAAAAAAAATTTATTCAAGTTCATCATCTTGACATGAAGAAAATGTCAGCAAAAAGAATGCAAAGGTAATAAAGACTTCGGCTGCCGACAATCTTTTGAGCTTCCATCAATTATTCAATTTACAAAACATTTCCTCACTCTAGAGCTAAACACTTTGCCATGATTTCATCATAATGTATACTCTATTTATATTTAGAATTCCCCAATTCATTTTAAATTAAAACAATATTGTCAATCTATTAATTAAAGTCTATTGCCCTGGCCCTTGAATGAGAAAGTGTTTTTTCTAGGAAAGACTACAAAGACACTGGAAATTGACTAATGGAAATTGATATGTGGCAGCCAAAAAAAAAAAAAAACATATGTTGCCAGATCAAGATAAAGGCCCCACAAAATTGAGGGAGGGTCCTTCTTGCAAGACTTCAGTCAATGCTTGAAGTGTAAAACAAAACAAAATCAAACGAAGAAGTGCTCCTATAAATTACCATCCAATTAGTATCGTTAGTAATAAACTTTAGCCTACTGATTCTCATACATTGTCAGTAATAAACTTTCATACCTGTCGATTTCAATAATCCACAACACCTAAGTACCAAGTGCCAAACTAAATCTTTGCTACCTTAAAAATGTTTAGCATGAACAAAAAGTACAAATTTTGTTTTAAAAAGGTAAAGGTTTTAAATTGGATCATATATTTTCATGTCCAATGAGCTTTTCTTTTGATGGTATAAAGTGAGAGTTTTAGTCCAAAACATGGGTGAAGCATGTTTCTAATTATTGTTAATGGACCAATCCGCCCCTAGATCATAGCACTGGTGGTAACCAAAATGAGAAAGTATGGATTATTTCCATATTACTTGATTATTTATTAAATTTTTTTATAACATATTTATTTAATTTTTGAATGCAGTGGAAGTATATAAATATGGAGCCCTTTTTATAAAAGTTAAAATTCAAAGAAAAACTTTCATTTTAAATTTCTAAGCATGAATTTTTTATTTTTTTGAGAATTAATATTGCATAGTCAAGTACTTCCCCCCCCCCCCCCCCAAAAAAAAAAATTGCATGGTAAAAAAATATAATCAAAATGTGGAAGTTTATGTTTTAATTCCAAATCAAAATGAGAAAGTATGGATTATTTCCATTTTAACAAAGATTGTTTAAAATCATGAAGTGAAGGCAAATGAGTGATTCACACTTCTCATAAGTTTCTAATACAAAGACGATGTCATATCTCTCTTTTTATGGCTCTCTCAGTCTCTCTCTCCCATTGGAATATGACAAATAGCGCTTCAAAGGAGAATTGAAAAAGCTCAAGTTTGATTTCTCTCATTTTCTATACAATCTTTTGAATTAACAATTAAATTCTGAATGCATTAAATCTTGTTTCCTATTCTTTTGTTTGTTTGTTTGTTTTTTTTTTTTTTTTTTTTTTTTTGGGGTGAGACTTCTAATTATGAAATTATTGCATTTGTTAAAAGCAAAAAGGACACATGACTTTAGGTGGAAAAATCCAAATGAAGCTAAGACACAATCATACAATAATATTACAATGGATTTTGAATATAGCCTAGCATACTAGAACAATGAGGGTTCGAATTTGGCTCTTCAATCATCAATACTTGGGGATTGCAAACTTAGTCCCTTACTAGGCAGTAATTATTCCATTAAAATAACATTTTTTTTAATGAGCTTGATTTTCATATATATATATATATATGTATGTATGTATGTATGTATGTATGTATATTATTTAGCCCAAATATGGGTGGAGCGTGTTTTTAACAATTATTAATGGATCAATCTGTCCATAGATCATAGCACTGGTGGTAACTAAAAGGTAACCAAAATGAGAAAATATGCATTATTTTCATGGTACTTGATTATTTATTTAATTTTTGAATACAATGAAAGTATATAAATACTTAGTCCTTTTATAAAAGTTAAAAAACAAAGAAACTCTTTTATTTTAAAATTCAAAGCATGAATTTTTTATCTTTTTTTTAATAGAATTAATACTGCATAGTCATGTACTTCCCCCAAAAAAAAAAAAAAATTGCATGGTAAAAAAATAGAATCAAAATATGGAAGTTTATGTTTTAATTATATCCAAATCAAAATAAGAAAGTACGGATTATTTCCATTTTTTCAAGATTATTTAAAATCATGAAGTGAAGGGCAAATTAGTAATTCAACGTCCTCATAAGTTTCTAAAACACAGAACGACGTCGTATCCCCCTTTTTTTATGGCTCACTCAGTCTTCTCTCTTACACGCTCAATCTCTCCCTCACTGGAATCTGACAAATAGCGCTTCGAACTTCGAAGGAGAATTGAAAATGCCCAGGGTTGATTTCTCTCATTTTCTACACAATCTTTCGAATTAACAATTAAAATGGGTCTAGTTGTGTAAAATCTTTTAAATACATTTGTTCTCTTCTGCGAAATTGCTTTGGGCATATTTGGTTTGTCTTTGAAAATTCCTGGTTATGTATTGTACAAGGTACGCTTTAAACATTATGTCCTTAATACAGATGGTGACGTTGTGGTCTTGTTTAATGGTGACGTTGTGGGTGCCAATGTTTTCAGTTTTAATAGTTTTGTTGATTACTGCCATACGAAATATGGTTCATTTTGAAATGCGTACTTCATTTTTAAACTGTTTAAGAACACAATGCTACCGAAGGAAACAGAGTTGGCACTGTGACGAGTATTTCTTGCACATTTGTATCGTAAAAGTATTGTACTACGGTGCGCATGTAACTTGCTAAAAGCATACTCTGTGGGAATACAGTTGATTATTGCAGGTCCTTGTGTATGCTTCCGAAGGCAGCTCAGGTTCATGTGCACCGTAGTGGTATGATTTCTGCCTATGATCTGTACGAACCATTTATGTACGGAGTGGTATGTCATTTCACTTTGCACTAAAAAGAATAGAACACAAGGTTAGTTGTTTATATCTTTCCAGTTTTAAGCAAGTCTGTAAACAACTAGGTTCATTAATCTATCCCTTAATATGGGCTGCTTCTTCTTTTTTCCTTTTTTATCTAGTCAATGGATGTGTGGATCCTTGGTACCTAGTTCTTTCTATTAAAACACAGATTTGGTGCTTTTCCAAGTGGCCTATACTTTAAAATGTTTTCGTGGAACAGAAATGATTTTGGGACAAGTGGCACAATCCTAGGACTATTTTCTAGATCTGCTTTGCCTAATTTCTAAAAGAAATCATTTACTTTGATGACAGATAGAATATATATGAATACAGTGTTTCTTCCTATAAATGTCCAAGGCAATCAAATTTGAGAGTTTAAAATCAATTTTCAGCTCATACAAGCACTCATCTATTAAAAGTGGTAATCTATATCTTGTCAAAGGCAATCCAATTTGATTTCTCTCTCTCTCTATAGCCCATACACCACTAAAGAATAAAAAGGACAAGGGTCAGAAAAAGGAAAAAAAAAATGTTCGTAGAATGTTACTGTTAGTAGGAGCTAAATATCAAGAAGGTGAAATGACAAAGTTCTTGTCCTTTTACAGTGTCAAGGCTCATTTTACTAGGATCTGTTGCTTGTGACATGTCTGGAGTGTCATCCATATCCAGGTCCCTCTTGAATCTATCCTTTGAGGTGGCATAGACCACCTTACTTCTCACTTTTGATGTATCAAGGTGACCTGAAAAACAAGAGAGTCAACTTTCATAGGCAACATCGCATAGCAAATTGTATTGCTCCCTTAAAACATGAATAGAGATTGGCCTGGTGTTCTAATATTGTGCAGGGGCCTTGAGGGGTATGCCTTTGGAAGAGTATAAGGAAGGTTGGGATACCTTTCACCGTTTTGTTAGCTTGAAGGTGGGGGATGGATCTTCTATTAGATTCTAGCTTGATTAAAGGGGAATTTCCCTAAGTTGTATGGCATGGCACATAATAAAGAGGTGTCAGTGGCAGAGTTAATTTCCTTCTCTTTGGATAGCTATCATTGGAACATTAGCTTTACTCGGTTGGGTCAAGACTGGGAGTTAGAGTCTATTGCTTCCTTTATGGATTTACTTTATTCTGGAGTGTGGAAAGAGGACGGGGTGGATAAGTTGTGCTGGAAACTGTCTTCTGTAGGAGTTTATGATGTGCGATCTTACTACAAAGTCTTACAACCCCCTTCTCATATGTCTTTTCCTTGGAAGACGGTGTGGAAACCAAACTTGCCAATAAAGATTAGTTTCTTCATTTGGACGGCGGCATTGGGTCTTATTTTAACAAATGACAATTTGCAAAAACGTTGGCTTGTTGTTATTAACTGGTGCTGTATGTGTAAGAGGGCTGGGGAGACTACTAATCACTTACTTTTATGTTGCCCGGTAGCTAGAGAGTTGTGGTGCATGGTGTTCACTCTTTTTGGGGTACATTTGGTTATGCTCAGTGGTGTAATGGAGCTTTTATCTAGCTGGCCGGGTAAGTTCAGCAAACATAGAAATGGGGTTGTTTGGAACATTATTCCTCATTGTTTAATGTGTGGCATTTGGCGGGAGAGGAATGCTCGGATTTTTGAAGGAACTGAAAGTTCAACTCAAGACCTGAAACTAGCTTTTTTCCATACTTTGCTTTTGTGGACCTGGCTTCAGGTGTTTCCACTTTTAGCATATAGCACACTATAAGAGAAATGCATAATATGCCATGTCTGCTAATTAGAGAGTGAGACTGTAATTCATGAATTAATAAAATGCCCAATTGCAGAAGCTGTTTGGAATATAGGGAATCTGTTGCTATTGGATGGCCAGATGGAGGATTTTACTGACCTTGCTGTGCAGATTATGAATTCAAATTCTTCAATTCAGAGGCAGTGGGATCCTTCTTATGTATAGCTAGGGCACTATGGAAAAACATGAACAGCATAGTTCATGAGGATGGAAGTGGTCTACCACAGCAGATACATAGTGAAATGCAAGTGTTATCGCGTGGATTATGTCCTATGCTAATGCAGGCCCAACCTTTCAGTATCAATCAGGGATGTTCTTGGAAGCCCCCTCCCTTGGATTGGTAAAAGGTAAACATAGATGGTGCTTTATATGAACATGATCAATATTCTGGTATTGTACTGGTATCATTGTTCGACTCCAAAGGAGATTTCATGGTAGCTATGTGTATTAGAATTAATGGGGTTTTCCAAGTACCAGAAATTGAAGCTCAGGCATTGGAAACAGGAATGTTGTTCAATTATTATATGGGTTTTCGTCATATCATGATGGAAGGTGATTGCATTTGCACAGTGAGGTTTTCTCGGCTGTAAAGAATTTTGGAATGTAGGAGCAAGCTACAGCCATCTGGTTCAAGGAATTCATAAAAAAATAAAAAATAAAAAACAGCTGGTTTTTCGGAATTTTCTTTCAACCTGACATGAAGGGAGGCTAACCAAGCAGCACGCCTAATAGCCAAGCACATACAGTATGGAAATAGGGAGAAAGTATGGCCTGAAGACACACCACCTTGTATTGATCCACAGATTTATCATGATAAAGCTCCGTGTATTTCTGCATAATGGACTGCTATGATGTGTTGTATTTCAGTTTATGTTTAATGAAATTATAAGAATTTCATTGAGAGAGAGAGAGAGAGAGAGAGTCAGTCACGAACACCAACTAGAATAGCACCAAAAATCCAAATTGCAGACCAAGTGTCTGATGTCTCCACGGTCAGAGACTTTGACACAATTGTACTCTAGAAGGTCATTCACTATTATCTATAGAGCAATTTGAGCACAATCTTCTACAGGCCACAATGTTGCAGAGAAATGCCTGTGAAGATCCTAACTAATGTGCATTACTAAAGCAATCATTATTCTATGCCTCATCTCCAGGAAATATTACGTTCCCTTAGCTAGCATGAAAGAGACAGAGAATATGTTCTACCAAGCAACAAAACCACGTTTGATCTAATACAGCTAAGATAGGGTAAATTTTCAAACCCCCATTTCTTTACACATTTTTCTTATTCTAACTTTCAGCTATATATCAACACGGCCATCAAGAAAAGTGAGACATATTCTGAAGTTATCTAGTCATATGATCAACTACCCCAAAAGTTTTATGAACTAACATGAATGTTTGTAAATATTGAGGATTGAAAGCAATTATGTAAAATCATAACCCTTTTTAAAAAATTTAGTCCAGTTTCATAAATGAGCTCAAGTCTCCCAAAGAAATCTATTAGCAGACATCAGCAAAATTGCCAAGCTGTTGTCTTCCTACCCTGAATTTGAACCATGTATAAACACAGTATGCAGTTCATTGTAAAGCTTTGTTCATATAGCATCTATAATGTCATTGACCTTTTATTGGCTGTGATTTGTTTGCAGGAAAAATACTGAATATTGTGCAGAGGCCTTGAGGGGTATGCCTTTGGAAGAGTATAAGGAAGGTTGGGATACTTTTCATCGTCTTGTTAGCTTGAAGGAGGGGGATGGATCTTCTATCGGATTCTAGCTTGATTAAAGGGGAATTTCCCTAAGTTGTATGGCATGGCACGTAATAAAGAGGCTTCAGTGGCAGAGTTAATTTCCTTCTCTTTGGATAGCTATCATTGGAACATTAGCTTTACTCGGTTGGGTCAAGACTGGGAGTTAGAGTCTATTGCTACCTTTATGGATTTACTTTATTCTGGAGTGTGGAAAGGGGACAGGGTGGATAAGTTGTGCTGGAAACTGTCTTCTGTAGGAGTTTATGATGTATGATCTTACTACAAAGTCTTACAACCCCCTTCTCATATGTCTTTTCCTTGGAAGACGGTGTGGAAACCAAACTTGCCAACAAAGATTAGTTTCTTCATTTGGACAACGGCATTGGGTCTTATTTTAACAAATGACAATTTGCAAAAACGTTGGCTTGTTGTTATTAACTGGTTCTGTATGTGTAAGAGGGCTGGGGAGACTACTAATCACTTACTTTTATGTTGCCCAGTAGCCAGAGAGTTGTGGTGCATGGTGTTCACTCTTTTTGGGGTACATTTGGTTATGCTCAGTGGTGTAATGGAGCTTTTATCTAGCTGGCCGGGTAAGTTCAGCAAACATAGAAATGGGTTTGTTTAGAACATTATTCCTCATTGTTTAATGTGTGGCATTTGGCAGGAGAGGAATGCTCAGATTTTTGAAGGAACTGAAAGTTCAACTCAAGACCTGAAACTAGCTTTTTTCCATACTTCGCTTGGGTGGACAACGGCTTCAGGTGTTTCCACTTTTAATTTCTTACCTACTTTGCTTGATAGTTGTACTTTTCATGCATCTTAGTTTACCTTAGCACACTTCCTGTGTGCTTTGGCTTTTTGTAGTTCATCATTTTCTTTCCATGAAGTTTTATTATTTAAAAAACAAAAAATAAAAAATCTCCATCAGGAGAATTTCATCATTGACAGATGCATTAGCTATCTTTGACCCGTATTCAACTGGGAACAATAACCCTTTAGATGCAAGTCACAACTCATTGGCTCCATTATATGAGCTTGAACCCTTGTGCTTGAACGTCAATAGCTTGTTCATAATTGTACCTTTTCATTAAGTGCACACACTGTGGGCTCCTTGATCTAGCTTGGAATAGATTCACAAGGATTTGTACCAAGCTAGATGGGTGAAATGGTACTCCAATATTATGGCAACTTGCTTCTCCTTTGGTATTGGATTTTTGCCAATGGACATCTACCAAGGTGTTCAAATGAACCTGAACCTTACAGTTTCTTCTTTTTTCTAGCACTTTTTAAGAGTCTTTTATTATTCCACATTTGATAGGGGTATAGACCTTTCAAGTAACTCGTCTGTATCAGTTTCTATTGAAGTCTTACAGGATTTCGTTTCTTGAACTTGTGTCAAAGTTATTTGATGAGAAAGATAGCAGTGAAAGCTAGGAATATGATATTGTTGGAAATCTTTGATATCTCAATAAACAATCTTTTTGGCAAAATTGTCAAGGGCATATTTAATTTGTCTTTTCTTGGTTGCATGAACTTTCATACAACAATTTTTTGAGAACAATTCCATCATGCACCCAGTCTAAGATTTTTTATGCATTTAGCTACTGTGCCAATCTTGAACTCAATGGAGCCCTTTCCCAAAAGTTCTCAAAAGAAATTGGCAAAAATGAGGACAACTCTGAAAACCCCTGGTATGAATAGATATGAGAGTTGGATATGCTGTTGGTTCTTGGGGAATTTGTGGAGTTCTCTTCTTCAAAAGGACTTCAAGGTATGATGATTTCAGGTTTATCGATGACATGAAAGATCAGTGTGACTAAAATGTTAAAATTGAACTGGTTACTTCAAATTATGAAAGACATCATCTTTGTTCTTTTTCATGTTGGTATGTAAGTAAAAGGCATCATCTTCTTTGAGATATACTGCAAATATTATGTCCTTAACAATTGTCTGGTCTTGTTGATGTTTTAGGCATTGCACTGTAAATGTGATTTAATTCATATCTAACCTTCTACCCAGTGGGATTTTATTTCAGAAATATGTTGATACTAAAATGGAGCCAACATTTTCAATTTTTAGTCTAGTTTTGTTGACTGTTGCCATATAAAATATGTTTCGTTTTCAGATGCAGATTTAATTTAAAATGATTTGATAACACAATGCTCTAGAAGGAAACAAAGTAAGTGCTAAAACAAGTTATTTCTCCCACATTTGTATCGTTCAATTTTGTACTATGATGCACATGTAACACTCTAAAAGCTTACCCTATGGCAATACTATTGATGATTGCAGGTCCTTGTTGTGCATGCTTTAGAAGGTAGCTCTGGTTCATGCTTTTCAAGAGGCCACAAAGATTAGTTTGGAATTGTAGTAGGTCTCATTAGCCCCTGAACTTGTTATAAACTGCACATAAATAATTTTCTAAGGATTATGATTTCTGCCTTATGATCTATACAAACCATTTATATTTATACACATATACACACACACACACATATGGTAGAATGACCATGTAATGAAAAAAACCTTGCCCTTTGGGAAATTCTCATCAGTGAAGAAATCTAAATCATAGACAGCATAGCGGTACTCATTGGTAGGCAGAGACTTAGGAAAGTCCTCGTAGGTTTCATATGGGCTTCCCAGTTTCTCCACCACCACTTCTTGATTCTCAATCTTAAAAATAATGAACCAATAATTCCTCTTTGCTTTTAGCTCCAAGAACTTCAGTTTAATTCATCATGCACAACCATTCTAAATGCTGCATTCGCCTAAGCCGGAGGATTTATTTTTCTTTGGAAGAAGGAAATAAAGATAGGTATGAATCACGGATGGCCTAACGGAAATCATAATGCATATACAATAAAGGATAATAGGATTTATTTGTTTAAGAAGAAAACAATATCAAGAAATGCATTGCAGCACTTCTTTTAGTAGTATGTCATAATTATTGGACAAAGCATGTTTTCATTACTATATTGCATCACAAACAAGTGGACTTGAAAGATGACCAAAAGGCACTTCTCTTGTTTTGATTTGGTATTAAGTATAAGAGACGATGGTAATAGCTAACTACCTATTCTTTATTTTGTTAAAATGTTCACCTCATGTAACAGAAATGATTTTATTCTCTTATGCTGCTCTGCTTGTGTAGGTTCCAATGAATAAAGTTCGCATGCCAAGAATATTTTCATAAATAAAATAACAGGAAGTAGCAAGCAGTGCTCATTTTAGAGAATTAGGCATATTGGGACAAGTAGCACAATCCTAGGAATATTTTCTAGATATGCTTTACCTAATTTCTAAAGAGATCCTCTACATTGATGACAGATTCTACATAATTGATTAATTGTGCAAAATAAATGGCTCTATTTAACAAATTCATGATGCTATTTGATGGATTCCTTGCAACCAGTGTGTAAGAAGGAAGCCTAGACTGTAGAAGAGTTCGCTGCTAAAGTCTAATTCTCCCTGTGCAGAATTTGGCCTTCAATGTTTATGGAGAACATTTGAGAGCATTATTATTGGTGGAGAACATCTAAGAGCATTATTATGTGAGTTTTAATTGTAATTTGATATGAGTTATGTATGTGAGTAATCTATGGACTACATTGTTCCATGCTATAATATGTGTTCCATTTTATATGTTTTTTAATAAGGTTCCTCCACTTCAAAGTTTACATTGTTCCAAGATTGCTTCCTAACAATTGAGAAATTGTTTTAGTCAAAAAAATAATTGTATATAATTTGGGGTTAAAAAAAAATTATTATTACATTAAACGATTATTGGCTATCATGTGGCGGTGGCCGTGGCGGTTGCAGTTGCGGTTGCAGTAGTTGTGATTGTTGTTTATTGTAGTGGATATATTATTTTATTGTGTTGAAAGCTAAAATAAAATCACCGATGTTGGGTGTTTTGTAAAGTGAGAAGGTAAAATAGATAAAGTAGTTTTTTGTGTGCCAAATAGCTAAATTTATGGCTCCACCAATGTGGATGCTCTAGGAAGTTTTTTTCTATAATCTCCAAAGAAAATTATTTTTTTCAAATACTTTTTCAATTGATAAATGAGAGGTCAATTACCTAGGACATAGATACAGTAAATAGTTTAGTGCTGCACTTCTGTTTTCCCCCAAATGAGAATTCTCTCAACAATGCTTTCCTTTAGCTTCAAGAAATTTAAAAACAAGATGGTTCATTTATTTAGATAAATGGAGTAGAGGAACAATAGAGAAAAGGAACTGTTAAGGGAATTTGGACAATTGCCTGAGATTGGACATATGGAGATTTAACACTTTTTTGGACCCTTATTTAGCTGGACAATTTCTTGGACATCGTATTGGATTTGAAAATAGTACTTATCTTTGGCTTCAGGGTACTGCTTAAATATGGAACTTGAATTATTTATAACTCGGTCTGTACTGTGAATGCAAAGGTCTAAATAGCTTTCAATGCAGGAAATGGCAACCAGCAAGATATGGTAAATTGAGGTGAACATTGATCCGAATGCAGGAGACAGTGTCAAAATATATGGGAACTTCAAATTTGGGGCAACATGGAATGCTATTAAAGTTACTCTTTGAGTGGTCCAAACTTATCTAATATTCTAAATCTATTCCCAATTATTATTCACTAGAGATTAGCAAATCTAGTCCAAGACATGTAAATTGACTTTATCTATTAAATAAAAATTGGTTTCTTCTACCTCTGATAAATACCTTGTATGCTTTAGGACCTCAAGAATAGGCCCTAAAACACTTCGCCCATGCAAACTCAATTCTCATAATTCAGAAGCTTTCATCCCAGTAAATTAGAGAAAGAACACTCTTTTTTAAAACAAAAGGCTATTTCTCTTCAAGTGTCTCAAAAACAAGAAAAGTTCAGATCATACGCAAGATTTCTTAAAACAAGAGGAGCTCCACCTCGAACCAAATCCATCTGCAATTTTTAAAAAAATTCTGAAAAAAATTAGGAGATTTACAATCAAAATCATTAAATTCAATTAATGGTATATAAATTGATTTAAACCAAAACAACGTAAGTAAAAAAAAAATCAAGATACTCCATGCATAAACTAATTGACAATTTGTCACTGAACCATTTTAAACAGACTTTTTTTTTTTAACTTTCATTTTACATAGGAATTCATACCTCACCAAAATTTCAAGCTGTCAACAAAGAAAACCCAGTTTACACGGTATTAGATTTCAGTGTCTTCTATTGTTTGTTGTCAAGATTCTAAGGCCTCGCAATCAAGCTTTAATTTTCTAAGACACCTTCTTGAAAAATCTAGACAGACAAAAAAACTATTATGTGTATTCATTGTTAGTGTGGAAAATTATGTACTAAAGAAACAATTTTCTAAATTGAAAAGTTCTATCCAGCGTGTGGATTACTCTAAATCCAAAGACTCTAGACAATAAAAAAAAGTTTCTAAGACTCTCCTTTCAAGACTTTAGGGGTTCAAAGTCTTTGAATCATAAATTTATAATTTCCTAAAAGAAATAAAAAAGTATGAAAATGAATTTATCATTATTTGAATAATCACGAATTCAAAATTATCGTTTTGTATTTTGATCCTGGACACAATTGTGGCATCGTAGTTGCCCCATTATGGTTAGGAGCCAGTCTAATTTGGGTTTTCAAATGGAGACTTAAAGTTTTGGATATTTTGTTTAACCTCTATTTTATCTTTTCATTTTCAAATAAAAAATAGTCATAATTTTGTAATTACTATAAGACCAATTGTCTCTATTACGTCTTGCAAGTTGGAGGACTCTCTTTCATATTGTTTGGATTTTAAATGATTTTAAATATATACAAGTCCTAAACCATCAAACTCAACTCTTCGTCCAATTCTTTTTGAGGAACATTTCCCATAAAGCATTGAGTTGGAAATATAGAAAACATGTCATCAATCAACTATAAAGTTCCAAAAAAATGGCATTTGAAAAATGGCATCTAATGTATTTTTAGGGTTTGCCTTATCTCCAATAATTTCTTAAAAGGAATCTCCTTTTGTTTTAATGAGAGACTGTCACATCACTCACAAAATAAATAAAAGGTGGGGATTAAAACCCACTACTACTTGTCATTGTATATTTAAAACAAAGGACATGTTCAGTTAAAAAAGTACTAGAGGTAAGCTACACCCGTATTTTTAATTGTTGTTAATGGACCAACTTGTCCTTGGATCATAGCATAGGTGGTAACTAATGGGTAATCAAAATGAGAAAATATGGATTATTTCCATAGTACTTGATTATTTATTTATTTATTTAATAAAATGGAAATACATAGATATGGAGCTGTTTTGTAAAAGTTAAGATTCAAATAAAAACTTTCATTTTAAAATTCAATTCAAAGCATGAATATTTATACTCAAGGAATTTTAATATATGGAAATTGTAGTAAACTCTGATAAGATTGAGTGTTATTCCTATTTTATACTCTAAACAGGAACTAACAAACTCTTCAAACTACTAATAGATAACTGACACGTGCATTTCCACTCTAATAGGTGATCTTAGTGTTCATCTAGCAATCATGGTAGCTCTATTTGGAGTCTCTTAGTAAGCAGTGATCGCTTTGTAAAGTATCAAACAAAAGACAATAAGATTCTACGTAATTGTGCAAACTAAATGAATGTTTGTAACAAAATTCGAGGATATTTGATGAATAACTTGCAGCCAGTATGTAAGAAAGAAGCCCAGGCTGTAGAAGATCGAGTTGGTTGCTAAAGCTTCTCCATGTGTATGGTGAATATCTTGAGAGTTATTTTCTTAATCTCCAAAGAAATTTATTTTTTTCAAATACTTTTTCAATTAGTAAGTAAAAGCTAGATTAAATGTTTGACGTTGGATATGGTATTAGAGGGTATTAGATTTCAATATCTCCTATTCCATGAAATGAATGTTGAATTCTTCGCACAATTATTGTTTGTCAAGATTCTAAGGCCCCCATGATTTTTAATTTTCTTGAACCTTACTTTCTTGGAAAAACTAGATGGAGAAAAATGTTATTGAGTGTATTCAATGTGTAGTGTGGAATTCCATCAAAAAGAAAAAGTTCAGTGTAGAAAATTAGGTACTATAAGAAAAAAATTTTGTGGAAAACATTTTGTGGAATTCCATCAAAAAGAAAAAGTTTGGTGTGGAAAATTTGGTTATCTAAGAAAAAATTTTCTAAATTGAAAAGTTTTACTCAGCGTAAAGGAGACTCCAAAGACTTCGGAAAAGAAAAACGAAATCTCCAAACTCTCTTTTAAGACTTTAGAAGTTCAAAGTCTTTGGATTATAAATTTGTAATTATTTAAAAAAAAAAAAGGTATATAAATAGACTTATCATTATTTGAATAGTCATGAGTTTAGAATTATCATTTTGTATTTTAATTTTGATCACAATGATAGCAGCATAGCAACCTTATTATGGTTAGGACTTTGGAGGCATTTTATCTAATTTGAGTTTTTGAATAAGGAAGTCAAAGTTTTGGTTATTTTTCTTTGAATTTTTTGAGTCTTTTAACAAAATATTATTAAAATTTGAGTTTATGGGTATTTGTCAAAAAAAAAAAAAGAAAAAAAAACAAATATTTAAGTGATTTCGGTACCCTATGTGCTAAGTTTTATAGAAATTTGGCATTGACAACGCCAAATTGGGGGAAAGAGAAGAGAGAGACTCTAACAACCAATTTGGTACTCCATTTCAAATTACTATAACACCAACCGTTTTTTTAACACACACACACACACATATATATATATATACATACATCCTAAATCATCAATGAATCTATTCAAAAAAAAATAAATAAACCATCAATTAAAGAATGCTCAAAGCCTCAAACTCTTGGTTCAATTATTTTTAAGGATACTTCCCATGAAGCATGGAGATGGAAATATAAAAACAAGTCATCAATCAACTGTAAGGTTCCAAATAATGGCATTTGGAATAATTTTGAGTAACCATAATAATAATTATAAATTAAATATATATGAGTCCTAAACCATCCATTAATCCATTAAAAAATTCATCAATTAAGAATGCTCAAATTCTCAAACTCTTCATCCAATCTTTTTTAAAGACATTTCCAGAAAGCATTGAGATGGAAATATAAAAAAATAAGTCATCAACCAACTGTAAGCCTCAATTTTTATTCTTTACTAGCCGCGAACCCGCGCATTGCGCGTGATAATTATTTTTATGGTGGTTTTATTAAATTTTTTTTTTTTACAATTTAAACTAATCTAATAATGAGTAATGTATTTCGTAATTATATTTTTATTTATTATAGGAACAATCATAAATGTAATATAGAAACAATCCAAAACACCAAAAAAAAACTTAAACTTAAAAAAATTAATAAAACTTAACAATGATTAATTAAACCGATATTAGGATAAAATTTTGTTTGTGATAATCCATTAAGGTTATTTTCTTTGTAGAAATTATAATTTCGGCCACCCAAAACATATTATCAAATAAACATTTATTAGCAAAATCTAAGAATTAAATTTCTATACATGCATTTTTATAAAATAATAATAATTAAAATTGTGGGATCTACGTTTAGATGGTGACAAATGAAATCTGGGCTTACCCCCGGGGCTTCCGCAGGGTCCCATGCAAATACATCAACGTTTCCCCTGAGGAATTCTATCAACTCTCCCTTCTCCTGAGGAGGCAGCATAGATCCGACTTGAAAGAACTTCTCTGGATCGTTATCAACAACTATCCTTGTTAAGCTTTCGCACTCTGCTTCTCCGGCCGAGGTTCCGGTGTCCGGTGCCGAAGATTTTAATTGCTATAAACTCTCCTTGTCACAGTTTGAGGGCTCGGCATGCTGCTCGTGCTGGATGGCTGCCACTAAACATTGCCTGGACATAGCCTGATCCCCTCGGATCTCTTCAACTACCCCCTCAGAGGGGTACTTAACCTTTTGGTGTAGTGTGGAGGATACAGCCTCAAGGGTATGAAGCCAAGGTCTGCCTACAATAGCGGTGTAGGGTGAGTAGGCATCCACCACTATGAAATCTACCTCCACAATCTCAGTACCGGTTTGCACAGGCAGTCTGATCTGCCCCCTCGGGATGATCACGTTTCCATCAAAACTGACTAAAGGGGAACTGTACGGAGTCAAGTCTTCGGGGGACAAGTTCAGCCCCTTATATAGATCTGGGTACATTATTTCTGCAGCGCTGCCCTCATCCACCATCACCCTTCTGACGTCGTATCTGCCTATTCTCAGAGTGACTACCAGGGCATCATCATGCGGCTGTACAGTTCCTATTTTGTCCTCTTCCGAAAAGCCCAAAACGGGGACGTCTGTCCTAGGCCTCTTCGGCTCTCTGTTAACCTTATCCGAGGGTACTCGAGCAACTGACAATATCCTGGATGGGCAAGACCCTGTCCTCCCTGGTGCAGCAAAAATGACATTGATCGTTCCCAAGGGAGGTTTTACAAAATCACCCATCTTGGGCCCCGTGCCGGTTTGATTTCCCTGACCATATGAATGGTGCAGGAGGTGTTTTAACCTACCTTCGCCAACCAGCTGATCCAAATGATCCCACAAGCTCCTGCAGTCCTCAGTAGTATGGCCGTGGTCTAGGTGATACTGACAGTAAAGATTGTGGTTGCGCCTTTCAGGGTTTCCCACCATCTTGTTCGGCCTTTTGAAGAATGGTTCGTTTTTTATCTTATCCAGGACTTGGTGCACTGGCTCACGAAAAACTGCATTGACCGTCTAGAAGTTCGCTGTGCTTTGTCCGGCCCAGTCCTTCCTCGGCCTGTTGTGATTCTGCCTGTCCGACCTGAAATCCCTCCCCTCCTGAGGGATAACCTTCTCCTTTCCCTTACTCTGCTGCTGATCTTCCTCAACTCTTTTGTACTTATCGATCCTGTCCATCAACTGGCGTATACTGGTGGCAGGCTTGCGCGTCAAAGACGTTCTCAAGGGGTGTTCAGTGGGGAGGCCCAGTTTAAAAGAGCTAACAGCCATCGATTCACAGTCTTCCTCTACCTCATTGTATGTTTCCCAAAATCTATCCGAATATGACTTCAGAGTCTCGTTCCCTTTCATGCTGACGGACAACAGCGAGGCCACGGACTGAGGAATCCTTCGGCAAGTGACGAAACGGGACCCAAAAGCCTGGGTTAGCTCTTGGAAAGAGCTAATAGTGTTTGCCTTCAGACTATCGAACCATCTCATGGCTATTGGTCCCAAACTTGAGGGAAAAACTTTGCACATCAGGGCTTCGTCCCTGGAGTGAACTGCCATTCGCTGGTTGAAATGACTCACGTGTTCCACTGGGTCTGTCCGGCCATTGTAGATGGTGAATGTAGGTTGGTGGAAACGCCTGGGAAGTCTAGCACCCTCGATATTACGTGTAAAAGGAGACCGGGAGATCTGATCCAGAGCTTTGCTCATAGCATCGTTCCCTGCGCCCCTCGGTAAGGGATTCTGAAAGTTCCTCTCGTCATGACGCATTTCTTCATAGGTAAAGGATTCGCTGACCAGCGTTCGATGTTTCTGTTTGTAGCCAACATCCTGTTCGTCCTCAAAATCTTCGTCAGAATACGAGGGGCTGCGCTTCCTCTTCGCATGGCGCAACTCCCTTTTGAGCCTGTCTATTTCCCTCTGCATGTCTTTGTTCTTCTCTGCATGAGACATGTGGCTCTCCCCATGCGACTGGTTTTGATCGTCACGTGCGGTGTGTACACTTCCCTCACGATCCCGTCTCCGCTCCAGATGAAGAAAAGGATCGGTGTGCTTAGACGACCTGGATTCAGCTGGTCGTTGCCTTGGTTCAGCCATCTTTTGAGGTGTTGCTTCCACCTTTGCTCAAGCTGTTCCCCACAGACGGCGCCAATTGTAGGGTCTAAATTTGTTGGGCCAGGCACCAACTCTCTGTATGGTGAGCCCACCAAATTTCCAACAATAAATTTGTAAAGAATAGGTTAAACAACTGGGCTAGTGGTGGATTTAGCGACGGTCCAGATGAACAAAACCAATAATGAAAGACAAAAGTATTGAGTCAGGCATTCCACAAGATAAACCCCTT
The DNA here is from genome assembly GCA_023621385.1 of Quercus gilva. Classification (NCBI taxonomy): domain Eukaryota; kingdom Viridiplantae; phylum Streptophyta; class Magnoliopsida; order Fagales; family Fagaceae; genus Quercus; species Quercus gilva. The sequence goes on from CM042481.1 coordinate 66,251,142, forward strand.
TAGTCCGAAGAGGTTTTTTTTTTTATTTAAAGGCTTAGTGAATACAAAATTCTCTCCCCCTCTCCGTGAGACTTGCTTCCCTTATATATACACCCTTTTCCTATCTTCACCGCACACTTGTCCTCCATCTAGGCACCCACTTGAGTACTAGTCACATCAGCCGTTTGCTTTAACCTGCAGTGAGTGGTGGTGGGTGAAGACGCACTGTTCAGGTGTCTTCTCCACATAAATGCGGCCAGGAAAGTTGCTGCAGTGCATTAAATGTGGCGGTGGCAGCTTTATTGGCAAGATATTTCGTGATAGCTACGCAGTTAGACATGCCCGAAGCTCAGCCCTGGCAGGGAGATCTTTAGCATATCTACTCGTTCAAGTTCTGGGCTGCTCCGTTGGGTAGGGTCCCTTCGGCCAGACCAGGTTGTCTTCGGACGGAGAGTTTGTCCCTTATGGATTGCACTTCCACCAAGATGGCAAAGCATTGACATTTTTAACCTCTTCGGACAGGGAGTCGTATTTGGACTGGGCCACAGGCCCAACATGTGGCGTTGGGCTTTCTCACCCACAAAAATAAAATTGCAAAAGTTAAAATTTGTCACCTATCCGATTATTTTCGTTTGGCTAATCTTTGCTTTTCTTAAAATAAATGGCATAATAGAGTACTTTGCCCACCACAAAAGATTAGAAAATAAACAAAAATTTGTAAAGTCTCATTGTTTAACATCTAAATTGAGCACTATAAAAAATCATGCTATGTAATAGAATAAATAGTAAATTATTCAAATCATGCAATGTAATAGAAAAATATTATATTTTTATATGGTATATTTAATTCTTTAGAACTCAATAGGATAAAAGAGAATAAAAAATTAAAAAACAAAAAAAAAAACTAAATCACACTAACCCAAAATAGAGTTTTAAATAATATAAAAAATTATTAACCTAAAGTAGAGATGCAAGAAAAATAAAAAAAATCCACCAAATAATTTAGAGAGAGAGAGAGAGAGAGGGAGAGAGGGGGAACCTTTTTTTTTTTTTTTTTTGGTGAGGAAAAACTATGCATAGAATAGAAGAGATAGTGACAAATTTATAGTAAGAGTGCGTGAATAAGAAGAGATAAAAATAAAGAAAGATGAAGGGAAAGAGGAAGAATGATATTAATATCGAGGGTAGTGGGGAGATGAAAAGGTAAAGGAGGGAGAAAGATTGAAGAAGTAGTGGGGAGATGAAATGGTAAGGAAGAGAGAAAGGTTGGAGAAGTGTAATATTAAAAAAATAAATGTTAAAAAAAAATTATAAAAAAATTGGAAAAAAAAAAAATCCTAAAGCTTGAAAGGCTTCAAAGTTTTTTTTTTTTTTTCTTTAAGCGGAAAAGGCTCACACAAAATTTTAAAGTTGAATTGAAAAGGCTTTGGGTTGGGCTTGATAGTGGAACTAAATAAATAAGAAGTGGGTTAGATTAATTATACAAATTTATTATAGGGTAATAGTGAAAGTAAATAAGTAAATAGTGGGTTTGATTTATTATAGGGTGATAGTGGAAGATTTATTATAGGGTGATAGTGGAAATAAATAAATAAGTAGTGGGCAGTATTTATAAGGCTGAAAATTGTAAAAACCATTTGAAAATTGTAGGATAAATTATATTATAAAAAAAAAATGAAGTGGCAACTGATGTGGCGCAACGTGAGAGCAGCAGCATTAAACACTACGCTTCAGCTTTTAGTAATATATAGATTTCTTGGTTGTGCAAATTTAATGAACCCTTCAATTAAATTTTATGAGTACAAACAAACATCAATTAGAAGATATCTAAGACAATCCATAAGTAAAATGTTTTTTTCCTTACATGGAAAACTCATTAATGAGAAGACAAAGGCTACATAACCGTTAAACAAAAAACTTCTAGTATAATATAATGAGCTTATAATAATTTTTTGTAATGGAAGGAAAACTTTGGTTGACTATTTAATGTGTTTTGGTTTAAGGGTAGGAAAAAAGAGAGATTCAAAATTCAAACTAATTACTTTGGTTTTATGAAGCATTCTTCTCAATCACTTGTATTACTAAAAAAGAATACAATTAATATAAGTCTAGAGCCACAGAAGAAAAAAATATTGCCACTATCGGGGAATAAATTGTTATTAATAATTCGATAAATGAAAATGTAATATTAGTGGTGCATGAGATCAAATAAAAATCAATAAAAAAACTTAGCAATTTAAATATTGTATGTTAGATTGGATTGGAGTGGCAAAATTGGACACGATCTACGAACCCGACACGACACGACATGAAATTAGCAGGTTATGGGTTGAGGCTTAACGGGTTTGTGTCATATTCGGACACGGCTGACCCGTTTAATAAATGGGTTGGGTTAGTGTTGAACATATAGAACCCATTTGACCCATCTGACCCGTTTAATTAAATGACATTTTACCAATATACCTTTCAAATTCTAGGTATATAAACTTATTAGGTGTTGTGGTTTATTTTCTTTGACATATTGTGATTGATTATTTGTGATATTATGATATGCTTTAGTTTTGAATGATTATTTGTGATGCAGTTACTCGTTAGTTCTGAATTTTATATTAAAAATATTTATTTGTTTGTTTTTTCATAAATTTTTTTTTTTTTTCATTTTGATAAAATCTGATAAACAGATCAACACAACTAACCCGTTTAATAAATGCGTCGTGTCTGGGTTGAGGAATCTTGATCCGTTTAATAAACATGTCGGGTTAGTGTTGACCTATATCGTCGAATACTCATGAGTTGACACGAATCCGACATGCGAACATGAATTGCCAACCCTAAGATTGGATAAACTTGTCTTATTCTTGTTGGATATTTAGGTTGCTAAACACTTTGCCATGATTTCATCATAATGTATACTTTATTTATATTTAGAATTCCCAATTCATTTTAATTAAAACAATATTGTCAATCTTTTAAGTAAAGTCTATGGCCCTCGCCCTTGAATGAGAAAGTGTTTTTTTCTAGGAAAGACTACAAAGACATTGGAAATTGACCACTGAAAATTGATACGGGGTAGCCAATATATATATATATATATATATATATGTGGCCAGATCAAGATAAAGGCCCCACAAAATGGACAGAGGGTCCTACTTGCAAGACTTTAGTCAATGCTTGAAGCATAGACCACGGAATGCGGACAGAGTGTAGAATTTGAAGTGTAAAACAAAACAAAACAAAATCAAACGGGGTGCTCCTATAAATTACCATCCAAATAGTATCCTTTTTCACAATTGACACTTACTTTTTATAATCTGATAATGGAGGGTTCCTTAGGATTCCTTTTCCTCACTTTTCTAATTATTCCTCTTTCGAATTTCTTCATTTTCTGCACTGGGCACACTGTCTCTGAGGTTCGTTGCATCGTTAGCAAGCAACATGCCCTTCTCAAGTTCAAGCAACACCTTATTGATCCTTCAAACCGGCTCTCCTCTTGGACTGTTGACAGGGATTGCTGTCACTGGGTTGGTGTTGTCTGCCACAACCTCACAGCTCACGTCCACCAACTCAATCTTTCAAGCTATTATGACCTTGGTGGTAAGCTAAATCCTTCTCTGCTTGATTTGAAGCATTTGGATTACTTTGACCTCAGCTTCAATAATTTCTTAGCTTCTCCTATTCCTTCATTTCTCGGTTCAATGAAGAGTTTAACATCTCTTAATCTCTCTTATGCGGGATTTGTGGGAGTAATACCTCGTCAACTTGGAAACCTCTCCAATTTGCTCTATCTCAATCTCGAAAGTTCTAGTTTTCATTTTCATGGTATATATGTGAATAACCTTCAATGGCTTTCTGGTCTTCCTTTGCTACAACATCTCGATATGAATGGTGTAGATCTTAGCAAAGCCTCTGATTGGCTACAACTCACAAGCACACTCCCTTCCTTGTTTGAGTTGCGCTTGTCATGTTGCCAACTTCCTTTCATTCCACCGACACCCACTGTTAACTTTTCATCTCTCTTTACCCTCAATCTTTCAGGGAACCATTTTGAAGACACTTTGATCCCATCATGGATCTTTGGTCTTCGTAATCTTGTTTCTCTTGATCTATCTCACCATTACTTTCAAGGTCCAATCCCTATTGGTCTCCACAACATGACTTCTCTTAGGCATCTCTATCTATCAGGAAACAATTTCAATTCTTCAATTCCCAATTGGTTGTATAGTTTTAGTTGTCTTGAGTTTCTCAACCTTCGCTACAATAATTTGCAGGGTACAATCTCCAGTGCCATTGGAAACCTAACATTTGCCATTAGTATTGACTTGTCATTCAATGAACTTGGAGGAAAGTTGCCAAGATCGTTGGGTAATCTCTGTAACTTAAGGGAAATCAGATTGTCATCCAACAAATGGAGTCAAGAGATATCTGAAATCTTAGAAAGTTTATCAGGGCGTCTTTCAGATAGACTAGAGATCTTAGACTTAAGTTATTCTCAACTTCATGGTCATTTGACGGATGAACTTGGTCTATTCAAAAATCTAGTCAAACTTCATTTTTCAAGGAATTCAATTTCAGGTCCAATTCCAATGTCTTTAGGAAATCTTTCATCTCTGACAATCCTGCATCTTTCACATAATCAATTTAGTGGAACTCTCCCTCAAAATTTTGGGCAACTTTCCAAACTAAAGGCTTTATATATTGAATCAAATATGTTGGAAGGTGTTGTGTCCAAATCTCATTTTTCCAATTTAACAAGATTGAAAAATTTTTATGCATTTGGAAACCAGCTGACTTTAAATGTAAGTCACGATTGGATTCCTCCATTTCAATTAGGGTATTTAAGCTTGCGGTCATGGAATTTGGGGCCAAATTTTCCCACATGGCTTTGTTCACAAAGACATCTTCAGAATTTGGACATATCCAATACAAGGATTTCTAGTGTTGTTCCTCCTTCATTTTGGAACTTGTCTTCTCAGTTCCAATTTCTAAATCTCTCCCACAATCTAATCTATGGAGAAATTCCAAATAGTCCTGTAATTTTTTCTACTTCTGTGATTGATCTACGTTCAAACCATTTCAATGGCTCGTTACCTTGTATATCCTCTAGTGTGATTGCGCTAGATCTTTCTAACAATTCATTCTCTGGATCTATTTCTCACTTTTTGTGTTACAAGATGAATGAGCCCAAAAACATGGAACTTCTCAATCTTGGAAAAAATCTTTTATCTGGAAAAATACATGATTGTTGGACGATGTGGCACAAATTGGAGATCCTAAATTTAGGAAACAACAATTTCACCGACAACATTCCAGCATCCATTGGATCATTGACTCTTCTCAAGTCTTTGCACCTACACAACAACAAACTCTCAAACAAATTGCCATCATCTTTGAAAAATTGTAAAGAGTTGGTTATTATTGATCTCAGTGAAAACGAGCTTGTTGGATCCATCCCTTCATGGATAGGACATAGGCTTTTAAGCTTGATGACTCTCAACCTTCGCTCAAATAATTTTCATGGTCAAATTCCAGAAGAACTTTGTGCTCTAACTTCACTTCAGATCTTGGACCTTTCCCATAATAAACTATTTGGAAGCATACCAAGATGTGTCAAAAATTTTAGTGCCATGGCCACAAAAAGTATTTCATATCTCAACATGGATTTTTACCCCTGGACTGATTCTTATGGTGAATCTTTCCCTCTTGAAAGTGCATTGCTTGTGATAAAGGGAAAATTTCTTGAGTATAGCACTATTCTCCAACTGGTAAAAAGTATAGACTTTTCCAAGAATAGTTTATCAGGAGAGATTCCCGAAGAAGTGACCAATCTCCGAGAATTACAATCATTGAATTTGTCATATAATCTCTTGATTGGAAGTATTCCTGTGAATATAGGTACTATGGGTTCATTGGAATGTATTGATTTCTCTATGAACCAACTTTCAGGTCAAATTCCCTCAAGCATGTCTAGTTTGACATTTTTAAATCATTTGAACTTGTCAAACAACAATTTGATTGGGAAAATCCCTTTAAGCACCCAGCTACAAAGTTTTGAGGCATCTAGTTTCATTGGAAACAAACTTTGTGGACCACCACTTACTAATAATTGTACTATAAATGGTGTAAAACCCAACAATGAAAACATAGGGAATAAAGGTACTCTTGGACTTGAAGTGGATTGGTTTTATGTGAGCATGGCACTTGGCTTTGTGGTTGGGTTTTTGGGTGTATGCTGTACTTTACTATTGAACAAGCAACGGAGGATTATCTACTTTCGATTGCTAGATCACATGGGGAATAGGCTTAGGGGTGTTGTTTTATCATAATGTAATTAAATTGTCTAAGATTCTTAATATTTAGTTCAATTGTCATGTGATAATGTTAATTGATATTTTGTTGATTTCTATATAATATTTGTACTGCTTACTACTTTTATTATTATTTATGTTCACTCCATTGGCATATATGAATATGGTGTTTCTTCATATAAATTTCAAAGGCAATCCAATTTGTAGTTTTGTTTAAGCAATATACTATAACTGGAAATGATGAGGCAAGTGTTCTTTCAGCTATTCTTTTAGCTCTCTTTAGAATCTCCTAGCGGTCACTTTATAAAGTCTCAAAGAAAGACAAGAAGATTGTGCATAACTTGGCAAACTTAGTGTGTTCTTTGTAACAAATTACTAGGCTATTTGGTAGATCCCTTGCTACCAGTTACTAAAAAGAATGCCTACATTGAGAAAGCATGGGCGTATACTATCTACTTCTCCTTCCATGCCAAATCTAGCCTTCTCTGTCTAGTTAATTTTTTAATACCTCTCTCCTAAAAAACACGTCTCTCAACAGTTCTTACTTCCAGTTTCAAGAAAATTAAAACTGGAGTTTCATTTTTTTAGAGATATTATTCACAATATATTGGTCATGCTTATAGAGAAGCAATAGCTAAAAGGTAATGTCTATAAGGGATCTAGACTCTTACTTGTGATTGGCCATATGGAAGTTTTACACTTTTCTAGGCCCCAATTTAGGTGGACAATTTCTCAAACATCATATTGAAGAGGGAAATGGTACTTATCTTCGCTGGATAATTGGCATCTTGAGGATCCTCTGTTACTTGAATATGGACCTTGCATTAGTAATGATAGTCAGTGCTGTGAATGCAAATGTCTCATTAGCTTGCAATGGAGGAAACTAAAAATGGCAGCCAACAAATTTGAGGCTTTGGTTCATATTCATGGCAAGTTTTTTGAGGTGAACATTGATCAAAATGCAGCAGAAAATTTCAATATAGAAATAACAAAATCTTGAAAATTCAAATTTAAGGGGCATCATTGAATGCTATTAGACTTACTGCAGTGGGGTTACCAAGATGGTGTATTGTGTTGCTTGTTTAGAAGATGGGGAAAGTAGATATTATCTATTCTATTCTTGTGGATGTTAAAAACATTTTTGGGAGAAACTATTAGGCTTTGTTCAATTCCTAGATGACCTACTACTTGGGATGCAGAGTTAGCTTGGCAATATGGGTTCTAAAAGGCAGAAGAGATTTGTTGTTGTCATTCTTAAAGTTTCTTGGATTGCTCATATATATCACACTTGGATGGAGAAAACTCTTGATGGTGGGAAAAAACTATCTTCAAGATTATTGTCATAAAGGTTAGATGGACTAGCATCAAGCAGGCACATTGCAAGTTCATATAGAAATAAAGGTTGTGTTCTGTTTGGAATATCCCTATGAATGTATTTGATTCTAAGTTTTAATTGTTGCATTGGTCTATCTTCTATTTGCTTTTGTTGATACGATGACCTGTAATCTAAAGTATTTCATCCTATATTGTTGATAGGGCTCTTTGTATTGCTTTGGTTCTTTGGCAATCTGCTAGTCTTGTTGACAACTATTGCTGCCTATTACTGCTGTCTTTGTTTCTGATGAATAATTCTCACTCATCTAAATAAATAAATAAATGTTTAGGAAACAAAATCTTATACTTATTATTATTATTTTTTCTTCTGAAGAATAGATTCTCATTCATCTAAAAAATGAATTAAAAAAATAATCAAAGGTTGTGTTTAACCATCACCTAGCCAGGCAATGTTGCTTCCTCAATTATTTTTGCAAAAGCTACTACAGTTCAAGCCAACTTTGCACCTTGGTCTGAATGACATTCAATATCATGCTTGCATGTTCCTATACATTTATTTGCTACTGGTATGCATTTTCTTAATTGAGAATTTAGAAAAAGCATCTTAAATCTATAAGAAGGGGCACATGAACAAGAAGTAGTCTGATGAAAGCTGGTAAGATTTTTTTTGGTTGAAGGCCTACGTAATATGAAAGCTTGTCTTGTGAACTGTTGTGGACCAATGAAAAGAACACGAAACTTGCAACTTGGAAGTTGAGTACAATAGTGCCCCACGGAATACTTTATCCCACTTGAAAGAAACTTTGTAGATAGTGAATGTTGAAGGTTTGATTTACAAGTCTTCAGAGAATCATGACCCTAACATACATGAAAATTCTTGTGTTTATCTGCTATCGGTATGTAGTTCCTTCTAAGAATGATAACCATGGTTTATTTTTAGAGAAAATGTACAAAAGCTTAAACATTATTTGTGATCTAAGCATCGATGACTAGTTTTGGTGAAAAGCCTATTTAAGGCTTGATATGAACGTATTAAGCTTCCTTTGAGCAAAGTTCTATACAGAATTCAACCCAAAATCCCAACTTGTGAGAAACAAAAAAAATAGAGATAACACATGCCAAAGAAAACAATCACATGCACAAGCAGTATTTACGTGGTTCGCCAATTTGCCTACATCCACGGAGTTGCAGGGATTTCGCTATTATCAGGGAAAAGTATAAAGTACGACTACAGTTTCTTTTCTCTCTCAAAAACACGGCAACAACACACTAAACCCTAATCACCAATAATCGGTTTTTATACAAACGGGCCCAAAAAATTTTCTCGCCTGTCGGCCCAAGCCTCTGCTCCATGGACTAAGCCTTAGTAAATCTCCCATTAAAAACCACACAACATTATTCGGGTCGGGTCGGGTCGTCAAACCGGATCAAACATAAACTAGGCTCCACAAAACCCAACAAATCTCCCACTTGGAGACTAGTTCAATCACCAACATCATCCGCTATCCTCCAAAAACAATCCCTCATCGCTGCAACTCATCCTTTTGTCCTCAAGCTAGAAGACCAATTGAAGCTGCACACAGCTTCAACTTCTCAATAGTGACACCCTTAGTCAACAGGTCTGTTGGGTTCTTAGATCCACAAATCTTCTCAAGTATTACCAATTTATCTTCAACAAGGTACCGGATAAAGTGGTATTTTGTCTGTATATGTTTCGACTTTGAATGAAAAGCCGAATTTTTAGCAAGAAAAATTGCACTCTGACTGTCACTGTGTAGAATGCCCATCTCCTGCTTCTTACCCAATTCATCTAAGAAACCATGTAGCCAAATCATCTCCTTTCCAACTTTAGTTGCTGCAACATACTCAGCTTTTGTAGTGGACAAAGTAACAATCTTTTGTAGATTTGAAGCCCATGATATAGTTGTACCACCCAGAGAAAAAACAAACCCAATAGTACTCTTTCTACTATCAATATTACCAGCAAAATCAATATCTACATAACCCTGCAGTTTCAAACTTGCACCTGTGAAGCAAAGACATATATCTAATGAACCCTTCAGATATCTCAGAATCCACTTGATTGCCTCCCAATGTTGCTTTCCAGGCCTACTCATGAATCTACTCACAACTCCCACTGCATGTGCAATATCTGGCCTAGTACACATCATAGCATACATCAAGCTGCCAATAGCTGAGGCATAGGGCACCTTGCTCATATGGTCCCTTTCTTCTTCTGTCTTTGGTGACTGTTCCTTACTCAGTTTGAAATGACTACCCAAGGGTATGCTCACTGGTTTAGCTTCATTCATGTTGAACTTGCTGAGAACCTTTTTCACATACTCTGACTGTGAAAGCTTCAATGTACCATTAGCCTTGTCTCTAATGATTCTCATACCAAGGATTTGTTTTGTAGCTCCCAAATCCTTCATTGCAAACTGTTTTGACAATTGCTTCTTCAGATTATTAATCGCCTCAATGCTAGACCCTGCAATGAGCATATCATCCACATACAACAGTAAAATGATATAAGAATTGTCAAAGAATTTGACATAGCAACAATGATCAGCTTCACATCTCTTGAACCCAATTTTATGCATAAAACTGTCAAATTTCTTGTACCACTGTCTTGGAGCTTGTTTTAGGCCATACAAGCTCTTTCTCAATTTGCAGACTAGATTCTCTTGTCCCTGAACAATGAACCCTTCTGGCTGAATCATGTATAGGTCTTCCTTCAAATCACCATGAAGGAGTGTCATCTTCACATCTAACTGCTCAAGATGTAAATTTTCTGCAGCCACCATTCCCAGCATCAGTTTAATTGTTGACATCTTCACAACTGGAGAAAATATCTCTGTGTAGTCAATGCCCTCCTTCTGCTGGAACCCTTTAACAACTAATCTAGCCTTGTAACGTTTGCTACCATCATGCTCATTTTTTATTCTGTATACCCACTTGTTATGCAAAGCCTTCTTCCCTACTGGCAATTTAGTCAGTTCCCATGTTTGATTCCCCAACAAGGAATCCATCTCATCCTTCATGGCTAACTCCCACTTACTTGAATTCTCATCTTGCAAGGCTTCTTTATAACACTTTGGCTCACCACCATCAGTCAACAGGAGATAATTTAGAGTGGGTGAATAACGCTATGGATGTCTAATGTTCCTGGAAGATCTGCGGACTTCAGCTATAGGTGTACTCTAATCTACCTGTGAATTTACATTCTCCTTATCTTCTTCACCCCTTTTTTGGACAGTACTTTCAGTCAATTCATCTAAGTTGACAAACTCAGATTTCTTTTGATCTATCTCTGTAACATCTGACACTCCAATTGACCTGTCCTTATACATAACCTGTTCATTAAATATCACATTTCTACTTTTGATGATTTTCCTGTTTTGTTCATCCCAAAACCTATAGCCAAATTTCTCATCATCATAGCCAATAAAAAAACATATTTTAGACTTTGCATCAAGTTTACTACGAGCACTGGAATCAATATGTACACAAGAAACACAACAAAAAATTTTTAAGTGTGAAAACTTTACCTCTTTACCGCTCCAAACCTTCTCAGGAAGTCTGAACTCCATGGGAACTGATGGCTCTTGGTTTATCAGGTAACCTGTAGTGCTAACAGCATCAACCTAGAAAGTTTTTGGTAGTCCAGCATGCAACCTCATACTCCTAGCACGCTCATTGAGTGTTCTGTTCATGCGCTCAGCCACACCATTTGCTGTGGTGTTCCAAGAATGGTCTTCTCCATCCTAATTCCCTGTGCAGCACAATACTCACTGAACCCTCCATCTATGTACTCTCCTCTATTATCTGACCTCAAACATTTTACTTTCAAACATTTTACTTTCAAACCTATTTCCGTCTCAACCATGGCTTTCCACTTCTTAAAAGTTTCAAACACATCAGATTTATTTTTCAGAAAATAAACCCATACCTTTATGCTTGAGTTATCAATAAAGGTAATGTAGTACCTTGAATCTCCAAGGGATGCAACCGGAGAAGGCCCCCACAAATCAGTGTGTACTAACTCTAATTTTTCAACCTTCGGTGTCCTGCCCGTTTTCAAGAAGCTCACATTTTTCTGCTTTCCTAAGATGCAGCTTTCACACATGTCAAAATTAATGGACTTCAATTCTGGTAGCTTTCCTCTTGACAACATCATCTTCATCCCTTTCTCACTCATGTGACCAAGCCTGCGGTGCCATAAGCTTGTATCAGTACTTGCATCAGCAACTGCAATTGTGTCTTTTGGACTTAAGGTCATATATAGAGTACCAGTCTTCTTTCAACGAGCCAATACCCTAGCCCCCTTTGTAACCTTCAAAGTACCATCAACAAATAGTATTGCATGTCCCTGCTTCCTCTACCATTGCTTCCACTCAAACCTAACCCTAGGCTCTGATACCAGTTGTAGGGAATTCAACCCGAAATCCCAACTTGTGAGAAACAAAAAAAATAGAGAAAACATACGCCAAAGAAAACAATCACACGCACAAGACAGTATTTACGTGGTTCAGTAATTTGCCTACGTCCACGGAGTTGCAGAGATTTCACTATTATCAGGGAAAAGTACAAAGTGCGGCTACAGTTTCTTTTCTCTCTCAAAAACACGGCAACAACACACTAAACCCTAATCACCAATAATCGGTTTTTATACAAACTGGCCAAAAAAATTTTCCCGCCTGTCAACCCAAGCCTCCGCTCCATAAACTAAGCCTCAGTAAATCTTCCATTAAAAACCACACAACATTATTCGGATCGGGTTGGGTCGTCAAACCGGATCAAACATAAACTAGGCTCCACAAAGCCCAACAAGTTCTTCCTTAATTATTGTTTCATCATGTCTATATCTTTTGTAATTCTTGTGCTTCTTTTGCTTTAGTTTTCCTTTTAATACCCTACTAAGTTTCAAATGTCTTAAAATCCTTCAAATGGGTTATTGACTTTATCTATTCAAAAAGATTGTTGTAGACGGACTGGAGTCTTATGCACAACATAAGTAGAAAGTTGGGTCCAGCTTCACTAAGGAATTCCATATCCTGCTGATAGATATAGATTAATATTGGGTGTCAAGATTAATCCTTCATTATTCTAGCTAGAACTACTAAATTACCAGAGTTTAATAATTCTACTTGTAAGGGTATTCCAAGCTATTTGGTTTCTAGGAGTGACTTAGACATCTCGGTCTCTCCTTTGCAGAATTTGGAGTATTAATACCTCTAACGGCTTAGAAATATATCACAGCTTTAGTTTCTTAATTGACAGGGAAATGATCTTTATATGAATGGGCTAGAGTGGGTTTTTCGTCTCTCTCCCCTGCAATATTTTTATGCACGTGACATCAACTTCAAAGGGGGAACAAAAAATGCTTCAGGTAATGAATAGTTCCCTTCTCTTTCAGCATTCGGGTTGTCTAAATGCCAATTTCATGACACACATTAGTCCCTGTAAATGTCAATTTTACATCCCATGAAGAGCTTAATCTTTCTATAAATCATTCAATGGCACAATAGCAATTCGTAAGAAGATTTCATACCTGTCCCAAATCATTGGCTTCCTTTTATAAGCTTGAACCTTTGTGCTTGAACCATAGCTTATTCAGAATTATTCCTATTCATTGCAGAACTGCCCACATAACAGGCTCCCTGATCTAGACTGGAATAGATTCACTGGGACTTATTTCAAGCTGGATAGGGATTTGTACCAGGCCGGAGGGGTCAAATCTCAGCTTTAGTGGCTATCAACTTAAAATCCAATAAAATTTCTGGAAATAATCCTCCAAAAATATGGTAACTTTCTTGAGTTGCTTCTCATCTGGTATTGGATTTTTGCCAATAGTAGCCTCAAGACATATACCAAGGTCTCAAATGAACTTGAACCTTACGGTTACTTTTTTTTTTCTCTAGCACCTTGCAAGAGTCTTTTATTATTCTGTATTTGTAAGGAGCACAGACCTTTCGAGTAACTTGTTTGGATCAGTTTCTTCTAAGGTCTTACTGGATTGTGTTTCTTGAACTTGTCTCAAATTCATTTGATGGGAAAGATACCAAAACATGCAGGGAACTTGATATTGTTGGAATTCTCAAATCTGTCAATAGAAAATCTTTTTGGCGAAGTTTCTTGGGGCATATCTACATTGCCAATCTTGAAGCGATGGAGCTCCTCTTGCCAAAAATTGCACAAAAGCAATGGGAAAAAATGAGGATGACTCTTCCTGGTTATGTATAGGTATGAGAATTAGATTCTCTGTTGGTTCTTGGGGACTTTGTGGAGTTCTCTTCTTCAAAAGGTCTTCAATGTACTTATTTTGGTTTTATCAATGACACAAAAGATCAATATCACTTCAATGTTAGAAGTGAACTGGTTCCTTGAAATTTTGAGTAAGCAGGTATCTAAGTGAAAGGTATCATCTTCTGCACTGTAGACTTCAAAATTTATGTCCTCAATGATAGTTTGTTCTTGTTGACGTTGGTATGTAAGTAAAAGGCATCATCTTCTACGAGGTGTGCTTCAAATATTATGCCTTAATGATTATTTGGTCTTGTTGATGTTGTAGACACTGCACTGCAAATGTGATTTAATTTATAGCTAACCTTCTACGTTGTGAGATTTCTTTCAGAAATATGCTGATACTAAAATGGAGACAACGTTTTCAATTTTTAGATTAGTTTTGTTGACTGTTGCCATATGAAATATAATTCATTTTGAAATGCAGACTTCATTTTAAAATAATTTGAGAACACAATGCCCTGGAAGGATACAGAGTAGGCATTGTTAATGAGTTGTTTCTCACACATTTATATCATACAGTTTTGTGCTACGATGCACATGTAACATGCTAAAAGTCTACTCTATGGCAATACTATTGATAATTGCCAGTCTTTGTTGTGCATGCTTCAGAAGGTAGCTCTGGTTCTAGCTTTGAAAGAGGCCACAAAGATTAGTTTGGAATTGTAATAGGTCTTATTAGCTCCTGAATTTGTTTTAAATTTTACACGGATAAATTTCTAAGGATTGTGATTTCTGCCTATGATCTGTACAAACTATTTATATAAATAGTGGTAAGCCATTTTTTTTTTTTTAAGTAATAAGCCATTTCACTTTGCACAAAAAAGGATAGAACATTGGGCCAGTAGTGTTTCTAGTTTTAAGCAAGTCTGGAAACAAGCAGGTTTACTTATCTATTCCTTAAAGGGTAAATACTAGTGTACACAAGCAGCCCATTTTTGCACTAGTTTACACACCATTTTCGCACTCAATTTCAGTGCAAAAATGGTGTGTACATTTGTGTGCAATAACTAGTGTGAAATAAATATTGCCCTTCCTTAAAATGGGCTGAAGTTTTAATTATGTGCTAGCAAAAATGACTGACTAAACAACCTAAAAAGTACTAATTAGGACAGATGAATTCATAGTGTACATTATACTACGGGTTTAGTATAAGCCCACAGAACTCTAAATAATAAGCAGTACAAGGGGCAGAAAAAACGATGATCACAAAATGTGATTGTTAGGAAGGGCTAAACATTAAAAGGGTGAAATGGCAAACAATTAAAGTGCTCGCTCTTTTACAATTTCAACGTTCATTTCACTAGGTTCTGTTGCTTGCAACTCGACTTGAATGCCATCCATCCCCCTCTTGCATCTATCCTTGAAGCTAAGCATAGACCATCGTACTTCTCACTTTTTATGTACCAGGTGACCTGAGAAACAAGAGAAGTGAACTTTCTCAGACACCATTGTATACTAAATTGTTTATTATTTTGGCCTTCAATATATTCACATGCCAGCAGAGGGGAGCAGCGTTCAGCCTGAAAGCCAAATATAAATTGGCATCCAATTTCTCATTCCATTGTGTCATTACTCATCAGCATTTTGAGAGTACTTACATTAAACTGGGGAAGCAAAATTTGTCGTGATTTTTGCTCAGCAGAGCTGCAGAAGTGTTCTTAAAGTACTAATCAAGTTTTACTAATCATGGTGGTGCCTTCCTTTATTCTTTATGTTAACATCCTACTATGTACACCAAATGAGAAACAATAGTCTTTAAGCATGCATATAGAGGAACAGAAGAGTTACCATGCAAAGAAAAACTCTTACTTTTCTGGTAATTCTCATCAATCATCAATGATGAAAAAAAAAATCATCGATAGCATGGCCGCACTCATTGGCAGGCAGATACTCAGTAAATCCTCAGATTTTATCTGGGTTACCAATTAATGAACAAGTAATTACTCTTCTCTTTTAGCTCCAAGAACTTCAGTTTACTTTCATCAGGCACAGCCATTCTAGTTGCTGCATTTGCCTAACCCAAAGATTATTTATTAAAATTTTTTTTTTGGAAGAAGGAAATAAAGATAGGTATCAATCACTGAAGGCCTAACAGAAATCATCATGCATATTATACAATAAAGATAATAGGATTTATTTGTTTAAGAGGAAAACAATATCAAGAAAATGCATTGCAGCACTTCTTTTAGTATACTATGTATTAATTATTGA
This sequence comes from Quercus gilva, assembly GCA_023621385.1. Classification (NCBI taxonomy): domain Eukaryota; kingdom Viridiplantae; phylum Streptophyta; class Magnoliopsida; order Fagales; family Fagaceae; genus Quercus; species Quercus gilva. The sequence goes on from CM042481.1 coordinate 66,267,278, forward strand.
ATAAAGCATATTATCAATGCTCAGAAATTACTAGATTGCATCACAAACAAGTGGACTTGCGAGATGACCAAAAGGCACCTCTTCTGTTTTGATTGTGGCAATAAGTATAAGAGACAATGGTAATAAATTTTTATTCTCTTATGCTACCCGCTGTTTATTTTGTTAAAACGTTCACATTATGGAACAGAAATTGTTTTATTCTCTTATGCTACTTGTGTAGGTTCCGATGAATAAAGTTTGCATGTCAAGAATATCTTCATAAATAAAATAACAGAAAGCAGAAGCAATATTCACTTTTGAGAATTGCAGTAAGTATCAACAATACATGGTGTGCTAGACATATTAGGGCAAGTAGTACAATCCTAGGACTGGTTTCAAGATCTACTTTGCCTAATCTCTAAAAGTACCCTCTACAATGATGATGACAGGCATATATACACACATGATAATAAAGAGTATTTTTGGATTTGATAAATTACAGGAAAAAAAATACATGTAATCCAATAAATGAGAATTTATACTGATTCCAAAGTTTTTGGATTAAAATTTTGTTGTTGTTGCATATATCGAAGAATAAAAAATAATAGTGTTGAAATTAAATAAAAATAGAAAATAAAATAATGTAAACCTAACATCTATCTTTAACATATAGAAAAAGACAAAAATTATTCAGCTATATGAAACCATAACTAAGTTATAAGTGATACAATATTATAGGGAGAAAACTGTAAAAGAAATGGACAGTTTATAAAGATATGACAGTGGAAGAAATTTACAATCTGATTCAAAATTTCAAGGTGCCTTTACTATCAATAAAATGAAATGTAACCATTCATATGTAACAAATGTTTAAAAAATTGTTATACCATTCTTGCTTTTCCTTCAATAGTTTAAATTCTCTCTAATTTTATTTTCACATATTATAGAAAGGCCATTGACAATGAAGACCCTAGTGGGAGAGGGAACAAACATCGAAATTCGAATGTACCTTGAAAATGACAACTAGTGTTTCTTTTGTGTTCTTTGAAAATAAAAGTTGACATCTTACCCCCATAGACGAGCTAAAGGTTCATCTAGCTATAAATTATAATAGCTCTCTTTAAAATCTCTTAATAACGATCACTTTTTAAACTCTCAAGGAAAGACATCAAGACTGTGCATGACATGACTACTTCTAACTTGTTTCTAAGGAGGAAGCCTAGGCTGCAAAATTTGGCCTTCAATGTTTAAGGAAAATATTCTCAGTTATTTTTTTAAATCTCAAAAAAAAAAAAAAAAAATTACCTTGGTTCTTGACTTTAAAAGTTTTTGAATATTTTTTTTCTTTCTTTCTTGAAATTTTCATTAAATGGACCCAATTTTTTTGATACAGTAGTAAGTTTACTACTATACATATAGACTTATTTGAGGAAATGTAGAATTACCCTGCAATGAAAAAAAATCTTCACTTTTCTGGCAATTCTTATTAGTGATGAAATCAAAATCATAGACAGCATATATACACTCTTTGGCAAGCAGCTCATCAAGAAGTTCTCAATTTATTTACTAGTAACTAATTTGACTCGCACGTGCAAGGCACATGCTGCCCCTTGGGTGAGAAGTTTAAAATAGAGTTTCTATTTGAAGAAGTATGAAACCATTTACTAAAAAATGTATGTCATATAATGCTAATATCATTCATATAAGAATTTTGATTACATACAAACTTAACGTAGCAATTTAACGTATGAATATCTATTTTACTACAATAGTTTCTTAAAACCTATTTGCTAAATGCAATATCCACTCACTAAAAAGATTCTAAGAATGATAACAAGTAGATTATATATATATATATATATAAAATAATATAATAATAATAATAATAATAATAATAATAATAATAATAATAATAATAACAAATATCATCTTCCAACAATAAGCTACTAAGTTTTACTAAGACATTATCACAATATTTAAATTTTTGTAATGAATAAGACTATATGCAATTGAATCTCTTCAACAAATACCTACATCCCTCCACAATGGAGATTTTTATTCATACTTCATTCTTTATCATATTACATTTTATGCGTCTAGCTATAATGTTAAAAACGTTTAGCTTATTTAGTTTTTAATAAATACCCTTTAAAGTAAGAAAACATATCTATTTTTTTATAAAAAGAACAAGATAACAAAAGACATATGTGTAATCAAATTATATAAAATTATAAGTTTAGAAGATTAAAAGTTAAAATGTTCTAAATCAGTATTCTTTAGGTAACGAATAGAACACTTTATATATCTATTACAACTTTCCAAACATGACTAACACAGGAAAAAAAAATGAAGGAAATTTTTGGGATATTATAATTTAGTAGGAGTAGTTTAGACGTTGCACAATGGGTAGCATAAGATTCTATTAAGATTTAACTGAGAGAGTAACAATAGGAGATATTCGCTTGTTTCCAAAAGATAAAGGGAGAATTTTCTTGGTTAAAGTTTAGGGAATAAATTGTGAACTAACCAAAACATAAAGGAATAAAGTGGATTTTTTTTTAGTAAAACTATGTCGGTGTGTAAAAAAACAAAACAAAACAAAACAAAAGACAACCTAAGAAAACTATGCATGAAATACTGAATTTTGGCTCACCAAAATTGACCAAACCAAAAAGTTTAGGCATATAACAAAATATCACAATATTTTCACAATAATTTTTTTTTTAGTTGTGGTGAGTCTTGATCTGGTAATTTACTATTTTATTTTGACCTATAAGAAACTTATACCTGAGTAGTTGTGAAAAAAATTTGACAACAAAATGTCACAAAATTTTCACAATACGTTTATTTTCAATTGTGATAAGCCCTAGTCTAATAATTTTTTATTTTATTTTATTTTGACCTATAAAGAACTTACTTCTTAGCAGATGTGAAAATATTGTAATAACAACAAAATGTTACATTTTTTCCCAATATGTTTGATTGTTTTATTTTATTTTATTTTGATCTATAAGCTATTCACACCTCAACAATTATAGAAATATTGTGACAACAACAAAACCAGCATCTACTCTTTTTTTTTTCATCATTGAGAAATGCACAAAAATAATATAAAAATTTTTTTTGGTAGAAATAAATAATAAAAATTAAAATGCACAACAACAATACTTGTGTATATTTGCATAAGCACTACAGCTAAAATGCATTTTGCACAATAGATGCATAAGTTGATGTAGGTGACTTTTGAAATTGGTTGGGCAAAATTTGGCTCTTATACCATTTTGCATAAGCACCTTAGCAGTTGCAAAAATATTATGACAATAACAAAATGTCACATTTTAATAACACCTTTATTTTAAGTTGTAGTAGGTCCTTATATGATATTTTATATTATATTTTTTTTTTATCTATATGCAACTGATACCTTAGAAATTATAAAAATATTATGACAACATCAAAAATGTTATAACATTTTCACATGAGCTTTATTTTTTATTGTGGTTGGTTTCGGTTTATGGTTTATTATTTTATTTTGTCTTATAACAATCTGCTACATTGCTCAAAAACACTATCACCACAAATAAATATTTTTTTTAAAAAAAGGGAAATGACTTACACAACTACACATAGACGTAAAACAAAATAAAAAGAGGCCCAACGGCCAGCAAGGCCAGCAGGCGTTAAATGCCTCTGCATCAACTGACAACAATCAAGTTTTGTTTTGGTATTAGAGTAGAATTTCTTCTAGCTTTTCGCATCAACGCGCACCGTTTTGCTGACCAAGAAGACAAAAATTGACTAAACCAAAGCAACTATAGATATGGCTATAGACACCTTTTACATAGTTAATAGATAATTAGTAACGTCTTCATAGCTTATAGATAATTGTGGAATTCAGTTAGCTTAACTGATAAAGTCTCTGATGGTTGTATAAGAGATTTGGATTTCAATCCCCGCCTACACCAAAAACTGATTGGTGTCTTGGTCTGATGATAAAGAGCTATCATCAGGAGCGGACGCCATAAATTGACATTCTCTAAAAAAAAAAAAAACTTATAGATAATTAGTTTCTCCACGTTAGCAAATTATATTTGTTGTTTCGAAATAGACAACACACATGCCCATGCATTCTTTATTGGGCTTACCAAATTGGTCTACTTAAAAGCATGAGCCTATTTGGGCTCCAAGGCTTTTTTTTTGAAGCCCACTATTGGCCCATTCATTGAGCCTTCAGACTCAAAAGCCTCACCGTTACCAAGCTATCAACCATGGGAGGAATTGAACCAAGCCGAAACCAATGGAGCTGAGGAAACAAAAGAAGAAGAAGACTCATAGGGCAAATCTCTACCTCTTTTTTTTTTCTTTTTTCTTTTTTTTCACAGGTTAACTCTCTCCCTTAAAAATCTTCTTCCAAAAAGGTTAGCCTATGCCTTGTTTGGTTCCCTAGAAAACTTTGGAACAAGCATAGCCAATATAATCTATAGGGTTCTTTTCCTTTTTTAATCTTAATTCATATATATTTAAAATATTTGCTTGTTCCAGTGAAAATTTAACTCTGTTGAATTGAACCCGATAGTGTAAGATATACAAACCCTATGTTAGGTTGCCAAGAAAAATGAGAAAATGAAAAGATGAGTAAATGTTTGATGTTGTGTTGTATGTATTTTGGCGGGAGTTTAATCAGTAGTATTATTGGGTTTTCAATATATTTTAAAATAATTAGATTGTATGAAGCAATGTTTACATTAGATTCATACTTTTCTTGGGGTCATCATCAGCAAGCACGCTCGGTTTAATCTGGGTTTCATTTAAAAGAAGGCTCAAATCTAAAAATATCAACGCTTAAATAAATGGCTCAATGAATTAAACCCAAAATCAGATCCTCAGTAATTCAGCCCAATAGGCAAATAAAGCCCACTAGATTTTTAAATCGGCCCCGTTAAAATGAATAAAACCTCAACCTGACAATTCCACCCTATAGTGGAAGACAAGCTTCTTTTCTTTGTTTGAAAATAAATGAGTTTTGGTTTCAAGGGGAATGAAAATGAGAGATTCAAAACGAGAAAGTATGAGTTTTGGAACTCTAACTGACAGTGCCACTAATAGAAGATAAACTACTAGGCTTTATTCTTATATTGCATGCCGTTTTGTTTTGGATTGCTTTAGAACTGAAAGTGTTTTGGTTTTAATCTTGTGTAGGCACTGATTAGAACCCCACTGTGTGTTGAATGATCTGCATTGGTTACTCTACTAGTCAGCAGCTGTTTTGGTGTTTCATTACCAATAGATAATCGACACATGTCCAGAAAAAACCACATGAGCTTACTCCACTATTACAAATATAAAAAGACAATATTATCCCTGAAAATTTTTCAAAGCCCGCCACTTTACTCTCTCTCTCCTCCTCTTTCAAAATCTGATCCCAAAAATGAAGCTCCAGACAATTTTCAAACCCCTCACTTTCTCTCTCTATCTTGCTCTTTCAAACCCAATTCCCAAAATCAACGTTTACGCTTCAATCCTCTCTCTCTCTCTCTCTCTCTCTCTCTCATTTGAATGTCTAGATTCGTAATGTAGAGATCCTTTTATGTTATTGGAGCATTAGAAGACTGAAAGTTACAAGTAATTAAATCTGGAATTGTAAGATTTATATTTCTTCTTACTACCAATTTTTGGTTTATTTTGTTTCCATTATCAGTTATGTTGGACGAAAATCACCTGTTCTGAAAATCTCGTTTGCTCTTTTTCTAGTGTCACCGTTGTTTAGAAGCCGCGCCACTTTCTCACTCACCAATTCCAACGCCCAACTACGCAAAGGAGTAATTTTTTTTAGTCTGTTTCTTTCAGTACTTTTTGACATCTTCTTTTTCATTTTGTGTATAAAATCTTGGTTCCATTGGAAAATGAGTGAATGGCAAGCATTTATAATTGTGTATATATATATATATATGTATGTATATATATAATGCACAATTATAAGTTGTCTTAGTCAAAAAATTTTATATGCGCTTGGCTGAGTTAAGAATTTTTTTTTTCACTCATTTTCAAAAAATAAAATTAATTGCAATCTAGCATTAGTTGCTTGCTGACTCCTCTCTCTGTTTAGAACTTATATATGCTCTCATTGATGGCATTGCAATCTAGCATTAGTTGTTACATACTTTATACTTACATTCATATGATAAAAGTGCATCTGAAACTATTAATATAAAAAAAGTACGAAAAAAAATCTCAATTTAATTGATTTACGTTTAGCCCATTGCTCAAATGTGATAACCTCATATACCTTAATTTTCTTATTTGTTGGACTCAATGATCTGAATTGGTTATGATGCTAATTTCACTGCAGAGGTCGTAGAATGTATGTGTATTGCAGGGGATTATGTAAGTACCATCTTTTGTAATTTCCATCATACTTCATAATCTCGTGGTTGAGTCTTAAAAAAAATTAAAAAATGCATGATGTTAGGGGAAAAAAAAGTAAACAAAAGCATATATTAAAGTTTCTTTTTTCTTGTACTATTAAACGTTTAAAAATATAGAATTTACACTCAAAGTGTAACATTAAGGTACTTTCTTAAAGAATTCTTTGTAAAGCTAAACATGGGATAATCCATCGAAATGTTACAAGCTTTCTCTTCAAAATTCACTTGCAATCCAGGTTTAATTTTTTTTTTTGATAAGTTCAATCCAAGTTTAATTTCATTGCATTCACCCCCAATATTACATTCTCATGATTTTCTATATTACCATTGTCCATTGCTGCATCAAGAACTTTGTTTAGAAAAATCCATTAGTAGTCTAACCTAATTAGAAATTTTTTTTTTGAATGAACAATTAAAAATCAAAGACAGAAAAAAAATATTGAATATTTATACCTTAGAGTTTTAGAAAGACACCATTTCACAGATTCAATTCCTTTAGCAAACCCAACAGAATAGAAGTATCACATTCCTGCTCCAATGACAAATTCAAATTGATACAGATCATTTCAGAAATAAAGAATAACACAACCTACCACAAACCCAGGAAAAACTTATTACACGAAAAGAACCAAAATCTGAAAATTCCAACAGTGATAAAGAAAATTAATATGTAATTGAGCTATTTTAATTACTAAAGGACTTACTGTACCAAAGTGTAAAGGTTGATGATCAAGAAAATTAAATTAACCCCAACACGACTCAATCAAGGTTTCAACCAATGAAAATAAAATATTAGTACTAAGAAACAAGTTTCCCCTTACTAGCATTCACTTTACCTTTAAAAACCTAATGGATAAAATTGTAAGAGATTGTTTATGGGGCGTTTGGTACGGGAGAATCCACATTACTCCTGGCATCCAGATTCCTAAGAATGTGATTCTTAGGAATCACATTCTTAAGAATGTAGCTATTCCTATGTTTAGTTTATTCCCAAAAATCTTAAATGAATTATTTATTTTTTCCATTCTATCCTTATATTTGAATGTGAACTGCCAAGTCATTTAAAAAAAAATGGTTAAAATTGTCAATTTATAAAAAATACAATTTCTTTTAAGTTTGGGAATCTGGATTCCCATCTGTTTCAAAGGGAATCCACATTCCCACTAAGAGGGGTTTAAGGGGGGAATCCAGATTCCCCTGGCATCTGATTCCCTAGCATGATTTTCAACCAAACATAGGAATCTTTAAACATTCCTAGGAATCCTAAAATATTACCCTTAACCAAACACCACATAACTACAAAGAAATAGCTTTTTAAAAAGTAAAAATAAGAACACACCAACATAAACCTTGGGAAACGGTAATCATTGTTGCCCATCAACATAACTGATAATGGAAACAAAATAAACAAGAAATTGATAGTAAGAAGAAATATAAATCTGTGCTTACAATTCCAGATTTAATTATTTCCTTGTAACTTTCAGTCTTCTAATGCTCCAATTACATAAAAGGATCTCTACATTACGAATATAGACATTCAAATATATATAATGGGTAAAAATGGGAGTTTGAGATGAGACCCATCCATTCATTTGGAAAACAATATGAGAAAATTACCCACAAAGAGAGAATACCTGGAGGTGATCGGAACCGGTAGTGGGGGCGTTGATTTGCAGTGGTCGAAAACGGAGGTGGGGGAGAGTAGTGCGGCAATGAGGAAATAGAAGCAGCAGTTGCGGGTGGAAGGGAGTTTGGGTGGGTGTGTATGAGAGAGAGAGAGAAAGAGAGAGAGAGAGAGAGAGAGGATTGAAGTGTAAACTTTGACTTTGGGAATTAGATTTGAGAGAGCAAGACAGACAGAGAAAAAATGTGGGGTTTGAAAGCTTTCTTGAGCTTCATTAGTAAGCTGATGTGTTTTTTTCTAGACATGTGTCAATTATTTATTGGTGGTGAAACACCAAAATGGCTACTGACTTGGTATTACAGATAGCATACACAACATAAATGCTCTAATATATATATATATATATCTGTGTGTGCGCGCGCGCGCGTGTCTCTCCTAATGTGGGATTGAGTAAATTCGTGAAGATTCTCACCCACAGCAGGTAATACCTTCTAAGGGAGAGGTTCATCACTCCACAATATATATATATATATATATATATGAAAAATGTATTGTTGTGTTGTTTGCTCCAATACCATATAATAGAGAATAATCATCATCTTCACAAATAAGCCCTTGCTCCCTTTATATGGAAAACCATAGGGTATGTAGGGCCGGCCCCAGGCCTCACCAAAAAATAAATTCCCCTTAGGAAAAAAGGCCCTATTTTCCATAGTTAAAGGCCCAAATTTTTTATAAAATTATATATATATATATATATATATAAAGGTTGTACATTTTTTTAAATCAGTGATGTTAAGGATACTACAATTTTTTTAAATGTTGTTTTTATACTATTTTTAGTGCATTTTTCCTTTTCATTTCTATTAAAACTCTTAAAGTACAAGGCCAATAAAACCCTAAAATGTTTCAAAAAAATATTGCAAATGTGTTAAATCATCAATTATAGATCAATCTACCATAATAGTTTGAGACTTTAATTTTTGTAAATTAATATCCTACAACGCCACACACTAAATAATATATATCTCTTAAAAACAAAATTAAAAATTAAAAATTAGATCACAACTTTACTTAACTATGCATCATCATATATCCAAAATAAATTACATTTTTTTAATCGCAATATATTTCTATTTCTTTTTATTAATATATATAGTTCAACCATGATATTCAATTCTCCATGTGAAATTAACATTAGTTGGTATTATTCATCAAATTAGGTATTTAACATATCAAATTAACCTTAATTTGATTAATATTAAATAGTTTTATTTAATTAATATTTACATATTAAAAACCTTGCATAAAATTTTTGTCTTAGACCCAAATTTTATTTTCCTTTTTGGCGATGTTAAACTAAACTGGGCTTTAATACAGTTTATTTAAGTTTGGCCCAATATTTCTAGCAATATCTTTCTCTCTTGTCCAAGTTAGCCCCCACCAAAAACTCTACATCACTGTAGTTAACTTTAAATGGTATTGACTATCAAAAAAAAAAAAAAAAAACTTTAAATGGCTTATATATGGACTATGGAGTACACGCGCCATTACTTTAAGCCCTTTGTATTATAAGCTATCCTTTCCTACTAGTTTTTGGAAACCAAGGACTCCTAGTCCTACTAGGTTTTAAATTCCTATTCCTACAAGGTTTTACACAATTTGAAGTCGGTTCTATTTTGTATTAATATCTGACTTTGAGAAGAAACTAAATTAAGCAACAAAAGCAAAAAAGAAACAAATTACTTGCTCTCCAAGATTTTCTGTCTCTCGGCAAAGATTTCAGTAGCCGGCCATGGCTATGTCTATGCTTTTGGGTTTAGATGCCAGCCCTCGTATGGGAATGCAGCATTATAACTTGAATAGCAACAACAAGAAGAAGACGCTCTTTTCTGGTTCTGGGTGTGATGAGGAATCAGCAATCTCAATGTTGTCTTCTACTACTGGCAGTACCAGTAGTGACGCCATGAACGGTGAAAAGAAAAGGAAAGCATGCAATGTTATTAGGATGAAGGTTCCTAAAGACTTCAAGCTGGAGGACTATAACAAGGAGAGTGATGCAAAGACTGTTACGGATTCTACTTGCACTTCTGACTCTTGTTGTTCTAGCGCCACCATGCTGAACGGTGATGATGGGATAACAAAGAAAGAGAGGATTGTGGTCAAGATTAATTTGGCCGCATGGCGGCAAAGGAAAGCGCAACACCAACAGGTGGAATCAAGTTCATCAACGCAAGCCATCAACACATGTTCTGAAAAGCAAGAGAACGAGGAGGGAAAGGAGAAGGGGAACTCATTAGAGTTGAAATTGGAATCTTCAAAAAGAAAGCTACAATTGAGGTACCAACAAGTTCAAAATGCCAAAAGAAAGATTCAATTGGTAGATTTGAGAGACATGCCTAAGCCTGAGCCTGACATTAATTTCGCCAAGAAGTCCAAGTATCACCGATGATCTGCATGCTGATGTTGCACTCTCAAGATTTTTTTTGTATATTTTCTGTTTAGATTCGATTTGATTTTTTGAATCCTTTGTACTTATTTGTTTAAGCGACCATATTGATCACTTTAGAATTCTAATTTGTTGGGTTTGGATATGTGTACATCTTTGTTAGTATGGCATTATACATGGTTGCATATGCGATCTCTGTGTTATTAAATGAAAGCTTTTCTTTTGAATTGGTTTATTGATTAAAGAGCACACAGAATTTCTTTAATTTTAGAAATACTTATGACTAGGAGGTGAAATTGGCCAGTTTCAGTCAGAGCAAAGGGAATTTTTCCATCAAATTGATGTTTTCAGTTTTTGCCATATTTTGGCACTGACACCAAACCATAGGGAAGGAACACCAAACCGAAGTGACTGCATTTCAATCGGTTCAATTCAGTCGGCTTTCAGTTTCTTCTAATTTCTTCTCAACAAAACAGTGCAAAAAAAAAAAAAAAAAAAAAAAAAAACCATATTTACTTTTATTTTCCCACATATTCTTAGCACCCAAACGCCAAGCAATTCTGAAAGAGCGACAATTTTAGTTTAGAAAATTCAAGGAAAATTAAAAAGGAACAAATATAATATGAGAATTAAAACTTTGAATCATATGTTACTGAAGAATCGATCTCTTATTGTAGCATTCTATTGTTCACAGGATTATTGGAATAAATGTGCTCTTGTTGTGAATCTTGTAAGTTTCAGTAGATGCGTAAACTTGTGTAAGTTATCAAAGTGGGATGGGAGTGGAAGATATGATTGTAACATTCTATTGTTCCAATTGTTTACTTATATTTGTAACAGCGGTATTTTACAGAAGATCTATTCCAGGGGTTGTTTTGATAGAACCTTGGAAATTTTCTTTGGACTTAAAAAAAGTCTTTTGAACTGCTCATAAGTTCAGTGAGTAAGTGGATGAACTTCATATTTTATATTTAAATTTCAATGCTTTAATATGGCTCTATGTCCCTGTCAAGACCATGTGAACAGAAGTGTAGGCTAAATGCCCTCGTTCAGTAGGCATTTTTCATGTAATATTATCTATATTTGATCAGCATCTTTCTAACACTCTAGCTTATATTTGTAACAGGGGTGTGGTTTTTGGGCTTGTTAATTTGCATGAATTGGGAATCATTCATTGGGACTTAAAGCCCCAAAATGTGTTGATATTCAAGGAAAGATCTTTATTTGCAAAGCTTTCTGACATGGGCATTAGCAAGTGCCTTGTCAGGGAATTCTAGTTGTTAAAAGTTTTTTTCTTCTATGATGAGTGATTGTCCTTGAGGTAAGTATATTATTTGACTGAACCCACTGGTCATTGGATAAGGCAGCACTTGGATGCCGCATTAAAAAAGAAGAGTTTACTTTGTTTTTGATAGCATTTGAAGGCACAAAAGCAGAACCAACAATACCAACTATTTCTAGTTTAGTTAATAGATTGAAGTATTGACACCTTATGATTGGTCTTGATCTCTAGACAAACCTTGTATAGGCTTGCTGGCAGGAGGGTGGCTGACTAGGGATTGTTGACTTTGAACTTACATTTTTAATATATATATATATATATATATTAAATGATGTTCTTTCATGGCAATTTAAATATATATCTAAGGTTGCAAGAAGACTCCTTGTTGAGTGTGAATCCAAGAGGGAAAAATTCTCTCATTAGAGCTGGATATGGAGGATGGCTTATGTATATTGCTGCCTCAATGGAGACTTGGGTTTTGTTCTAGAACTTCTTGACAGGAACCCTTTACTTGTCTTTGGGGGAACGAGAATATGGTGTTACTGATATGCTTTATGCAGCAGCCAGGAATAAGAGTTCTGAGGTTTTACTTGTCTTTGGGGAAGGAGAATATGATGGAGCACATTGGGGATATACCTTCAGTTTACAAGTGGGAGATGATGAACAAGGCTGTTCATGCTGCTGATAGAGGAGGAAATTTGAATGTTTTAAAGTAGCTTCTTGCTGATTGCTCTGACATCTTGGCTTATAGAGATATTCAGGGCTCAACTATCCTATATGCAGCAGCTGGGAGAGGGCAGGTTGAGGGGAGGCTCTAACTACTATAAGCTAATGGAAAACTGGCCCTTTGTTTCTGTTCTTGTGCACCTGTTTTTTGTTGTTCATAATACTATCTGGTCATACTTTACCATTACATAGAACTAGGAAGTTTAATTTTGTCATCTCCACCCCCAAAAAAAAAAAAAAAAAAATTTGGCAGGGCCACCTAGTAGAGCCCAGGCATAAGGTTTGAAAGGGTATAAAGCTAACATTCCCCTTAATTAAAAGGTTGGTCAATTCTTAGGAAATTCATGTCTTGGCTCCATTTGGTAGTCACACATTGTATGTGCACCAGGCTGTGAGAATGCAAGTGACTGAACTTGGCAGTGTCAAGGGTGAAGGTAAATCCTACCAGCAAGCAAGCTTCATTGAGTTGGGAAACAATAATTATATCCTAGTTGCACATACATTATACAAGCGAAAAGTGCTACCTTGATCATGTCATGTGTTCTTTATTTGGTGGATTAGAAATCAGATTATTTTTGCAGGGCACACTCCAAAACCACAGGGAGGCGCTGGAAATATTTTCAAGTCATATTTTGATCACTGCTCAGCTTGGTCATCATTAATCATTATCATCTCCTATTTGTTCAAGATGGAATGAATATGGAGATGCTGTTTTTGCCCAATCTGCTCTCTTCCCCATCTACCAAGCAGCATTCCAAGCAATCAAACTTGCAGTCCACCACAACCTTCACTATGTTATCTTTGAAGGAGACTCTAAAGAAGTCATTGAAGCCTTTTTGCATCTTCACTCGCTTCCTCCATGCTTCCTTACTCCTTTCCTATCTGATAGTAAATTGGCCTTAACCTTAAGCTCGCTCTCTTGCTGGGATTTAAATTTTGTTCCTAGAGATGTAAATTTTCTTTTCCATAATATTGCCTGTTGAGCTATTTTTTGTTTGTGGAACAGTCCCATCTCCATCTCCCCTCTTCTTTGATTGGGTCCAATCATCCAAAGATGGAGGTGGGCTGGGCCATCCTCTCTTTCCTCTTAATGTATCATTATTCATAATTATAAATAATTAAAAAAAGAGTTTAAATTTGATAAGGACCTGCCGGAAAACTCTTAATTTACCCCTCCAATACCACGGTGCCACATCAGCATTTTACAAATTATTGAATAGAGCCTCCCACCCACAATATTTCCTCCCTACTACAGAAAATCAAATCGTATTCAATTAAAAACTCTTGCTTCTACCATGGAAGAACCACCACCTTCAACCCCAAAATCTGGAAAAAGAGACGATCACTAAATTCATCCCTCCAATTCCATTAATACAAAAAAAAAAAAAAAAAAAAAAAAAATCCCTTTATCAAACAGACCATATCTTAAAGTTTTTCTACCCAAAATATCGCCTATGTTGCTAGACGGTGGTCCGTGATGCTGGTGAAGCTACTATTACTCCTTTTGATGCTACAACTACTTCTATTTTTGCCAAAACCTTTCTTTAGTGATTTTAGAGCTTGCCCATAAGAACATCTCCATCTATCTAAGAGCTTGAACAAATAAATGAACCTTGCACGTAATCTCTGAACTGAAAATCTTTTGGAGTTTAGCTTGAAACCTGCGGTCCTACCGTTGTCAACCTTCCATCGTAGTAGGCTAGGAGCTTTGGTTTTTTAATTGAACGGGATTTGATTTTTTGTAATAGGAAGGAAGTATTGTGTGTGGGAGGTTCTATTCATTTATTTGTGCAATGCTGTGAAATACTGATGTGGTACCATGCTATTGGAGGGTGTAAACTAAGGGTTTTACACCTAATCCTTATTGAATTTAAACTCTAAAAAAAAGAAAAAAGAAAAAAGAAAAAGGGGAGGAGGGGTAAAGCCTACCAACAAGTTTGATTGTGTTGGGCCATGGCTGTCATGCATACAGTTTATGCACATTTTGGGTTTGTTGGGCTAGAGGTCAAAATAATCATTATAACATGTTCATGAATCAAACACATGCTCAAAGTAAAATTAATGAGCAGTACATCGGTGAAAATCAAATGTTATTATTGTTTTTTTTCTATTATTATATTATCTAAAGTCAAAGATTAGAGAAAATTCAATTAGATTTATAAAATGGATTTTAAATTGAGCTATAATTTTTTGACATGTGTCTATTTAATTTCTTTAAGTTTGGTAAAGATATGATTCTCAAAAAAAGAAAAAAAAAAAAAAAAGGTTTGGTGAAGATTTGATTACCAAACTTTTTTTGAATGAAGCAATGGAAAGAATGGGGAAGGGGAAAAATCAAAAGAAAGCCTGAGAGAGGAATGTGGAAAATAATGCCTGAACTAACTGAATTTGAAAATGAAATTTGTAATCTTAAATCTCAATTCTTGCGAAAAAATACAATTTCCTCTAATTAAGGTCGCCAAACAAAGGAATTAGTAAATTTCTTCTTCAAATTCTAGCATCTAACTAAATTCTATCTCCAAATATTACTTCACACAATTACACTTGAAGATCCACCTCACTCTCTTCCATCTCATTTCATCATCCCAATTATTCAGATTAAATTATGGTGCAATAATTAAGGTTATTACATGGTGCACTAGATCCAAATCCAAATATGTTGATGTGGGCTTGTGTGGCTATGAATTGCCAAGCCCATGTTAGTCCATTAACCAAATGCAATGTGGAGAAGGATTTCCCCAACTGACCTAATATTAGCATTATATATATATATATATATATATATACTCTACTATGCTGCAAAGTCAAAAGAGAATTCCAAAACCTAGCTGTGCAGCCACATAAAAAAAGAAAAAAAAGAAAAGAGAGGCAATCGCTTCTAGTCTTGTGTTTTCTTGTAAGAGAGTATAATGGTGTAATTGAGATTTGAGTTTCTATACTATTGTATATCCCTATTTTTATAGTGAAATTTCTCTGTCATCGTCGTGGAAATAGATAATTTGCTGAACTACGTAAATTTTAATATTCTTTGTGCGCTTGTTATTTATTTTCCGTTTATTTACTATTATTGATTTGAATCGTGGGTGCTATTTATACAAATCCAAGTCCATATATGGAGAAAAATATTCTTTGAACTTTACAAACCTAACATCTAAATCCAAAATATACAAATATATTCAAAAAAAAAAAAAAAATCAGCAACCAAAAGATATTATTTAGGGTCTATTTGGATATCACTAATTTTGCTGAAATTGAAAACTTATTACTAAAAGTACTGTAGATAAAGGTAAAAGTTAGTTGAAATAGTACAGTGAGGCCCATGAATAGTATCAAAAAATGAAGTGGGGCTCATGAATAGTAGCAAAAATAAGCTGAATAGTGAAATAATTTATAATTTTCATTGCTTCCCAAATGCACACTTAATAGGTGTCTGTTGGAAAGAGAGACGTAGGCGCGTGGAATAGGCAAGCCCTAATACATTGCACAAGATCAAAGTAGAAGTGCAATTGTACCACCAACTTGCACATATTCTCTCTATAAAGATGATAAGATCAAAGTAGAAGTGCAATTGTACCACCAACTTGCACATATTCTCTCTATAAAGCAAAGTATCATCAACCAACACATCATTTATCTAATCGTCTGTCTCTAACTTGCCAGCAATGCAAGATAGAAATAAAAAGAGAGAAACTTTTGTTGACAACCTTGCTGTCGTTTCATATATATATATATATATATATATCCCCTAGTTTAAAATTCTCAATTTAAATTCTCAAAATTTACCGTCAAATTCATCCATTTCTAAGACTTAAATCATATGTAAAATTAATAATTCTTAATTTTTAGCTAAATTAAAAAAAAATTTATTTTTTGCTACTTTCACATTTCTCTCTCACGTTAGTTGTCATGTATTAATACAACTTTTTTTTTTTTTGACAAAAATATAAAAAATAAAACTTTTTTTTTCCACAAATGTATCATTTTTTTTATATCACAAAACTTTTTTTTTCCCAACTCCATATTTCTCTCTCACATTCGTAGTCAAGTACTAATAAAAAATAAAAAGTCTCATCACATGCGCAAAACGAGTGTGATGAGGCTAGTATATATGCGCATGTGATGAAGCTAGTATATATATACTTTTTTTTTGAGAATCTGCTAGTATATATATACTGACCTCATCACATGCACTGAGGTTTTTTATTTTTTATTTTTTGGGTTTACACATTTAATTTTATTTTTTATTTTAAGAAGAAGTTGTATTAGTAGTATAGATATTTATACTATCTATAAGAGAATTCCCCTCTTTCGACTAAACTTTAATGTGGTTCAAAAATACCCTCAAATAACATTATATTTAACAGGAAAAAAACTTGAGGATAACTTGGTAAAAATATATCTCCAACACTACTTAAAATGCTTACAAAATAAGACACTCTCCTACTAATTCATGTCTTCAAAACAAATTTATCAAAAATTAAATAATAAAAAAAATTATGATACTAGACCAAAAATAACAAAGCCTCATCGCATGCGCAAAGTGCATGTGATGAGGCGCGCGTGTGTGTGTATAAGTCAAAACTGAGAGAAAATTTAATTAAATCTCAAATTAGAGTCTAATTTTATATCATATTTCTTATTCTATTTTCTTAATTTTGATGCAGCTATTTATTACACTACAAAATAAAAGAATCCAATTTAATTTTCTTAATTTTTTTGTGCTAAATGAGCTATTAAGTGAGAAAAACATAAAATCAAAATTAATAAACATTTAAAAAATCACCACCATTGATTCATTTTTCATATATTATTATTATTGTTGTTGTTGTTGTTATTATTATTATTATTATAATACAAATAGTGGTTGGACAAACTAAAATTAAGAATTACATGGATTACAATTTAAATGAATATATATATATATATGATTATATATAAACGTGGTAAAATTTTAATAGATTATTAGTTATATTTATTTGTAAATGTATCTCATGTATATGCATGAAATTACAAGCTAATTTCTGTTAGAAAGAAAAAAAAAAGTTTTTTTTATAAATTTTTTTTTTAAGGTGCTACATATATAGGTTTGATGTTAGTTGTTTATTTGGGCAATTGTGTCGGATATTCTACCTTTAATAAAACTAAGGTTACAACAAAATCAAAAAGACTCAAATTTGAAAGGAGGAAGTGGTGATTCAAATAAATATTTGAAACATGACTTTTGAAAAGTTTAAATAAGAAGTTTGTTATCTTTTCAAATTTTTTTTATAAAAAAAACGTAGTTGCAGCAGCTAGCTAACACAAGTTGTAGGTGTTGTGATTGAGTGCTCTCTTCAAGAAACAAGATTTTCTTTCTAATTTTATACTAATTTTCCTACAATTGCTTCTAAAGAGTAAAGACTGCTAAAATGATGTAATAAGTTATGGAGGATGGTATGGAGAAGACAATATAGCGTGTAAATAAGTTAGAGGAAATGATGGCTCACACCCTTCATGCTTTTTTCTTGGTTCTTAGCCAATCTTTGGGGGTTGACATCCTTATATATTAGCTTCACCAAAAGGTCCAAACCCAAGACAAAGCTAAGCTGAAAAACTAACTAGGGCAGTGAAGGCAGTGCCTTAAAATGAGGTTTTCACTACTTGATTTCTTATTGTTATTCCTACTTTGTTGGGTGCTTGCAAGTGAAGGCAATGACAATATTAGTTTTTATGAAAACTATGATGTTACATGGGGTTTTGATCATGTCTTTTCTTTAAATCAAGGACGCAATATTCAGCTCTCTTTGGATATTTCTTCTGGTTATTCTCTCCCTTTCTTAATTTCCCCCTTTCATTTTAAAAGATCACAAGATTATATATCCCCCTCTATTTATGATATACTTCTTTTACTTTTCATTCCTTAATATATTATTGTATTTTCATTCTGTAAATAAGTCTTATTATGGTTTGCCCATCTTTTATTTTGTATGTTGTAATTCCCTATTCTTTTTTTATTTATATGCTATGTATCATCATTCATTAACATTCAAATTTTCAATATGAATAAACTTAAGTCAACTAGATTAAAGATGGAAATCCTAAAGCTTTGTAAAACGTTCATTTTTGGGACGTTCAAAGTTTCAAAAAATCGAATAAAGAATCTTACCCTAGTTAGATCTCCTCTCATAGTTTTTGCTTTTGGGATGATTGATCCTTTTTATCCTAGTCATGCAATTCCACGGGTACTTTTGATATTGATAATGGTTTTTCTTTCTATATTAGGTTTTAAAGAGTAAGACGTGGGTTCTACTTAGCTCATTTCATATAGTCTCTTGTTATCGAATAAAAAAATTAGTTCTAATGTTGTTTATACTAAAAACAATTTGGTGTGTTGATCTAATAATAAAATGTAATTTTCATGGACCGGATGTCATAGATTTAGAGCCTACCATTTAAACAAATTATTATAGGTTTGAATTACAATATGGATTACTTAAAATTAAGAGTTGATAGAGCTACAAAACAAAATCGCTTGTTTTAATAGGTTATGGTAATGGTAGTCCTTCCTTTGGATTCTCCAAGTCCATATATGGATGTAAACGTGTTATATTCTATAATTAAACAGTATAAATATAAATCATGTTATATTTTCAGCGTATTCATCATCAAAGGTTTAAAATTATTGTGAAAGTGAAAAATAATATTACTAATAAATTTTTACTATATCACAAATAACATAGAGATGGTAAAATGTGTTATAAAAGAAAAGTTTTAAGTATGAGCCGAATGTTCAACGTCATGAAGGTTTCCACGTCAAGCACAAACTAGCTATTCCACACGGAATCATATATCTTTCTGGGAGAATTCTATTTGATATTAAATCAAATTTATTTACTAAATGAAATTTTCATGAGACTTGCAAAGTTTTTACATCAGTGATGCAAAAGTAGTGGCTCTTAATTCTCTTTATGCTATAATCTTTTATATCTTGTAGGGGCTGGCTTCACATCAAAGCTAGGCTATGCTTCTGGGTTTTTTCATTTGAGGATGAAGCTACCAGACAAGGATTCTGCTGGAGTAGTTACTACTTTCTATGTGAATTCCAAACCCCTTCTTTTTCATTGTTACATATAGAGATTTATGTTTCACTTTTACTGTTTCACTTTATATTTCATCAATTGCATGATATCAAATGTTCCTCTTTTTCTTTTCTTTTTCACCTTATCAAAGTTATATATACACACACACTTAAGATATTACAATACAATGTTGGAGTGGAACACTAAAATTAGGATAGAAAAATTTTATTTGTTATATAACATTCATGTGCATGTGTCTATATATAATTAATTTTTATTTCCTTAATATCCACAAAATGGAAGAGGTTGATTCAAGGTGATATGCATACATGCAGCTAAGTTCACATGGAAATAATCATGATGAGCTGGATTTTGAGTTCTTGGGCAATAGGGAAGGGAAGCCATACACATTACAAACAAATGTCTTTGCAAATGGTCTCGGAAACAGGGAGCAAAGAATTCTTCTTTGGTTTGACCCCATAGCAGATTTTCACACTTACAAAATTCTATGGAACGAACATCACATCGTGTAAGAACCAATGAATAAAATAATAAATACAAATAAATAACAAAACTTTTTTGCAACATTTGAGGTGTCAGATTGTAATTAATGCAACTTTCCATGGTTTTAAAAACCGGATCGGGGAAAAAACCGTTTTTGCCTCTGATTTCTGGTTCAACCCGGTTTTTAACCAGTTTTGGCAAATTTTTGACTAGTTTTCGCCAGTTTTGAAGGTTTTTACTTTTTATTGGATCGGACTGGTGCTTAGTTTCCAATTAAACCGATCGGACCAGCTTGTCTGGTCCAATTTTTAAAACCTTGCAACTTTCACATATAAAACTTTTTATTATTCAATAATCACAATTGGCCACCTCAATTGTCCAAAAAAAAAAAAGAAAAAAAGATATTTGTTGTGGATCCATACCCTAATCTCTCTCTCTCTCTCTCCTTCTCTCTATCATACCTAATATGATGCTTTTCAACCTTGTGTATAATTACAGATTTTATGTGGACAATGTCCCCATCAGAGTGTTTAAGAACAACAAAAACATTGGAGTTGACTACCCATCACAGCCAATGCACATAGAAGCCAGCTTGTGGGATGGAGATAGTTGGGCAACTGATGGAGGCCAAACAAAAATTAACTGGACTCATGCACCATTCAATGCACAATACCAAGGATTTGGCATTGCTAGCTGCCCAGTTCAAAACTCATCAGACATTCAACAATGTTATTCTTCCAAGTATTGGTGGAATTTGGAAAAGTATTGGCTAGACAACAAAGAGAGTATGAGAATGTGAGAAAGAAGTACATGAACTATGACTATTGTTCTGATAGGCCTAGGTACCCTACACCACCACCAGAGTGCTTTAATTGATAAGGAGCACAAGAATGAAAGATAACGAAGTTAATAAAATACAGGGTGAACTTCAAGCGGATCCAATGACACTGACACCAAAATTATGAGAAATTTAGATCAATTTCTCACTTTGTTCTTTAAGAATACATTCCTACATTTACAAGTTGTTAAAAATATGTGTGATATTGGTTTTATGTGTATTAATGTGTAATGGTTCTAGAGGCCCAATAATATTAAGGATATTTTTTTTTTATAATATTCAAAATAGTATTAGAGGCAAGTTTGATCTTGGCTGAGTTTATGTAGCAAACACAAAATCCAAAAACACGGTGCAATGGCAAAAATAACACTAATCTATAAAAAAAGAAAAAAAAGAAAAAAAACTCCTTATCTTAAGATCTCCTCTATCAATCAATTATCTTCCACAAACCAACACACCAAACGCCATACAGGATTCAATAACCAAAACCCAACAACAAGTCTAATATCTTGTTAATGTCAAATGCATTCCCACATGCCACCATAAACTTCAATGGGGCTCTTTTCCATATGGATAATTGAGTTGGACTTGGAGTGGTCATATGCAATGCATTTGGATTGGTCATGGCCTCACTATCTCAACAGATTCCTCTACCTCATACTGTCCATGAAGTTGAAGCGCCGGCAGCGGGACCAGCTTTGCAATTTGCTCTTCTTTTTCTTTTCCTTTTTTTGACCAAAGGCGATAAAATTTGCTCTTGAACTAGGAGTTTTTGGAGGAAGACTGAGATACTCACCACTGCCCTTAAGAGTACCTGCAACTCCCTGGCACAGTTTGGTCATATTATGAAGGATGTGCAATACCTTGCCTCTTTTTACTCAGCTTTTAATATTTTTCGTATATGTAAACATTGTAACTCTATTGGTGATATGCAATACCTTGCCTTTTTTTTACTTAGCTTTTAACTTTATCATGTAACTCTAGTGTAGGCATTGTAACTCCATTGGTTATTCACTTGCAAGACTAGCAATTTTGTTTCCCTAATTATTAATCTGGATGGAAGATGTTCCACTAGATGTTAAAGCTATATTTTAGGCTAATTTAAAGAACCTTCCTTAATCAATAAAAAAACCCACATGTACCCATCTCTCCTTTTTGGTTCAACATATATGTAAAATTTGCCAACTTTCTCACAAATTCACTCCACATTATGCCCAATCCATCATCCATCAAATTTGGTCACCTTCAAGGCATCTTTGAAGGACCAACCTAGTCAACCAGACAAAGTCACAAGCTTTATATTCCAAACAGATAGAATCACCAAACTTCTACTTTAAGTTTAACAGGGAGAGTTAAAATATATATTTGTGATATTAGGTTTATGTGTATTAATATTAGAGTATATTTAAAGTTCTAATTCACAATTCATCCTACATTCCATCTTTTATCTTAACATACAACTTATTAATTAAAATAATATAAACACCCATTAAAAAAATAAAAAACCGACCACCCAAAAACCCACAAAAACTAGCAATTGCTACCACCGCCACCCATAACCCATAAATGCACATAAACCAATCTTAAAGGCCCAAACCACCATCGCAAGACCTACCAAAATACACAACCCACGCCACCACCACCGTACTAGCCTATGACCCACCAACAACCCACAAACCACGATGCCTCCATCACACGACCCATGCCAGAGAGAGAGAGAGAGAGAGAGAGAGTAAAAAAACAATAATAAAAAAAGAGTTTTGCAAACTCTAAGAGTTTACTGTAGCATGATGCTAAAATTTTCCAAGTATAAGAAATCGGATGTAGTCGGGATTTTGCATTAGGTGTTCTAGAATAGCAATTTTGGTGTTTTAGACACTCCAAATCTAATGATAAGCTCATGTAGGACTTACCCTAACTCCTATAACCCCTATACATACAGTACTTGGATTCATTGTAATACATGCACTTACCTTTTGAGCTTTGTTTTCCTTTTTCATACGTAAACAAAAAGGAAAACGCTAAAATGTCAATTTTATTACAATAACTTAACAAACTTACATAGAAATGAAGTAAAATTCAAAATTCCTAGTATCATTCATATGGTAAAAAAATGTCATAATGTTCTTATTCTCAAGTGAAGACCTTGAATGCAATGGGGTTGCAATTCATAATGTTCTTGCCTTTTTTGATGAAAACACACCCCTCCCTTTCTAATACCTTTGATTGGCAAACAAAGACAAGGTAATACTAATCAATAAGTCTAGGGACACAATATTTTTCAAAACTACTTATATGGCATGTTGTGATTGGTGTACTCCAGTGGGAGTGATGTTGCTTTAATCACAACAGGCCAAGCCATAAAAGTTGTGAGAAAATTTTGTGTTCCTAAGATTACTCAATACTAATTGCTGCCTTAGGTTTCTCTTTTGTTTTTCTTTGCCCACAAAGAACAGTCTCAACCTAAAATTAAGGTGAATTTTTGTAATATGTTGAATATTCTAAATAACTCCTGAAATAGCATTGCTTGGACAGGTTCAAAAATTTACGTTAAGGAAATGGAATTATCTTTCACACAAGGCCGATGGAACTATGATCGCTGGGGTGGATTTGATCCCATCTCAAGCAGCAATGCAAAGCCTCCTGGAGTAGAGTTGTGGGCTGTCTTTGATGTCCCTAAGGATCAGGTTGATGCTTCCTGGAAGAATTTAACCCATACTCTTCCAGGTCTTTTTTGTGCTTCCATAAACTTCCTAGAGTCTTCTACAACTTATTCTGCTCATGAATGGGGCTTTCACCCATCTTCAGGCAGTCTGAGGTATGGTACATTACCCCGTGAGGCTGTTTGCACCGAGAACCTAACTCCCTGGTTGAAGCTACTTCCATGTCGAGACAAAGCTGAGCTTTCTGCCTTATTGGACAGACCTTCCATGTATAGAGGATTTTATCATTCTCAACGGTTGCACTTGACCTCATCTGAATTTCATTCCAGGTTGCACTAGACCTCATCTGAATTTCATTCAAGCGGCGTGGAATCAGGAATTGTACTAGAACAAGCTCCTACAGTTGTTCTTCAGCCTAATAGTCGCAAAACGAGTAAAACATTTTCGAGTGAGACAAAATTGCAACCAAGCTGGTCTTTGAGTTCAATTTTTGGGAGGAAATTCATAGGAAGATGCGTTCTCGCAAAGACTAATAATGTTTACCTTCAACTTGAGAGAGGCTTAGTCACTGAGCTTGAGAATCTGCAGAAGGACAAAACGATAACTGGGCCTGATCATGTAGGCTCTGAAGGGTTGAAGGATAACCCTGGCTTTGAATTGTCTGTTAGGCCGGACAAGATGTTTAAAGAAGTAAATAGCTTGCATAGGAAGAGCTCATCTGTTCTTTATGAATATTCAATTGAGAGGTACAATGTCTTTGAGCCATTTGATTTAGGCCTTACATGGAAGTTTCCTATAGTTTGGTTATGTCCACGAGCACCATTACACTCTCGTAGGTTCTTAATGGGTAGTGGGAATCAAAGGGGCACTATTGCAATATCTTTTATATCCACAGATTTGGAGGAGGGGTTCCTGGGTGCTAATATTGGTGAAGAAAGTTGTAAGTTGCAAGCCGACATTTTTCAAGTTGTGCCTTGGTATATTAAGGTCTATTGTCATACTCTACGGGTTTTTGTTGATGGGCAACCTCAGGCTATCACTAATGTTGTAGAAAAGATGCATGTTGCACCTTCTGAAGACAAGGTATCGCCTGGGGTGATGGAGCTGGTCCTAAAATTTCCTTATGCTGTGAAATCAGCAGCTTTAACTTTAGAGTTTGACAAGGTATGAATCATATGATCTTGCTATTCTTCACTATGTTTTTTTTTTTTTTTTTGGGATTTCATTTATTTGATAAAAAACTTCTTCTGAATCTAAGCTCTGGTTTTGTCTGATTGAATCACTGATCTTCTTTGATCTGATGCACAACGCCATTTTCTAAGGTTTCATAAATGAATAACTTTGTATCTTAGAGTGAAACACTGCCAATTATGTCATGTGTTGCATAGGATGTCAATATAGTGACTCTAATAGTGAATCCTGCTAATTCATTGAAATGACTTCGTAGCTTAAAAATGGACAAAGTTGATAATGTTATTTATAAATATAGGTTGTCAAATTCACTAGTTTGAACTTACATCAACCACCTAAGGCTGTAAATGAACCGACCTGTTTACTAACAACTCTGGCTCAGCTCGAAAATAATGTATGTTTTTTTTTTTTTTTTTTCTCTATCTACTGAAAAAAATGTTACTTTATTTGGCAAATGAGCCATGCTTAAGCCTAATTTAAGTTCGGCTATTAAACAAGCTGTCCTCACATGTAATAATGTGTTTGTGAACAAGCTTGTGAGTTTGAGGCTTGATTTAAGCTGAAAAGCACCGACGCGGCATTTCGGCCTCCGAACCCGCGTCCGACGCGGGGTGCGATGGGCGATGCCGCAGCCTGCGCGTCAATCCGTGTCCTTTTTTTTTTTTTTTTCCTCAGCATGATACACGCCGATTCGTGCCGACACGACGCAGAGTCGGGCCGACGCGCGCGGAATCGGGTTGATTCACGCCGATTCAGGCCAAATCTATCGGCCTCAACCACCGATACCGGCGCCAAACCGGCTGATTTAGGCTGAAATTAAAAAAAGAAAAAAAAAAGTTGCAAAACACACTGTTTGGGAAAAAATAACAAACCCCTATCTCTATCTCAGTTCTCACTTCTCACCGATTCATTCTCTCATTCTCATCTTCAGCTCTCTCTCACTCTCTATCTCTGGTCTCTGTGCTCCATGGCTCTCTACCTCAAGCCTCTGCTCTCCTTCAGTCCGTCTCTCCTCTCTCACGCTCACACGTCACAATCTCACTCTCAACTCACTCACAACCTCACCGACCCGTCAACCCACTCTCAAGTCTCAACTCAACTGAGTCAACTCAAGTCTCAAGCTCAGGTATCAACTTAAGTCTCAAGTCTCATTAATCGTTATACTCTCACATGCTCTGACTATTACTCAATGTGTCTCTGATCTGATTTTTTTTTTTTTTTTTTTAATTTTTTATATAAGCTGTCTGTAATGTCTTTGATCATGGAATGTTTTAGTTTCAAACTTGTGGATTGTATTTAATTTATGAACATCATATGCTTTAGTTATTATCTCTATTGTTCTTAAATTTGGTATATGTTTATATAATGTGAAAAAGTATGCTTAGCAATATATTAAAAATATAAATATAAATATTTTTAATAATTTTTTAATCGTCGCATCCCGTAGCACCCATATCCTATTTTTTCAAAAATTGCCGAGTCCCGCACCCGCATCCAAGTCTGGAAACGCACCCGTGCTTCATAGGATTTAAGTATATATGATATATATTTATATTTATACATGTATAAGTGAGGGTTTTGTTTATTGTGTACAACCTTTATAATGAATACATGTATAAAATAATTTCCACTATAATTTAGTTATTAATTATTATCATAGATTTGTGAATGGATAAAATAATTATAGTCGTAGTGTTTACTCAATATGAAAAAAAAAAAAAAAAAAGAGTTAATCAAGTAGCTCCTAAACAAGCTTGAGCTTGTTTGACAATAAAATGAACCAAGTTTGAACATGTAATATAGTTTGGTGATTAGCTCAGAGTTAGCTCATGTTTGAAGTAAAACTAAATGAACAATCCTAAAATTTTAAATTCTTTGCTCGGCTCGTTTACACCCCCACCTCCCCAAAAAAGTAAATTAAATATTCTATTGTGGATATCTGAAATCATTAACAATATTCAAACATATTTGACTGTAAATTTTACTTAACTCATTTGAATATTGGACTGATATCAACAGTGCATTCAAATTGCAATATCTGTTTAGTGAACTTGAGAGGGCTCTGTTTAAAGAAATCAATCATTGAAATTTTACAGGTGATAATTTTTTTACTCATTCAATCTCATTGCCATACAAAAGTTGTCTCTCACTTCATGTGTTATAATGACTAGTTCTTATCTTCCATACTTTGGTCGTTTTTTAATGCTTCAATCAATTTAACTGGAATTTGTGTTTATTTACTTAAAACTTGATGAAATTTGCATCATCTTGTCATAGAAGTTCTAAGTTTGGCACTGTATATGGACTTGACAATTTTTCTAAATTTGAGGGGCCTAAATAATGTTTAACTTGTCAAAGTAACGATCATACATTAATTATGTATATATAGGAAAATATATTATAGATATAAAAAGGCAAGCATATGGTGGTTTTGATGAAGGTGCAGATGATAATAGTTAGGAACACTATGCTGGCCTTTCGACAAAATTGAAAAGGAAACCCATGTAGTTCACTTTGAATGCACCTTCTTTTCTTAAGTTCTATTTATTTTTAGAAATGTTCCCTACTTCATGAAGCATTGCTTTCTTTTGCAATTTGGGCCACTTAGATTGGGGGACCTTATTGCCTCAATGTTACTTTGAGCCTATTTATTAGATGGGACCTTAGTGCATTGTTATTGGAGCTACCTAACGATTACTCTATGCCAAAGTTATCTATCAAGGTGCAGCCTAGTGGTTGGAGGCTTGGGGTGAGCTGTAAACCCAAATATCCTGAGTTCAATCCTTACTAGGAGTTCCCCTGGATTACCTGATACGTAGTTCTGGCAGGTGGGGTTGTGCATATGTAGTTTACTCCCCAGGGGTGGATCCAAAAGGCCCAAAAAAAAAAAAAAAAAGAGGAAGAAGAGAGAGAGAGAGAGATTAATCTTTGACAAAGTTGAGTGTGCATTTAGCTCTTCATTATAATTTGTTGATATTCTTGCTCACTTCTTTATTATGTCTGAATAGGGATTTTTGCACATCGATGAATATCCTCCATATGCTAATTAGGGGTTTGACATTCCGTCAGCTGTAATAATCTTTCCAAACTTCCAGACAAGCATGCATTATCTTGAAGATAACTCTTCAAACAAGTCACCCATGTTGTCTAAATTTCAGGTACCATCTGCTCCTTGCATGCCATCAGTTGTATTTATGCTTTAAATTTTGCCTATTCATCTGATCTATTATCTGAGTCTGTGGTGCAGGAAAAGAGCCTAGTTCTGTCTTACACAGAAGTATTACTTGTACTATTGACAACTCCTGATTTTAGTATGCCTTACAATGTCATCACAGTTACATGCACGGTGTTTGCATTATATTTTGGATCTTTGCTTAATGTACTTCGAAGACGTGTTGGCGATGAGGAAAGAATTCTGAAAAACAGAGGTAAGTTTCTCTCGGTTTATTTATTATTATTATTATTATTTTTTTTTTATAAAGGGTCTATCGGTTTAAATCATTGACTCATTTATGGTCATACAAGTTTGTAGAATAATTAGTAAGCAACACTGTACTACCCTCACCTAGGGTGCCTCAACAGTAAGGGAGGGTGTAAACTTGGTTCGATTCCTAGTTGAGGCATTTCTTGATTTACCCGATGCCTGCTTAGTGGGTTGTGTAGGCATCCGGAGTTTGCCCTTCAAGGGTGGTCCCACTGGCCCATACCTTGAGGGGGATTCCTCGTCATAAAAAAAAATAAAAAAAAATAAAAAATAAAAAGAGGGAGCAACACAGTACCAATCATAATAACAGCTGTCCATGTGTCTTTGATATATATATTCTGCAATTTAGCAGGCTTGCTGTTTCTTTGCTTCTAATGTTTGCCTTTTAATATCCTGCTAGTAGCTTCCAAGAAAGCTGGTCAGCTTCCTCAGCTGCTATCCCGGTTGTCTGCCAAGCTTAGAGGAAAGGAATGGGAACCCCCTCAGTCTCCCTCAGCTTCATCATCCTTCATCGGTTCAAAACTTATACTAAAAGTCTTAATAGTGGCTGGCGTGGCTGTTTTTTGGCAATACTATTTCGAATGACATTAGCAAGCCAACTAGATATTTCAATGTACACTGTGCGAATGAGTATGTACAATATGAGCCTCTAACCCAAAACTGACACCCTAGTTTTATGTGTAGGGTACACACTTTGCTAAGAATCATCTTAAATGAATTGACTTTATTTACTGACTTCTTTAAATATTAATTACCTTCATCCTTCATTTCCTGGTTAATCACAGTTTGCAACTGGAAACTAGGCGAGGCCAATCAAACTTGCCTATGTTGTATTTTTCTTCTCTTCTGCATTCTTCTTTGCACTATCAGATTTAAAATTTATTATGGAGAAATTCCCTTTCTTTTTGTCTTTTCCCTTATTCTTCCCTCTTTGGACATACAAGTACTCTTTTTGAAAACAGAAGGCAGTCTCAGCCCTCCAAAAACTACAACTAACATTGGAACCATGCTTTAGATTCCTTTAAGCCCCAAAAAACTTACTAGTCTATTGCGTGGGGTGTCAAGAAATATGGTTACTTTCGCTTGAAGGTTTCATAAGCTGCACAACTTGGTTCGATGTGAAATTGATTACCCTACTTCTTGATACTCCTCTCCATCCATGCTTATTAATGTGTAACTGCCAAGTTTTGCACTAAAACACAGATTTTGCCTTTACATGTATGTTTATCCAACAATTATCTTATACATCCGACATGAATCCTTACTGTCATAGTTTTAGTCCCACAATTGTATGGGACTCATGCTATGAAGGGATGATGCACAACTTCCCCTGGTTATTTGTAGTGCTGGGGAAACACAAATTATCTTTGCACGACAAGTTGTGATGACTCTTCAACCTGCCTATCTTATTTCAATCGAGTTTGTTCTGAATTGCTAGCCAACTTATAAAGCCAAGTTTAGGTATGGTTATTGATTGCCAAATAATTTCATACACAATACAAGTGGTAATCACCAACATCAAGTTGTCCAAACAATTTTTACCTAATTGAACTGATTTCAACATCCACGGCTGAGCTCATGGAGTATCAAGCAGAAAAGACATTAAAATATGAATATTATTATCATAAGTAGGGTCACTCCAAAGATGTTTCTGTTTGTGTAATGTGAAAAAAAAAAAAATATATATATATATATATACACACACACACTCTACACAGAGCAACTCAACCCAGTATAGGAATTTATTTATTGCTAGTGACCAAAGGAAATAACCCATAAACTTGAATCCCAAGATGATTTCATGTCTGCAAAGAGAATGAAAATAAAATCATGTACTAAATTGCTGAAAATCAATTTTTGGTAGATCACAAACATTTATTTGTAACAAAGGCAATTAAATTACAAGACCTTTCAAGCAATATATATGTAGCAAAAGCCTTATATTTGTATCAAAGGCAATTAAATTACAAGATTTTACAAACTTACAACGCTTATACCCTCATCTAAAACCATTTACAAGTTAACAATCTATCAGGAGACAACAAGTAAAGAAAAAAGAAACTTATAAGGGGGTGAAAACGTGGAAGAGAACGAAAGAGAAAAAAACAAATGATAGTTAACTATACTTTGGTACCAAATGAGTTTTCGCTTAATGGTGATTTTCCTTTAGCCCATGAAACTTAAATTTGGATAGTTCATTTATTTAGAAAAATGGAGCAGAGGAACAATAATGAAAAGGAATTCTTAAGGGAATTTGGACAATTACTTGGGATTGGCCATATGGAAGTCTTACAGGACCCTTATTTAGCTGGACAATTTCTTTGACATCATATTAGATATGAAAATAGTACTTATCTTTGGCTGGATAATGGTATCCTGAGGGTCCTCTATTGCTTACATATGGACCTTGAATCATTAATAACTCAGTCCATACTGTGAATACTATGAATGAAAAGGTCTAAACAGCTCTCAGTGCAGGAAACTAAAGTTGGCTACCAGCAAGATATGTGATTAAGTTTAGTATTCTAGACAGGTAAACTGAGATGAACACTGATCATAATGCAGAAGAAAATATAAAAAATATGGGAATTTGGAATCTGGGGCAACATGGAATGCTATATTTAAAGTTACTCCACCGAAATTTGAGTGGTGCAAGCTTATCTAATTTTCTAAATCTGATTATCAATTTTTTTTTTCTAAATCTACTCCCAGGGATAGTTTCATAGCTTGGTTAACTATAAAGAATAGATTATCCACTAGGGATTGACAAATCTATTTTAGTGCTACACATTTGTTTTCCCCCAAATAAGATTTCTCTCAACAACACTTTCCTTTAGCTTCAGGAAATTTAAAACTGGATAATGTGGTTCGTTTAATTAGATAAATGGACCAAATGAGCAAATCAGTCTGCAATTTAATAAAAAATTCTCAAAAATTAGGAGATTTACAATCAAAATCATTAAATTTAATTAACTATATATAAATCGATTTAAACCAAAACAACTTAAGTAAAACATCAAAGATACTCAATGCTTAAACTAACTGACAATTTGACATTGACACATTTAATCAGACTATATTTCTTCTTTTACTTAGGGACTCACATATTTAGACTTTTAATACCTTACCAAAATTTCACGCTAACAAGAAAGAAAACCCATTTTGCACAGTATTAGATTTTGATGTCTCCTGTTGTTTGTTGTCAAGATTCTAAGGCCTAGCGATCAAGCTTTAATTTTCGTGAAAGACACTTTCTTGAAAAATCTAGATGGACAAAAATGCTATTTAGTGTACTTATTGTTAGTGTGGAAAATTAGGTACTAAAGAAACAATTTTCTAAATTGAAAAGTTTTGCTCAGCGTAAGGATTACTCCAAATCCAAAGACTCTGGACAAGAAAAACGAAGTCTCCAAAACTCTCTTTTCAAGACTTTAAAGGTTCAAAGCCTTTGGATTATAAATTTATAATTTCCTAAAATAATATTAAATAAAATTTATTTATCATTATTTGAATAATCACAAATTCAGAATTATCATTTTGTATCTTAATCTTGGTCACAATGGTGGCAGTGTAGCAACCTCATTATGGTTAGGAGCCAGTCTAATTTGGTTTTTTGAATAGTGACTCAAAGTTTTGGATATTTTGTTTAACTTCTATTTTATATTTTATTCTACAAATTAAAAGCAATCATAATTTTGTAATTACCATAAGACCAATTTTCTCTGTTACGTTATGCAAGTTGGAGAGCTCTCTTTCATATCGTTAGGATTTTAAATATATACGTGTCCTAAACCATCAAGCTCAACTCTTTGTCCAATTCTTTATGAAGAACATTTCCAGGAAAGCATTGAATTGGAAATATAGAAAACATGACATCAATCAACTATAAAGTTCCCAAAAAATGACACTTGAAACAACTCAGATTAATTAGAACAATATAAAATTTCTAGGCATCTAGAAGGAAGTAAATTGAAAATCTATAGTATCTGCATAAATAAATAAATAAATATATATATATATATATATATAACTTATGTGGTTAGCCAAAAGTCAAACAACTTCAATGTTATTTATATTATCAATTGTAGATTTCCTTGACATTGACATTTCCTCACTCTAGAGAGGATCACTTTGTTATGCATGCAATTAAATTTCAACCTATAGTACTTGTTCTATGATAATTACTTTTTATGAACAAGCAAATACACCCATTTGTTTTTTGTGTAGGACGAGTTTAAATCTCAAATCTCTTATTCAATAACAAGAGACTTTATCAATTAAGCTAACTGAAATTCACAATGTGTAGCGTATTTATACTTAGAATTCCTCAATCCAATTTTAATTAAAATAATTAAAGTCTTTGACCCTTTATCAATAATAATAATATTTATAATAAAGCATTAATGGGAATATATTTGGTACTAGTAAGAAACTGCATTTCTAAGAAACTTTTGTCTCGAGAAAGATTTCAAAAAAATTGGAGATGAAAATTGATTAGGAATATTTCTATTTTTTATGCATCATCAGAAATTAATGTCCCAAAACTTTTAAGATTTAAACACTTGCACATTTTATAATTATTATGTTGGTTTTCTTGATGATAAAAATTGTTATTGTGCCATTTACATTCGAGCTGAGTTCATTATGCTCAAACTATGCATAATATAACTATACATTTTGAGAATACACCAGTAAATAGTATTTTGCATAAAGATACAATATCGTTAAAGCTTTTATACCTAGTTTCTATGGAACACCTTTATAGTAAAATCTAGAGATTTTTGAAAAAAATAATATTGTTTTATGTAGAAAATTTTTCTGAAAAATAGCCACCTAAAAAAATCATGTTTTATTTCGAAACTTCAAAATTTGCAATTTTAGTGTAAAATGTGTATATACTATATACTAAAGTTGTGTTTTCAAAACCTTTTCAATGCAAAATGTGATATAATCAATTTTAGTGCTATTTTAATGCTTAAAATAATGTTTATAAAGAGAGGCTATTCTCCCATAAGATTTTACCACTATTTGTAATAATAATAAAATAATATATTTTTTGGCCAAAAAAGCCGTAAAATCTAGCTAAACTCCAGAATAGATTATCATTTTAATATGCAATTTAGCATGCTATATGTGCTTCTCAAATCTCAATATATTTCATCAAAAAAACAAAATTTTCTCAATTGTTTTTTCTAATATGAATCAAGAAAGCACATTATTTCATATATCTTTGGAGTTTTTTTCTATAATCTCCAAAGAAAATTATTTTTTTCAAATACTTTTTCAATTATTAAATGAGAGGTTAATTACCTAGGACATTGATACGCTAAATAGTTTAGTGTTGCACTTTTTTTGGCCCCAAAGATTTCTCTCAACAATGCTTTCCTTTAGCTTCAGGAAATTTAAAACAGGATAGTTCATTTATTTAGATAAATGGATTAGATGAACAATAGTGAAAATGAACTATAAGGAATTTGGACATTTGCCTGGGATTGGCCATAAGGAAATTTAACATTTTTTTGGATCCTTATTTAGCCGTATAATTTCTTGGACATTATATTGGATATGAAAATAGTACTTTGTCTTTGGTTGGATAATTGGCATCTTGAAGGTACTGCTTGAATTATTTATAACTTAGTCTGTACTGTGAATGCAAAGGTCTAAACAACTTTTAGTACAGGAAATGGCAACCAGCAAGATATGCAATAAGTTTTGTTTACAAGATAGGTAAACTGAGGTGAACACTGATTAGAATGCAGAAGACAATGTCAAAAAAATGAGAAATTTGGGGCAACATGGAATGCTATTAAAGTTACTCTTTGAGTGGTGCAAACTTATCTAATATTCTAAATCTATTCCCAAGAATTATTCACTAGACATTAACAAATCCAAGACATGTAAATTGACTTTATCCATTCAATAAAAATTGGTTTCTTTTACCTATGATAAATACCTTATATGCTTTAGGACCTAAAGAATAGGCCCTAAAACTCTTAACCCATGCAAACTCAATCCCCATAATTCAGAAGCATTTCATCACAGTAAATTAGAAAAAGAACACTCTTTTTTAAGACTAATGGCTATTTCTCTTCAAGTGTCTCAAAAACAAGAAAAGTTCAAATCATACGCAAGATTTCTTAAGACAAGAAGAGCTCCACTTCAGACCAAATCCATTTTCAATTTAATAAAAAAATTAGGAGATTTACAATCAAAATCATTAAATTTAATTAATGGTATTTTAATCGATTTACACCTAAACAACTTAAGTAAAAAAGTCAAAGATACTCCATGCATAAACTAATTGATAATTTGACACTGAACCATTTTAACTAGACTTTTTTATTTATTTATTTTTTACTTAGGGACTCACATATCTAGACTTTCAATACCTTCCAAAATTTCATGCTGTCAACAAAGAAAACCAAGTGTACACAGAATTAGATTTCAATGTCTCCTATTGTTTGTTGCCAAGATTCTAAGGCCTCCCAATCAAGCTTTAATTTACTTGAAAGACACTTTCTTGAAAAATCTAGACAAACAAAAATGCTATTAAGTGTATTCGTTGTTAGTGGGGAAAATTAGGCACTAAATAAACAATTTTCTAAATTAAAAACAAAGACTGTAGAGTTTTGGAGACTTTGGACAATAAAAACAAAGTCTCCAAAACTCTCTTTCCAAGACTGTAGAGGTTCAAAGTCTTGAATTATAAACTTATAATTTCCTAAAATAAAAAAGTATTAAAATGAATTTATCATTATTTGAATAATGACAAATTCAGAATTATCGTTTTGTATTTTGATCTTGGTCACAATGGTGGCAACGTAGTAGCCCCATCATTGTTAGGAGCCCGTCTAATTTGGGTTTTCAAATGGAGACTCAAAGTTTTGGATATTTTGTTTAACCTCTATTTTATCTTTTCTTTTGCAAATAAGAAATAGTCATAATTTTGTAATTACTATAAGACCAATTGTCTCTATTACGTATTGCAAGTTGGAGGACTCCGTTCATATCACTTGGATTTTAAATGATTTTAAATATATACGAGTCCTAAACCATCAAGCTCAATTCTTCGCCCAATTCTTTATGAAGAACATTTCCCGGAAAGCATTGAGTTGGAAATATAGAAAACATGTCATCAATCAACTATAAAGTTTCAAAAAATGGCATTTGAAACAATTCAGGTTGATTAGAACAATATAAAATTTCTAGGCATCTAGAAGGAAGTAAATTAAAAATCTATAGTATATGCTTCATGATAATTATCTATATTAGAAATTGAAGTCTCAAAAGCTTATATAGCATGATCTTATGTGGTTAGCCAAAAGTCAAACAACTTCAGTTTTATATATATTATCAATTGTAGATTACCTTGACATTTACATTTCCTCACTCTAGAAATTATCACTTTGTGATGGCTTCATCATAATATATATATATATATATATATATTTTATGATGAAGCCATCACAAAGTGATCCGCTCTTCGCCCATGCAAACTAAATCCTCATAATTCAAAGGCATTTCATCACAGTAAATTAGAGAAAGAATACTCTTTTAAAACTAACGACTATTTCTCTTCAAGTCTCTCAAAAACAAGAAAAATTCAAATCATACGCAAGATTTCTTAAGACAAGAAGAGCTCCACTTCGGACCAAATCCATTTGCAATTTAATAAAAAAATTAGGAGATTTACAATCAAAATCATTAAATTTAATTAATGGTATATAAATCGATTTACACCTAAACAACTTAAGTAAAAAAGACAAAGATACTCCATGCATAAACTAATTGATAATTTGACACTGAACTATTTTAACTAGACTTTTTACTTATTTTTGTTTTACTTAGGGACTCACATATCTAGACTTTCAATACCTTTCAAAATTTCATGCTATCAACAAAGAAAATCCAGTTTACACGGTACTAGATTTCGATGTCTCCTATTGTTTGTTGTCAAGATTCTAAGGCCTCGCAATCAAGCTTTAATTTACTTGAAAGAAACTTTCTTGAAAAATCTAGACAAACAAAAATGCTATTAAGTGTATTTGTTGTTAGTATGGAAAATTAGATACTAAAGAAACAATTTTCTAAATTGAAAAGTTCTGCCCAGCTTGTGGATTACTCTGAATCCAAAGACTTTGGACAAAAAAAACAAAGTCTCCAAAACTCTCTTTTCAAGACTTTAGAGGTTCGAAGTCTTGAATTATAATCTTATAATTTCCTAAAATAAAAAAGTATTAAAATGAATTTATCATTATTTGAATAATGACAAATTCAGAATTATCGTTTTGTATTTTGATCTTGGTCACAATGGTGGCAACGTAGTAGCCCCATCATTGTTAGGAGCCCGTCTAATTTGGGTTTTCAAATGGAGACTCAAAGTTTTGGATATTTTGTTTAACCTCTATTTTATCTTTTTTTTTTTTGCAAATAAAAAATAGTCATAATTTTGTAATTACTATAACACCAATTGTCTCTATTACGTATTGCAAGTTGGAGGACTTCTTTCATATCGCTTGGATTTTAAATGATTTTAAATATATACGAGTCCTAAACCATCAAGCTCAATTCTTTGCCCAATTCTTTATGAAGAACATTTCCCGGAAAGCATTGAGTTGGAAATATAGAAAACATGTCATCAATCAACTACAAAGTTCCAAAAAATGGCATTTGAAACAATTCAGGTTGATTAAAACAATATAAAATTTCTAGGCATCTAGAAGGAAGTAAATTAAAAATCTATAGTATATGCTTCATGATAATTATCTATATTAGAAATTGAAGTCTCAAAAGCTTATATAGCATGATCTTATGTGGTTAGTCAAAAGTCAAACAACTTCAGTTTTATATATATTATCAATTGTAGATTACCTTGACATTTACATTTCCTCACTCTAGAGAGGATCACTTTGTGATGGCTTCATCATAATATATATATATATATATATATTATGATGAAGCCATCACAAAGTGATCTGCTTTTCGCCCATGCAAACTAAATCCTCATAATTCAAAGGCATTTCATCACAGTAAATTAGAGAAAGAATACTGTTTTTTAAAACTAACGACTATTTCTCTTCAAGTGTCTCAAAAACAAGAAAAGTTCAAGTCATACGCAAGATTTCTTAAGACAAGAAGAGCTCCACTTTGGACCAAATCCATTTGCAATTTAATAAAAAAAAAAATTAGGAGATTTACAATCAAAATCATTAAATTTAATTCATGGTATATAAATCGATTTACACCTAAACAACTTAAGTAAAAAAGTCCAAGATACTCCATGCATAAACTAATTGATAATTTGACACTGAACTATTTTAACTAGACTTTTTATTTATTTTTGTTTTACTTAGGGACTCACATATCTAGACTTTCAATACCTTTCAAAATTTCATGCTGTCAACAAAGAAAATCCACTTTACACGGTACTAGATTTCGATGTCTCCTATTGTTTGTTGTCAAAA
The DNA here is from genome assembly GCA_023621385.1 of Quercus gilva. NCBI lineage: Eukaryota > Viridiplantae > Streptophyta > Magnoliopsida > Fagales > Fagaceae > Quercus > Quercus gilva. Next base: position 66,304,965 of record CM042481.1, read on the forward strand.
TTCTAAGGCCTCGCAATCAAGCTTTAATTTACTTGAAAGAAACTTTCTTGAAAAATCTAGACAAACAAAAATGCTATTAAGTGTATTTGTTGTTAGTGTGGAAAATTAGGTACTAAAGAAACAATTTTCTAAATTGAAAAGTTCTGCCCAGCGTGTGGATTACTCTAAATCCAAAGACTCTGGACAATAAAAACAAAGTCTCAAAAACTCTCTTTTCAAGACTTTAGAGGTTCGAAGTCTTGAATTATAATCTTATAATTTCCTAAAATAAAAAAGTATTAAAATGAATTTATCATTATTTGAATAATGACAAATTCAGAATTATCGTTTTGTATTTTGATCTTGGTCACAATGGTGGCAACGTAGTAGCCCCATCATTGTTAGGAGCTAGTCTAATTTGGGTTTTCAAATGGAGATTCAAAGTTTTGGATATTTTGTTTAACCTCTATTTTATCTTTTCTTCTGCAAATAAGAAATAGTCATAATTTTGTAATTACTATAAGACCAATTGTCTCTATTATGTTTTGCAAGTTGGAAGAATCCTTTCATATCGCTTGGATTTTAAATGATTTTAAATATATACGAGTCCTAAACCATCAAGCTCAACTCTTCGCCCAATTCTTTATGAAGAACATTTCTCGGAAAGTATTGAGTTGGAAATATAGGAAACATGTCATCAATCAACTATAAAGTTCCAAAAAATAAAATTTGAAACAATTCAATTTGATTAGAACAATATAAAATTTCTTGGCATCTAGAAGGAAGTAAATTGAAAATCTATAGTATATGCTTCATGATAATTATCTATATTAGAAATTGAAGTCTCAAAAGCTTATATAGCATGATCTTATGTGGTTAGTCAAAAGTCAAACAACTTCAGTTATATATATATTATCAATTGTAGATTTCCTTGAGATTTACATTTCCTCACTCTAGAGGATCACTTTGTCATGGCTTCATCATAATATATATATATATAGAGACACGCACATGCGATTGAATTTTAACCTATAATATCTGTTCTATGATAAATATTCTTTATCAATAGGCCAAGTTACCCATTGGTTTTTGGTATAGGTGGGGTTTAAATCCCAATTTTTTTATTTAACAATAAGAAATTTTTATCAATGTAGCTAATTGAAATTCACAATGTGTATGATATTTATACTTAAAAATTCATCAATTCAATTTTAATTAAAATAATTAAAGTCTTTTACCCTTATATCAATAATAATAATAATAAAAATTTATAATAAAACATTAATGGGAATATATTTGGTATGAGTAAAAAACTACATTTCTAAGAAACTTTTGTCTAGGGAAAGATTTCAAAAACATTGGGGATGAAAATTGGTATGGGATATTTCTATATTTTATACATCATTAGAAATTAATGTCCCCCCCCCCCCCCCCCCACCCCCCAAAAAAAAAAAAATATATATTGAAGTTCATCATCTTGACATGAAGAAAATGTCAGTAAAATTAAAGCAAAAGTAATAAAGAGACTTTGGCTTCCGACAATCTTTTGTGCTTCTATCAATTATTGAATTTCCTAAACATTTCCTCACTCTAGAGCTAAACACTTTTCTCATGATTTCACCATAATGTATACTTTATTTATATTTAGAATTCTCCAATTCATTTTAAATTAAAACAATATTGTCAATCTATTAATTAAAGTCTATGGCCTTGACGCTTGAAAGAGAGAGAGTTTTTTTCTAGGAAAGACTACAAAGACTCTGGAAATTGACCAATGGAAATTGACATGTGGCAGCCAATATATATATATGTGGCCAGATCAAGATAAAGGCCCCACAAAATGGAGGGACTAGGGAGGGTCCTTCTTGCAACTTGCAAGACTTCAATCAATGCCTGAAGTGTAAAACAAAACAAAATCAAACGGATCCCATCAAAAAAAAAAAAAAAAAAACAAATCAAACGGAAAAGTGCTCCTATAAATTACCATCCAATTAGTATCGTTTACACAACTCACAATTAACCCTTACTTCTCATAATAATCTGATAATGGAGGGTTCCTTAGGATTCCTTTTCCTCACTTTTCTAATTATTCCTCTTCCGAATTTCTTCATTTTCTGCACTGGACACACTCACTCTGAGGTTCGTTGCATCGATACCGAGCGACGCGCCCTTCTCAAGTTCAAGCAAGACCTCATTGATCCTTCGAACCGGCTCTCCTCTTGGATTGTTGATGGGGATTGTTGTCACTGGGTTGGTGTTGTCTGCCACAACCTCACTGCTCACGTCCATCAACTCCATCTCAGAACCTTCCCTCATGTTTGGGATGATTTTATGACTGACGAACACAATTGGGTTCAAGAAGATGCCTATATGCGGTCAATGTTTGGTGGTAAGCTAAATCCTTCTCTGCTTGATTTGAAGCATTTGAATTACTTTGACCTCAGCTTCAATGATTTCTCTGCTTCTCCTATTCCCTCATTTCTCGGTTCAATGAAGAGTTTAACATCTCTTAATCTCTCTCATGCGGGATTTGTGGGACTCATACCTCATCAACTTGGAAATCTCTCCAATTTGCTCTATCTCAATCTCGATCAAGGTTTTAGTTTTCCTTGTGTTTTATATGTGAATAACCTTCAATGGCTTTCTGATCTTCCTTTGCTACAACATCTCGACATGAGTTATGTTAATCTTAGCAAAGCCTCTGACTGGCTACGAGTCACAGACACGCTCCCTTCCTTGTTTGAGTTGCGGTTGTCAGATTGCCAACTTCCTTTCATTCCAGTGACACTAACTGTTAACTTTTCATCTCTCCTCACCCTCGATCTTTCAGAGAACCAATTTGGAAACACCTTGAGCCCATCATGGATCTTTGGTCTTCGTAATCTTGTTTCTCTTGATCTATCTGAAAATAACTTTCAAGGTCCAATCCCTGTTGATCTCCAAAACATGACTTCTCTTAGTCACCTCGATCTATCTGGAAACTATTTCAACTCTTCAATTCCCAATTGGTTGTATAGTTTTAGTTGTCTTGAGTTTCTCAACCTTGCCCACAGTTATTTGCAGGGTACAATCTCCAGTGCCATTGGAAACCTAACATCTGCCATTAGTATTGACTTGTCATTCAATGAACTTGGAGGAAAGTTGCCAAGATCGTTGGGTAATCTCTGTAACTTAAGGGAAATCAGATTGCCAGGCAACAAATGGAGTCAAGAGATATCTGAAATCTTAGAAAGTTTATCAGGGTGTCTTTCAAATAGACTAGAGATCTTAGACTTAAGTAATTCTCAACTTCTTGGTCATTTGACAAATGAACTTGGTCTATTCAAAAATCTAGCTTATCTTAGTCTTTGGAATAATTCAATCTCAGGTCCATTTCCGGTGTCTTTAGGAAATCTTTCATCGCTGACATACCTGGATTTTTCAAACAATTATATCAATGGAACTCTCCCTCAAAATTTTGGGCAATTGAAAAATCTAGCTATTCTTGTTCTTTGGAATAATTTAATCTCAGGTCGACTTCCAGTTTCTTTTGGAAATCTTTCATCTCTAACATACCTGGAACTTAAGAATAATCAATTCAATGGAACTCTCCCTCAAAATTTTGGACAGCTTTCCAAACTTGAGATTTTAGATATTGATTCTAATATGTTGAAAGGTGTCGTGTTTGAAGTTCATTTTTCCAATTTAACCAGTTTGAGGACACTTCATGCATCTGGAAACCGATTAACTTTAAAAGCAAGTCAAAATTGGATTCCTCCTTTTCAGCTTGAGTCTTTATCCTTGCAATCATGGAATTTAGGGCCAAAATTTCCCCTATGGCTTTGTTCACAAAGGCATCTATGGGGGTTAGACATTTCTGATACAAGGATTTCAGATGTGGTTCCTCCTTCATTTTGGAACTTGTCTTCTCAGTTGGGATTTTTAAATCTCTCCCACAATCTAATCCATGGAGAAATTCCAAACAATCCCGTGATTTTGTCTACTTTAGTGATTGATTTAAGCTCAAACCATTTCAAAGGTCCGTTACCTTGTATATCTTCTGATGTGAATGTGCTAGATCTTTCTGAAAATTCATTCTCTGGATCCATTTCTCACTCTTTTTGTTTCAAAGTGAATGAGCTCAAAAACATAGGATATCTCAATCTTCAAAAAAATCATTTATCAGGAAAAATACCTGATTGTTTGTTGAATTGGAACAACTTGGAGCTCTTGAATTTGGGGAACAACAATTTCAGTGGCAGTATTCCAGCATCAATGGGATCTTTGACTAATCTTAAATCTTTGCACCTACACAAAAACAATTTTTTTGGAAAGTTACCATCATCTTTGAAAAATTGTGAAAAGTTGGTAACTATTGATGTTGCTGAAAATAGGTTTGCTGGAAACATACCTTCTTGGATTGGGCATAGATGTACAAGCTTGATGATTCTTAACCTTCGCGCAAACTATTTCCATGGTCACATACCAAAAGAACTCTGTGCTCTAGCTTCACTCCAAATATTGGACCTTTCACATAATAAGCTATCTGGAAGCATACCTAGATGTGTTAAAAATTTTAGTGCTATGGCCACAAATAATATTTCAAATGACCACTTGAATTCTTATAGTAATAATGGCGTTAATGGTGCAACTCTCCCACTTGAAAGTGAATTGCTTGTGATAAAGGGAAAAATTTTTGAGTATAGCACCATTCTCCAATTGGTAAAAAGTATAGACTTTTCCAAGAATAGTTTATCAGGAAAGATCCCCGTCGAAGTTACTAGTCTCCAAGGATTACAATCTTTGAATTTGTCATATAATCTCTTGATCGGAAGTATTCCTGAGAATATAGGTGCTATGGGATCACTGGAATCTATTGATTTCTCTTTGAACCAACTTTCGGGTCAAGTTCCCTCAAGCATGTCAAGTTTGACATTTTTAAATCATTTGAACTTGTCAAACAACAATTTGACTGGGAAAATTCCTTTAAGCACTCAACTACAAAGCCTTGATCCATCCAGTTTTATTGGAAACAAACTATGTGGACCGCCACTTACTAATAATTGTGCTACAAATGGTGTAAAACCCAACATAAGAAGTAAAGATACTAGTGGACTTGAAGTGGATTGGTTCTATGTGAGCATGTCACTCGGCTTGGTGGTTGGGTTTTGGGGTGTATGTGGTCCTTTACTATTGAATAAGCAATGGAGAATGATGTACTTTCAATTCCTAGATCACATAGGGTACAAGCTTAAGAGTGTTGTCTTGTTGTAAGATTCTTAATACTTTGTGCAAATGTTAAATATTTTGATCATGTTAAATATTGTAAGCAAATGCTGTCTTGATCATGTTAATATTTTGATGATTTCCAAATAATCTTTTTGCTGGTTAATACTTATATTATTAGTTAATTCACTCCATTAGCATATCTGAATATGGTGTTTCTTCCTGCTAGACCAGGAAGGAAGCACCTTTTTGGCGTTGAAGAAAGATACTGGGTATTCTTTCTACACATTGCTTTTACTTGTATATGGTTGTCAACTACCATGGACTGAAATTCACTCACCGCTTCTATAACTTACCAATAAGAACATGGCTGTTGTACATTTTTCGCTTTTATTGACAAATAATGTATGAAATATATATGAGGCATCTACATCAAACTCATTTGGGGTTAGGGTTTCAAATTTGCATCATAGTAGTGGTTGTTGTAGTATATGCCTTTGATGATGAGTTTCCTTTTCAGTTAAATATGCATATTTATTGCGTGCCTTTTTTCATGTTTGAGAGATAGGGCTTTTAAAGTTTAAACTGTAACTTTTGTATTAGGTTCATCTCCATTTGAAATGGATTTATTTCGTAATTTTTATTAAATATATTTACGAATCTAAGATATAATGAGTGCCGTTCCATAACTTTTAGACTTTCCTAGTAAGCTTACCAACAAAACGCTTGTGTTTGTGTATAAAAGCTTTCTTCTAGAAATTAAAAACGCCTTACATATTCAAGTACTTCTTAGCTTCACATCAAGAATTTTGGTTTACAGATGAACAGAGGTAAAGTCTGAAATGGATTTGTTGGGTTTGTGGTTTTACTTTTGGCACAAAGGATTAAGGTATGCACATCATGTTTGATACTTTATTTCTCTGATTTTAATCTGTTGATGGAATTAATGCGGGCAAGGATTTTGTTTTGAGTCCAAGATTTTGGATGCTATGAAATGGAGTTTAATTTTATGAGCAGAAATTTTAGCGAGTTTGAATCATGATGGATGATATGTATCTCTGTCTTAATTTGATGCTGAATTCAATGATTATCTTCTGGGTTGTATTTGGTTTTCACTTTATTTTATTATATTAACTAAACACAGTGTTAGGTTCATTATGACATGAGACATTTTGTGTGCTCACTTAATGCAAAAAATGCTGATGGTAAAACCTTATCCAAGCCACCCCTTCTAGGACCTCACTTAGTTGGGAGACAAATACTTGATCTTTTAGCCTCTGATGAAATTTTTTGTTGTTGATGTATTTGTGGTGAATTTTTGGGTTAGTGTTAATGAAATTCTAGTATTCTGCTTCCAATGCTGATTTTTTTAATTAAAGAATTCTTAAAAATTGTAATTTATTTCTAGGGATGCAACTTTGGCATATAAAGCTGAAGCTTTGGAGTTGCGAAAACAACTCAGGCATATTCAGTCTTAATTTAATATGCACCCTGGCCAGGCTTCGTCTGTAATCCAAGGAAGACGGGCACCGGTTGCTGCAACATCTACTGTCAATGGACTCCTTACAAATCTAGATGATAGTCTTTCAGTGAGAAATTTAGAGATATGTAAGCTATGATAAATGGAATATATTTTTGAACTTGTTCACTTTTATGATAGTTTTGATTTAAAATATGCAATTTTGATTAGTTTGGTTCTAGAGTTCTTTAAACTTATGAATGAGGTTGAGAATGAGGACCTTGTCTTTATTTTAGAGACTATAGTGGACAAGTATGGGGAGGAGATGGCACCTTAAGCTCTTGGGTTATGCCAGAATTTGGTGCTGTTAGCCTCCATTTTTTTTTAAAAAAAATTTTACACATATATTCAGAAGTGCTTGACAACTTCTTTTTTTAATAAATATTCAAGCAGCTGCATTTTGGAGGTGCATGAACACAGCTGAAGCTGAAGATGAAGATGATGGTCCTGGTGCTTAGGCTGCAGTTGGCTGTTTGCGTGCCATTAGCACAATTCTTGAATCAGTGAGCAGGCTTCCTCACCTTTTTGTCCAAGTTGAACCAACGTTGGTCCCTATAATGCATACAATGTTAACAAGTGATGGCCAAGGTATGTGTTCTAATACCTCAATTTGGCTTATTTTTGACATTTTTCTATTCTTTTCTTTTTATTTCCTGATAAAGTTTTGCTGCCAAAAAGGATTGGTGGGCCTTGTATATGTTGTTATCAATAACTCTCAAGGGTATTTAATTTGATTGTTTATTATGTTTTCTGTATATATTGTTAGTGTGTATCCAACATATACAGAAAACATACTGCTAGTCAAAAACATACTGCTATTATGTTTATGTATTATGCAACAATGATCCTGTATCTACTTGAGTGTTTGCGGTTGATAGTTGTTTAAAGTATTGGTATTTCTGCTATTTTGTATGGGTACATAAATGGTTTCAGTATCCTGTCTGATGTGCATGAAATTTATATAATAAGTACCCTCATATTTGCATATTTTACCTCATTTTTATGATTAATTTGTGACTAATTATAATCTATCTTTGTTTTATAGGTTATAAAGGCTTTGCATGTTTACAAGAATTAGTGGAAGGCATGAAAAATGAAGAAGAAGCAGAGCAAGTGAAGTGTAATTGACTATGCTGAAACAATAAGGTGGGGCCAATTTATTCAAGAAGCCAACTTGTAGAGAATTGTAATTTGCAAGGCTGGAAAGCGTGAAGTGTCAGATAAGGAAAAGTAAAGACAAGAAGTTTGCATGTTTGTGGGCTTTCTCTAGTCCAACAATTCCCTATAACTTCACCGACATACAAGAATCAAACAAGGAATTTCTTTTGGGCCACTTCGGTTTTGGTCTTTGTAAAGAAAAGCCTTAGGTCAGCCGCGTATGTTATGTGATTATAAATGGGCAAATTAACGCAATAGAAAAGGAGGCTAGTCCAAATTGTATTAGGAGTTATTTTTTTCATATATAAGCCTCTAGGTTAGATTGTTTAAGGGACGGCTAGGACTGGAGCGCAGGTAGCAGAGCGTGGTTTTCTTTTATGACTCTTCTTTAGCACTGTGACTATTTTTCTTTCTCTATTTTTATTTGTCTAGTTTAATGTTTAGTATTTTATTTTTGTATTTTCTTTTAATTATCACGAGTAGCTAAATTTATAATTAGGGTTGAGGATAAAACCTTGTTAATGATTATTAGTAATATTTATGTGATTTGATTTTTCTCACAATAGTTGTTCTTTAATGATTTAAATTGTTCTTGCTTCATATCAATTGACTAAGATAGGATTCTAGATATGAGTTCAATCATGTTTTTCTCATGATTTAGGATTTGTCTTAATTAATTGAATGCTTGGTTTATTAATTCTTGATTATAAAATTGGATATCGCTTGTGATTTGTCTGTCAATAGATACAATTTATGATTTGATTTTTAGAATTGGATATATCTTGTGATTTGTTTGGCTACGGATACAATTAATGATTTGATTTTATATTAAAGAAGCAAAAAAGAATATGCTTTTGATTTTTAAAATAAGGAATTTAATGAGGATATTTTCTATGATAGCAAGATTGATTTCTAGATTATCATGTAGTGGTTGAGAAAAATTAATGATCATAAATATATGCTGATATGACTTACAAGGTGGATTCCAAAACCTTAATTCCTTTCTCTTGATTGTTTACATCTTTTTATTGCTTTATATCTTTTACTTAGTTTAACTATTTGCTTAATTTTATTATTTGCTTAGTTTATTTAATTTCAAAACAACCAATTTTTTATTAAACTAGATTAGGTTTAATTTGGTTAAGATTTGATTTAATTTTCCTAAGTTCATTTAAGTCCCTGTGAGTTCGACCTCGTTCTTATCAAACTATACTTCAGTACGGTTCGTACACTTACGAGTATTTTAAAATTTCACAACACTGTCCTTGTGCCTTCACATGTAAATATACACAAGCACTTCTACGTAAAGGGTAATTCCACTTTGTTACTACTGCTCATTTTTTTGTTGAATTTTCTTATGGCTTGCCAAGTAAAAAAATTAATTTTTTTCTTACGCCCCTGGTCTTTGAGTTTTGATAATACTTGGCAAATAACCTATCTCAAATTTGCAAAGATGGCTGATAAACGATTACTTCTTTTTACAAATGAAGATGATCCTTTTGGGAATATCAAGAGAGCGATAAAAATAGATATGACATGAACCACATTGCATAGAGCTAAAGTACTTATTTGCACTTGCTTCAACGGTTTTCTTAAAGGGATTTTAATCTTTTGAAAGTCGCTGATACTTTCTTCTTCTCTCTCCCCACAGGATGCCCAAGATCTAGGCATCTTAATTGAACTTCTTCCCTTGAGTCAGCTTGATGAGGAGTTCAATGTTTCACTTTTCTTTGCTGTATGGACATAGCTCATTTTGATTTATTGAGTGAATTTCTTGTTTGATTAGATTAGTTACATTGCTTACTACTTCAAACCTTATTTGTTGTAGGATTTGATTGGATTGGAAGGGGATGACCTCGCTCAATTTTTACCTTCAGTGGGAGAGAATTATGCCTTCCTCTAGTTTTTCTTTTTGGTATTACTTTTGTGCTAATCATTTTTGCATACTGCTAGTTACACACTAACAAACGAACAGCGTCTGAAATTGTGTTTTGAAAACACAATTGTGAAAACACAATTTCACAATTTTAACTGAAATTGTGTTCTCAAAACACGATTTCATATGTGTGTCCCTTACATCGTGTGTAATTATCACCATTCTTCCTTATGTGCAATTTTCAGGATTACCACATATCATATTAGAAGTGAGGGAACTGACTGTTGCATTATGCATCTGAAATTGCTTAAATATCTTAAAAGTTTTGATTTTTGAAGTCTGTCTTGGCTTTTTGAAATTTGAAAAGAGTCATTGTTATGGGAAGTTGATGATATTTCAAGAGCTGTAGGAACCTCAAGGTTTTAAGTAGAAAATGGTTTGACTCAAAGAAAGCAATAGACAAGTTTAGATTACACTTAAGGCTTTCTACGAACAATAAATATTTAGATAATATTAAAAGCTTGGATGAAAATTGAGCATATATGTTGATTAAAAAAAATAATAATAATAATCAACATCAATTTTTTTGACAATGGTGCAACGTACTTTGAATGCAAAAGAGCATAGGAAGGTCACATAAAGTCATTGGTATTAAAGTTGTGATCAGTCTTTTAGTAATCCACTCCATAGTATGAGATCATTATAAAATTGCATGATACCTTAGTCCTTACGCAACGCTTAGCAACATAATTTCAGTGTAAAAGATTAAAAAATAATCAAAAGTATGCCTGAAACATATCAATGCTTCTACTGTTTTCTATACCTTGTGATGCAGTTTAATCATCAAATTTTGATAAGTATTAATGGCGGTTGATATTTGGACAGTAATAGAAACATGATTTTTTGTCATTCGAATTTATTCCTTCACATGAATTTTCACAGCATGCTACAATGATATAATCTCCAGGTCAGGTTTTATTATTTTGTGTTGAAGATTTTAGAGTGTTCAATATTGATGCTGGAATTTATATTGTCAAGTTCCTTTTCCTAGTCTTAAGTATTTTCCCACTTTATGCCAAGAGCCTTGTAGCTCAGTGGCATACCCTGCTCTCCTTTATTAGGAGAGCCAGGGTTTTGATCCCCCCTCCCCCATTATTGTAACTATCGAAAAAAAAGTATTTTCCCATAAAACATCCATATTCCAATTTCAGATTGGAAGATATGAAGGATCAGCTGAGAAAGAGTATGTTCACAAAGTGCATAAATAAAACTTAAAAATTGCATTTTTAATTGCTAATGGGTTATACAATAGAAGTTGTCACTCACCACTGTTGGGGAGGCCACCTCCGTTTGTCACAGCCGCTTGGGTCATATAGTTGCTTAGTTGGCTAGAAACTCTCACTCAGCAATCGGGTCTGAGTGGTCCTTGACGACGTCATTTAAGAGTGTCAAATGTCTTGTACTTGCAGTTAGGTCGTGAGCCTATACCAAGAATAGATTTAAAATTAAAAACAAGAGATATTTCTTTGTTGAGCACGTGGATTTGGCCGCCAATCAAACTTATTACTAGCTTGTTAGAGCCAGGCCATGCAGCTCAGCAACTCAGGCCATGATCTTGTAGCGCAATTTAAAAAAATTAGCACATATCTCATATTTCTATGCCAGTGCTGATTAATAAAATTTATGGTGGGAGGATGCCTCACCCATCACCTCCAACAGAGGGCTAGACAGTCTTGATTAATAAAATTTCCACTGAAACTTTCTCAATGGTCGGGTGTTAATTCCAGCCAACACTAGGTTTCTTATTCCTAGGTTTTGCTTTCTTGCTTGGTGCCTATTTTAAGTAAGCGTAGGTGCTGATTCCTACGTTAGTTTATTTTTCGGTTCTTCAATTTTGTTGTTGTATCTATTTTGGATTTTTCCTGCATCAAAGGTCTTTAGAGAGATTGCTAGTTCATTTGTTAGAAGGCTATACGGAAAGAAAAGGTACCAATAAAGTTAACCTTCTTTGTGTGGATTGTGTCTTGGGAAAATTCTCACGATGTATAAGCTAATTAAGCAAGGAATGGTTATTGTAGATTAGTATTGTATGAGTAATTAAAGCAGTGATAATATGGATATTTTGCTATTTCATTGTCGAATTGCCATGGAGTTAGGTTGCATCTTTGTGCTATTTGATGTTGGATGGATGATGCCTAAATCAGTGCACAGGTCACTTCAATATTGGAGAAAGAGACCAAGTTCTTTCAGATATAAGATTTTGGAATTCAGTACAATTATGTCTCATTTGGACCTTTTGAGGGTCAGGAGTTATCGGTTGTGAGATTTTTATTCCATTGAATCAGTTGTTAAGAGATGAGTTATACCATCTAATATTGTAGAGTTTTTGGATTCTTTGTATGTTTGAGATGTTTTATGGGGGACGGTTGATTATAGAGACAACAAACTATATCTTGATTTGTACCCTTTGTAAATAATCAATACAATTATTCATTGCTTATCTGAAAAAAAAAATAAGGGTTTGCTTTTCATACTGTAGGAAACCAGTTTCTGGTTCTTAGTCATCTTTTTTCTCTAGTACTAGTTCAAATTACAAAATAAAGTGAGTTGATTTCAAATTTCAAGTGGATTCTAATTGAATTTTTGTATTGTTTTAAATTTGAAATTGTGTTAGTTTTACATTATGGTTAGCCTTACCAATTTCCTGGAAAATTCTCAGAAAGAGATTATCGGCCATGGTGGTCAGATTGAGCTGCAGGGACTGCACATGATATATCTTCCACACACTGAAGACATCAGACATGTTGAAGAGGTAAGAGAAATAATTGAGTTGGTTAATTGACTTTTAGTAACATACTAGTAAAAAATACGGTGACATCTTGCAGCTTTATTCAGATTCAAATGGTGCTGCACCAAAAGCAATTGATGATTAAATTGAGAAGGCTACTGCTTTAATGGATCGTATCGATTTGAAAGATTTTTCAGTATGCCAATTTTCCAACCCTTAATTGACTTTAGTAACATACTAGTAAAAAATTCGGTGACATCTTGCAGCTTTATTCAGATTCAAATGGTGCTGCACCAAAAGCAATTGATGATCAAATTGAGAAGGCTACTGCTTTAATGGAACGTATCGATTTGAAAGATTTTTCAGTATACCAATTTTCCAACCCTGGTATGTTGCATAATTGCATTGCACTTCTGTAACTTTAAAAAAGAGAATAATACTCAAGGTTTAGTATTTTATTTCCTAACAGCTGGTTGTCATGTATACCTTTCAGGTCTTGATTTATATTGAATATCACTTGAAAGGAAATTTTCATTGTTCTAATAACTGTGTTAGACCTGCCGGTCTTATCAGTTCAAATATGAATAAGGATCTATATTAGTCCACACCACAAACGGAATTTCTTATCGAAATTGGTGAAAATCAAAGGACTAGAGGTTCAACCGCCAAAACCGGTTTTGATCAGTTGCTTACTTACCAAAAATTTTTTAGCTTACCAAAAAGAAAGAAAAGCAAGCTTACATGCATTACTTCTTTTACTAGTGAACGCATTGACACTACTTGGGTGGTGTGAGGCATGGGATCAGTGCACTCGAACTTTGAAAATCTGGGAAGGAATCATAACTTTACCATCTTATCCAATGTCTTTTTGTGTACCGATGCCTTCAGCTATGCTATTTTTTACTGATACATTTCCGATTGATGAGGTACTCTTATCACATAATAAATATTTTTCACGTAGAATCTTTTCCCTTGTTTGCAAGATGTCTTTACTTTGTTTGTTGAAATGTATTCTATTCTTTTATATTTGTAGCTTCAAATTTGATGAGAAGAGATCACCTGTTTATCACATTGTTGAGGAGACATTCCCTCATCTGTTCGTAACAGGCTTGTCCAGATTGTCAACCCGCCATTGGGTGTTGCAGATTTGATCCAGCTTATTTGTAAAATATTTGGTCATCAATATATGTTCGTTCTTAGATGGAAAGATTTGCAGTCTAACTTTATACATGGGTTTTCATTCTAGGTGGTGTTTTAATTGGTTATCATTGTTCTCATTTCATGTTATGCTTAAATTCATTTTGGATAAATTGCAAATATCTATCCTGAACTATTGTCCAAGTAACTATATCTTGGAAAGTTTAAAATTGAGCAATCAAGACCTTAACATCACTTAAAATTCCAAATAATCCTCTGCTGCTCAAATTACCGTCAAAGTAAGAGCAAATTAACAGAAAAGAGAAATAGAAAAAGCTGAAGAGAGCTTTGGTTCACCTTTTTGTTTGTTTTTGTTTTGGAAAAGTCTTGGAGAAGAGGAAGTTTTTACCTTATTTTCATCCTTTTTTCATATCAAAATTGAGAATGGCTGATTTCTTTATTCAGAAGATGACTTTTATATATCATTGGGGTTTGTTGTTTGTTCTTTTCAGTTGGAGATTCCAAAGCAGCAATTTGATCCAAACGTGTTCAATGCGTGGATGATTCTTTTCTTAAATATATTGGGGAGTTCCGTTCCCTTGGAAGGGCAGCCTGCTGATCCCGAGCTTAGGAAATCATGGGGATGGTGGAAGGTCAAGAAATGGACGATTCACATTTTAAATAGGCTGTACACTTGGTAAGTTCCTGTATTTGAAACATATTAAAATAAGTATGAGGCTTGCAGCAGGAGGCATTTTGACTTTTCATTGCCATTTAAAGTCTTATTTTACTGTGATTCGTGTTGGTGGCTATTTACCCGACAGAGTTATCAACATTATTCTTCAGTACCTAAGCAACAGGTGATTTTACTTTTTTTTCTTTTTTTTTTCAAGATAAAATTGTCATAGCTCGTCAAGGGATGCCTCACAGCTGGAGTTAGTTAGTTGCCCATAGGTTTTACTAACTAGAGGCTAGTTGAAAGGGCTCTTCTTTAGAAAGGGTTCCCTGCATTATTCAAAAAAATAAGATAAAATTGTCATAGATCTAACTTCTTCCCCCCGCCCTCTACTTATCTATCAAAAAAAAGGGTCAAACTCCTTTTTATCCTTTTATTTTATGTGTTTTGTGGTTTAATCAATCTATTCATCAGTAGCATTAGCTGTTTAGTTGTGCTTATTAGAACTTGTGAATATCAATTAGTGTTTTCTTAAATTTTTTTTTTTTTAAGAATGATACGATCATAGCTTTGTAAGGCTCATAGAGGACCAGTTCATCTTACACTACACTTCCAAGCTTAAGAGTATTGTTACACCTAAACTTAAATAATTCTTTAGGCCAACTACAAAGGGTTTGCTATATTGAGATGGATAGAATAAAGAATTGGATGTATCATTTGGAATTTAAATTCAATGAGGTTTAGATCATTTTTACTCTTTGGTAATGTTTATTTTTCTGCAATGTTGTGGCTAAAGTACTTAGCAGAATGTTAACATAGTTCTGGCAGTGATAGTCCTTGAAGATTCAAGGTATACTTTTTGGAGGTCTCCTTCCTCTTTGAGTTGTTATGTTTAGTTTCCAGCCAAGTCACCGGTAGTTCTTCCTCAGTTTGAGTCTACATAATTTGGTATGCCTACCCTTTTGGTTTATCTGCTAGATTTTAAATAATCAGGTTCCCACACAATATGAACCTTAAACAGCAGCTAAATCTCTTGTTTTAGGCGCATCAGCCATTACCGAAGCATATATAATAATAATAATCATTCATAATAATAATATTATTGTTATTCATTTAATATCGCAGTTGTGCTAGCAAAGGACCAATAGTGAAAAGGTACCGTATGGGGATCTGGACATTGAGTTGGGATTGACCATATATTAAGATGGACAATGTCTCAAAGCAACTTGCAAGGCAAGTTAAATAGTGTCCTGTGGAATACTTTCTCCCAGAAATTTTGGAGTTCGTAAACTTTGAAGTCCTATTTAAAACTCTTCAGGGAAGCATGACCCTAGCATAGATGAAAAATTCTTGTGTCTAAAAAAAGATACCATAAGCAGTATTCTGCTTCTTTCTAAGGTGATTTATAAATGATTACCCTGGTTAATTACTAGAGGAAATGAACAGAGTCATAAACATTATATGTGAGTTCTAGATCAATGGCTAGTTTTGGGCCATTTGGCTTAAAGCCTATTTAACCATAAGCTTTTGTTTTAGCTTGTTATGAACGTGTTAAGTTTCCTTTGAACACAATTCCTCATTATTTATTGCTTTAACATGCCTATATCTTTCATAAGTATTATGCTTCTCTTTCTTCAATTTCCTATGTATTACCCTACAATTCAGCATATGCGAAGGAGCTCCAATGTAACTTGCAGAGCTCTTATAAATCCTTCAAATAGGCTCTTGTCTTTATCTATTCAAGAAGATTGCTATAGATAGACTGGTGTCTGATGTGACAACATAAGTGGAAGATTTGGTTGGGCTCCACCTAGGAATTTCATATTATGCTGATGGATATAAATTCCCTTTGGGTGCAAGATTAATCCTTCATCACTCAAACTAAAACTACTAGATTACTTGAGTTTAATTATTATACTGGTAAGGGTATTCCAAGCTATATTGGTTACTTGGAGTGACTTGGACATTTTGACCTATCCTTTGCAGGATTTGGAATATTCATTCCTCAGCATACTAGAAATCTATCACAGCCTTTTTTTTTTCTCTTTTTCCTTTTCCCATAATATGCGGGGAAAATATCTTTAGGTGAATGGTCTAGGGAGTGTTTCTTATCTCTCTCCCCTGCAATATTTTTATGCAAGTGGCATGAACCTTCCAAAGGGAAAAGAAAAAGGCTTTAGATGATAAATTAACCCCCTTCCTTTTCAGCATTATGGTCATTTCAATACCAACTTCATGACACACATTGATCCCTAAAAATGTCAATTTTTGCATCCCTTGAATAGCTTAATCTTTCTATGAACCTTTTGAAGGGCACAATAACAATTAGCAATAAACTTTCATTCCTGTTCTTAGACTTCAGTAATCTACAAGGCCAAGTACCAAGTACCAAACTAAATCTTCGAATCCTTGACATGTTTTGTCTAGCACTCAGCTTACTGGACGCATCTTGCATATCATTTTCTATATGATAACTTCTTCTATGGTCCCATCCCTGAATCTCTTGGAAAATTGTGAACCTTATTGATATTACATCTTGAATTGAATCAGTTGAATGTTACCACACTAGAAAGCTTGGTTCCACTCATAAAATTGGAAGGAGTTGAGCATTGCACAAAATTGCTTGGACAGCAATGTGTCTGAAATGCATTTTGCCAATTTGTCTTCACACTCTATTGTCACGAATGAAAGCTCCAATGGAGCTCCTACTCTTAAGATCAATGCCATCACAATGAGTTCTTGTCAGATTGGTCCACAATTTCCTTCATGGTTACCAATCTTAAGCAGTGGGACATCTCACAATTTCAGATGGTTCTAGACTGGTTCTAGATTTTGGCTATGTACCTTAAATTGATCAATCTCCTTAAGAATAAACTTGACGGCAATGCATCCAAGATATTGCTAAATTCTGAACTCATTGATTTAGCTCTAATTGTTTCAAATGTCAGCTAACATGATTATTTCCTAATGTAATAATTTTGAATATTCCACTTGATTACTTTTCTATACCAATATCCTTATTTTTGAGCCAAAAACATGAATAGAGATTGGCCTGAAATAGCAGATAAATCTCTATCAAGAAAGCTTCATCATTGGCAGATGCATGGGCTATATATCTTCAACACATAGTGAACTGGGAACAACAACCCTTCAGATGTAATTCACAATTCTTTGGCTACCTTGTATAAGCTTGAACCCTTGTACTTGAACAACAATTGCTTCTTCATAATTGGTTTTGGGCATGAGTATAAATTGCTTATCCCATTAGGGGTGAGTGCCCTTGGATTACTTGGTAACTAATACTGGCAGGTGGGGTTAGTTGTCCGTAAATTTTACTTGCTAGATGTGAGCCCAATGGGCTCTTTTTTAGAAAGGTTCCCTATGTTATCCCAAAAAGAAATTGTACCTTTTCCATTGCTGCAGAACTACACACATTGTGGGCTCCCTGATCTAGACGATTCACATGGATTTGAACGAAGCCAGACGGGTGAAATTATACTCCTCCAAAAATCTGCCAACCAGCTTCTCTTTTGGTATTGATATTTTGTCAATAATAGCCTCTAGACATATACCAATGCGTTCAAATGAACATGAAACTTACAGTTCTTTTCTCTAGCACTTTGTAGAAGTCTTTTATTCTTCCATATTTGTAAGGAGTTTAGACCTTTCAAGTAACTTGTCTATATCAATTTCTATTGAGCTCTTACTGGATTTCGTTTCTTAAACTTGTCACAAAGTCATTTGATTGGAAAGATACTAGAAAAGGCCAGAAACATGATATTGTTGGAATCCCTTGATATCTGAATAAACAATCATTTTGGTGAAATTAGCTATGGCATATTTGGTTTTTCTTTTGTTGGTTACGTCATACATGAACTTTCATTCAATAGTTTTTGAGAACAATTCAATCATGCACCATGGCACCCTGGCACCCTGCCTAAGAGTTTTGACACATTTATATACATTGCCAATATTGAACTCAATGGAGCTCCTTTTCCCAAAAATGCTCGAAAGAAACTGGAAAAAATGAGGATGACTCTAAATACTCCTGGTCATTTATAGGTATGAGAATTGGATATTCGGTTAGTTCTCGAGGAGTTTGTAAAGTTCTCTTCTTCAAAAGAACTTCAAGGCATGATGATTTTAGGTTTATCAATGACATGAAAGATCAATGTGGTTACAATGTTAAAAGTGAATTGGTTCATTGAAATTGTGAGCGAGCTGGTATTAAGTGAAAGACATCATATTCTATAAGATATACTTCAAACATTGTCCTTAACAATTGTTTGGTCTAGTTGATGTTGTACGCATTGCACTGCAAATGTGATTTAATTCATATTTAACCTTCTACCCAGTGGGATTTTATTTCAGGAATATGTCGATACTAAAATGGAGCCAACGTTTTCAATTTGTAGTCTAGTTTTGTTGACTGTTGTCAGATGAAATATGGTTCATTTTGTAATGCAGAATTCATTTTTAAAATGATTTGAGAACACATTGCTCTAGAAGGAAACAAAGTAGGCACTATAACAAGTTATTTCTCGCACATTTGTAAAGTACAGTTTTGTACTACAATGCACATGTAACACGCTAAAAGATTACTCAATGCCAATTCCATTGATGATTTCAAGTCCTAGTTGTACATGCTACAGAAGGAAGCTCTAGTTCATGCCTTCCAAGAAGCCACAAAGATTAGATTGAAATTGTAATAGGTCTCTTTACCTCCTGTATTTGTTCTAAATTTTACATGAATAAATTGCTAAAGATTATGATTTCTGCCTATGATCTGTAAGAACTATTTATATACACAGTGGTAAGCCATTTCACTTTCAATCAAAAAAGATAGAACATTAGGTTAGTTTTATTTTTATTTTTTTTTTTGGGCTGAATAACATTAGGTTAGTTGTTAATGTCTTTCCAATTTTAAACTATCCCCGAAAGAA
This sequence comes from Quercus gilva, assembly GCA_023621385.1. Classification (NCBI taxonomy): domain Eukaryota; kingdom Viridiplantae; phylum Streptophyta; class Magnoliopsida; order Fagales; family Fagaceae; genus Quercus; species Quercus gilva. The sequence continues at coordinate 66,324,246 of CM042481.1, forward strand.
CTAGATTTGCTTATCTATCCCATAAAATTGGCAAACAACCTAAAAAGTAGTAATCGGGACAGATGAGTTCATAGTATGCATTACACTACAGGTTTAGTATAAGCCCATACAATAGTAAAGAATAACAGTACATGGGACAGAAACACAACGCACACAGAATGTAATTGTAAGGAAGGGCAAAGGGTGTAGTGAAAAAAATTAAATTGCCCGCCCTTGTACAATGTCAAAGCTCATTTCTTTGAGTACTAATCGTGGTGCCTTTTTTTATTCTTTATTTCAACATGCTACCATGTACACCAAAGATGAAACAATAATCTTTAAGCATGCATATGAACTTATTTGAGGAAAAGTGGAATTACCATGCAATGAAAAAAAAAATCTTGTTTTTTTTGGAAATTCTCAATAGGCCAGAAGGCAACCATACATGAGTTATAGTGTCACAAAATTGTTATATTTTTAGGATAGTTCTTTTTTATGAGAAATTTTACTGGCTCAACTAAATTATGTAATGACTTAGTGGGAAAGAAAATGATACGTACTTGAAGATGAAGAAATTTCTCTCATATGGACGGACTTCTCCCCGGTATCTACTAGACGGACTTATGATTCGACACTGAATAGACTCAAGATGGAAGGGGGGGTTCAGGGCCCAAGATAAATCTGATCTTGATAGATTCTGGCCTCTAGTAAGCCCAAAATGGGATAATTGCGGCACACATCATGTAATGGAGTCCTAATACAAATAGGGTTCTGATGACTGCGGTTGTTTAAGGAAGAATACTTGTCTACTACGTTAAGGATTCTTTAAGAGAATTTCTACAAGGAAAGACTTCGACTCCAAGTAAAAGAGGTCAACTTTCGACTACTATAAAAGCCCCAATACCCTCACAAATCAAGGTACGCATAATTTTACCCTCTCTAGCACTCTAGAGTTGCGAGAACATATTTCTGACTTAACCTTCGGAGGGGATTCGGCCGGCACCACACCGGTGCTCTTCGCAAGGTTTTCTCTTCTCTTTGTTGTGTAGGTTCACATTCGTGCGCATAGGTACCGTGTGGCTCATTGGTGAAATTCTTGACTTCATCAGTACTATTTATCAATCTAATGACCCCTCGATTTTCTATTGATGTAATTTTTCTCCAAATAACTTAAACTTAGATTTGGCTACAAAAAATGAGCTCAGTTATCACTGAGCGACCAAGCTTGTACATGGAACATGTTGGTTATGTTCCGCAATGATCAATGAAGCACACATCTATTGGTGCCTAGCAACTAAATTATTTCTCAAACATAAAATTCTGAATGCATTAAATATTGTTTTATATTCTAATGGTGTTTTTTTTTTTTTTTTTTTTTGGGCTAGACTACTAATTATGAAATTATTGCATTAATTTGTTAAAATCGACAAGGACACATGACATTAGGTGGAAAAAGCCAAATGAAGCTAAGACACAATCATACAATAATATTACAATGAATTTTTAACATAGCCTAGCATACTAGAATAATGATGATTCCTATTTGGCTTTTCAGTTATCTATACTTGGGGATTGCAAACTTAGTACCTTAAGAGGCAAATCTTTTTGGATATACACTATTGTCAGTTTTTTGAAAACGTTCTCCCCCCTCCCCGTGTGTGTATGTTAAAATACTTAGAATTCTATTATAAAAAAAATAAAAAAAGTACCTTACTAGGCATTAATTATTCCATTAAAATAACATTTTTTTAATGAGTTTGATTTTCTGATGATGATATATATAATTTTTTTAATCACTCCACCCAAGCATACATTGAGTATATATATTTCTTATTTAATATCATTTTTATATATGGAATAAAATGTATATATATCTTATTTATAATTTATTTACTTGAACATATTTTATTATTATCTTTAAAATCTGTCTTTTTTAACATTCTTATGGTCACTCCTACTTTGTTTAGAGTCGTCTCATTAAAATGACAAAATATGTTTGTAGGAGGCAAAAAAATTGTCAAGTCAATTACAAAATGCCACATCAAAAATTTAGTGGCAAATTCTGAATTAATGTCATTAAATTAATTAAATCAAATGATGACATGTGTCGTCCAAATTGATATTACATTAACATATTGAAATTTGCTACGTGTCATTTGGCCCATAAGATAAAGATAAATTTCCTATTCAAAATTTAGGGATAATTATCTTTATTAAAATAAATAAATAAAATATAGATAAAATTTTCTATTCAAAATTAATAGATAATTATCTTTATTAAAATAAATTAAATAGAGATAATTATTTATTTTTATTGATTATTATCTTTATCAAAATATGATATTTATCAAAATATGATATTTTTATCAAAATAGATAAATAGAGATAATTATCTCTAAGAAGAATTTGGGACAATCAAAAGTCTACTACATACTTTCAAGTATATATTCAAAGTGGAGCTTATTTTCTAAAATCACTATAAATAGAGGACATCCCCTCTCATTTTCGACACCAAGTTTTCAAAAGGCTCAAGCTTTGGAGAAATTCTGTCTCAAGAATCTTTGAAGAACTTGAAGAACATTCAAAGGGCTTGAAGAACTTAAAGAACAACAAATCTTTAACAAGCTCAAGGCTAGAGATTCGTTGTGAAGACTATTCAATCCATCTTCCAACCAAGGTCAAGATCTCTTGTTCGAGTTCTTTGAAGTTCTGTTGGAATTAAGCAAAAAAGCCTCCATAAACCTCAACAAACCCAAATCTTCGAAGCTCAAAGGATCAAGCCTCTAAAACCCCGAAGAACTTCAACCTAAGAGCCTTCATATTCGAAGACTTAAAGAACAATAAATCTCTAACAAGCTTGAAGCTAGAGATTTGTTGTGAAGACCGTTCAATCCATCTTCCAACCAAAGTCAAGAAGATCTCTTGTTCGAGTCAAGTTAAAAGAAAATAGAATCAGAGGGTATTCTTTTGTAAAAGAATTGAAATAGAGATTGTACTTATTATTCATCAATACAAATTTATATTTGCAAACCATATTTCTTTTCAATTGTTTGATTTTCTGCAATTAGGAAATTTTGTGTTTACAATGTTCCCCCGAATAAGGGACAAGGTACAAGAAAGATACACTCTTTTGTTTTGGGGAGCAAGTAAAAAAAATCTAAATTAAAATGACCAATGTACAAATATTTTCAGGGTGGGCAAAAGGTACAAGTTTTATTTTAAAGAGAGAAGCTTTTAAATAGAATAGTTACCAACTTACCATAGTATATTTTCATGCACAATGGGCTTTTCTTCTGATGGGCCAAGAGGAGAGTTTTAGTCCAAAACATGAGTGGAGCATATTGTTTAACAATTGTCAATGGATCAATCTTTCCCTAGATCATAGCACTGGTGGAACTAAAGGGTAACCAAAATGAGAAAGTATGGATTATTTCTGTGGAGTACTTGATTATTATTAGGATAAATTACATATTTGGGCCCTATCTTATATACTATATTTCAATTTGATCCCTAACATTTCAATTATGTCAATTTGGTCCATAACTTTTCAGTACTGTATCAATTTAGTCATTTCCATTATCTTTTGGATAAAAATTTATGATGTGTCTAGTGGCCAAAACAAAAAATTAGCTTCCGTTAATGTGACAATAATCATAAATTTTATTTTGGCCGTTCGTCATGTCAACAATTTTTATTTAAGATATAATGGCAAGAACTAAATTGACATGACATTGAAAGGTCAGGGACTAAATTGACACAATTGAAATGTTAGGGACTAAATTAAAATATGGTGTAAAGGTTAGAGACCAAATATGTAGATTAGAAAGTTTCAATCTATAGCATTCACTCTTGATAATAGTTTTTTTTATCATCAGACCAAGACACCAATCGGTTTTTGACGTAAACAAAGACTGAACCTCAAATCTCTTATTTAACCATCAGAAATCCACTGTTTATTTAATTTTTGAATACAGTGGAAGTATATAAATATGGAGCCCTTTTGTAAAAGTTAAAAAGTGCTGGTGGACAGAGGAGCGCTGGTGGAGGTACCAGCATTTGACCTAGAGGCCATCCTCGTCCTTAACTCCTCTTGAAGGACTTCTAATGGAACCCTAGGAACCTCGGACCTATATTTCTCGTCCGTGGTGTTTCTTCCACTACTACTAAATCTACTACTACTACTGTTAAAACCACTGCCACTAAAGCTATCGTGATACTCGTCTATCTCTTTATCATCACTATTACTGGCCGAAAAAACTAAGATTTCAGACATTTTTGAAAAGCTAAAGGAAAACCTAAAGACGAGAGGAAAAGGATACCCAGCTCTAAATGAAGAAGGCCTGAGGATAGGAGAAGACTTCTAGACGAGGTGCTGGACGACAAAGGTCAAAGAAGAAAATTTGAGAAATGTGAGGGGGTTAGGAGAGGAATTCTACTACTTATAGGCGACAGACTTGGTCACTGGAATGACGCGACCAGCCTGATTGAGCCACATGGCACTTCCATCGAAGAACAAAATGACATGATGGATGAACCTCAGGATCATGACATGTGTCACCATAAAAAAAAAAGGCTGTTAAAGCAATAATGACAGACAACGCAAGGACGATGGGGCAATTGATGGGGATCAACTAAGTATAACCCGTCCTTAGTTGTCGTCCATGACTTGATCACATCCAAAGAAAACCACAATAGAATGACAAAATGCATGAACAAGACCCTTCATTAAGAATATTGGAATCTGCCAAAAAGAACTCGTCCATGGACGACCATGATGTACAGGGGCGGAGCTAGAACTTTTGGTTTGGAGGGGCCAAGTTGTGATGTTAATATATTAGTTAAGACAAATCTCTACACATGCACACATACATATAAATTAATTTACTAAGAGAATTTATCATCTTCTAAATTTTAATGAGTATACAAAAGTCATGTATTTCTTTTATTAGACATGTACAAAAATTTATCATTTTTTACATAGTTTAATTTGTTAAACCTCTTAAATTATATGATTTTAATATAATTTCTCTTTCTTTTAAAAGCACCATTGAAATTACTCAAAATTTAGGGGGGCCAACTTCAATTTTTACATGCTACATCTTTTAAAATGTAAATAATATAAATACTATAAAATAATTTTTTAAAATTTTGGGGGGACCTTGGCCCCCCCACCCTTGTGTGTGGCTCCGCCACTGATGATTTAGATGACCATATCCACGGACGATCAAATTGTACTTAGAAAATTCTACAAAGGGTTCTCCAAAGGTTCTACATAAGCAAAATATGACATGTTGCTTGGTACGTGGAAGGAATTCCACACACTTCGTTCCACATACCCAATTTTCTTCATTAACCACCAACATCACCCACGATGGTGATGAATCCCAAACAAGTAGACCCACGTCAAACTCTCTATAAAAAGAGCAAGTCTCATCTACCAAAGGTAAGTTGATGTAGAACAGACAGCACATGCCTTCCTGGAGCAGCAGGGGCGCAGGAAGTCACAACGCAGGCTCAAATGGGGGTGCCAGTAGGGGGGCCATCGGGGTGACAGTGTCGGAATTGCATGAAATTTGGCAGGTTGAAGGGAAACGGTGTTCTGATCCAAATTCATGCCATGAATGTCGCCAAAATTTAGGCAAATTCCTTCATTAAGGCCCTGAAAACATTGTTTTTGCTATTTATAGTATTTTTCGTTTTTCCTTAATAACTTTTAATTTAAAAGTCAGAATAAGGTCCCGTCTGTTTTGGGACGACCCTTAAGGTCAATAGTTTATGATTCTGCATTTAACTCAATTTTGCCATTTTTGGTAAATTTCAGTATTTTTGTCCCCTAATCGTGTAATTAGTGCGAATTAGGGTTTTTAGACGTTTATTTCAGTATTTATATGTTTTGTAGCCGTCTGAAGGCAGATTAGACTATTATCAATAAACTTAGACATTTTGTCAATTTTTCTTCTGGTAGATTCCAGTTTTATTCTCCTTGTGGATTTAGGGAAACCCCTCGTAGATTAGAGGTTTACTATCCAGAAACTAACAGTTTAGTTTCTGTCCATCAAAGAGAGTATCGTGTGTGCTTCTCTTCAGGCTTCCGCAACATCAGTTGGTATCAGAGCCTTGACTTACCCTGGTCTGATGGCTAACCGGCGAAACGGTGACCACCACAACAATGACGGTGATGACGACGTCAATAACCCAGTCCTCACTAGGGCTGAGTTCCTTGATTTTCATGATGAAAATCAACAATTTCGTGATTCAACCCAACAGACTCTTGACCGGATTCAAGAAGCGCTTGCCACCTTGCTTAACCGAAACCCTAATCACGAGGACGAAGAGCGACGTGATAACCGAGCGCGTGGCCCTCCCTATCGTGGTCCAAACCGGAACAAGCAACCAGACTACAATGAAGAAGACAGTGAAGACGAGGAGTATGCAGAGAGAGTCCTTGGAAATCATCGTGGTCCCGTGAGGGATAATGGCTGAGATTATCAGGAGCAGAGGGACTATCGGATGAAAATAGTGAAGGAATTAAATATGTGCGCAGCGGAAAAGTAAGTTTTGAACGGATCTACTTCATTCAATATTGATAACATGCATAAAGTAAATTTCAGAATTTGAGAACAAGAGATCGTACCTTGAAGCGGTGAATTCCAAAACCGAAGATTGAAGCACTTGGGAATACTCTTAATCTTCACTCCAATTCCACTAACGCCCAAGATGTGTGGTCTCTCAATTGCTAACAAACGGATTAATAGAGAGTGACTATCACTCACTTCCACACCATTACAATGATGATTTTCTTACCAATATTTTTCTGTACGTTTTTCCCTTTGTATCTAACCAATATATCTAATTGGGCTGGCCTTTTGGGCCTTACCAATTGGGCTTAAGTGTGTGGCTTGGAGTGGGACCAAAAGGGACCAATAAGACACTAGCTCCAATGGGCCTTGGGCTTTTCTGTCAACTCTTGACAAGTCCAAAGTTACCATTAACTATATTTAATACCACTATATAAATATAGTTGCACTCTAGGTCTTATCTATATATTATATCCCAAGACTTTATTATACATGCAACCCCTTCATAAAATATTCGTAGTAATACAAAGTCATTAATATAGACTGCCACTTTGTAAATTACTACATCTTTATCCTTCAGTATCCGGTTTAATCCTGTAATGTTATTCATTATATATTTATGAAATCCAATTCCATAAATATATACTTTAGTCTTACTAAAGTGGTTAGGCCTAACTCTCTGAATAACAAACTCATTAAACTTATCTCAACGGAATACTTTATATCTCCATTAAGAGACTATGAATTCCATTTTGAGAATATATGTTCCATCAACACTTAATGTGGCTGCCCAACATACTGAGGTTTTGACCATTACTTTAGATCTCACTCCTAATATATCAAAGCAACCTACATCTTATGATCAAGTCCATTATTCTCTTAGGATTAAGAGTTCATGCAAATGTAAGTCATGAGATTTATTATTCATTTGACAGTCCTTAGGCAAATAATAAATCTCATGGCGGTCCAGTTCAATATGTCTTAACTCTTAAAACATATTAACACATCAACTAGAAGTCTCCACTTCCATGATCAAGACAAATCATCGTAGTTGATATGTTATAGTCTTTGCAGATGAAATGCCCAATTTCATCACCGACTACGAACTATAATTCTGAGTTTACAAAGAACTTGTGATTTATATCTTCTGTGACTCTTCACATAAATCACATACTATGCATCTCATGGACTATATGATAATGTCTGAATATTCATGTTACCATTATTTCAGATAATAATAAAACAAATTTATTAAACATAATATTAAGTCATACATAATGTCTAACACAATGTCACACTTAATATCATACATAGCATCATTCAATAGGATTTAAGGGCACTAATCCTAACAAATAGAGTTACCATCCTTTAATGGTAATGTCTCAATTGAAGAGTATCTGGATTGGGTCAGTAAGGTGGAAAAGTTTTTCGATTATATGGGTACAGCGGATGACAAACAGGTGTGTTTGGTGGCTTACAAATTGAAGGGAGGAGCATCTGCCTGGTGGGATCGTGTTCAATTAAACCGTACCTGTGAACGAAAGCTTCCAATACGATCATGGAGAAGAATGAAAAGATTAATGGCAGATCGGTTCTTACCACCAGATTACTAGCAGGAGTTGTTCAGGCAGTACCAGGATTGCAGGCAAGGTACTCGGACAGTTAATGAGTACATGGAGGAGTTTGACAAGTTGGCGAATCGCAATGATTTGGAGGAAACTGAAGATCAACGAATATCCAGATTTGTACATGGGTTGCGAGTTTCCATCCGAGATCAGGTATCCTTACAAACCCTATATACTTTGAATGAGGCTGTAACCCTATCCAAGAAAATAGAATATCAGCATCTCAGGGCAGGTTCGAAGTTTTCCAACCGCAGTTCGAAGTCCTCTAGTTCCATTGCCAACAAAGGTAAACAGCCCATGTTTACACCACGATCACAACCCGTGGTTAGGGAGAATAGTGGTGTCAACCAATCCACAGTGGCAGTAGCAGGTTCCGCAGCCCAGCTGATAGCAAGTGCCAACCCCTATGCTAGGCCAACTGGGAATAAGTGCTATAGGTGCGGAGAACCAGGACATCGATCTAGTACTTGCCCTAAGCAAGCCGCAATGAATCTAGTGATGGCAGGAGAGGGCGAGGCAGAGGGTGAACAGGAAGGTGAAGAGGTGTACAACGATGCTGATCCATATGCCTATGATCCCAATGAGGTCCAAGAAGATGAGGAAGGCGTGCCATTAGGGAGGTCTTTGGTGATTCAGAGGTTGTTGCTCACACCAAGGGTGGAATACGGTGATCAGCGGAATGAGATCTTTCGAGCACGATGTACCATCAATAAGAGGGTCTGTGATTTGATCATTGATAGTGGCAGTGTAAAGAACATTGCATCGAGGAGTTTGGTTACCAAGCTGGGACTAAAAACAGAAAAGCATCCCTCTCCGTACAAGATAGATTGGATCAAGAAAGGTACGGAAACTCTTGTTACTCAACAGTGTCGTGTTACTTTTTCTATGGGTAAATGTTATGTAGATGAAGTAGTTTGTGATGTTGTTGAGATGGATGCATGTCATTTAATATTGGGTAGGCCTTGGCAGTATGATGTAGATGCTACTCATAGGTGTAAGGATAATGTGTATGTGTTCTTTAAGAATGGCAGAAAAATTGTCCTTGGTCCTATTAAGGAAGGCAGTGTACCCAAAGCTTCTAAAGTGGAGGGGAGGCCATCACTTCTCATCGTTAACAATGAGGATGAGTTTGACAGGGAGTGTAAGGAGTTGAAACAGGTATATGCTGTAGTGGTGACGGATGGTGAGCCAAAGAAGGTTGCTGAGGTACCTAAAGCAATTCAACCATTGATCAAGGAGTTTGAAGGGCTTTTTCCAGAAGAGCTGCCTGCAGGGTTACCACCAATTCGCGACATCCAGCATTGCATTGATTTAGTTCCTGGAGCTAGTTTACCAAATCTGCCACATTATAGGTTGAATCCTCAAAAAGGTCAGATTCTACATGGGCAGGTGGATGAGCTTTTGAGCAAGGGGCAGATTAGAGAGAGTATGAGTCCATGTGCAGTACCGGCATTGTTAACACCGAAGAAGGATGGGAGCTGGCGTATATGTGTGGACAGTCGAGCCATCAACAAGATCACAGTCAGGTATAGATTTCCTATTCCCCGACTAGATGACATGTTTGATATGTTGAGCGGGTCCAAGTGTTACACCAAGCTGGATCTCACGAGTGGTTATCACCAGATTCGGATTAGACCTGGAGATGAGTGGAAGACAGCTTTCAAGACAAAGGAGGGGTTGTATGAGTGGATGGTAATGCCTTTCGAGTTGTTTAATGCTCCCAGCACTTTCATGAGACTTATGAATCAGGAATTAAAACCATTTATTGGAAAGTTTGTGGTTGTTTATTTTGATGATATCCTGATTTACAGTAAGACAGAAGCAGCCCACTATAATCATGTACGGGAAGTATTGGTGATACTGCAGGCCAATGAGTTGTATATATCAACTTGAAGAAGTGCAGCTTCTTGACTAATAAGTTGCTGTTCTTAGGGTATGTGGTCAGTGCGGATGAGATTCATGTTGATGAGGACAAGGTCCGTGTAATCAGAGAATGGCCAACCCCGAAGACAATGAGTGTGAAGTTTTCATGGGCTAGCAACCTTCTATCGGAGGTTTGTTCGAGATTTTAGTAGTATAGTAGCCCCTATCACTGAGTGTCTGAAGAAGGGGAGGTTCTTATGGGGAAATGAGGCAGAACAAAGCTTTGTCTTGATCAAGGAAAAGTTGAGCACAGCCCCAGTTTTGGCATTGCCCAACTTCGACAAGGTGTTTCAGGTGGAGTGTGATGCATCTGTGGTCGGGATAGGTGCTGTTCTTTCACAAGACAACAGACCAGTAGCATTCTTCAGTGAGAAAGTTTGTGAGGCTCAAAGTAAATGGTCGACCTATGAGCTGGAGTTCTTTGCTGTAGTACGGACTCTTAAGCATTGGGAGCACTACCTGATTCAGAGAGAGTTTGTATTATATACGGATCATCAGGCATTGAAGCACATCAACAGTCAAGCTAGCATTAACATGATGCATGCTCGGTGGGTAGCTTATATACAACGCTTCCATTTCACATTGAAGCACAAGTCTGGTGTCACTAATAGGGTGGCTGACGCACTCAGCAGGCGAGCATCTTTGTTGACCACCCTACGTACTAAAGTTGTGGGGTTTGATTGCCTCAAGGAGCTGTACGAGAATGTTGAGGATTTTGGTGATATTTGGGGTAAGTGTCAACAAACTCATACTGCTGTCAACAGTATGTACATCCAGGATGGTTTCCTCTTTCGGGGTAACCAATTATGCATCCTTAAAAGTTCATTAAGGGAGCAGATTATTAGGGAGTTGCATGGTGGAGGTCTAGGTGGACATATAGGCAGAGATAAGACTATAGCACTGGTGGAAGAGAGGTATTATTGGCCACAACTCAAGAGGGATGTTGGCAATCATGTGAGGAAGTGTCCAATCTGCCAAACTGCTAAGGGTCAATCTCAGAATACTGGTTTATACATGCCTCTGCCAGTTCCACAAGCACCATGGGAGGATCTGTCTATGGACTTTATATTGGGTCTTCCTCGAACCCAGCGAGGTATGGATTCTGTTTTTGTTGTGGTTGACAGGTACTCAAAGATGTCCCATTTCATAGCATGCAAGAAGACTTCAGATGCTACTAGAGTGGCCAATTTGTTCTTTAAAGAAGTTGTGCGTTTGCATGGAGTGCCAAAGTCCATCACCTCTGACCGGGATACCAAGTTCATTAGTCACTTCTGGCGGACTTTGTGGAAGCATTTTGATACCTCCTTGAATTACAGCAGCACTAGTCATCCACAGACTGATGGCCAGACAGAAGTGGTTAATCGCACTTTGGGGAATCTGATCCGGTGTATCTCAGGTGAGAAGCCCAAGCAATGGTATCTTGCATTGTCCCAAGCAGAATTTGCATACAATAGCTCAGTCAATAGAAGCATTGGTAAGTCTCCATTTAACATCGTCTACTGCGTACCCCCAAAACACGCTTTGGACTTGGTACCTTTACCTGAGCTTCTAGGAGTGAGTCAAGCAGCAGAGAATATGGCTGATCGTATTCAAGCCGTACAAGAGGAGGTGAGGCAGAAGCTTGAAGCTACAAATGCCAAGTACAAGGAAGCTGCTGATAAGAAAAGGCGTGAGAAGATCTTCAATGTTGGGGATTTAGTGCTGGTCTATCTTAGAAAGGAAAGATTTCTTGTTGGTACCTACAACAAATTGAAGGACAAGAAGTGTGGGCCATTTCAGATTACTAAGAAGATCAACAACAATGCTTATGTGGTTGCTCTTCCTCCAGACATGAACATTTCTTCTACCTTCAATGTTGCTGACTTGTATGATTATCATCCTCCTGATGAACCAGATAGTGGGAACTCGGGGTCGAGTTCTATTCAAGTGGGGGGGACTGATGTAGAACAGACAGCACATGCCTTCCTGGAGCAGCAGGGGCGCAGGAAGTCACAACGCAAGCTCAAAGGGGGGTGCCAGTAGGGGGGCCATCGGGGCGACAGTGTCGGAATTGCATGAAATTTGGCAGGTTGAAGGGAAACGTTGTTCTAATCCAGATTCATGGTACCATGAACGTCGCCAAAATTTAGGCGAATTCTTTCATTAAGGCCCTGAAAACATTGTTTTTGCTATTTATAGTATTATTCGTTTTTCCTTAATAACTTTTAATTTAAAAGTCAGAATAAGGTCCCGTCTGTTTTGGGATGACCCTTAAGGTCAATAGTTTATGATTCTGCATTTAACTCAATTTTGGCATTTTTGGTAAATTTCAGTATTTTTGTCACCTAATCGCGTAATTAGTGCGAATTAGGATTTTTAGACGTTTATTTCAGTATTTATATGTTTTGTAGCCGTCTGAAGGCAAATTAGACTATTATCAATAAACTTAGACATTTTGTCAATTTTTCTTCTGCTGGATTCCAGTTTTATTCTCCTTGTGGATTCAGGGAAATCCCTCGTGGATTCGAGGTTTACTATCCAGAAACTAACAGTTTAGTTTCTGTCCATCAAAGAGAGCATCGTGTGTGCTTCTCTTCAGGCTTCCACGACATCATAAGTTCTAACCATCTACTATTTTTCTGTCCTTGTGTCCTAGAGAGAAAACTGACTTAACCGTCGAAGGGTCCTTAGCCGGGTCACGCCGATCACCTTTGACGCTTCTTTCTTTTCAGGACTCAGCCATTATCATAGCCCGAAGCACTTCAGCCTATTGATTCTCATACATCATCAGTAATAAACTTTCATACCTGTCCTTAGATTTAAGTAATCTACAATGCCTAAGTACCAAGTACCAAACTAAATCTTTGCAACCTTAAACATGTTTAGCATGAGTAGAAAGTACAAATTTTGTTTTAAAGAGATAAAGCTTTTAAATTGGATCATATATTTTCATGTCCAATGAGCTTTTCTTTTGATGGTATAAAGTGAGAGTTTTAGTCCAAAACATGGGTGAAGCATGTTTCAAATTATTCTTAATGGACTAATCTGCCCCTAGATCATAGCACTAGTGGTAACCAAAATGAGAAAGTATGGATTATTTCCATATTACTTGATTATTTATTAAATTTTTTAATGCAGTGGAAGTATATAAATATGGAACCCTTTTTATAAAAGTTAAAATTCAAAGAAAAACTTTCATTTTAAATTTCGAAGCATGAATTTTTTATTTTTTTGAGTATTAATATGGCATAGTCAAGTACTTCCCCCCAAAAAACAACTGCATGGTAAAAAAATATAATCAAAATATGGAAGTTTATGTTATAATTATATCCAAATCAAAATGAGAAAGTATGGATTATTTCCATTTTAACAAAGATTGTTTAAAATCATGAAGTGAAGGGCAAATGAGTAATTCACGCTTCTCATAAGTTTCTAATACAAAGACGATGTCGTATCTCTCTTTTTATGGCTCTCTCAGTCTCTCCCTCCCACTGGAATATGACAAATACCGCTTCAAAGTAGAATTGAAAAAGCTCAGGTTTGATTTCTCTCATTTTCTATACAATCTTTCAAATTAACAATTAAATTATAAACGCATTAAATTTTGTTTCGTATTCCTTTGTCTGTTTTTTTTTTTTTTTTTTTGTGAGACTTATAATTATGAAATTATTGCATTTGTTGAAAGCAAAAAGGACACATGACTTTAGGTGGAAAAAGCCAAATGAAGCTAAGACACGATCATACAATAATATCACAATGGATTTTGAATATAGCCTAACATACTAGAACAATGAGGTTTCGAATTTGGCTCTTCAATCATCAGTACATGGGGATTGCAAACTTAGTACCCTACTAGGCATTAATTATTCCATTAAAATAACATTTTTTTTAATGAGCTTGATTTTCATATTTATAATTTATTTATTTGAACATATTTTATTACATCTCTTAAAATTTGTCTTTTTTTTAGCATTCTTATGGTCACTCTTACTTTGTTAGAGTCATCTCATCAAAGTTGACAAAATATGTTCCCCCAAAGTAGGGATTGGGTATCTATGATTTGACTTGGCTACACCACGTCACAATCATTATGGTGTATGCCCGTTATTAATGGCTTATCATATCATTGGATATAGGAAAATTTAAAATATTACTATGTTTTTTAGAGTGTTGGTTGAAGCTAGAGAACGATATGGTTGAGATAAAGTTGGCCCTAAGAAAGATACACTTTTTTGTTTGGGAGCAAGTAAAAAAATCTAAATTAAAATGAGCAATGAACAAATATTTTTTTATGTGAGCAAAAGTTACAAGTTTTGTTTTAAAGAGAGAAACTTTTAAATAGGATAGTATATTTTTTTGTCCAATGGGCTTTTTTTTTATGGACCAAAGTGAGAGTTTTAGCTCAAACATGGGGGGAGCATGTTTTTAACAATTGTTAATGGATCAATCTATCCATAGATCATAGCACTGGTGGTAACTAAAAGGTAACCAAAATGAGAAAATATGCATTATTTTTGGAGTACTTGATTATTTATTTAATTTTTGAATACAATGGAAGTATATAAAAACTTAGTCCTTTTGTAAAAGTTAAAAAACAAAGAAACTCTTTTATTTTAAAATTCAAAGCATGAATTTTTTATCTTTTTTTTTTTTTTTTTTAGAATTAATACTGCATAGTCATGTACTTCCCCAAAAAAAAAAAAAATTGCATGGTAAAAAAATAGAATCAAAATATGGAAGTTTTTGTTTTAATTATATCCAAATCAAAATAAGAAAGTACGGATTATTTCCATTTTTTCAAGATTATTTAAAATCATGAAGTGAAGGGCAAATGAGTAATTCAACCTCCTCATCAGTTTCTAATACACAGAACGACGCCGTATCTCGTTTTTGTTGCTCTCTCAGTCTTCTCTCTTTCACGCTCAATCTCTCTCTCTGACTCTGAGTCTCACTGGAATCTGGCAAATAGCGCTTCGAACTTCGAAGGAGAATTGAAAAAGCTCAGGTTTGATTTCTCTCATTTTCAACACAATCTTTCGAATTAACAATTAAAATGGGTCTAGTTGTGTAAATCTTTTAAATACATTTGTTCTCTTCTGCGAAATTGCTTTGGGCATATTGAGGAAATGTGCAGAACAACTGTGCAATACAGTTGTATATGGTTAGTTAAACGTGCGGTGAAAGAATAATGGAAAGTAGCATCTCGAGTTTCTGAAACTCGAGATGCTGTTTTCAATCCCACTCCACCTCGTCGCGGACCAGTTGGTGAGCTGGAGTTTATTTAATCCACTTAGATCTCGAGTCTTTAAGACTCGAGATATGGCCATAGAACTCGAGTCTTTAAGACTCGAGTTTTATGGAAATATTACAATCATAGTTACAATGAAAATTCAAATAACTCGAGTCTTATAGACTCGAGTTGTACTGCCCAGAAAAAATTACAAGGAACTCGAGTCTTATAGACTCGAGTTCCACTGGACAATAAATTTTACACGCTGAGCCCGAAAAAAATTTAACACTTAACCCATATATAACGTTCAGTACACAGCCTTCTCACCCAAAAACAGAGCATCCTCAGTTAGTCTCTCAGCCTCACTAACTCTCACTCACTCATAACTCTCACTCACCACATTGCCTCTCACTCACCACATTGCCTCTCACTCTCACTCACCACATTGCCTCTCACTCTCACTCACCACACTGCCTCTTTCACTGCTCTTTCCTCTGAACAAATTCATATCTCAGGTAAGGGTTTGCATAATTTGATTGTCATTGTAGTTGGGTATTAGTTGTCTATGGGTGTGGGTTAAAGAGTTTGACTATTTATTTTGTAGATAGTTGACATAACTTAGTTAAGTTTCCAATATTATGAATTAGAACTTTAATTTTGTTGAGTATTTATTTGCCCATTTTGTTAACAAAATTTTATTCATGATTTCTAGGCTTTTATTTTTAGCATGATCTTACACGTTTTTTTGACTTTGTTCATCATTATTTTGGGTATGAAATGGGTAGTGAAGGAATGGGTATCATAATCAAAATGCCTGAAAGTAATTCTTCAAATGCACTGGCTGTATAAGGAATTGATCATTATAAAAATAAAAGGATAAGAATTGGTCATTTTGGAAACAATTTGGTATCTGGTAATGACATTTAAGCCTTAAGGATATGGAATACTTTGGTTTTGTGAATTTAATATGTTTTGTTAATGCTACATCATCTATGTATTCTTTAAATATATATATATTTTCCTTACCTTTTATTTTTTGGGGTTGCTCCACTAGATATGTTTCAAATTTTGTTCTGAAGCCAAACTTAGAACCATGGGTACCACAAGTTATATAATGTCTATAAAACTAGTAATTACCTATGAAAATTCTGGCTTGAATATGTTCTACCTTAAGATCACATTACTTTTTTTCCCCCAGTTTACGACTATGTGATTTAACTAACATCGTAACTTGACTTTAACAGGTTCACAATGCCTGAAATTGATATAATCTTATACCACGGTGGTCCCCTGAAGAATGCCAATGCGAACAAGGGATTGCCATTTGAAGGGCCGGGTATAAAGAGCTATTTTACCCAAATTGATCGTAGGTTCAAGACCCTTGATGAATTGAAGATGATGGTTATGGAAGAGTTGTGTGAGAATCCTGCTGTGCACAACATAGAAATTACTTATCGTATGCCAAATGAAATCCTGAGGCACCGAATTAATTACAAGTACATGGCGATAGAAACAGACAAACATGTGAAGATCATGTTTGACAAGTTGGAGAGAATACCTGAAGTAACTAGCATTGAGTTGTACATACAGTTAAAGCCGCGTGCAGAAGTTAGTATGGACGAAATTCAACAAACACAAACAAGTTTACCAGTTACAGTTCCGGATGCTCAATATGAGTATTTTACACATGTAGAGCATGAGAATTTTCATGCCGATGATAATGATGATGATGAGGATGAGAATGAGAATGATGATGAGTATGAGGATGAGAATGATGATGAGTATGAGGATGACGATGATGATGATGACGACTATGTTGATGGGAGTACTGCCACTGATGATGAAGATTTTGATGATGGAGATCAGATTGAAGACAGGATTGAGAGAGGGGACTTTAGGGACTGTGAGAGGGACATTGATGATGATGAGACATTTGATGGTAATGAACTTAATGCAGACAATGTTCTTAGTGTCCAAAACATTACGGACACAATCCCTGCCTACGCACCTCCTGCTTTGTCATTTTCTGCAAATACTTGGGAAAATATGGTTGATCCTTCACATGTGGAGATACCATTTGTGTCTACTTGGAGAGAGGGGATGAATTTGTACAAAGGCTTGACTTTTGCCAATAAGGTGGAGGTGCAGCGTGTATTAACAATATGTGCCCTCAAGGAAAACAAACAGTATGTGATCAGTAGGTCGACGACGACAAAACTTTCTGCAAAATGCGTGGATGAGTCATGCAAGTGGTATGTCTGCGCAGTCATGAAGCCCAATCTCCAGCGACTATGGATGGTCACCGTGTACAAGGGTCCTCACACGTGTATACGGACTGGGGTGCGAAATGATGGTAGAATGATGACTTGTAACTTTATTGCATCAGACATCCTTAAGAAGTTAAGTGAGGATCACACTACTCCAATTAAGCATCTTAGATCTATGATAGAGTCGAAATATGAGGGCCATAAGCCTTCTTACTACAAGGTATGGGATGCGAAACAAAAGGCGATTGGGAAGCTGTTTGGGAATTGGGAAGAGTCTTACCAGAGGTTGCAAAAGTTGCTTATGGCATATATTGATATGGATCCGACTACCCAAGTGTTCTATCGTACTACATCCACCAATGAAGATGACACCGTATTATTGAATTATGTGTTTTGGTCTTTCGGTCCAAGCATTGATGGATTCAAATATTGCAAGCCAGTTATCAGTATTGATGGGACCCATCTGTATGGTAAATATCAGGGAAAATTGTTGGTTGCAATGGCAACCGACGCTAACAACAAGGTATTCCCTCTTGCCTTTGCTGTTGTGGATTGTGAGTCAGGGTCCAGTTGGAGGTGGTTTTTACAATGCCTCAGAGATACGATTGGCCACGTGATACCCGAAGAAGGCATTTGCATAATTTCTGACCGACATCTCGGTATCAAGAATGCTATTGCAAACTGGCCTAGAGGGGATGATGGAAGAACACGGGTATATCATAGATATTGTATTCGACATGTTGCTAGCAACTTCAACACACATTTTCAGAACTCGACTCTAAAGTCAGCTTGCTTGAAAGCAGGATATGCTACTCAAGTAGTTAAATTTGATACCATAATGGATTCCATTAAGCAAGTGGAAATGGAGGCCATTCGGAATAAGAAGAAGGTGACGGGGAAGGATGGGAAGGAAAAGAGTCAAGATTATCTTCCATACACATACCTAACGAGCGAGTCTGTGGATATGTGGACCCAATCACATGATGGTGGGAGACGTTTTGGGGCAATGACAACCAATATATCAGAGTGCTTCAATGGTGTACTTAAAGGTGCACGGGGCCTTCCTATTGCCGCATTGGTTGAGTTTACTTGGTCCAAACTTGTTCAATATTTCCACGACCGGCACAAAGAATACCTCAGTCGCCTGTCAGAGGGTAAGAAATGGAGTCAATATGCCTTTGACAAGTGGGAAGGAAATAAGCTTAAATCTGAGAAACACTATCTCAAGCCATTTAACAGTGAACAGATGATATATCAGATAGTTACTTCATTCACGAGTAGCGCAGGAGGGGGAAACCACAGTTATGAAGTTCGGATACGGGAAAGAACATGCAGTTGTGGGAAATGGCAAAACATAGGGATCCCGTGTTCACATGCAATTAGAGTATGTGACTATTTGAATATTGATTCGACCGCATATATTCACCCATGTTATGGTTTGGACAATGCCCTTAACACTTATAAGCATGCATTTGTGATTCCCAAGTCACAATCATTGTGGAGGGATCCCATGGGGCCAAAGTGGTTGCCTAATCCAGCATTGTTGCGGGCCAAAGGTCGACCAGTGAAGTCAAGAATAAGGAATGAGATGGATGGAGTGAGGAATAAGGATCGAGGCTCGGGATGGCGGAGGGAGGATGCAGATTTGATAGAGACTCAACCCAAGCAAACATGTGGATTGTGTCATGCTTCCGGGCATAACCGTAGAAAATGTCCGCAGTCCCGTGGCGCTTCCACAAGCAGTAATGTTCCACAGTAGGTAGGTAGATGGAAAAATATTATGCATTGGTTAAATGTAATTGTTGTTCATTCTACCATTAACTACTGTTTTTACTACTTCTCTGTTAACGTGATTAGTCTATGTTTTGCAGGCATGCTTCCATGGACGCCGTTTTTGTTGTGCGAACTGCTGATCTTAGGAAAAGTGACTACGTTGTATTGGCACATTTAACTTTTTGGTTTTTGTTGAATGTACTTGTAATTCTCTACCCAATGTACCTCTATGAAGATCGTGACTTGAGTAGTACGGTTAGAATTGCAAATTAAGGATGGTTGTGCATGTTTAGAATGTTGATATACTGAGAATAGCTTTTTGTTGTGATGCCAATGTATTTGCATTGTAAAACTATATTTATGAATAGAGCGTATCAGTTTCTATAGCTTTGTGCGAGAACACATGTTGATGTAATGGTTGTGCATTTACATTATCAACTTCTCCGCCTCTCAATGAGTGTTAGATTACAATTTCAGCTTCTTTATCTATGTTTCTCAGCAGGTGCATGTACACATTTCAGTTCCTGATTTGCCTGCATGTGCAGGAAAAAAAAAGAGCAACCAATTTGTCTGAACAGGGGATTTGCCCAAGTAAAAAAAAAAAAAATTTCCCAGTGGAACTCGAGTTTATAAAACTCGAGTTCCACTGGAAAAACAGAGGAAACAGGGCAACCCCTTTCTGCCTGAACAGGGGAGTTGCCCAATTCAAAAAAAAAAAAAAATTTCCCCAGTGGAACTCGAGTTTATAAAACTCGAGTTCCACTGAGAAAAACAGGGGCAACAGGGCAACCCCCTTCTGCCTGAACAGGGGAGTTGCCCAAAGGAAAGAAAAAAAAATACACAGAGGAACTCGAGTTTATAAAACTCGAGTTCCTCTGTGTATTTTTTTTTCTTTCCTTTGGGCAACTCCCCTGTTCAGGCAGAAGGGGGTTGCCCTGTTCCCCCTGTTTTTCTCAGTGGAACTCGAGTTTTATAAACTCGAGTTCCACTGGGGAAATTGTTTTTTTGCATGTTATTTAAAGGAACTCGAGTTTTTTAAACTCGAGTTCCTCTGTGTATTTTTTTTTTTTCGTTTGGGCAACTCCTTTGTGTATTTTTTTTCGTTTTTTTTTTTTCAAGAAAACATAATGCACTTTACAGTCAATTTATTATATAACGCAACATATTTTATAAATAATGTAATGCTTGACTAATACGCAAGAAACTAATCCGCAAGATTACATAATACAGAGGTTTTACTTCTATGATCAAGTCGTAAACTCAGCTTGACTTCATTGAAATTTAGGGCACATAATACCATTGAAGAAGTCCTGCCTTCGCATGATCTGAACCGTGAAATTGAACAGAATCTAGGTATAATAATTCAAGCTTGATTTCTTCTTTGCATGTACCTGAATGATACCTTCATTAAAGTCCTCATGGTTCACTTGAAATTGACAAAACCAACACTGTGATCAATACTTGTTCGCATGCAAGGGCCGAATTAAAAAAATTTATCAGATTTGCGACAAGTTGCAGAAATCCTGGAGAATGCACACCTCATACGCATCACGGCGAAGGGCTACCATGCCTGCTTCCACACAAACAGCTTTTAGTTGTGCCCCATTGAAATCATCAGTGGAGCGGGCTTTTAGTTTTTTAAACTCAAGTTCCTCTGTGTATTTTTTTTTTTCGTTTGGGCAACTCCTCTGTGTATTTTTTTTCGTTTTTTTTTTTCAAGAAAACATAATGCACTTTACAGTCAATTTATTATATAACGCAACATATTTTATAAATAATGTAATGCTTGACTAATACGCAAGAAACTAATCCGCAAGATTACACAATACAGAGGTTTTACTTCTATGATCAAGTCGTAAACTCAGCTTGACTTCATTGAAATTTAGGGCACATAATACCATTGAAGAAGTCCTGCCTTCGCATGATCTGGACCGTGAAATTGAACAGAATCTAGGCATAATAATTCAAGCTTGATTTCTTCTTTGCATGTACCTGAATGATACCTTCATTAAAGTCCTCATGGTTCACCTGAAATTGACAAAACCAACACTGTGATCAATACTTGTTCTCATGCAAGGCCCGACTTAAAAGAATTTGTCAGATTTGCGACAAGTTGCAGAAATCCTGGAGAATGCACACCTCAGACGCATCACGGCGAAGGGCTAGCACGCCTGCTTCCACACAAACAGCTTTTAGTTGTGCCCCATTGAAATCATCAGTGGAGCGGGCCAATTCTTCAAAAATTAAATCTCAAATATTTTATTTTTGACGACATGAGACTTTACTAATTGAGTTAACTAAAACCCACTTATAGTAAAGTTAAGAGTTTTTTTTTTTTTCAAAAAAAAAAAAAAAAGTTAGGAGTTTTCTAATTAGCTTGTATTTATTATAATGGATTTTTTTTTTTTTTCAAACAACTTCATTAAAAGTTGCAGTTTCTAACTGTCAATTTTTTCCCCAAAAAAAAAAAAAAAAGTTAGGAGTTTTCTAATTAGCTTGTATTTATTATAATGGATTTTTTTTTTTTTTTTCAAACAACTTGATTAAAAGTTGCAGTTTCTAACTGTCAATTTTTTTCCCATCTCGCCAAATCAACTTCATAAGAGCTTAATTGGCACATCCTAATGCACAAAGTACTTGGATGCACAAAGTACTTAGAGATCTAGAAGGAAAATGATTTGAGCTGTGGAGTAAGTAACATATCAAGATATTAAATTTTATAAAGATGTGATGTAAAACTCAAGTTTACAGAGTCCAAATCTTCTGTCCCATTTTTCCTGCTCCACTTTATACTCCACCAATAAATACTTGACATGTGTTTATCTAATTAATAATTGTAGTATTAATAAGTCAATAATGATAGTATTTAATTAATTAGGTAAACACATGGCAAGCATTTATTGGTGGAGTATAAAGTGGTGCAGGAAAAATGGGACAGAAGATTTGGACTCAAGTTTACACCCTTTACTCTCAATATGCCACGTCATAATATCACATATTAAAGAACAGACATGTTAAAGAATACAGAACCTGTTACTTAGTTCCTCCGATTGCAGACAACAGAAACTATGTCACCCTCAGCTGTAAGGTCTTAGGTCCCAAGTTCCAAAAATCTCCTCTTCCCTCCAACGCAAACCTCTACTCCAACACAAACCATGTCACCCTCAGCTATAACTCATGGGATTACTATTTCGCAACTGCCCCATGGGTTGAACCAAATACAATAGGGTACAAATTTAATTCTTTATAAGAAGTGGGCATTAAATTAGATGAAACTTCATAGAAATCGAAATTCTTGATCAATGGAGGAACAATATCACCATTTTTGTTCAATAAAATACCATAGTGGCGGATGATTGACTCATTCCATACTAGAAAGAACACGGATTCCTATTTCTCAACAATATCCCACAATCAAGACCAAAAAATCCGAGATTGGATCAAGAATTATGTACAAAAAAATATTCAAATATCCTCATTCTTTCTCAATTACGTTTTATACATTATCAGAACACCAATAACCAAGCCTTAGTCCCAACTTTTTGGGATCGGTTACGTTTTATACATTACTCATTACTAAAAAGCAAACATGTAACCTTGTGATACCATGAAGAATGCATTTGTATAATGGCATGCGGCCACTGACCAAGGAGCCAAAATAAATAATTATAGAACATTTAACAAGGAAAAAAAGAATAAGACTCAGAAAACTACTGGCTATTCCAAGGAATTAATCAGATCTCTAAAATTGAAAACCACCCAATCGGCTTTTGCTGCAACAGCCTCTCGTTGTTGGACACCAGCATAACAAATAAACAAGTCTGCACCTCCTGGTTTACGAGCCTATATATAGAAACAAAACAAATTAAAAAGAAAAGAAAATCCACGTTGGATAGGAAACTCTTAACAAAAAAATCACATTAACAGACAGCCATAGAAGAGTGGAGGACAGAACTGGTAAATGACTATCTTGTGGGAACCAATATAAGGGTTTGGCCAATCATATAAAGCACGCCAACTTGATGGAGAGGCCATCGTAGGTTTTTAGTTTCTCTTTTTCTTCCTCTCCAACCATTGGAGCAGTCTATGTTAACACAACTTTTATTTAGCATTCAACTCAAAATCTAATAGTTAAAGGTAAGTTGAGGATGGAAAACATTTCATTGAGTATATGTATGTTGAAATGTGACAACTTGTGGAACATAAACATCAGTTGCTTCAGCAGTTTTCTAATGGAAATCTGCCACAAGTAGACGATTGAAGTTTGTATGAATTTACTTACCTCAAGATCAGTTGCACCATCCCCAATCATGACTAATGCCTTGTATCCATGAGCCTGGAGAACCAAATCCATTAGCTTCACAAGCAACATGCTTAACAACCAAAAATTAAACAAACAGCTAAAAGACTTACCTTCCTTATCTGTTGAACTGCAGTGGCTTTTCCTCCACTCCTTGAAGTAGGCTCCTTGGTGTCAAAGCCCACAAACTCCCCAGAACTTCCAAATAGAAGTTGATTGGCAAATATGTTTTCAGGTGGAATCCCGAGGATCGATGCAACAGGCTTCAAAGGAAGAAGATTAATTAGTACTTGCAAAGAGTAGATTGATGTTCAACTAATTCTCCAATTTAAAACTGAAATAGATGGTCTATGCTGGATCTCACATAAACAAGACACTTTATTAGTCCTACTATCACTACAGAAATATCAAATCATTAAAAATACACACACACATTAACCTTCTAAGCATTTGAAGTGTAAGGTATAAAAGGAAGGAATTATTACATGAACAATCCATATAGTTCTTTGCTTTGATAATCTCTGATAGATTATCCTTAGCATACAATATGTAAATTAACAAAGCTTTTTCTAAGTGCTATCATTTTTTTTTTCAATTTTGGTCCCAAGGACAGGGAGAAAGGGATATTTTGAACTAGTGACCTCCGCTTCTATAGGTAGTCTCCAATTGCTATCATCAATTAAAGCTTTTCCTATTTAATGAGTCCAGCAAGCTCCTTGACTCAGTTGGATCTCATGTCATATTAGTTCCACCAAACAGTGGTTCAACACAGTTATAAGAACATTACACGTTCCAATTTCCTACAAGTGACTACTCTCAATCACTATCCAGCAAAATGAAGTAATTGTGTCACCACCTGTTTTTTCTTAAAAATGCATGCATGTGTGTGTGTGTGCCTGCCTGTGCCCCGTGCGCACGTATACTTGTTTTTATTCTTCAAGGAATGCTTCTACAGAAAACAAAACTACCAACAGACACACATTAGTCATTCCATTATTTGACAGCATACATTGATCATTTGACGAAAGCCTCCAGAGATCAGGTAAACGGTGGTATTATTAGCCCTCAGCTTCTTGACTAACTCTTCTATGCCAGGAGAAAGAGTACATATCAAAAAGTAACATTAGTGAATATCATTCAATTAAAATTTAAATCAATATTCTGTTAATTTAAATATATACTACATAAATCATGTAAACTCAAGTTTGGAATAGAATGAAGCAAACTATATTTACGAAGCTTTATTGTTGTTCACCATCAAAACCAAACGGTTAATTCATTTTCTAATATTTAAAGATTTCCCCTCATATACAGAGATCAAAGTTTTGATTTGATGGCATGACCAAATATAGTTGTACTAACAGTTGAAACATAATAGCATCCACTATGTTGACAAGCCTTAGATCTGCCACTTCAAAATTCCCATGCTTCATTCTCATACCGGTTAAACACTTATTCTGATGAAAGTCGCAATTATACTCAATATTAATAACTTACAAATGGGAAAATTTTCAAAAATAATGATACAAGAAGTACAAAACTTGCATCAGGTGGCCTAATAAACATTATTTGACATGGTTAGTAGGTGGATTGTTGCAAGAAATAGTTTATTTATTAAAATGATGACTCTAAAAGTCTCTTTCATTATGATTTGATAACCTGATCCACAAAGATGCAAACATGGAATTAACTTTGATGCCACCATGCAGTCAAACTACACTAAAGATATGACACACATTAAGAATTGAAAATATTTGTAAAGTTTTAAGAGGTCACAACATTTCACCTTGTGTTCCTGATCCATTCATGAGCAAAAGAAGTATATGTTCATCCAATTGAAACAGATCCTAAAATATTTTGCACGATCTTGTAGAAATATAAAATAAAACATTATCATGACTTTAGCCATGCAGATACCTATAACACAGTGGACGATTTTTAAAATAGCTACCTGGAATAGAAAATGAAAAGTTTAACTGTAGTAAAAATAAAAGAAAACAACAGCCTATGCAATCAGGTAACATGATAAGTAAAGTTGATAAAGGAACATACTCTACTCCAGAAAATGATGCACCTATTAATGCACTAAAGAGAAGCTTTGCTATCTCAAAGAAATTGGACAGTGCTTCATGTTTTATAAGATTTGGTGCCAGCAAACTGTGGTTTTGGTGACACCTGAAGCATCCTGTCTTTTAGAATTAACATCCATTTTCAATATATATTTTGAGATGTAGGACAATATAAATCATATATCTCTATTGGTAAGATGGCAATGTTTCTATGGTTGTCTTCAAGTGTCAATGCAGAAATTCAATATTTTACCAAACTATCCAGCCCACCCATATTAAGCAAACAAGTCAAAACATTCTCAAAATAATGTAGGAAGCCCACATACCTTGGGGGCTTCTTTTCAAGAAAGTCCTGTACTTGGGAAAGGGAAGGATTAAATAAAGATAATCTGGCAGCCAAGGCCTCCTCAAAAGGAACAGAGCCACTCATTGCCCTAGCAATATCGAAACACAAAATCAATAATAGAGACTAATACCATACCAATTCAAGAGTTCTAAGTAATGTGAGACATCAAACCTAGAAGTCCATTCCGCAACAGCCTTTCCAGCTCCACAAAATTCCGCAAGTTCATCAATGGCCTCATCTAGGCACACCGTACTATCAACATCAAAGCACACCGCATTGGCATTTCTCCATAACTCAAGAACCTCTACAAATTTAAGATCACAACCATCAACCACAGAAACATTATTCTAAATTATCGAAATTAGCATTGAAAAACTAAATAGTGAATATTTCAAGAGTCGAATGATTTGTTATCATAAGCTCTAAAGTTCATGTCTACATAAGCAAACTCCAATCTTTGGACGTAAATTTCAACACTCAAGTGATAGGTCAATTCACTATTTTCTTGTACTTAATAAGAAATCCAACTGAAAAGAAGGAATTAACCAAGTTAAATATTAGACTCAACTAAATAAAAAAGTACTTAAGTTTGAATTAAACCCATGTTTCTGTCAAACTTGAAAATTGCAGATACAAGGAAACATTGAATGCCAACCTTTTGATGGTAGAGTGTTATCGAAGGGGCCCAACTTAGCAGCTTCCAACGGTTGAACGGAAGCAGCAATTAAGTTCAATGATGTAGGTGATTTGCTCATCCCAATTAGACTGAGATTGAATTTTTTCGTATATAAGTCTATTTTTTCTTTGATAATTCAATAGTTGGAGTAGGAAGATTTAAACCCTAAATGTATTTAGTGATAATATTAAACCCTCTGCATGCATTTACCTCTTCTTTATAGAGCTGCTTTTGCATTTGGTTATAAGCCATTACTGCTAAAGCGGCATGAATGGACTCCAGGGCACAAAAGATTGATGCAACTATATCCGAATCTGACTGGAAAATTGCAAAAAAAAAAAATCATTAAGAAAAGCAGAGCAAATACCAGAACTATTTGGCATCAAATCTCAGTATCATAACATATAACAATAAACCATGTATTGGAAAACAATACTCCATTTTATCTACAACCAAGTAGTAGTTATTTCAAAGAAAAATCCAAAAATAACAAGTTAGTAAGCTATAGTTAACAGCTTTGTACAAAAATTTCAAAATCATAAGAGAAATGGAAATCAATAATAAAGTAAGTTGGAGAGAAATACAATTCAAGTAGCATAGCTTAAGTCCTTTTTTTCTATGCATTGATAATTGGGGTTGGGGGGATTTGAAACCTGGATGTCTTCATTGGAAATACCAAGAGATGCCAATTGAGCTACAAGGCTCTTGGCGAAGCATAACTTAAGTCCTACAGGGCCCACAAATAGGAAAGTAGAGATAATAGTAGCTCAAAAGGTTGGGATATCAAAAAGAATGCCACATATCTGATAGCATAGCTAGGCTAAGGGCACAAATGGATTGAAATACCATTATGTGGGGGAAGAAGTAGAAACAATAATCAACCTTCCAAAAAAACAAAGGAATTGGTAATGCAATCACATCTAGGACCAGTCAAGTCATAAAAATATAAGATAGGCCAATCAAAGAAAGTTTTATATACATATATATATATATATATATGTATATATATTATCTAAATTTATTAATAATTTAGTTGGTTTTTATGTAAATGACTGATGTCCAAAAAAAAATTGCATAACCCAGCAAATAAACAGAAATGAACTAGAACTCTAAAATACATAGGAAAAAGAGGATTTGAAAAGGTTAGTTCCAGATTTACAGCCAATGATATGTTAAAAGTACCATGTTCCCATGATCAACTAGAAGCAACACAATGCACCAGTATGGACTAAGTTGTTAAGCAACCAAGACTATCACCTTCCCAGCTAAGGTGGAAAAATTAGAAAACATCAATATATTGGGAGGAACTTGTGCTTATAATTTTATTAGCTGCGAAGCATTAGTTCCAACGCAAAACAATAAAGAAAGTGAGGCAAAACTAAACATGGGAAATTAGCAGTAACAACTAAACATCATGACTTGCAAAAAGTATGATATAAGGATGCATGGGAAATACATACACTACGCAGAACAGAAACATAATGGCGACAAGCTTACATGCTCGTATTCATCAATGGTCAAGCCTTCCGCTCGATGTATTTGATGATCAAGAACCCTTAAAAGCCTAACAAGAATATCTACCGGAACCAAATGTAGAAGTTTCTTTGCACGGATAGACATTATTTCGTTTATTAGCATCCTAAGATCAGAAAGAGGCACTGCTAACCACTCTGCTTCATCCCGATCATCACTAAGAATTTCAGCTCTACCACAGAAGTCCTCCAACAACTCACAAAAGTTTCCAATGGTGGCGACTGAACAAAGATATAGAGCAAAATATTCTCATACATACCAAAGAAATGAAAGAACAATTGAAGACAATACTAAAAGCAGAAAGCCAGAAAAATCAACCTTGAAGCTCAGCAGGATCTGGTCCAACCGATGATGAGAAATCATCGCTACTTTTCTTCTTTACTTTTGGTTTTCTAGAAGATGATGTCGATACGTTCTGCAATTCCATCTTCAAGATCAGCAAAAAAATACAACTCAATCATCAATTTCTAAAACCAAACTCAGACATACATTAGCTACAACATAGTCAGGTTGATAATTGTGAGTTGCCCCGTAGTCTCTTTGAGCTTTACTTGTAATATGTATGCTTTGCTCAATGGACTTCTTTTCAGGTACTGTACTGGTAGAGATTGGCTCATTAATAGGACCTGAGAAACTTGAACAATGCAATAAACAATAAGCACAGCAACAGTAAATTTAAATACGAAATAACCATATCAGCACAAAGAAAAAGATTTATTTATTGGTACTTACACTCCAAGAAAAATGATCTCTTGAAAAATGAAAGTATAATTTATTAGTAAAAAGCAAAAGATTCAGCAACTCTCTCTCTCTCTTGGGTAGCTCTATTTCATCCCTTTCATTCTTTTTTTTTCCCCCTTCCACTCTAACCTCTCAAGCAGGCTCTTTTTCATCTTTCCTTATTTTCCTCTCACTCCGTTCTCTGTATCAACTCTTTATCTCCTCATCAATTTTTAGATAAATTAATAATAATCATAACTATCAATCATGTAATCTTCTAGGCTTTAGCTTTGATAGTTTTTTTTTTTAAAGCTTGTTTTAAATCCTAAGATTAGATTAATTAATAGACTTAATTTTTTCATGCAACAAATGTTAAAAACACTTGACTATAATATTTGAACATTAGATTGAATTTACTATGACATATATCACACGTGCACCGTCCATAACACAGTAATTTGCTGCATGCATCTTTAACAAACCTCTTTTTCAAGGTTCACCAGTTTTGCGTTTTTTAACCCTCGTGTAATATTTGGGCGGGGGAGGAGGCTGCGGGGCATCAGCCTTAGGCTCATCAGCATGCTGCAAAAACATTAGGTGCATACAATCAATATTCGGTGTAATGATAAGAGTAAATAGAATATTACAAAATAGGCGTAAACATCGTAATTAATGTTATCGTACCATAGAGCTGCCTTTGTGTCCTATTTTGTGTCCACCTGTCCCACAAGTGGGTGCTCTTCTAGCACGTTGCGGTCTACCTCGTGGGGGTGACGGCTGATGAGGGAGATGCTCGTCCGGTACATCAATATCTGACTGTAGCGTGTCAATCCCAGCCGGAGGTCCTAGAGGGTCGGATGAGGATGAGGTAGGTGGGTAATGATGCTCTATGTACAGGCCAGGAGTAGGGATGATTGGCGTGGGTTCAGTACGGGGTGGGTCCATGGGCAAAGTGAGTACAGTAGAGCTGGTGGGTGTCTCAAGGTGCATAGGAGGGGTCATGGGACTGGGCTGCAAAGGTGGGGTGAGTGAAGGGACCTCAGCCTGAGGAGATATGTCTACCATGGGTGGAGGGACCTCAGACTGAGGAGATGCAACTAGGATGGGTGGAAGGACCTCAGGCTGGGGAGATGCGTGCATGATGGGAGCAGATATCTCAGGACTACTTACAACCTGAGGGGTTGTTGCACACTGTCCACGGCCCCTAATTGCACTTGGGCTTGGGCTTGCTGTAACTGGCCGACCACGGCCCATAGCTGCAGTTGTGATTGGGCTTACTGTAGTAGGCCGACCACGGCCCCTCGCTGCACTTGTGCTTGGGTTTGCTGTGGCAGGCCGACCACGACCCCTAGCTGCGCTTGTGCTTTGGCTTGCAGTACCACGCCGACCATGGCTCAATGTACTTGCGGGTGTTGCACTTGTGCTTGGGGTTGCAGTAGCTGCTGATTCAGTCTCATGCCCATTGTTTGCCTGCCCATTTGCTGCAAGACCACCACCAAGCCCAGCCACATTATTTAGGACGCGCCTGACATGGTTGTGAGCTACGCTGCCTGCAGGAAGCATCTCCAACAACGCTAAATGGCTTTCAATCTGAAACGGATTTGACACATGTATCAATTACAAAATGGATAATATAGTACTTATGCATCTACTCAAATACTCAACTAAGAACAAAAAGCATATGTTGTATTAGAATACTATATGTAACAGAAAGTGTTTAACTGGATGTCAGTCAGATGAAACCAAATGTGCAGGAAAAAAGAAATCAATTGATTCTACATTCGTAAAACAAAGCAGGCAATAAAATCTAATTAGAAGACATTACCATTATATCTAACTTAGCGCTGTTGCGGTCGATATACTTTCGAGTGACCGGACGGTACCACTTGTAATAGTCATGATTGCGGGGCATCTCACTAGGATTAGGGGGTGCACGGCAAAGTTGTTGTCGTCTCATATTCCAAGAAATGATATACGGTTCATGCTCCTCCCTCCAATTCTTTTCCACCTTCCCACGCAAGTCAATTCTATGCAGTCTATCATTGTACACAACATTTTCGGGTTGCTCCTGCGCCAACCCAAACTGTCGAAGGACACGGTCTGGGTGGTGATGCTCTACTATGCAAAAACAGACAAGTGGCACCCTTGCCGTCCACGTATCCCTCCCTGCAGTGCAAAAGTCAGGAAGGTGGCGAAAGTCTGCCTCATATGGCTGCCACATAATCTACAATAGAAACAAAAAACAATTATCATAACATTTTCAAATGTGAAACAAGGGAGAATACATAGATAAAGGAAAAAACCATAAAAAAAAAAAAGCACAATACTTAAAAGGATGAAAATTAACATAACGAAATAGAATTTTAGATTTTTATTACCTGATCCGGCTGCATTCTAACTAACTGCTCGCGATAGTGGATCAAGGCCGTGTTGGATGGCCTACTCTTTGGGCTTGGCACCCGCACCCACCTACAGTTACGAGCAAATAATATAAGATAAAATAATACAACTTAGTTATTAAGAAGAGTACATTGCATAACAGCAGATATCAAGAAAAAACTTACTTAAATGCAAGTGGAGCATTTGGCCATGGGCCATAATCACATCCAGGTGCGGGCTCTATCCTCAGGCATAAGAATGGCAACCTTGCCCATGCCCAATACTGGACCAAGGTGCACGCCCCACCAATCTGCGATGCCCCTTTCTGGCTTGCCCGACACAACTCTCTATACAACCAGGCCAGGCAACCACTACCCCAACTATACTGTGGCGGATCACGAAGGTTCCGCAGGAACGCCAAGAACATGAGATGCACCCTATCTCCCGACTTGTCCATGAAAAGCTTATCTCCTAGCAGTGCTAAAATATAACACCGGGCATACTGGTGTATTTGCATCTCCGTTGCGTCATGAGGCAGTGGCGCTGCAATGGCCTCAACAAGGCGACTAATGTGAATTCTTTGCCCCACCAAAGTTTTGCCGTCATTCGCGGGAGTAAAACCAAGCAACTCCGTGCACAACGGACTCCAATCCCCATCCGCCACACTAGTCGGCCCAACCAAGACCTCACCCTCTATAGGAAGTCCGAAAATGACCTCCACATCTTGTAGGGTGATTGACATCTCACCATGTGGAAGATGGAATGTATGAGTTTCCGGCCGCCATCGCTCAACTAGTGCCGATATTAGGCAATTATCTATTTCTCTTGAAGGGGCCCTAAATAATCCTTCCAGTCTTAGCAACTTGATGATGTCAATCACCCGATTATCTCGCATCTGAATAGTGGCCATCTCCTTTGTGCGACCACGGCACGTCAGTGGACCCATGTCCTGCAAAATCGATAACAATTATAACGGTTTTTAGTACTGGATATACAACTTTCAAAAAACTTGTTAACTAAACGTCAAAGACAACGTAAAAATTAAAGCAGCTATTAGAAGTAGATATTTCACCTCGCCATTCCAAATATCCTCTGATCGATGATATGGCTGTCGTGTCAACAATGACTGATCAAGCGGACCAGGGCGCACAATGTCTAGCTCCTCATCGATTAGAGGGTCCATACTACAAAGAGTACTACTGTGAGATCATTAACAGAAAATTTGAAGTGAAAAGAAAGAGTTACAAAAACAATCAACAATTCATTCGCACCCCAATAGAAAGAATTATTTGCAGGTGAGTCAGAAGTTTTTCCACAAATTTTTGTAGATTTGGTTAGGTTCAAAATAATACTGCCTATTTTCGAATTTTTTTCCATTTAACAATAAATATAAAAAAATTTAGTTAGTTGTCATTTTTGAGAAGAAAATTGAAAATTAGCATCCCGAGTGTTTAAAACTCGAGTTTTTAAGTCTCGATTTGTAAACGGATGGGTCTGATTTGGAAAACAATTAATGTCGAAATCGAGTGTTAAACACTCGAGTTCCGGAAAACGCCGCTATAGGGCTTAAAAACGCCACTATAGGGCTCTTGTATGACACTCAAGAAAAAATTTTGCAAGAAACGCCGCTATAGGGCTTTAAAACGTCATTGTAGAGCTTAAAAACGTCACTATAGGGCTTCCTGAACCTGGTATGGCACTCATAAAAAACATTTTGCAGAAAAACGCCGCTATATGGCTTTAAAACGTCACTATAAGATTGGTTTTATTGCAAAAAATGTAGAAAATATGTAGCAAATAAAATTATCTTCGCAGTTATTTTAATGGTAAATGATAGCCAATATATTCAATTTAGGAGGGACTAAATCACATCAGAGTATCAGACCTTTATTAGTAACAAAAAATGATTCTATACAAATACCAACTTACCAAGATATAGAGCATTATATTTAATCAAAGCTATAATAATTGCAGATGAATCAGAGAGTCCAGAATAAATTATAAACAACAAACTAGAGAACTTTAATGAGGACTTGTATCTCAACTCTTTTGTAAAGTTAAAAACACTCTTTTTATATTTGCCCGTTTTTCCCTTTATTTCCATAACAATAAAAATTTTAGTAACAACACATCAAGTATACAAAAGCTACTGCCAAAATTATTAGTGGAACATAATAGATCCAGAATTTTAAAAATAAAATGATGAAGGGACTACCTAAAGTAGTTATTCAGTCATACACAATATCAAGGATAAAGAACAACCACCTAGGCGTGCTACAATCTGAAGAGTTTCATAATCAAGAACATCATGCTATCCCTAAATTCAAACAATTTGTTAGAGTTGGATTATAGGGACCAACCTTTTGTGTATAAATGGGTCTTCAACCATTTAAATCACACAGAAATTAACAAAAACATCCCTTGGACACAATTTAGAAGATAAAAAATACATTAACAAAAATAAATGATTAATGCTCAGAAACTGATATGATGCTTTGGGTTCCGAAATGAAAAGGAGCCTTTAAGGGACTAGCTGTTAGTGTTGGGGCTCTACCAGCACAACGACAATTCCAAGATAGGATTCTCATGGTGCGGAGGGATAAAACAATTACAAGAACAACCACCAGCCATAACTCAGTAACTTCAAACTGAAGAAACTCTTTAACTAGAGCCCTCCAAAGTCTACACATACAGCCTACCAACAAGAACAACCACCATCCATAATTCTATAATCCAATCACCAATCTACTCCAATAAACATTCACTCTTGACAACCACAAACCAAACGCCCTACGAAATCTACAACATAACCCAACACCAAAATTCTACAGCAAAATACAATCACCTGCCAACATCAACAAAACTACCAACCAAAACTCAGAAAGTAAGATAAAGCTGGAAAAGAGCTTACGGATCGAATCCACAGGTCGAGGATGACCTGCTGACTGGGCAGAGTAAACCCAAACCGGGTGGAGCGAAACCCACAGATAGGGAAGGAAAAAGCCCCACAAAACTTTAGTTATTTTGGACGTTTCGAAAATATTTTGATTATTCTAAACTTTTTTGGGAGGTATTTTAGTTATTTTGATTAATTTAGGGGTTTACTTTGGTCATTTCAATGGTTTAATGCTATTTTGATCATTTGGAAGATTTTGGGATATTTAGATTATTTTACAAAGGTATTTTGATCATTTTAGTGATTTTGGTGGTATTTGGGTAATTTAGTGGGTTTGGAGTATTTTGGTCATTTTAGTAATTTTGGAAGTATTTTAATCATTTTCGTAATTTCAGTGGGATTTAGTAATTTAGTAGACTTAAGGTGGTTTAGTCATTTTAGTAGTTTTTCGAGTATTTTAATTATTTTAGTAGTTTTGGAGGTACTTTTTGTCATTTTAAAAGTCTTCATGGGTATTTTAATAGTTTTGGGGTTTTCAGTTATTTTGAAGGTTTCTCGAACCCGGCTGTGACCTCTCGGTCGTGTTGCTGATTCAAAAGTCATAACAATTGTTGTAGCTTTAACCTATATGACTTTTTGTCACAGTAAGATGCAAACTGATTGGTCTGCTTGCTAAGCATCCCTTCCAGCCTAACTTCGTCCCTTCATGGTCAAAGACACACAACTAACATTTTGTTTTCATCTCATAAAGTGTTATATCTCATTAAAATGAGTAAGTTTTTCGGATTCTTTCTGAACTAATTATATAAAAAAGGCTAGATAGTTTTTTTTTTTTCCAAGTTAAACTATGAAATAGTTATAATTTAATCAGTCTATAAATTTAACAAAAACTGACATAAATTGAAAGAGTTCGGTTACATTCAAAGAAGAGCGAAAAGATGAATTTTGGGCTATAAGTACCAAGACAATGTCCTCAGTTAAATTTGGACAAAACTAAGCTTAATAGTCCTTCACATGGTCTATAAATAATCCAATTGCAAAATGTTTTCTTGTGCCAAACAATTAGGCCAAAATTGGTAAATGTCCCTTTCACACAAACTTTATAGCATTTTGCTTCCTTTCCCAAATTAATTAGGAAAATATCCTTGTTTTGAAACTCGATTTTCTAAAAATCGAGTTCCAAATATAAAACTTAATTTTTCGAACATCTAGACTTAGAGAAATTTTTTTTTTTTTTTTTTTTTTTTTTTTTCGGTTCGCTATAACTTGATTGTCCAAAAATCAAGTTTTAAATTAAAACTCGATTTTTAAAAAATCGAGTTTCAAAACAAAGGCATTTCCCTAATTAGATTAGGAAAATGAGCAAAATAATAGAAAGATTGTGTAAAATGGACATTTGCCAATTTTCTCCCAAACAATTAAGACAAATGCCGTGAATTACTTCAGATTAAGAAAGTGGGGCAAGAAGTGCTTTGAAACCTTGCCTTCCACTAGAAATCGGGCTGTCTTAATATGGTTATTAATTTTAATCTTAGGACATGCGTTGAGAGTGATGATAAACATGTTTTGGAAACAGTTGATAACAATAATAGGCCACAAGGCAGAAACGTGGTGGTTCTACAAGGCCAAAAAAAAAATCCTCTTTTCTTCTTTCTTGTCAGTAAAAAAATTTATCAGTCAGTGAGGCACATAAACTATAGAACAGACCTTGCCCATCACAAGCTACAAACTAAAATGATCAACACTAAACCGCTGCACTTGTACCTTACCTGTCATACATTCTTCAGAATAGCCAATTGTCAAACAGAAAAATTAAACATTACAACAGATTCATACCATATCTAATGGTACCACTATCAGTGTGTTCATTTTTTTTCCCTTATGGATTTGAACTCATCATCCAGTAATTTTTTTCATTGACTCCAATCTCCAGTATTTTTTTCTTATTATTGAACAGAAGAAAGTCTACTCTAGCTTTTTAAAGAATTACACAGAAAATGGATAGCAAAATAGCTCATAATATAATTATTGAAAATTAAAGATAAATTATAAGATCAAAAGGCGCAGGTGGGTGGGGGTGATTTAACGGAAGCCTAAAAGGAGAAATTTAAATCATCAATCTGCAAGGTCACCTCGCATTGACAATTGATTTCATTTGTTCTTCTTGTGGACTTAGTTCTTTCTCACTTGTATTGACTTAGTTCTACAGGTTCTTGCAGATAAAAACTACTGTCATTGCCAAAACATAACCATCTTCTCAGAACATCAATGAAAAAAACACACAACAAAAAAAACCAAAAAAGATCCGAAATTGAAAAACGAAAAACCCTAGAGAGAGAGAGAGAGGGGCATCTAAGGAGCAAAAATGACAAAGTATTGAGAAGAAATAGAGAGTACCTTCAGCACGGTGGGCTACGAACGGCGAACGGCGAAAGGCGAAAGGCGAAGCGGCGAACGGCGAACGGCGAAAGGCGAAAGGCGAAGCGGCGAACGGCGAACGGCGAAAGGCGAAAGGCGAAAGGCGAAAGGCGAAGCGGCGAACGGCGAACGGCGAACGGCGAAACCAACGGCACAGTGGGCTACGAATGCTTGAGAGTGAATGAGTGAGTGCGTTTGAAAGGGAGTTTGAGAGGGAGTTTGAGAGGGCTGAGCGAAATGGCGTTGGAGTGAGCGAGTGAGTGAGTGAGTGTTTTGTTTGAAATTTTCTGTATTAAGCTATAGAAATCGAGTCTTATAAACTCGATTTCTACGTGGCTCCACGTGGAAATTTGGTCCAGGAAAGGCAGCAGAAAAACATGGAAATCGAGTTTTAGAAACTCGAGTTCTAATTGAATCTCGAGTTTCTAAAACTCGAGATGCTAATTTTACAGATACTTCCCAATCCGGGCAGCTAACGAAATTGTTGAAATGTTTTAGTTATTTGGCAAGGGAGTTCGGGCATATTTGGTTTGTCTTTGAAAATTCCTGGTTATGTATTGTACAAGGTATATATGCTTTAAACATTATGTCCTTAATACTTGTGTGGTCTTGTTTAATGGTGACGTTGTGGGTGCCAATGTTTTCAGTTTTAATAGTTTTGTTGATTATTACCATACGAAATATGGTTCATTTCGAAATGCTTACTTCATTTTTAAACTGTTGAGAACACAATGCTACTGAAGGAAACAGAGTTGGCACTGTGACGAGTATTTCTTGTACATTTGTATCATAAAAGTATTGTACTACGGTGCGCATGTAACTTGCTAAAAGCTTACTCTGTGGGAATACAATTGATTATTGCAGGACCTTGTGTATGCTTCCGAAGGCAGCTCAGGTTCATCTGTACGAACTATTTATGTACGGAGTGGTATGTCATTTCACTTTGCACTAAAAAGAATAGAACACTAGGTTAGTTGTTTGTATCTTTCCTTTTTTTTTTCCAGTCAGTGAATGTATGGATCCTTGGTACCTCGTTCTTTCTATTAAAACACAGATTTGGTGCTTTTCCAAGTGGCCTGTACTCTACTTTAAAATGTTCTCGTGGAATAGAAATGATTTTGGGACAAGTGGCACAATCCTAGGACTATTTTCTAGATCTGCTTTGCCTAATTTCTAAAAGAAATCATTTACTTTGATGACAGATAGAATATATATGAATACAATGTTTCTTCCTATAAATGTCCAAGGCAATCCAATTTGATAGTTTAAAATCAATTTTCAGCTCATAAAAGCACTCATCTGTTAAAAGTGGTAATCTATATTTTGCCAAAGGCAATCCAATTTGATTTCTCTCTCTCTATAGCCCATACAACACTAAAGAATAAAAAGGACAAGGAACAGAAAAAAGAAAAAAAAAATGCTCATAGAATGTTATTGTTAGGAGGAGCTAAACATCAAGAAGGTGAAATGACAAAGTTCTTGCCCTTTTACAGTGTCAAGGCTCATTTTACTAGGACCTGTTGCTTGTGACATGACTGGAGTGTCATCCATATCCAGGACCCTCTTGAATCTATCCTTCGAGTTGGCATAGACCACCTTACTTCTCACTTTTGATGTATCAAGGTGACCTGAAAAACAAAGAGAGTCAACTTTCATAGGCAACATCGCATAGCAAATTGTATTGCTCCCTTAAAACATGAATAGAGATTGGCCTGGTGTTCTAATATTGTGCAGGGGCCTTGAGGGGTATGCCTTTGGAAGGGTATAAGGAAGGTTGGGATACTTTTCACCGTTTTGTTAGTTTGAAGGTGGGGGATGGATCTTCTATCAGATTCTAGCTTGATTAAAGGGGAATTTCCCTAAGTTGTATGGCATGGCACATAATAAAGAGGCGTCAGTGGCAGAGTTAATTTCCTTTTCTTTGGATAGCTATCATTGGAACATTAGCTTTACTCGGTTGGGTCAAGACTTGGAGTTAAAGTCTATTGCTTCCTTTATGGATTTACTTTATTCTGGAGTGTGGAAAGGGGACGGGGTGGATAAGTTGTGCTGGAAACTGTCTTCTGTAGGAGTTTATGATGTGCAATCTTACTACAAAGTCTTACGATCCCCTTCTCATATGTCTTTTCCTTGGAAGACGGTGTGGAAACCAAACTTGCCAACAAAGATTATTTCTTTCATTTGGACGGCGGCATTGGGTCTTATTTTAACAAATGACAATTTGCAAAAACGTTGGCTTCTTGTTATTAACTGGTGCTGTATGTGTAAGAGGGCTGGGGAGACTACTAATCACTTACTTTTATGTTGCCCGGTATCTAGAGAGTTGTGGTGCATGGTGTTCACTCTTTTTGGGGTACATTTGGTTACGCCCAGTGGTGTAATGGAGCTTTTATCTAGCTGACCTGGTAAGTTCAGCAAACATAGAAATGGGGTTGTTTGGAACATTATTCCTCATTGTTTAATGTGTGGCATTTGGCGGGAGAGGAATGCTCGAATTTTTGAAGGAACTGAAAGTTCAACTCAAGACCTGAAACTAGCTTTTTTCCATACTTTGCTTGGGTGGACAACGGCTTCAGGTGTTTCCACTTTTAATTTCTTACCTACTTTGCTTGATAGTTGTACCTGTCATGTATCTTAGTTTACCTCAGCACACTTCCTGTGTGCTTTGGCTTTTTGTAGTTTATCATTTTCTTTCAGTGAAGTTTTATTATTTAAAAAAAAAAAAAAAAAATCTCCATCAGGAGAATTTCATCATTTACAGATGCATTAGCTATCTTTGACCCGTATTCAACTGGGAACAATAACCCTTCAAATGCAAGTCACAACTCATTGGCTCCATTATATAAGCTTGAACCCCTGTGCTTGAACTTCAATAGCTTTTCATAATTGTACCTTTTCATTAAGTACACACACTGTGGGCTTCTTGATCTATCTTGGAATAGATTCACAAGGATTTGTACCAAGCTTGGAATAGATTCACAAGGTGTTCAAATGAACCTGAACCTTATAGTTTCTTCTTTTTTCTAGCACTTTTTAAGAGTCTTTTATTATTCCACATTTGATAGGAGTATAGACCTTTCAAGTAACTCGTCTGTATCAGTTTCTACTGAAGTCTTACAGGATTTCGTTTCTTGAACTTGTGTCAAAATTATTTGATGAGAAAGATAGCAGTGAAAGCTAGGAATATGATATTGTTGGAAATCTTTGATATCTCAATAAACAATCTTTTTGGCAAAATTGTCAAGGGCATATTTAATTTGTCTTTTCTTGGTTATATGAACTTTCATACAACAATTTTTTGAGAACAATTCCATGATGGACCCAGCCTAAGATTTTTTATGCATTTAGCTACAGTGCCAATCTTGAACTCAATGGAGCCCTTTCCCAAAAGTTCTCAAAAGCAATTTGCAAAAATGAGGACGACTCTGAAAACCCCTGGTATGAATAGATATGAGAGTTGGATATTCTGTTGGTTCTTGGGGAATCTGTGGAGTTCTCTTCTTCAAAAGGACTTCAAGGCATGATGATTTCAGGTTTATCGATGACATGAAAGATCAATGTGACTAAAATGTTAAAATTGAACTGGTTACTTCAAATTATGAAAGACATCATCTTTGTTCTTTTTCATGTCGGTATGTAAGTAAAAGGCATCATCTTCTATGAGATATATTGCAAATATTATGTCCTTAACAATTGTTTGGTCTTGATGATGTTTTAGGCACTGCACTATAAATGTGATTTAATTCATATGCTGATACTAAAATGGAGCCAACATTTTCAATTTTTAGTCTAGTTTTGTTGACTGTTGCCATATAAAATATGTTTTGTTTTCAGATGCAGATTTAATTTAAAATGATTTGATAACACAATGCTCTAGAAGGAAACAGAGTAAGCACTAAAACAAGTTATTTCTCACACATTTGTGTCGTTCAATTTTATACTATGATGCACATGTAACACTCTAAAAGCTTACCCTATGGCAATACTATTGATGATTGCAGGTCCTTGTTGTGCATGCTTCAGAAGGTAGCTCTGGTTCATGCTTTTCAAAAGGCCACAAAGATTAGTTTGGAATTGTAGTAGGTCTCATTAGCCCCTGAACTTGTTATAAACTGTACATAAATAATTTTCTAAGGATTATGATTTCTGCCTTATGATCTATACAAACCATTTATATTTATACATATATATACATACACACACGCATATGGTAGAATAACAATTGATTACTAAATTCACATGTAATGAGAGGTATGTGCCAATTTTGTAATGGGTTATCAAAAGAACTTTTTTAAAATACAACTTTTTATAAACTTCATTTTTTTTTTTAGATACATCTTTCTCAATCTCTATAACTTCATTTTAAAAAATCTGATATTCTGATTCATATGAAAAATAAGTTATACGAAATCCGTATTATAGTCTTTTAACCTGATTTATTTTATAGTCCCAAAAAATTTACTAACTAAATTAACTGTATAGTACTAAAATACTAATAACCAAAGGGAAAATAACCTGTATAGACAAAAGGGGAATGTCCTTAAAGTCCCTTTCTTCATCACCCTCTTCATCCAACAATGCAACTGCCTGAACTCCAGCTTGGGAGACGAGAGGTCACCTAATTCACTCAACTTCGTGTCGGTTCTCGCTGCAACAACCACAACACCAGCACCATTACAATCAATTTCAAAGCAATTATCTTCTTCCGAACATGGCACTAGCCTACCAGCTAAAAAATCATATGGGACTAGCATTTTGGAAAGGGCACTGCATAAGCTATGATAAGCTTCCAAGAATGTCATTTCATTTGTTGGGGGTCAAAAAAGGACACAGATTCTTGGTACACAACAAGGGAAAGGTCTATGTTAGATAAGAAAATTTGTCTACGTTCTGTAGGTTTTTCGGGTGCAACTACAACTTTATCAAGTAACTTCATATTCTCCATTCTGTTAGAGCCAACCCTGCGGGTGCTTCTTTTGGCTCTGGTGCACAACACAATGGAACTGCGGTCAATATAAAAGAATTGTATAAGATGTGGGAAGAAAAAATTACATCGGAAATGTCTTGAACAAAACTAGAATGGCTATTTATAGGAGCTAGAGTTTGCATGAGACATCTCTTAAATGAGTAAGCGTCAAGGCGGTTACTAAATTATACTAATTCAAGCCCATTGTGCTTTTTTTACTACTATTGAAAGTGGTTGCTGTTTTTTCAAAACTAATCAATGTTCAATAGAAGATTAAAAGTTAAGAATGTAAATAAATTATATTAAACTAGCCTCATCAGACGTGCTTTGCATAGACTTTTTCTTTTCTTTTCTTTTCTT
Source organism: Quercus gilva (assembly GCA_023621385.1). Classification (NCBI taxonomy): domain Eukaryota; kingdom Viridiplantae; phylum Streptophyta; class Magnoliopsida; order Fagales; family Fagaceae; genus Quercus; species Quercus gilva. The sequence goes on from CM042481.1 coordinate 66,366,263, forward strand.
TTTTTTTCTTTTTTTGGTCTAGTGTACATGTTCATGAGGAAAATTTCAAAGTGGATTGAGAATTTTTCTTTTTTAAATTTTGGATAAATTTGTTTTGAAGACATGGATTAGTAGAAGAGTGTCTTATTTTGTAGGCATTCTACGTGGAATTTGAGATATATTTTTATTAGATTCCTCAAGTTTTATCCCTATTAAATGTAGGGTCTAGGGGTACTTTTGAATCACACAAAAATTCAGTCCAAAGAAAAGAATTCTCTTATAGATAGTATAGATTAAGAATTAAGTTAATTGTTGATTAATTTGATAAATTTAAAACTATGATAATTTTAGTTCTAAATTACAATTTTATATGGGCTTAGTGCGGCTTTCTTCCGCCGGGGAGGGGTGGGGCAGCTCAATGTATTTGGCGGTCTAAGGGTACAATTTTAAGTGCAACATTTTTTTTTTTTAATTTTAATTAAATAATATTTATTGAGCTTTTGATATCATGTTTTAAATTTAAAATGTACTTTTTCAAAATTTTTGAGATTCAATATTAGTAATTAAGAGAGATCTTGGTATGAAAATTTCTAAGGCAGATTCGACAATATGTCTGGTGGGTTAGAGGTTCAGTGGTGGTAGAAAAGAGGATGGGGGATTTTAGTAAGATAGGTTCCAAATTTCAACCTTTTTGGAATTGGGTATCAGGGAGGACTTATTGTGTGTGACAAGTCATATTCATTAATCAATTTATAAAATGCTAATATGGCATACTAGTATTAGAGGGTGTAAACTTGGGGTACTGCCCCGAGTCATTATTGAATTTACTCGATAAAAAATAAAAAATAAAAAAAATAAAAAATAAAAAAAGGACAGTAATAGACTATAGGATAAGTATTGAGTGGATGAACCATATATATTCATCCCAAAAAAAAAGACAACAAAGGATTTGATAGAAATGAACTCAAACTCTTTCATTCACCCAACCAACAAGAAGTCAAGAACAACAATGAAAGGGAGAAAGCTTTCCAATAGCATAAACTAGAGCAAAAAAGAAAGGGAGAGTAAATAAAAGCCAACCAAAAATGAAGATGAAAGGAGAGTAGTCAACACATTGTACATTGATTGCTAAGCAATTAAAAGTAAGCTACAAAAGAAAAACAAAAAACCAAAAATAGATGGAAAGGCAAAAGCAGCAATGTAAGCAATGAATAAATAGGCGTGTGATCCCTGAAAAATCAAGATGGAGAAAAAATGTGTGTGTTCGTGTCTATTATTTTAACAAATAGTCACGATCTCTCTTTGGGTAAAATTGGGATCAAATATTTAATGGATTTGTCTATAAAACTATTAATTTAACTATTAAGAGAGAGACAGAGACAGCGAGAGAGATGAAGAGTCTTTTCACCTTCTATGTTTGGGAGAATGAATATTTTCACCCTCTTAAACTACAAAAGATTAACTAAAGTGCATTAAGAATTTAAGAGAATACATATCATTTAAAGAGGGGATAATTTTTTATTTTCTTTTAAGAGAAAATTATTAATTAAAATTTTTGTTACAATGCTTTCTTGGGCCTTGATTTTTTTTCCCTAGGTGAGAAGGCCTTAATTATATTTTATTGGTTAATAGAAGAGGGTCTTCTACTCTTTGGGACTAAGGCCATTGCCTAAGAGCATTCACATCAACTAGTGCAAAAATTTATGTCTATTTTAACATAATATCACATTTTATTTGTTTTACTTAACCACTTTTCACAATACCCACATTAACTATTTCATTAAAATATTAAAAAATTTAAATTATTTCTCTCTTCACATCCGTTATCCATTCTCTTCATGCATCCTCTTGAAACATAAAGAAAAAATAAAAAATAAAAATGCACAACAAAAATGTTTGTGTATATTTGCTCAATTATTATGTCCAATAGTGGACACATGACATCATCCAGATTGGTTCAGTGCAACTCCGACCTAATCCTTACCTTTTATGCAAAGAGTGGTTTGCTGATGATGAACTAGCTCATGAAAAAAATTTAGGTGGCATGAAAAAAATTATTATTTTTTTAATTCTTTTTTGCCGTTAGCCACGTTAGCACAAAGGCATAGACTCCCAGTGAAAATGTCTAAGATATAAAATTGCATTGGCCAATTAAATTTGCACAGAGAGAGAGAGAGGTGGAACAGAAAGCCTTTGCCATTAAATTTGCAAGAGTCAACGAAAAATCTGCAGAAAATTTTTAAGTGGAAAATTTGGAATGGAGATCAAAGATGCATACTATGAATAATTTACATTCATTCTCAAGCTCTTTCTTTTGTCTGCACTACAATTTTCTTAAGCCCATGGCCATGGTGAGGAACCAAACACCAGACATATACACGGCATTCCAATTGGGTAATTTTTTACTATTCTCTTCGTGGCCAAGTTTTAGACCCAAGTCATTTGACCTAAAATCACAGTACAATCCTCTCTTACACACTTAGAAGTCCAAAGAAGGGGTTGGTCAATGAAAACTTCAATTCAGACCCAGCTGTGTTTAGTAGTTCCATGTTGACCTTATCATCAGGAAGATACAAGAACTCGTCTCCTTCTGTTCTCTCAAACCCACAAAGCTCAAGAAATTCCATACCTCCTCTCAAGTTCCTAACTCTATCCTGTTAAGTGTTAAATAGCTAAAGAATAAATAAATAACTATATAAATAACTACAGTAGAAATCTTACAATACAAGTACACCTGAACCAAGAAAAACATATAAAAATATTATATGCCAGATTTTAGCCATGTTTATGAAACCCTTCACTTTTTTCTTTGGGTATATCGTGTTTATACAGAGGAACATCCTGGTCTACAAGTGTAGCAAGAAATAGTGACAGACCATAAAAGCAGTAGATATTAAGACCGTTCAATGTAAGGCTACAAAGAGGATAACACTCGCCATATCTATGCATTACTTGACAGTAGTGATCAAAAGAAAAACTAAATATGGTGATCCAACGATCAGGATGGAGAGCTCTTGGCTCTCATCATGAGACTAATGAGGCTACCTTTTTCATACAAATGAACCTAGCGAATTAATGTCTTATTTTTTATTAGTTAAAAAACGTGAAAGTGAACCCAATAATAATCCAAAACCAAACCAAAAGTAACCTAATTTCCATGGAAAATAACTTGGCATTACCAATGTCTTGTGGCAATAACCCATCCCAAAAGTTTCCATTAAAGGACAATCTGGACTTTGGTGGTATAGTTGGTATGGAGGGTTAAACAACATGATCAAACCTCAACAACACCCCTCCACCACCCCCACCCCCCCCCCCCCCCCCAAACAACCACATCAATCAAAGAAATTGTTTACCTAGAATAATGGGTTAGTAAGTCAAATCTTCCTAAATTTTTCCTCATCAGGAATTTTTGCGATATTTCCAACATAGATCAGAAGAGTTTCGAAGGCCCTCCTAACTCTGGCACCATCATTCTAAACAAATAAATAGAAAAAGGAAGGGGGAATCAAGCTACTGACAGAGTAACATGTAAAATATAGAAGTTAATGAAATAGAATGTGACAATCTTAGCTAACAAAAATGGACTACATTTGGGACTGGTGAAACCTAAAGTTCACAAGTCAAAGAAATTCAAAAAATATCTATGGTAGGCACCCTAAAAATATCCTATGCATATTATTTATGCTATAACAGGTGCATGCACCTTCACCTTAGTTTAATTATAAGGCTTTCAAGCATGCACTTTCTTTCTTAGTTTAATTATAAGGCTTTCAAGCATGCACTTTCTTTCTTTAAGTATTTGAATGTAAAGCAAGGAGCTTTTTAGTACAAGGTCGTGAAGAGCTATCTATCTTGTAAATAATAAGATGTAATACCTCCCATTTATCTGAAAACTCATATGCAAAGGAAATTCATTGTTGTGACAATTTATCTATGGAGATCTTTAACCAATGGATTTCCCAAAAAAAAAAAAAAAACCACCCTCTGATTAAATGTTTCACATATAAGAAGTCCACTATACTAGAATTTTTATTCAGGAAAACTTCAACATTATGCTTTGCTTTTGAAACATATAACGAGGAAATTGAAGCACACTCTAACCTCAGAATGAAGTTGCTAAAAATAGTTAAGGAAACCACTTATAATGTGATGGTTCTACAATAATGTCATAAAACACATAAACCGATCTATTTTCAAAATGTCTCCGAACTCTTGCACTTGTTACACTATGAGCAATTTACCTAGTGATTGCGCTTAAGAGACCTTAAACATTCTCTCATCTGCTCTACATTTGTTACAGACTTCACAGGCAATGATGTCTGCAAGTAATAATAAAAAAACAACATCAAAATAACTCTGCCCTGTAGTTCAAGTAAAGAAATTTATATTATGCAATGGCACAGAAGAGTGCTAAGTTCTATAAACATCACTTTCAAAATAACCGTACCGTTTTTTCCTACAACAAATGAGTGGAAGGTTTTACAGATAGACTTTTTGGTGGTAATCCAAGTCTTGACCTCCTTTCTACCTATGAAGATATGCATAGTTTTTTGAGTCATGGAAAATTCTTGAGAAAGGTATTAAACCTCAAATCAGGAATAATGAACTAAAAATTATTAAATTATCACTTGATAAAATTTAAAATAAAATAAAAATCCATTAGTCTCTCTTCTATTCTTGGTTGTTGCTTACTTCAAGTTCTTTGAGAATATTTTTTGAAAACTTTTTTCCTGTATTAGCACAACTTCCACAAAATACATATTTCTCTCTAGTTTTATTGACCATAAAATACTATAAAGAAAAAAATTTCTCCTTGCATAGAAATGGGCAGGCCCTAGGAAAAAGGTGTATTAAGGACAATGATAGCAAAATCTATAATATATAGTTTTCGTTTGGGAATTGTGTATTTTCGGTAACTTATTTGCATAGTGTTTATCAAAAGATATAGTTTTTGATAACATTTATGTTTTTTTTTTTTAAATTTTTTTTTTTTTTTTTTATGTTAAATGCATTACAAAGAGCTAAAAGCTAGATTATTTGCCAAACAAAAACAAAAACAAAAGGACAAAAAGCTAAAAACTAAAATGTTTTCAATGATTCCCAAACGCACACATAATCTACTAGAAAAAAATTAAAATCTATGAACAATTGTTCTAAGCACAATGAAATACGGAAAAAATTTTCAAGCACCTTATCATGTTCTAGTTTCTTAAGTATTTTCTCCCTTGCTCTTTTTTCTTCCTCCTTTTCTTTTTTTTTTCAAGGCTAAATAATTGAAAAACCAAAGTGAATATATTAATATTTAGAAGGAAATACAATCTAATGTATTTAAAGACAAAAAGGGATAAATAGACATAAAATTTCCAAATAGAAAAAGCAGTTACTAAATTAAGACAGACCGTTGTCTTTCATTACTTTCTAGAATTCGCTTTGCCTCAGTTAGGTCCTTACTAGTTCAAATCCTCTCCTGGAACAATAGCACAACCAAGGTCTTTATAAATAAATGCCACGTACATGAAACGAGCACTTAACAGAATCCCAAAGTACAAACAAAAGAGTTTGATTTGACAAAAACCGACCAATGAAGCAGCAATAATATGTTCTAAAATATAAAAGAGTCATGCCAAGTTCACCGTTGAATAATGTCTTTCAGGGGTGAAAAGAACTTGGGAATCATGATATAGGATCTTTAAGAAATTCAACTATACTTGGCCTCTTGATCTGTACTCGAAATATTCTTGAATGGGTTTGGATATTTAAGAACTTAAGGTTAGATAATAAAAAAGAATTGAATCTTGATGAATCCTGAAAAGAATTTGATGTTTGATTGATAGTAAAACGATGAATTGAATGATAAACCTAGACAAGGTTTTAAGAAACCTACTATAATTATTTTCCCAAAAAAATGTTACTATAATTTTATTAAAACTCACATCTCTCAATGAATTTATAGTATAAAGGCCTATAAATACTAAGTTTTTGTAAATAAAAAGAAAAAGAATACTAAACCAAGTTCGTATATGAACCATAATCATATCTCCTTCATTGAATTCAGAAAATAATCTTCTAATATTAGTTTGAGCCTTGTATTTCTCATTCCTAAGGGCAACAATTCTTCGTAAATTATCATGAATCTCCTCTATGTGACTAGCAAATGTTTCAAGTTCAACACTTAATCTTGTAGTTGGAATAAAAAGAAAAGGAGTTCAAAACATAAAATACGATTCATTGGCCTTTGGTAGAGCCAAATCCCAAGAATCTAGAAATTATCAAATTACCCCGACTTTAGTAAAGATTAATTAAAACTAAACAAGAAACAACATTACTTAGATAAACAATAAAATAAGACTCTTCAATTTAGGCTAGCTAAGCAAGATCCCAAGAGTCCAAAACACTCCAAATTTTATGGCTTGAACATTAGAACTAGCTTTTTGCCTCTTATAATTCTTCAAAAGGAGCTGCCATTCACGTTCCACTGATATTGAATTTATCATTATAATCATGGTAATTTTCTAGTCTAGAAGAGTCTACTTAGGAGAAAATTGCAAGGATATATGTAGAAAAACTTGCATTAATCATTATTTGTACAATAGAAAGTTGCATATTATTCCTAATGTCATATTTTATGAACCAGTAGGCAATATATGCAAGCTTTTAAAAAAGGAAAAGGGCATACTCAGTGCACAAAACTCCCACTATTGTGAGATCTAGGAGAGGTGATCGATTGGCAGCCTTACCCCCATTTTTTCGGAGAGACTGATTTTTAAACTCAAACCTGCTACCTACTTTTGGTGGAAGGCACTTGCTATCACACCAAGGCAAGCTTTAAACAGATTAATTATTTATCAATTGATACTAATAAATTGCCAACTTTACTTTAAAATTTCTCATACTATACACATTTTCTACTTGTGTTTTAAAGCACGATTTAAACTATCTACCTCCGCCCCTCCCCAAATTTCTCAGTCTTCCATTAGAGAAAAAGCAGTAAAAAAGTTAAAAGAGTAATCAAAATTCTTAACAAGATTTAGAAAAGGCAAGGTAAAGCCGTAAAGGAGCTATCAAATAAGGAAAGAGAAAACCATAGCAATAACTGCATAATACCTTCTCCCTTTGCCTTTCCAATTTCTTTTCTTCTACTTCTTTCTTCTTATGTTCTTTATTCCTAAAACTCAACAACATAAGTAGTCATGGAAAGGAACCAGTTAGCCATAAATAGTAAGATCAATCTGAATTTTTTTGCAAATATTCAACCAGATTAAAGAATTATATATAAAAGGTCAAAAGAGGAGAAAGAATCTGAGGGGGAGTTCTAGATAAACAGAAAAGGAAACCTTAGTTCCTGTGCCTTTATTTTCATTTGTTCTGTGATATGGAAAGGTTGGGGCGAGTCAAGATTAATATCCACTGCTACCTGGGAGAAGTTAAACAGTCAAGCAAACAAATCTAGTGACGGTATGTGCAACACCAAAGATTTTATAAGTTCCTGTACAAAATGTATCAACATATTCACCAAAGACAATTTTTTTCTCGTCACCTCCTTTCAATGAAATGGAGCTTACAAGAAGCAAAGATAAAGTCAAATTCCAAATCTCAAAAGCTACCCACAAAAACAAACTCATAAAAACAAGATCATATTAGAAAAGATACTTAGCTAAACATCAATTGACTGTTCCATATAAACTTCAGCTTTTACTACCCAATCAGTAACTGTCCGCTAAACAAGCATGTATAAGAAAGAATTTTAATTTTATTAACACCCTCTATCTTATAATAAGTAGACACCTGGTAGATATACCCAAAATAAAAAAGCTGAAGATTACTGACCAATATATGTTCTATCTAAAATGTTTATCTTTATTTCAATATCAAGCCAAGAGTATTACAGTTTTGAATCCCCAAGCAATCTTTTAAAATTGACGGATAAGATCACAGTTAGCAATTGGGATCAGGATTTTTTTTTTAACAATTATTTGTGAGTTCTATTCAAAATGAAATAGCCGACTATGCCTTACAATAACCTTATCTCTATTTTTCTCGCTCTTTTTCTTTGATTTTAAAGGATTTCCTCTTTTTGTTGGGCATTTTGCCCCTTTGAATATTAGACTTATTAACCCAGAAAAAAGAAAAAAAAAAAGAAAAAAAAAAAAAAGGAAAGGTATACAAGAAGCTACAATGTGAATATAAAATATTTTGGTTTTGTGAAACACAAACCCACTTCAAACTATAGTTTTAGTGTTATTTCTCAGCATGACTGAGGATATGGTACAATACAAGAGACTTCATTAGTTGATAAAGACTGAAGTTTAAAAATAAGGATATCATTGAATAAGAATACCAAAAATAAGTAAAGAAAAATCCGTGTGCAATGTAAGCAAAGAAGAGAACGAAGATGAGAAATCATATTCATACCAAGGGCATCTGATCAATGTCTAAGTCATTCTCATGATCAATAACCCATTCTATAGCTGCCTCTAAGCTAGAATTACCTGATTATTAACACAAACATCATTCATGTTCATTCACAATTAGCAAAATAAATATAGACAGACCAGAAAAATGAAGAGCTCGTGTTGCTCTTGGCCTTGGAAATCCCATGGCTTCAAGTTCATCAAGCAGTTTCTTGTTGACTTGTGGAATAGCCATTTCTACAAAAGCTGTTGGATGCATTGAATAACTTCACACAGTCAATTCAACAAACAGATAGCGGTCAATCAAAATTGCCTGAGGATGGAACAGAAAAACAATACCTTGTTGGAGTTGGAGTGGGTTTGATTGATTTTGGTGAAAACCCAGGTAAGGGTAAAGTATAAATTGTCGTTGGAAGTAGTTCTAGGGGCTTCAAAGAAAGAAGCCCAACAATAAAGCAATAGAGAAAATAGAGCGCCATTGAAGAGGAAGATGACTCTTTACTGTTTGTGGAGCAAAGCAATATCCTCAACCTTTTTCTGATTCTTTATAATATAATAGAGGTCTTCTATTCAATAGTAGTATTTATACCTTTCGTTTGCCTTCAAAGCAAAATCTTTTTTATTTTTTTGGGAAAAGTTCAAAGCAGTTTTTTTTTTTTTTTTTTGAGAAAAGTTCATAAAGCAAAACTCTTTTTTTTTTTTTTTTTTGATAACAAGTTCAAAGCAAAACTTGGTTATTGCCCAAAGGCTTAAAGCACCAAATCAATTGGACCAACGAGACAGACAAATTTTCATCCCAATTTAATCATAAGTTGACTTGGTTGACTATGAATTGTTAATAAAAAGTTATGGATTCATAGGATTAGTAATTTAGTAGAAAGCAAAAAGTAGAAATCACTCGCAATCCCATAATTGTCAGCAAGTTGGTAAATTTTTTTTTTATATTTTTTTATTATTGTTATTGAGAATGAGTCATTTGTTAAATTGGGTATGTAATTAAATGCCTTTCTAATTTTTATTTTTATTTTTTATAATTCAACTAGCATTTTTTCGTATTTCCAATTTTAATAGAGACTATATAAAGGTAGAAATCCTCTTACCCCCATTAACGTAAAAAAAAAACAAACTAGCAAAGATTTACAATAACACCTTATTTGCCTACCATTTCATATGTATACCGTTAAAACAAAATTTAATAATAGATTGTGATGAGCACAGATGTGAGGCTGAAGGCAAATTGGAAAGGGGTATTTTGAAATTATTGTGATTTTTGTTATAACCCTAATTTTATTGATAAATAAATATGTAATTCCTACCGTGGTGTTCATTTGCTTCAATCTAAACTATATACTCACATCAAATGAAATTACTCAGCTCCAGCTCAACTCTATCTAAGCAATAATGGTCACAGTAAAAATGATATTACGCAAATCACAATTTGTCATCTTAATATGCTATAATAATAATAATAATAATAAAAAAGTAAAATTTATTGTATTTATAGCATTGTTGTACAATCTGTTGGTGGTGATTTTGAGCAAGGCCAACTACCGGAAAAGTCTCCACTTGATGTACTCTCCAGTGGCCCAAGTAGGGCTCCACCTTGGAGGTTGTCTTCAACCTCTAAACCCTCATTTTTTACAAAAACAAAAATCTCAACTCAAACTTCGATCCTTTGTGTTTTTTCATTTATATATATAAATCAAGCAAATTATATTTCGTTGCTTAAAAGATGTACATTCTAGCCATATAATTAATTTTCTAAAATAACCAACCTAATGCATGAAAATAGAGGCACAAAGTTTCGGTTCAATACCAATGTTGGAAAACAAAAAAGATTAACATAAGAACATAAATTTATTTCTACAGGTACCTTTAATTTGATTAAAATTACTAATTAATAGGGTGTATGTAAGTGTTTTACAATGCCTCTCATGAACAGAATATTATTGAGCTTGTATAATAGCAGATGCTCTTATATATATATATGAAAAATGTATCATCGTGTTGTTTGCTACAATACCATACAATAGAGAATAATCATCATCTTCACAAACGAGCTCTTTTCTCCCTTTATACAGAAAAACCACATTTCCTTTTATTTTCCTACATTTTCTTAGCACCCAAATGCCTAGCAATTCTGAAAGAGCGACAATTTTAGTCTAGAAAATTCAAGGAAAATTAAAAAGGAACAAATATAATATGAGAATTAAAACTTTGAATCATATGTTACTAAAGAATCGATCTCTGATTGTAGCATTCTATTGTTCATAGGATTATTGGAATAAATGTGCTCTTGTTGTGAATCTTGTAAGTTTCAGTAGATGCGTAAACTTGTGTAAGTTATCAAAGTGGGATGGGAGTGGAAGATATGATTGTAGCATTCTATTGTTCCAATTGTTTACTTAAATTTGTAACAGTGGTATTTTATTGAAGATCTATTCCAGGGGTTGTTTTGATAGAACCTTGGAAATTTTCTTTGGACTTAAAAAAGTCCTTTGAACTGCACATAAGTTCAGTGAGTAAGTGGATGAACTTCATATTGTATATTTAAATTTCAATGCTTTAATATGGCTCTATGTGCCTGTCAAGACCATGTGAACAAAAGTGTAGGCTAAATGCCCTTGTTCAGTAGGCATTTTTCATGTAATATTATCTATATTTGATCAGCATCTTTCTAACACTCTAGCTTATATTTGTAACAGGGGTGTGGTTTTTGGGCTTGTTAATTTGCATGAATTGGGAATCATTCATTGGGACTTAAAGCCCCAAAATGTGTTGATATTCAAGGAAAGATCTTTATTTGCAAAGCTTTCTGACATGGGCATTAGCAAGTGCCTTGTCAGGGAATTCTAGTTAAAAAATTTTTTCTTCTATGACGAGTGATTGTCCTTGAGGTAAAGTATATTATTTGACTGAACCCACTGGTCATTGGATAAGGCAGCACTTGGATGCCGCATTAAAAAAGAAGAGTTTACTTTGTTTTCGATAGCATTTGAAGGCACAAAAGCAGAACCAACAATACCAACTATTTCTAGTTTAGTTAATAGATTGAAGTATTGACACCTTATGATTGGTCTTGATCTCTAGACAAACCTTGTATAGGCTTGCTGGCAGGAGGGTGGCTGACTAGGGATTGTTTACTTTGAACTTATATTTTTAATATATATATATATATTAAATGATGCTCTTTCATGGCAATTTAAATATATATCTAAGGTTGCAAGAAGACTCCTTGTTGAGTGTGAATCCAAGAGGGAAAAATTCTCTCATTAGAGCTGGATATGGAGGATGGCTTATGTATATTGCTGCCTCAATGGAGACCTGGGTTTTGTTCTAGAACTTCTTGACAGGAACCCTTTACTTGTCTTTGGGGGAACGAGAATATGGTGTTATGATATGCTTTATGCAGCAGCCAGGAATAAGAGTTCTGAGGTTTTACTTGTCTTTGGGGAAGGAGAATATGATGGAGCACATTGGGGATATACCTTCAGTTTACAAGTGGGAGATGATGAACAAGGCTGTTCATGCTGCTGATAGAGGAGGAAATTTGAATGTTTTAAAGTAGTTTCTTGCTGATTGCTCTGACATCTTGGCTTATAGAGATATTCAGGGCTCAACTATCCTATATGCAGCAGCTGGGAGAGGGCAGGTTGAGGGGAGGCTCTAACTACTATAAGCTAATGGAAAACTGGCCCTTTGTTTCTGTTCTTGTGCACCTGTTTTTTGTTATTCATAATACTATCTGGTCATACTTTACCATTACATAGAACTAGGAAGTTTAATTTTGTCATCTCCACCCCCAAAAAAAAAAAAAAAATTGGCAGGGCCACCAAGTAGAGCCCAGGCATAAGGTTTGAAAGGGTATAAAGCTTACCATTGTATAAAGCTAACATTCCCCTTAATTAAAAGGTTGGTCAATTCTTAGGAAATTCATGTCTTGGCTCCATTTGGTAGTCACACATTGTATGTGCACCAGGCTGTGAGAATGCAAGTGACTGAACTTGGCAGTGTCAAGGGTGAAGGTAAATCCTACCAGCAAGCAAGCTTCATTGAGTTGGGAAGTAATAATTATATCCTAGTTGCACATACATTATACAAGCGAAAAGTGCCATCTTGATCATGTCACGTGTTCTTTGGTTACTGTATATGTCAAGGGATTGATTGAACTTGGTAGCAGGTAAAGCCTGCCAATTTGGTGGATTAGAAATCAGATTATTTTTGCAGGGCACACTCCAAAACCACAGGGAGGCGCTGGAAATATTTTGAATTCATATTTTGATCACTGCTCAGCTTGGTCATCATTAATCATTATCATCTCCTATTTGTTCAAGATGGAATGAATATGGAGATGCTGTTTTTGCCCAATCTGCTCTCTTCCCCATCTACTAAGCAGCATTCCAAGCAATCAAACTTGCAGTCCACCACAACCTTCACTGTGTTATCTTTGAAGGAGACTCTAAAGAAGTCATTGAAGCCTTTTTGCATCTTCACTCGCTTCCTCCATGCTTCCTTGCTCCTTTCCTATCTGATAGTAAATTGGCCTTAACCTTAAGCTCGCTCTCTTGCTGGGATTTTAATTTTGTTCCTAGAGATGTAAATTTTCTTTTCCATAATATTGCCTGTTGAGCTATTTTTTGTTTGTGGAACAATCCCATCTCCATCTCCCCTCTTCTTTGATTGGGTCCAATCATCCAAAGATGGAGGTGTGCTGGGCCATCCTCTCTTTCCTCTTAATGTATCATTATTCATAATTATAAATAATTAAAAAAAGAGTTTAAATTTGATAAGAACCTGCCGTAAAACTCTTAATTTACCCCTCCAATACCACGGTGCCACATCAGCATTTTACAAATTATTGAATAGAGCCTCCCACCTACAATATTTCCTCCCTATTACAGAAAGTCAAATCCTATTCAATTAAAAACTCTTGCTTCTACCATGGAAGAACCACCACCTTCAACCCCAAAATCTGGAAAAAGAGACGATCACTAAACTCATCCCTCCAATTCCATTAATACAAAAAAAAAAAAAAAAAAACAAAATCCCTTTATCAAACAAACCATATCTTAAAGTTTTTCTACCCAAAATATCGCCTATGTTGCTAGACGGTGGTCCGTGATGCTGGTGAAGCTACTATTGTTCAAGCTCTAAAAACAAAACCTTTCTTTAGTGATTTTAGAGCTTGCCCATAAGAACATCTCCATCTATCTAAGAGCTTGAACAAATAAATGAACCTTGCACGCAATCTCTGAACTGAAAATCTTTTGGAGTTTAGCTTGAAACCTGCGGTCCTACCGTTGTCAACCTTCCATCGTAGTAGGCTAGGAGCTTTGGTTTTTTAATTGAACGGGATTTGATTTTTTGTAATAGGAAGGAAGTATTGTGTGCGGGAGGTTCTATTCATTTATTTGTGCAATGCTCTGAAATACTGATGTGGTACCATGCTATTGGAGGGTGTCAATTAAGGGTTTTAACCTAATCCTTATAGAATTTAAACTCTAAAAAAAAAAAAAAGGGGAGGAGGGGTAAAGCCTACCAACAAGTTTGATTGTAGGGCCATAGCTGTCATGCATATAGTTTATGTACATTTTGGCTTTGTTGGGCTAGAGGTTAAAATAGTCATTATAACATGTTCATGAATCAAATACATGCTCAAAGTAAAATTAACGAGCAGGACATCGGTGAAAATCAAATGTTATTATTGTTTTTTTTTTTTTATTATTATATTATCTAAAGTCAAAGATAAGAGAAAATTCAATTAGATTTATAAAATGGATTTTAAATTGAGCTATAATTTTTTGACATGTGTCTATTTAATTTCTTTAAGTTTGGTAAAGATATGATTCTCAAAAAAAGAAAAAAAGAAAAAAGAAAAAAGAAAAAGGTTTGGTGAAGATTTGATTACCAAACTTTTTTTGAATGAAGCAATGGAAAGAATGGGGAAGGGGAAAAATCAAAAGAAAGCTTGAGAGAGGAATGTGGAAAATAATGCTTGAACTAATTGAATTTGAAAATGAAATTTGTGATCTTAAATCTCAATTCTTGCGAAAAAAAATACAATTTTCTTTAATTAAGGTCGCCAAACAAAGGAATTAGTAAATTTCTTCTTCAAATTCTAGCATCTAACTAAATTCTATCTCCAAATATTACTTCACACAAATACACTTGAAGATCCACCTCACTCTCTTCCATCTCATTTCATCATCCCAATTATTCAGATTAAATTATGGTGCAATAATTAAGGTTATTACATGGTGCACTAGATCCAAATCCAAATATGTTGATGTGGGCTTGTGTGGCTATGAATTGCCAAGCCCATGTTAGTCCATTAACCAAATGCAATGTGGAGAAGGATTTCCCCAACTGACCTAATATTAGCATTATATATATATATATATATATACTCTACTATGCTGCAAAGTCAAAAGAGAATTCCAAAACCTAGCTGTGCAGCCACATAAAAAAAGAAAAAAAAGAAAAGAGAGGCAATCGCTTCTAGTCTTGTGTTTTCTTGTAAGAGAGTATAATGGTGTAATTGAGATTTGAGTTTCTATACTATTGTATATCCCTATTTTTATAGTGAAATTTCTCTGTTATCGCTGTGGAAATAGATAATTTGCTGAACTACGTAAATTTTAATATTCTTTGTGCGCTTGTTATTTATTTTCCGCTTATTTACTATTATTGATTTGCATCGTGGGTGCTATTTATACAAATCCAAGTCCATATATGGAGAAAAATATTCTTTGAACTTTACAAACCTAACATCTAAATCCAAAATATACAAATATATTATAAAAAAACAAAAAAAAAAAAAAATCAGCAACCAAAAGATATTATTTAGGGTCTGTTTGGATACCACTTATTTTGCTGAAATTAAAAATTTATTACTAAAAGTACTGTAGATAAAGGTAAAAGTTAGTTGAAATAGTACAGTGTGGCCCATGAATAGTATCAAAAAGTTAAGTGGGGCTCATGAATAGTAGCAAAAATAAGCTGAATAGTGAAATAATTTATAATTTTCATTGCTTCCCAAATGCACACTTAATAGGCGTCTGTTGGAAAGAGAGACGTAGGCGCGTGGAATAGGCAAGCCTAGATACATTGCACAAGATCAAAGTAGAAGTGCAATTGTACCACCAACTTGCACATATTCTCTCTTTAAAGCAAAGTATCATCAACCAACACATCATTTATCTAATCATCTGTCTCTGACTTGCCAGCAATGCAAGATAGAAATAAAAAGAGAGAAACTTTTGTTGACAACCTTGCTGTCATTTCATATATATATATATATATATATCTCCTAGTTTAAAATTCTCAATTTAAATTCTCAAAATTTACCGTCAAATTCATCCATTTCTAAGACTTAAATCATATGTAAAATTAATAATTCTTCATTTTTAGCTAAATTAAAAAAAAACAATTATTTTTTGCTACTTTCACATTTCTCTCTCACGTTAGTTGTCATGTATTAATACAAATTTTTTTTTTTGACAAAAATATAAAAAATAAAACTTTTTTTTTCCACAAATGTATCATTTTTTTTATATCACAAAACTTTTTTTTTTCCCAACTCCATATTTCTCTCTCACATTAGTAGTTAAGTACTAATAAAAAATAAAAAGTCTCATCACATGCGCAAAACACGTGTGATGAGGCTAGTATATATGCGCATGTGATGAAGCTAGTATATATATACTTTTTTTTTGAGAATTTGCTAGTATGTATATACTAACCTCATCACATGCACTGAGGATTTTTATTTTTTATTTTTTGGGTTTACACATTTAATTTTATTTTTTATTTTAAGAAGAAGTTGTATTAGTAGTATAGATATTTATACTATCTATAAGAGAATTCCTCTCTTTGGACTAAACTTTAATGTGGTTCAAAAATACCCTCAAATAACATTATATTTAACAGAAAAAAAAAACTTGAGGATAACCCGGTAAAAATATATCTCCAACACCACTTAAAATGCTTACAAAATAAGACACTCTCCTACTAATCCATGTTTTCAAAACAAACTTATCAAAAATTAAAAAAAAAAATTATGATACTAGACCAAAAATAAAAAAGCCTCATCGCATGCGCAAAGTGCATGTGATGAGGCGCGCGTGTGTGTGTATAAGTCAAAACTGAGAGAAAATTTAATTAAATCTCAAATTAGAGTCTAATTTTATATCATATTTCTTATTCTATTTTCTTAATTTTGATGCAGCTATTTATTTCACTACAAAATAAAAGAATCCAATTTAATTTTCTTAATTTTTTGTGCTAAATGAGCTATTAAGTGAGAAAAACATAAAATCAAAATTAATAAACATTTAAAAAATCACCACCATTGATTCATTTTTCATATATTATTATTATTGTTGTTGTTGTTGTTATTATTATTATTATTATTATTATAATACAAATAGTGGTTGGACAAACTAAAATTGAGAATTACATGGATTACAATTTAAATGAATATATATATATATATATATGATTATATATAAACGTGGTAAAATTTTAATAGATAATTAGTTATATTTATTTGTAAATGTATATCATGTATATGCATGAAATTACAAGCTAATTTCTGTTAGAACGAAAAAAAAAAAATTTATAATTTTTTTTTTAAGGTGCTACATATATAGGTTTGATGTTAGTTGTTTATTTGGGCAATTGTGTCGGATATTCTACCCTTAATAAAACTAAGGTTACAACAAAATCAAAAAGACTCAAATTTGAAAGGAGGAAGTGGTGATTCAAATAAATATTTGAAACATGACTTTTGAAAAGTTTAAATATGAAGTTTGTTATCTTTTCAAAATTAAAAATTAAAAAAAAAAAAAAAAAAAAACGTAGTTGCAGCAGCTAGCTAACACAAGTTGTAGGTGTCGTGATTGAGTGCTCTCTTCAAGAAACAAGATTTTCTTTCTAATTTTATACTAATTTTCCTACAATTGCTTCTAAAGAGTAAAGACTGCTAAAATGATGTAATAAGTTATGGAGGATGGTATGGAGAAGACAATATAGCGTGTAAATAAGTTAGAGGAAATGATGGCTCACACCCTTCATGTTTTTTTCTTGGTTCTTAGCCAATCTTTGGGGGTTGACATCCTTATATATTAGCTTCACCAAAAGGTCCAAACCCAAGACAAAGCTAAGCTGAAAAACTAGCTAGGGCAGTGAAGGCAGTGCCTTAAAATGAGGTTTTCACTACTTGATTTCTTATTGTTATTCCTACTTTGTTGGGTGCTTGCAAGTGAAGGCAGTGACAATATTAGTTTTTATGAAAACTATGATGTTACATGGGGTTTTGATCATGTCTTTTCTTTAAATCAAGGACGCAATATTCAGCTCTCTTTGGATATTTCTTCTGGTTATTCTCTCCCTTTCTTAATTTCCCCCTTTCATTTTAAAAGATCACAAGATTATATATCCCCCTCTATTTATGATATACTTCTTTTACTTTTCATTCCTTAATATATTATTATATTTTCATTATGTAAATAAGTCTTATTATGGTTTGCCCATCTTATATTTTGTATGTTGTAATTCCCTATTCTTTTTTTATTTATATGCTATGTATCATCATTCATTAACATTCAAATTTTCAATATGAATAAACTTAAGTCAACTAGACTAAAGATGGAAATCCTAAAGCTTTGTAAAACGTTCATTTTTGGGACGTTCAAAGTTTCAAAAAATCGAATAAAGAATCTTACCCTAGTTAGATCTCCTCTCATAGTTTTGGTTTTTGGGATGATTGATCCTTTTTATCCTAGTCATGCAATTCCACGGGTACTTTTGATATTGATAATGGTTTTTCTTTCTATATTAGGTTTTAAAGAATAAGACGTGGGTTTTAGTTAGCTCATTTCATATAGTCTCTTGTTATCGAATAAAAAAATTAGTTCTAATGTCATTTATACTAAAAACAATTTGGTGTGTTGATCTAATAATAAAATGTAATTTTCATGGACCGGATGTCATAGATTTAGAGCCTACCATTTAAACAAATTATTATAGGTTTGAATTACAATATGGATTACTTAAAATTAAGAGTTGATAGAGCTACAAAACAAAATCGCTTGTTTTAATAGGTTATGGTAATGGTAGTCCTTCCTTTGGATTCTCCAAGTCCATATATGGATGTAAACGTGTTATATTCTATAATTAAACAGTATAAATATAAATCATGTTATATTTTCAGCGTATTCATCATCAAAGGTTTAAAATTATTGTGAAAGTGAAAAATAATATTACTAATAAATTTTTACTATATCACAAATAACATAGAGATAGTAAAACGTGTTATAAAAGAAAAGTTTTAAGTATGAGCCGAATGTTCAACGTCATGAAGGTTTCCACATCAAGCACAAACTAGCTATTCCACACGGAATCATATATCTTTCTGGGAGAATTCTATCTAATATTAAATCAAATTTATTTACTAAATGAAATTTTCATGAGACTTGCAAAGTTTTTACATCAGTGATGCAAAAGTAGTGGCTCTTAATTCTCTTTATGCTATAATCTTTTATATCTTGTAGGGGCTGGCTTCGCATCAAAGCTAAGCTATGCTTCTGGGTTTTTTCATTTGAGGATGAAGCTACCAGACAAGGATTCTGCTGGAATAGTTACTACTTTCTATGTGAATTCCAAACCCCTTCTTTTTCATTGTTACGTATAGAGATTTATGTTTCACTTTTACTGTTTTACTTTATATTTCATCAATTGCATGATATCAAATGTTCCTCTTTTTCTTTTCTTTTTCACCTTATCAAAGTTATATATACACACACACTTAAGATATTACAATACAATGTTGGAGTGGAACACTAAAATTAGGATAGAAAAATTTTATTTGTTATGTAACATTCATGTGCATGTGTCTATATATAATTAATTTTTATTTCCTTAATATCCACAAAATGGAAGAGGCTGATTCAAGGTGATATGCATACATGCAGCTAAGTTCACATGGAAATAATCATGATGAGCTAGATTTTGAGTTCTTGGGCAACAGGGAAGGGAAGCCATACACATTACAAACAAATGTCTTTGCAAATGGTCTCGGAAACAGGGAGCAAAGAATTCTTCTTTGGTTTGACCCCACAACAGATTTTCACACTTACAAAATTCTATGGAACGAACATCACATCGTGTAAGAACCAATGAATAAAATAATAAATACAAATAAATTACAAAACTTTTTTGCAACATTTGAGGTGTTAGATTGTAATTAATGCAACTTTCCATGGTTTTAAAAACCGGATCGGGGCAAAAACCATTTTTGCCTCTGATTTCTGGTTCAACCCGGTTTTTAACCAATTTTGGCAAATTTTTGACTAGTTTTCGCCAGTTTTGAAGGTTTTTACTTTTTATTAGATCGGACTGGTGCTTAGTTTCCAATTAAACCGATCGGACCAGCTTGTCCGGTCCAATTTTTAAAACCTTGCAACTTTCACATATAAAACTTTTTATTATTCAATAATCGCAATTGGCCACCTCAATTGTCCAAAAAAAAAAAAAAAAAAGATATTTGTTATGGATCCATACCCTAATCTCTCTCTCTCTCTCTCTCTCTCTCTCTCCTTCTCTCTATCATACCTAATGTGATGCTTTTCAACCTTGTGTATAATTACAGATTTTATGTGGACAATGTCCCCATCAGAGTGTTTAAGAACAACAAAAACATTGGAGTTGACTACCCATCACAGCCAATGCACATAGAAGCCAGCTTGTGGGATGGAGATAGTTGGGCAACTGATGGAGGCCAAACAAAAATTAACTGGACTCATGCACCATTCAATGCACACTACCAAGGATTTGGCATTGCTGGCTGCCCAGTTCAAAACTCATCAGACATTCAACAATGTTATTCTTCCAAGTATTGGTGGAATTTGGAAAAGTATTGGAAATTGCATCATAGACAACAAAGAGAGTATGAGAATGTGAGAAAGAAGTACATGAACTATGACTATTGTTCTGATAGGCCTAGGTACCCTACACCACCACCAGAGTGCTTTAATTGATAAGGAGCACAAGAATGAAAGATAACGAAGTTAATAAAATACAGGGTGAACTTCAAGCGGATCCAATGACATTGACACCAAAATTATGAGAAATTTAGATCAATTTCTCACTTTGTTCTTTAAGAATACATTCCTACATTTACAAGTTGTTAAAAATATGTGCGATATTGGTTTTATGTGTATTAATGTGTAATGGTTCTAAAGGCCCAATAATATTAAGGATATTTTTTTTATAATATTCAAAATAGTATTAGAGGCAAGTTTGATCTTGGCCGAGTTTATGTAGCAAACACAAAATCCAAAAACACGCTGCAATGGCAAAAATAACACTAATCTATAAAAAAAATAAAAAAATAAAAAAACTCCTTATCTTAAGATCTCCTCTTTCAATCAATTATCTTCCACAAACCAACACACCAAACGCCATACAAGATTCGATAACCAAAACCCAACAACAAGTCTAATATCTTGTTAATGTCAAATGTGTTCCCACATGCCACCATAAACTTCAATGGGGCTCTTTTCCATACGGATAATTGAGTTGGACTTGGAGTGGTCATATGCAATGCATCTGGATTGGTCATGGCCTCACTATCTCAACAGATTCCTCAACCTCATACTGTCCATGAAGTTGAAGCGCCAGCAGCGGGACCAGCTTTGCAATTTGCTCTTCTTTTTCTTTTCCTTTTTTTGACCAAAGGCGATAAAATTTGCTCTTGAACTAGGAGTTTTTGGAGGGAGACTGAGATACTCACCACTGCCCTTAAGAGTACCTGCAACTCCCTGGCACAGTTCGGTCATATTACGAAGGATGTGCAATACCTTGCCTCTTTTTACTCAGCTTTTAATATTTTTCGTATATGTAAACATTGTAACTCTATTGGTGATATGCAATACCTTGCCTTTTTTTTACTTAGCTTTTAACTTTATCATGTAACTCTAGTGTAGGCATTGTAACTCCATTGGTTATTCACTTGCAAGACTAGCAATTTTGTTTCCCTAATTATTAGTCTGGATGGAAGATGTTCCACTAGATGTTAAAGCTATATTTTAGGCTGACTTAAAGAACCTTCTTTAATCAATAAAAAAACCCACATTTACCCATCTCTCCTTTTTGGTTCAATATATACGTAAAATTTGCCAACTTTCTCACAAATTCACTCCACATTATGCCCAATCCGTCATCCATCAAATTTGGTCACCTTCCAGGCATCTTTGAAGGACCAACCTAGTCAACCGGACAAAGTCACAAGCTTTATATTCCAAACACATAGAATCATCAAACTTCTACGTTAAGTTTAAAAGGGAGAGTTAAAATACATATATGTGATATTAGGTTTATGTGTATTAATATTAGAGTATATTTAAAGTTCTATTTCACAATTCATCCTACATTCCATCTTCTGTCTTAACATACAACCTATTAATTAAAATAATATAAACCAACCACCCAAAAACCCACAAAAACTAGCAATTGTTACCACCGCCACCCACAACCCACAAATGCACATAAACCAATCTTAAAGGCCCACACCACCATTGCAAGACCTACCAAAATACACAACCCACGCCACCACCACCGTTATTACCCACCAACAACCCACAACCCACAATGCCTCCATCGCACGACCCATGCCACACAGAGAGAGAGAGAGAGAGAGAGAGAGAGAGAGTAAAAAACAATAATAAAAAAAGAGTTTTGCAAACTCTAAGAGTTTATAGTAGCATGATGCTAAAATTTTTCAAGTATAAGAAATTGGATGTAGCCAAGATTTTGCTTCAAGTGTTCTAGAATAGCAATTTTGGTGTTTTAGACACTCCAAATCTAATGATAAGCTCATGTAGGACTTACCCTAACTCCTATAACCCTTATATATACAGTACTTGGATTCATTGTACTACATGCACTTGCCTTTTAAGCTTTGTTTTCCTTTTTCATAGGTAAACGAAAAGGAAAATGCTAAAATGTCAATTTTATTACAATAACCTAACAAACTTACATAGAAATGAAGTAAAATTCAAAATTGTTGGGAAATTTAGACCCCAGTTGATATAATTAACAAGTTTTAAACCCAAGTTGTTAATTAGATTTATTATGAATCAAACTTGTTAAAACAAACAAACATCAATATCATGTCAAAATCATGCAGCGGAAAAATAAAGAAGACAAGATATGATAACCTAGGAAAACCAATGAAACCAACCAGTTTCACAGTAAAAAACCTGGGGGGAAACCTTCCCGAAAAGCAATCTACTATAGTAAAAAGAAGTTTCAGATCTAGTACAAAACCTTTGTCCCTAGACTCTACAATCCCCGTAGATGAACTCACAGCAGAAACTTTCTACCACTTCACAACCTCTGAACTCTTCAATATATGAACGCCACCCTTTTTATTGTACGGATCCCAATACGTGACTAACTCCTTTTTACGAATCCCAGTACGTGACTCACTCATTAACTTGAGAAAGAAGAATGTTGGCTGCAAAGTTCTTCACTTCATTAACAATGAAGATCAAGAAGCACTTGGTTACAAAACCTTAAGGCGCAAAGACGCAGTAGCTTCTTTCAGAGAGAATAAGGCATCGGTCACATTTTTCATATGTTTTCCTTGTATTCTCTTATGTGACGACCTCTAAAATAAACCTTATATAGGTCTAGGGTTGTGAGAAAAGAAACCCTACACAAATACATAAGCCTGGCCCAAAAATAAAAAATCTGAATTCCCGTAACCTTGACAGATAGCAGCTATCGAGGAGGTGTCGAGAAGATGTCGAGATTTAATGAATCTTGATAGATAGCAGCTATCGATGAGGTGTCGAGAAGGTGTCGAGGGAACAGAAACTTTCTCGATCAATCGACCAGCTATCGAGAAGCTATCGAGATTGCGATAAGAATCAGCTGAAGAGCTCAACAGATAGCCAGGTGTCGAGGAGGTGTCGAGAAGCTATCGAGATATCTATCCGCAGGTGTCGAGCTATCTGTCAGCTTTATTGGACATCTTTTCTTCACTTGTTTCTTGGTCCAATCTTCATGGCTTTAATACTAGACTTGAACAACTTGTTTCTTCAAGTATTAAACACAACTTAGATCTACCCAAATACAAGTAAAATGCGTTTTGTCAAAAAATTAGCTAACTACATAAAATATGTCCTTAATAATCTCTCCATTTGGCAATCCGTGACAAAACCACAATAAACAAATGAACATATGAGAGAAGTTATAAATCACTCAACTCATACTCACTTGTTGAATACAATAAAATCTATCCTAACACAAACTCTTGAAAATTTTTGCAAGAAGAGAGTTTATGGCAAGTAGACTTTGACAACCTGTATTTCTGAAACACTTTAAACAAAACTCATCAAGGTATCTTAGTGTGAAACAGAAATAATAGATTGCATACAAGTATAAGAAACATGTGTATAAAGATAGAAAAGAAACAACACATGTAGAGGTAGGTGAATAAAACATACATCATCATATCATATAACAAAGATAAGCACAATGTATGTAAACATAGTCACAAGACCCAAGGTACAAGAAGAAGGAAGTAAGAACTCCCCCTTACAAGATGAAACACATCTCCCCCTTACAAAGGAAAGTATTTCTCCCCCTAACTTGTAGAATCTTAAACAGAAACCACAAAGTCTCCACAATTTTTCTCCCCCTTTTTGTCATGATTGACAAAGAGTACAAGAAGCTAGAAAGCTTCACCCGAGAAACATAAAAATGATCAAGGGGGCACAAAGAAATCCATATAAATGCATGAATGTAATGAAACAAGATGCTATGGAAGACAAGATAATAGAAGGATGCAAAACATGTAAAAAAAACAAATCTCTCAACAAGAAAAAATGTTAAACACATAGATCCCAAAGCTCACACACACACTAAACAAGTCTAACCAATTTTATATTTCAAAAACAAGTCAAGACAGTTTAGTGAGCATACATTAGCATATGTAAACACTTGTGATGGCCAAATCGCATTGTACCTGCACATGTATCAAAAGTAGCAAAGAATATTGTGTGTTATGTGTGAAAAACATCGCAAGATTGCATATGTGTATACATGTTATGACGATCTGAGATATGAGAAAATAACTTTAACTCACACACAATCATAACTGTTTGATAGGGACTATCACCTTTGAGGTACATTCTATGACTCCCACATCTCCTAGAAAACACGCTTGCAATCATATTTAAAGCATTTTTGATCTTTTAGCTTTTTATTTTCTTTGCATATTTTCTTTTAAGCATATCATGCATGGGCATATAAAGAGAGAAAAGAAATACCCAACATGTTAAGCATAGACATTGCACTTTTGCTATGCCGAAGCATACGGATGTCTTTGACACTGCACTTTTGCTATGCCGAAGCATACATGTGTCATACATGATTGGCGGGTAACAGTGGTGAGATGGTCATTTATGCATTTCTCTTAGGATTTTCTAGTCCTACCCGTCAAAAAGAGTGATATGAGTGTTAAGTTTAAGAGATAACTTAATCTTACTCATCACAAATAAGAGCCACAAAGTTCACTTGCTTAGTTGTGCATAGAGATGCTCATCTAAACTACAAGAGATACAAAGTTTAGAAACTTTATTTCAATGGCCATCCAAGGTACATAAGTACCAAAGTACACAAACACACACTGTTTTTATATTTTTCTGATTTTTCCTTTTTATTTTTATTTTGAAAACAAAACAAAATAAAAATTAATCAACCAAACAAAAACAGATAAACAACATGAATGCATGAAAGAAAAATGCATATGCATGAAAACATGATAGAAATATGCAGATGCATGAAAGCATGACTCCAAAAGCAGATAAGAAATCAAGCAAAAAGTCCTACTTTAGATAGAAAGAATTAAAGCAGAGGACAAACAAAAAAGACAATTAAGTCTTAGGCTCCTTTCTCACCCACACAGCAAGAGTCTTTGGCCGTAAAGATGAAAAGGCACGTGTCTTAGTATGTCTACTAAAGGACATAGAAGAATTAGAATTCTCCTGAAATTGAGTTAAAAAGCTCAAGACTTTTAATAACTCTCCAAACAAAGGTGTAGGTCCTTGAGAGGAAACCTGTGACCGTTTGGACAATTGCTTGTAAGGATACAATTTAAAGCAATTAGGACGAATGTGTCCAGCAACACCACAATGATGATAAATATGAGGTCTAATAAAGGATTTAGAATTAGCCAAAACAGTTTTGCATTTCATACCTTTATCACCTTTAAATTGTGGCACAAAAATAGTCCTTGATCCAGAAGTCGTGGACGAGGAGGGGCTTGAGGAAACAACATATCCTAAGCCAGTCTTATCAGAACTAGGCTTTTGAGCACTCAAGACCTCATCAAGCTTTGCACTAGACATCCTCTGTATTTGAGTTCTAGCTTGACTAAGCTCAACTTCAAGATTCTTGACCTTCTCTTCAAATGAGGTGTTCTCCACAACAAGAGTCTCAACTAACCTTGTAGTCTCATCTAGTTTGACTAACAGATCAGCTTTTTCAGTTTTTACCTCATTAAACTCTTTTCTACAAAGATGAGAAGTCTTTTTAGATTTTATGAATTAAGTACATAGCTTATCATAGGCTTCTTGAATGGTCATCTTCTTAGGTACTTCATCATCAGAAGAATCCTCACTGTCACTAGCACTTTCCACAATCACCTTATCAGTTGAGGCAACAAAGGCCATAACATGACGACATTCATCCACAAACTCATCAGAAAAGTCATCCTCAGTGTCACTCCAAGTAGCAATCAACCCTTTCTCTTTTGGCTTCTCAGTCTTTTCCTTCATGAGGTAATTTGGACACTCTATCCTCATATGACCAAAACCTTTGCACTCATGGCATTGAATAAGGGATTTTTCATTCTTGCCCTTCCTAAAGGATTTAGGTTTCCTAGGAGGTTTGCCCTTATCCTTTTTCCTAAATTGAAGAAGCTTGATAATCTCATC
Source organism: Quercus gilva (assembly GCA_023621385.1). NCBI lineage: Eukaryota > Viridiplantae > Streptophyta > Magnoliopsida > Fagales > Fagaceae > Quercus > Quercus gilva. The sequence goes on from CM042481.1 coordinate 66,392,661, forward strand.
AGTTATGAATGATAGATCCTTATCCACATCATCATCATCATCTTTATCTTCGCTTTCAGAGTCCTCAATCTCTTCCTCTATACCCTTAAGAGCCAAATTTTTACTCTTTCCACCTTTTCCCATTGAGCCCAATCCCATCTCATAGGTTTGAAGATTCCCTACAAGCTCAGTCAAAGGAATTTTATCAATATCTTTTACTTCTTCAATGGCAGTGATCTTGGCATGGAATTTTTCAGATAAGGACCTAAGGATTTTTCTAACAATCTTGGATTCTGCAATACATTCTCCAAGGTTGAAGGTAGAATTTACAATATCCTTGAGTTTAGCATAAAACTCATCAAAAGTCTCATCCTCCTCCATCCTTATTTCTTCAAAACTACTAGTGAGTTGTTGAAACTTCACAGTCTTTACTGCCTTGGTACCTTTATAGGTGGTCTCAAGAATGGTCCATACTTCTTTGGCAACTTCAGTGGATGATATTTTCTTGAATTCCTCATTAGTAACCCCACAAAATAAAGCATTCAAGGCCCTACTATTGAAATTTGCAGCTACAATTGTTGCATCATCCCAATCCACAGGTGCTTCCTTTGACTTAATCCAGCCAACTTCAACAGCTTGCCATACCTGTTCACCTAGAGTCTGCAAAAAAACTTTCATACGAACTTTCCAGTACGTATAATTAGTTCCATCAAATAAAGGAGGTATAAATAAAGATTGTCCTCTATCCATGACAACAGGGGTCAATGGATACACTCAGGAAATTAATCCAATCAGAGTGAACCCGCTCTGATACCACTTGTTGGGAAATTTAGACCCCAGTTGATAGAATTAACAAGTTTTAAACCCAAGTTGTTAATTAGATTTATTATGAATCAAACTTGTTAAAACAAACAAATATCAATATCATGTCTAAATCATGCAGCGGAAAAATAAAGAATACAAGATATAATGACCCAGGAAAACCAATGAAACCAACCAGTTTCACAGTAAAAAACCTGGGGGGAAACCTTCCCGAAAAGCAATCCACTATAGTAAAGAGAAGTTTCAGATCTAGTACAAAACCTTTATCCCTAGACTCTACAATCCCCGTAGATGAACTCACAGCAAAAACCTTTTACCGCTTCAGAACCTCTGAACTCTTCAGTATATGAACGCCACCCTTTTTGTTGCACGGATCCCTATACGTGACTAACTCCTTTTTACGAATCTCAGTACGTGACTCATTCACTAACTTGAGAAAGAAGAATGTTGGCTGCAAAGTTCTTCACTTCATCAACAATGAAGATTAAGAAGCACTTGGTTACAAAACCCTAAGGCGCAAAGACGCAGTAGCTTTTTTCAGAGAGAATAAGGTATCGGTCACCTTTTTCATATGTTTTCCTTGTATTATCTTATGTGACGACCTCTAAAATAAGCCTTATATAGGTCTAGGGTTGTGAGAAAAGAAACCCTACACAAATACATAAGCCTGGCCCAAAAATAAAAAATCTGAATTCTCGTAACCTCGATAGATAGTAGCTATCGAGGAGGTGTCAGGAAGGTGTCGAGATTTAATGAATCTTAATAGATAGCAGCTATCGATGAGGTGTCGAAAAGGTGTCGAGGGGACAGAAACTTTCTCGATCAATCGACCAGCTATCGAGAAGCTATCGAGATTGCGATAAAAATCAGCTGAAGAGCTTGACAGATAGCCAGGTGTCGAGGAGGTGTCGAGAAGCTATCGAGATATCTATCCGCAGGTGTCGAGCTATCTGTCCAGCTTTATTGGACACCTTTTCTTCACTTGTTTCTTGGTCCAATCTTCATGGCTTTAATATTAGACTTGAACAACATGTTTCTTCAAGTATTAAACACAACTTAGATCTACCAAAATACAAGTAAAGTGCGTTTTGTCAAAGAATTAGCCAACTATATAAAATATGTCCTTAACAAAAATTCCTAGTATCATTCATATGGTAAAAAAATGTCAATCTTGCGAGAGGAAAATTTTTCGTCTTTTGTACAATCTAAACACAGAAAAATATTTTTGTATCTTCTCAAGAATGCAACAAAACATCAAAAAATAATTAATACGAAGCCTAAATAATCAATTTAGGCTAAAACCCAAATTATATGGTTTAAGTTTGGATGAATTATCCTTTTTTGTTCCTAATACTTTTTATTTATCATTTTAGTCCTTAAGCTTTAAATTTCTCAATCAAGTTAGTTATTCTGTCTATTATTGTTTATAATGTTAACATGGTTTCATCATGTCCAAAATTTTTTGTGAAAATACCATTTAGGATCACTATCAATTTGTTTTGAACATTTTGTTAGCAATCGATTGGTACTTATTATTTTCTACTTGCAATCAATTTCCTTTAATGAGTTGATTGTAAGAACCAAATTAACTGTAAATTAAAAATAAAAGGAACTAAATTGGTGACTATCAAATCGTAAATGACCCCATTAAAAGTGACCCCAACATGTAGAGATCAAGATGATATTTTCAAAAAAAAAGGATTTTTAATTATCTATGAGTACTTAAAAAACATTATAGACAAAAATGGACTGAAAAACCAATTTGATAAATAAAATTTGGAGAAGAATTTGATAAAATTTGAAGTTTAATTGTTTTAAGGATTAAAATGATAAAAGTTAAACTTTAAATAAACAAATAAGCCATTGACAATTCACCCAAAAGGCCAAAACTTAAAAACGGCGTAGTTTGAATATTGGTTCTGCCAACATTTTTATTTGAAGAAAAATAAACCAACACTCTCTCTTCCTTCCTTTCTTCAACTCTCTCTCTCTCATGGCGGACTCTCTATAACTTCACACAGAATCCGCACGTCCAAAGTCCTCACTAGATGGCCCATCTTCCAAGAAGGACTCACTCAATCCTTATCATACTCTCCTTCCAAATCTGCTTCTCCACAATCTTCGCCGTCTTCGGATCGGTTTTCGAAGAAGAATTCTCGGAAGAGTTGCTTCTAAAACCTTTGCCCGATCGGAAAGTATTGGCGCACTTCCACTTTGAAACCACAGCTCCTCCGCTCTCCACCTCCCATGGCCGCCACCACCACCTCTTTCCCAAAGCCATTGCTCAACTTGTATGTTATTATTCCATTTCCTTCACCTCTGTTTTCTTTTTCTTTTTCTATAATGAGAAACTGAGAAATTTTGTTGGATCTTGTAGTTTTGGTCATCTGGGTCTTTTGCTTTTCGCTTTATTTGTTAATTCCAAGTTGGGTTTTTTGGTTTTTTGAGCATTTGATATTGGACCCAAAAAGCAAAAATATTGATATCTGTGAGTAGCAGTGCTAAATTGGAAGAGAAAAAAAAATGGGTGTCTTTTTTTGTTTTGTAATTTTTATGGGGATTTATCAAACTCACAATAACCTGCCCCTTTAGAAGCTGAATTGGATAAGTAATACCCATTTTGGATATAGGGACTAGGGAGGAACAACTTACTTTTGTGCTATGTGACTAATGTTCTACGCTTAACTACAAGTCTTGTGTTGTTCAATTGCATATCCTGGATATTGTGACCATTTGCTGTTTTGAAATTCATCTTTACATTATTAACTTATTCTCAAGTGAAGACCTTGAATGCAATGGGGTTGCAATTCATAATGTTCTTGCCTTTTTTGATGAAAACACACCCCTCCCTTTCTGGTACCTTTGATTGGCAAACAAAGACAAGGTAACACTAATCAATAAGCCCAGGGACACAATATTTTTCAAAACTACTTATATGGCATGTTGTGATTGGTGTACTCCAGTGGGAGTGATGTTGCTTTAATCACAACAGGCCAAGCCATAAAAGTTGTGAGAAAATTTTGTGTTCCTAAGATTACTCAATGCTAATTGCTGCCTTAGGTTTCTCTTTTGTTTTTGTTTGCCCCCAAAGAACAGTCTCAACCTAAAATTAAGGTGAATTTTTGTAATATGTTGAATATTCTAAATAACTCCTGAAATAGTATTGCTTGGGCAGGTTCAGAAATTTCACGTTAAGGAAATGGAATTATCTTTCACACAAGGCCGATGGAACTATGATCGCTGGGGTGGATTTGACCCCATCTCAAGCAGCAATGCAAAGCCTCCTGGAGTAGAGTTGTGGGCTGTCTTTGATGTCCCTAAGGATCAGGTTGATGCTTCCTGGAAGAATTTAACCCATACTCTCTCAGGTCTTTTTTGTGCTTCCATAAACTTCCTAGAGTCTTCTACAACTTATTCTGCTCATGAATGGGGCTTTCACCCATCTTCAGGCGGTCTGAGGTATGGTACATTACCCCGTGAGGCTGTTTGCACTGAGAACCTAACTCCCTGGTTGAAGCTACTTCCATGTCGAGACAAAGCTGGGCTTTCTGCCTTATTGGACAGACCTTCCATATATAGAGGATTTTATCATTCTCAACGGTTGCACTTGACCTCATCTGAATTTCATTCAATCGGCGTGGAATCAGGAATTGTACTAGAACAAGCTCTTACAGTTGTTCTTCAGCCTAATAGTCACAAAACGAGTAAAACTTTTTCGAGTGAGACAAAATTGCAACCAAGCTGGTCTTTGAGTTCAATTTTTGGGAGCAAAGTCACAGGAAGATGCGTTCTCACAAAGACTAGTAATGTTTACCTTCAACTTGAGAGAGGCTTAGTCACTGAGCTTGAGAAGCTGCAGAAGGACAACACGATAACTGGGCCTGATCATTTAGGCGCTGGAGGGTTGAAGGATAACCCTGGTTTTGAATTGTCTGTTAGGCCAGACAAGATGTTTAAAGAAGTAAATAGCTTGCATAGGAAGAGCTCATCTGTTCTTTATGAATATTCAATTGAGAGGTACAGTGTCTTTGAGCCATTTGATTTGGGCCTTACATGGAAGTTTCCTGTAGTTTGGTCATGTCTACGAGCACCATTACACTCTAGTAGGTTCTTAATGGGTAGTGGGAATCAAAGGGGCACTATTGCAATATCTTTTATATCCACAGATTTGGAGGAGGGGTTCCTGAGTGCTAATATTGGTGAAGAAAGTTGTAAGTTGCAAGCCGACATTTTTCAAGTTGTGCCTTGGTATGTTAAGGTCTATTATCATACTCTACGGGTTTTTGTTGATGGGCAACCTGAGGCTATCACTAATGTTGTAGAAAAGATGCATGTTTCACCTTCTGAAGACAAGGTATCGCCTGGGGTGATGGAGCTGGTCCTAAAATTTCCTTGTGCTGTGAAATCAGCAGCTTTAACTTTAGAGTTTGACAAGGTATGAATCATATGATCTAGCTATTCTTCATTTTTTTTTTTTTTTTTTTTTTTTTTTTTGGGATTTCATTTATTTGATAAAAAACTTCTTCTGAATCTAAGCTCTGTTTTTGTCTGATTGAATCACTGATCTTCTTTGATCAGATGCGCAACGCCATTTTCTAAGGTTGCATAAATGAATAACTTTGTATCTTAGAGTGAAACACTGCCAATTATGTCATGTGTTGCATAGGATGTCAATATAGTGACTTTAATAGTGAATCCCGCTAATTCATTGAAATGACTTCGTAGCTTAAAAATGGACAAAGTTGATGATGTTATTTATAAATATAGGTTGTCAAATTCACTAGTTTGAACTTTCATCAACCACCTAGGGCTGTAAATGAACCGACCTGTTTACTAACAGCTCTGGCTCAGCTTGAAAAAAATGTTTTTTTTTTCTCTATCTATCGAAAAAAATGTTACTTTATTTGGTGAATGAGCCATGCTTAAGCCTAAGTTTAAGCTCGGCTATTAAACAAGCCATCGTCACACGTAATAATGTGTTTGTGAACAAGCTTGTGAGTTTGAGACTTGATTTAAGTATATATGATATATATTTATATTTATACATGTATAAGTGGGAGTTTTGTGCATTGTGTACAACTTTTATAATGAATACATGTATAAAATAATTTCCGCTATAATTTAGTTATTAATTATTATCATAGATTTGTGAATGGGTAAAATAATTATAGTTCTAGTGTTTACTCAAAATGAAAAAAAATGAGTTAATCAAGTAGCTCCTAAACAAGCTTGAGCTTGTTCGACAATAAAATGAACCAAGCTTGAACATATAATGTAGTTTGATGATTAGCTCAAAATTAGCTCACGTTTGAAGTAAAACTAAATGAACAATCCCAAAATTTTAAATTCTTTGCTTGGCTCGTTTACACTCCCACCTCCCCAAAAAAGTAAATTAAATATTCTATTGTGGATATCCGACATCATTAACAATATTCAAACATATCTGACTGTAAATTTTACTCAACTCATTTGAATATTGGACCGATATCAACAGTGCATTCAAACTGCAATATCTGTTTAGTATACTTGAGAGGGCTCTGTTTAAAGAAATCAATCATTGAAATTTAACAGGTGATATTTTTTTTACTCATTCAACCTCATTGCCATACAAAAGCAGTCTCTCATTTCATGTGTTATAATGACTAGGACTTATCTTCCATACTTGGTCCTTTTTTAATGCTTCAATTAGTTTAACTGGAGTTTGTGTTTATTTACTTAAAACTTGATGAAAATTTGCATCATCTTGTCTTAGAAATTCTAAGTTTGGCACTGTATATGGACTTAACAATTTTCCCAAATTTGAGGGGCCTAAATAATGTTTAACTTGTCAAAGTAATGATCATACATTAATTATGTATATATAGAAAAGTATATTATAGATATAAAAAGGCAAGCATATGCTGGTTTTGATGAAGGTGAAGATGATAATATTTAGGAACACTATGCTGGCCTTTCAACAAAATTGAAAAAGAAACCCATGTAGTTCACTTTGAATGCACCTTCTTTTCTTAAGTTCTATTTATTTTTAGAAATGTTCCTTTCTTCATGAAGCATTGCTTTCTTTTGCAATTTGGGCCACTTAGATTGGGGGACCTTATTGCCTCAATGTTACTTTGAGCCTATTTATTAGACGGGACCTTAGTGCATTGTTATTGGAGCTACCTAACTATAATTCTTACTTTGAGATTACTCTATGCCAAAGTTATCTATTAAGGTGCAGCCTAGTGGTTGGAGGCTTGGGATGAGCAGTAAACCCAAATATCCTGAGTTCAATCCCTACTAGGAGTTCCCTTGAATTACCTGATACATAGTCTTGGGAGGTACTCTCCAGGGTTGGGTCCAAAAGGCCAAAAAAAAAAAGGAGGAAGCAGAGAGAAAGAGATTACTCTATGACAAAGTTGAGTGTGCATTTAGCTCCTCATTATAATTTGTTGATATTCTTTCTTACTTCTTTATTATGTCTGAATAGGGATTTTTGCACATCGATGAATATCCTCCAGATGCTAATCAGGGGTTTGACATTCCGTCAGCTGTAATAATCTTTCCAAATTTCCAAACAAGCATGCATTATCTTGAAGATAACTCTTCAAACAAGTCACCCATGTTGTCTAAATTTCAGGTACTATCTACTCCTTGCATGCCATCAGTTCATCAGTAGTATTTATGCTTTAAATTTTGCCTATTCATCTGATCTATTATCTGAGTCTGTGGTGCAGGAAAAGAGCCCAGTTCTGTCTTACACGGAAGTATTACTTGTACCATTGACAACTCCTGATTTTAGTATGCCTTACAATGTCATCACAATTACATGCACGGTGTTTGCATTATATTTTGGATCTTTGCTCAATGTACTTCGAAGACGTGTTGGCGAAGGGGAAAGAATTCTGAAAAACAGAGGTAAGTCTCTCTCGGTTTATTATTAAAGGGTCTATTGGTTTAAATCATTGACTCATTTGTGATCATACAAGTTTGTAGAATAATTAGTAAGCAACACAATACTACCCTCACCTAGGGTGCCTCGACAATAAGGGAGAGTGTAAACTTGGTTCGATTCCTAGTTGAGGCATTTTACGATTTACCTGATGCCTGCTTACTGGGGTGTGTAGGCATCCGGGGTTTGCCCCTCAAGGGTGGTCCTACACTCCTACTGGCCCATACCTTCAGGGGGATTCCTTGTCATCAAAAAAAAAAAAAAAAAGAGGGAGCAACACAGTACCGTTCATAATAACAGCGGTCCATGTGTCTTTGATATATATCCTGCAATTTAGCTGGCTTGCTGTTTCCCTGCTTCTAATGTTTGCCTTTTATTATCCTGCTTGCAGCTTCCAAGAAAGCTGGTCGGCTTCCTCAGCTGCTATCCCAGTTGTCTGCCAAGCTTAGAGGAAAGGAATGGGAACCCCCTCAGTCTCACTCAACTTCATCATCCTTCATCAGTTCGAAACTTATACTAAAAGTCTTAATAGTGGCTGGTGTGGCTGTTTTTTGGCAATACTACTCTGAATGACATTAGCAAGCCAACTAGATATTTCAATGTACACCATGTGCCAATGAGTATGTACAATATGAGCCTCTAACCCAAAACTAACACCCTAGTTTTATGTGTAGGGTACACACTTTGCTAAGAATCATCTTAAATGAATTGACTTATTTACTGACTTCTTTAAATATTAATTACCTTCATCCGTCTCATCAAAAAAAATATATATATATATTACCTCGATCCGTCATTTCCTGGTTAATCACTATTCGACAGTTTTGAGTTTGCAACTGGAAACTAGGTGAGGCCAATCAAACTTGCCTATGCTGTACTTTTCTTCTTTCCTGCATTCTTATTTGCACTATCAGATTCAAAATTTATTTTACAGAAATTCCCTTTCTTTTTGTCTTTCCCTTATTCTTCCTTCTTTGGACATACAAGTGTTCTTTTTGAAAACAGAAGGCAGTCTCAGCCCTCCACAAACAACAACTAAAATCGGAACCATGCTTTAGATTCCTTTAAGCCCCAGAAAACTTACGAGTCTATTGCGTGAGGTAGCAGAAATATCCGGCCAAGTGGTTACTTTGGCTTGAACGTTTTATAAGATGCACAACTTGGTTCAGTGTGAAATTGATTACCCTACTACTTGATACGCTTCTCCATCTATACTCATTAATGTGTGACTCTACCAAGTTTTGCACTAAAACACAAATTTTGCCTTTACATGTGTGTTTATCCTACAATTATCTTATACATCCGACATGAATCCTTACTCTAATAGTTTTAGTTCCACAATTGTATGTGACTCATGCTATGAAGGGATGATGCATAACTTCCCCTGGTTATTTGTCTGAGGGAACACAGATTATTTTTACACGACAAGTTGTAATAACTCTTCAAGTTGCCTGTCTTATTTCAATCGAGTTTGTTCTGAACTGCTAGCCAACTTATAAAGCCAAGTTTAGGTATGGTTATTGATTGCCAAATAATTTCACATACAGTACAAATGGTAATCACCAAGATCAAGTTGTCCAAACAATTTTTACCTAATTGAACTGATATCAACATCCACGGCTGAACTCATGGAGTCTCAAGCAGAAAAGACATTAAAATATGAATATTATTTTCATAAGTAGAGTCACACCAAAGATGTTTCTGTTTGTGTAATGTGCAAAAAGAAAAAAAAAAGAAAATATACTCTAACACGGAGCAACTCAACCCAGTATAGGAATTTATTTATTGCTAGTGACCAAAGGAAATAACCCATAAACTAGAAACCCAAGATGATTTCATGTGTGCAAAGAGAATGAAAATCAAATCATGTTCTAAACTGCTGAAAATCAATTGTTGGTAGATCACAAACATTTATTTGTTACAATGGCCATTAAATTACAAGACCTTTCAAGCAATATACATAGCAAAAGCCTTATATTTGTATCAAAGGCAATTAAATTACAAAACTTTACAAACTTACAACGCTTATATCCTCATCTAAAACCATTTACAAGTTGACAATCTATCAGGAGACTAGAAGTAAAGAAAAAAGAAACTTATAAGGGGGTGAAACCATGGAAGAGAACGAAAGAGAGAGAAACAAAAAGAAGCCTCATGTCATCCTCTTGCAAGGAGAAGCTTCAATTGTCTCATCTCCTCGCATCCGCTTCAAATTCTTACTCATATAACTACATGTAAATTGCGTGTGTACAAAGGTTTTTGGGAGGTCATTTCCTCTTCCTTGAATATCTGCAAAAAGGCCCAAACAGTATCATTTACAATTAGTTTGCACGGTAAACAAAACACAAAACAAATCTTTTGTATCTGGGGAAGGGGGCAATTGGTTGGACATTTAGAAAGATACTGGTCATTAAATTGTTAGTCAGGTCAGTATTATGAGGATAGGCCATTTAGTTAAACCCAAGCTCTATTCCAAAAACAAGAAATTCCAACATGAGACAAATTAAGCAAAGGTGAGATCATGTGGGTAGCCATTGAGATACAAGGGAGAGATAATGCTTTCATCTAAGCAGAAATATTCAACCCAAATCCAACAGGGACCACCTGGCTTCCATGTCTTTGGAGGAAAGGAGAAATATTACATATAGTTGATGACTTCAAGCAAGAGTAACAAACGGTATAAAACTAATATATACAGATGAATTTTAAGTCACATGTCTAGTCAATGTACCTGACTCAGTTTCATTTGTCTTTAACTTCTTGAGTAGGCTTACATCTTCCGACATCTGCTTTCTCTTGGAGCTCAGGCCATGGAGAGCTTCGCCTCCTGAAAGAGCCAACCACAGGTTTGTTAGTTTCAGAAAGCATATTTTCTAAGCCATAATGTTATGCCAATCTTTCATTATCAAGAACATTCCAAATTGACATGACTTGAAGACATTTCTTATAATCGTCCTTAATTATCACAACCTGTTAAACGAGCACACAAATTCTTTTTATTGTTTTCTTTAAATATACGTTTCTTCACTGCACATGACTAAAATTCCCAAAATTGCAACATCAATTCCAAATATGGTATAGTATGGCTAGAGTTAAAAAATGACCATGGTATGAAAGCAGCTTAGGAAATTATAATTTTCCAAAACATTATCAATTTATCACAATGACATCCGAATGTTTACCTGCGTCCCTTTCCTTCAACCTTTTATTCTTCACCAAGTTGAAATCTTCAGCTTGTGGCCTTGTACTATCACCACCAACTTTATCTGCTGCTACATAGTAACTTCCATTAACAGCATCTTGAGGGTCACACAACCCTGGAAAAACCATAAGCATATCTTAATGAAAGAACCGAGTGATCAAATCACACTAGGGAAAGACTGTGTACAACATTGTATATATTGTATAGCATTGTACACCATTGGACAGCATCATTCAATTTTTTGGATAAATTTCTGAAACCATTTGTGATGTGACCCAATCCTTCTTGCAATAGTGCTACAACATTATATTACAAATTAATGTCACAAACAACTCAACCCTTCCCAGATAGTCTCACCATGAAAGTTTGAAGTGACTGCTTTTGCTCCCTAAAAATTTAAAAGGAATTGATTTTGGTCTTCTGACAAACTTTTTAGTCCCCTATGTGTCTAATGGAGCAATGATGTGTCAGTTTTTAGTTTGGTCAAGTCATATAATGGACTAAAAGAAAACGTTTTAAATTTTCGGACCAACAATATATTTTGGAGAGAAAAAAAATCTCAAAATCAAAACAAATTACAGAGGTTTTCCTATAAAAAAAAATTAATAATAATAGAGGTTTAATTCACTTTTTCACATTTTTTGAAGAAACCCATCAGAGCATAATGCAACCATTACCTTTATTTCCAATAAAATTTAAATAAACATGTAACTTTAACTATATATTCCAAGTCCAACCTACAGGTTAAAAGAAAAGCCAAGCAAATATAATAAATACCAATTTTTCTTTCATTCTCCCATAAACTCTGAGAAACCCTTTAAAAGTAAAGAGAAAAGAAAAGAACAACTTACTCTTAGAGCCAAGTTTGGTAAGCTTGCCATCAACAATAAGAGCGTCTTGGTGATTTTTCCCAGTGGAGAAGCCTCTAGCAGAGAAGAAAGAGATAAGGGAGTTCCAGGTGACTGAGGAGGCTATGAAATCAACCCCTATACTAATGAAGTGACCATTGAGCTTGAGAGTTGATGGGTCGAGCCCAAAGGTCCGAGCTATGGAGCCCAGGTCGAGTCTCTGCTCGTCCTACACCACCAACCACACCGCCTTTGATACTAAGGGACAGAACAACTTGATGCTTCTCTGTTTATTTTTCATTCCTCTGCCTCTCTCTCTCTCTCTCTCTCTCTCTCTCTCTCTCTGTTTCTGTGGAGACTCTGTCTGACGATATCGGGTGACAGTATTTACTGTGCTATGGTTCTAACGACTTCTGGAATTGTCTCTCTCTACTCTCCAGAACTTGTTACTACTTTTATTATTATTATTATTATTATTATTATTATTTTATTAAAAAAAAACAAAAACAAAATAACTAGGGCGGAATCAGAGTTTAATTAGGAACGGTAAAAGCAAAACTAATTTTAGCATTTTAATTTATATTATTTACAATTTATAATCTACAATATAATATTTTGTCATATAAAATTTTTAAAACTTCACAATTACACATTATTATTTTAATACATATTTTTAAATTTGATTTTATTGTTAAATTCTTCATTATATTCTCAAAAATTATAAATAAAAATATTTAGTACATCTCGCCATTTTAGCTGTATAGTGAATGTTGCAATTAAGAAACAAATTAAATGTCTTATTTAAGATAATTTCTTACATTTTTGCATTAAATTTAGTTGTAGCAATTTGGTATTAAACTAGTTAATATTTGTGTCTTAGTCTGCTGATACAGAGCAATCCTTATAAACATAGAATAGATAATCTGACATAGATGTTTTTGAAAAGTGGTTGTGTAAAATAGAAAAAGTAGATTCTTAAGTTAAAATATACATATAAAGGGTCTATTTGGATATAACTTATTGTTGCTAAAAACTAATAATTGTTCCTGAAAACACTGTAGTAAAATAATTTTTAAATATGTGAATAGTGCCGCAGGACCCATTTTTAATATTTTTTTTTAATAAAGTGGCTGTGGATCCCATGAATAATACGTGAACAATACCAAAACAGTGTGTGGACAGTGCACGCACTGTTCATGAATAGTACTTTTTGTCTTTCAAAATCAACAAATACGGACAAAAAAAAAAAGGAGAGAAAACGCAACGTAACAAAACTCACAATTTAAACCCACACAAATTTTTGCACAAACTTATGGGAATACGCTCATCCAAACCCCAAAATCACTCACGTTAATTAAGTTAAAAATGTGTAAATTTACAAAATTACTATAGTAACCGTATAAATTATACTAATACTATTTATTTTACGTTTAATTTTTTTCTTTACATATCTCAATGAAAAAAGAGAGTAGATGAGCTGCTGTGTGTGAAAAAAAATAATTATAAAAAAATTAATATTTCAATAAAATAGAGTTTAAAATAGATTTTTGGTAAGTAAGAATTTTTGAAAAAGTAGTTATATAAGAATCAGTTTCTGATAGTTTGTAGTTACTATTATACTATTATATTGATGCAGTGCCTACGCTGCTGCGCAGGTACAATCTTTCAGAAACTTTTTTTATTTATTTTTTATTTTTTATGGAAGATCTTTTTGGAAATTATTTATTGCCCCCACTCATTTCCGTAACAAATATATAAAAATGCCAAATTACGTGCTTCCTTGACCAACTAAACTTCAAGTTTTTTTTTTTTTTTTTTTTTTTTTTTTTATTTAGAAGAACTAAACTTCAAAATTATTCGCAAGTAGTAGAGAGTTATTATCAGGACTACTATAAAATATTATTAGGATGATGTTGATTTTGAAAGTTGAAGGATGTTTAAGTTTCAAATCCTCCTCTCGTTGAATTATCAATTATTTATATTATTATATGTCTCATACCTGTTCATGAAAAAGGCATAAGAAAAAAATGCAACATGAATATTTAACTCATTCAAAAAGATCCTCGGAGTCAACATGTGCCTATTTAATTAATCAATATATCAACTGAAAATAAAACCCTTCATTTACTAATGCATACATGGTATACCGTAATCATGTATAATTTAAAGTTGTTGGCTGTTAGGACAAGGGTTTTACATAATTCAGCTTAATGGCCTACGTCTATAGCAAAAAAATCCTTATGACTACATCTTTGATACTAAGCTCTTCACTTTATAATGAATTTATAGTTGTTAGTATTGTACAGTATGCGATATATATCATACTATACATACTATATTGAGTAAAAAGTAAGTCTTGTATTATAACGGCGTATCTAAAATGTTCATGAATCATACAATACATAGGTGCATTTTGTTTAAATCATATCATAAAATCATATGTGTCATACGATACACAGACACAGACACGTGGATTTAAAATAAGTTATATATATATATATATATATTAAAATTTGTGCTTTTACTTGAGTCTAATGAGTTGTTAGACTTGTTTTTGACACTACATTACTAAGCTACTTAATTGAGCCCAATAAAATAACATGTCCATGAGAGTTTTTTTTTTTTTTTTTTTTTAATTTCTTAAAAATTTAGACTACACACTTGATATTTCACTTCCATATTTGCAAATATATTTTATATACTATTAATATGGTATTTGAAGGGACGAAGGCCCCTTTTTGTGTGTTGGGCCTTGGGCTTTATCTGGGAACGTGAGTGTGTCCGAGGAGAGGAAAATAATTAATAAAGACCCCATGTTTAAAGTTACATAGGAAAAGAATGGAAGGAGAACAATTCGAGGAGGAACTCCTCCTCGGACATGATCAATACAGGTCAATTTTGTATTTTATAAATCTAGGTGACCTTCCATGATGTTTCCACGATAAGGATGAGCCTCATGCACGAACAGGAGTGATAAGAACTCAGAAATATCTAGAGGAAAAGCTACTACCACCGCATTAAATGCACTGCAGCTACTTTTCTGGCCGCATTTATGTGGAGAAGACCCCTGAACAGTGTAATCTCAGCTACCACAATTCATAGAAGGCCAGAGAAGGTGTCTAATGGGACATATACTCAAGTGAAGGCTTGGATGGTCAACAAGTGTAGGATCAAGATGGTGGGAAAGAAGATATATAATGTAAAAGATCTCCCATGAGAGGAGGATCGGGAAAAATAGAGAGGAACCACTGTAGCACTCAAAACTGAAAGAGCACTTAGTTTTATTGGTTTATATCATAATCTACCTCCTCAGACAACAATTACATTAATTCTTACATGTCCTACTTGTTTGTTCATCTTTTAAATCCATACTAGCCGTTGTCAAATTCATAAAAGGCCTAGTTTTTTCATTCACTCTCTACAAATTTATTGTACTGGGCTCATTGGGCCTATACCGCATAACATTTGGGCTTGGGCTACAAATCTTGACCTTACAATTGGTGCCGTCTATGGGGAGAACTTGTGTGTGAGTGAGGATAACGGTCAGCTATGGCAGAACTAGGTCCACAACAAGCAGAATCAAGGGGATCCTAGCATTGTGACCCCTTTGTCAACCTTGAGCAGCGGGGTGATCGTGAGGGAAGTGTCAACACCACACATACAGATAGGAGTCAACCTCGGGGTGGAAGTCATATTTCCTATGCGAGGATTAACAGGGACATGCAACTAGAGATCGACCAACTAAAAAGGGACTTGCACCATGCAAGAAGGAGAAAAGCTTCCCTTGACTATGACGTTTCCTTTGAGGATGAAAGGGACATGAGTTACAGGCAAAGGTCCCAAACCCCGCCTAGTGAGCCTTTCTCCTACGAAAAGGAGCACCATTATAAGCGACATCGTGAAAGTCCGCCA
Source organism: Quercus gilva (assembly GCA_023621385.1). Taxonomy (NCBI): domain Eukaryota; kingdom Viridiplantae; phylum Streptophyta; class Magnoliopsida; order Fagales; family Fagaceae; genus Quercus; species Quercus gilva. The sequence goes on from CM042481.1 coordinate 66,408,355, forward strand.
CATAAAGGCATGAGAAACGATGATATGAGCAGGGCCTTGAACCAGATTTCAAAATCGCCTTTCACTTGCAAGATTGAAGGTGTGAGGCTCCCTCGGCATTTTCATCAGCCAACGTTCACTCTTTACAACGGTTGAACAGATCCTGTGGAGCATGTAAGTCAATACAATCAAAGAATGGCTATATATGACAAGGACGAGGCTTTGATGTGTAAAGTCTTCCCATCTAGTCTGGGACCCATTACGATGAGATAGTTCGATGGTTTGAGGGCAGAATCCATAGACTCTTTTAGGGAGCTCACTCAGGCATTCGGTTCCAAGTTTGTTACTTGCAGGAGAGTCCCTCGGCCTCTGGCCTCTCTACTATCCTTGAGCATGAGAGAGGGGGAGACTCTAAAAACATACTCGGATAGATATTGGGAGATGTTTAACGAGATTGAAGGTGATTTTGAGGACGTGGCCATCAACACTTTCAAGCTCAGCCTCCCAGCTGAGCATGAATTAAGGAAGTCTTTAACTAGCAAGCCCATCACTGACGTGCGTCAACTTATGGATCGAATTGATAAGTATAAAAGGGTAGAGGAAGATCAACAGCAGGGAAAAGAAAAGGAGAAGGTTATCCCTCAGGAGAGGAGAGATTTCAGGTCGGACAGATACAACAACCGGCCTCGGAGAGATTACTTAGGACAGTCTGGCTCTGCCAATGTTCAGGCAATCAACGCGGTATTCCGAGAGCCGGTGCAGCGGGTTCTGGAAAAAATTAAACATGAACCATACTTCAAATGACCAAACAAAATGGTAGGAAACCCCGAAAGGCGCAATCAAAACCTTTACTGCCAGTACCACAAAAAGCATGGACATACCACGGAAGACTGCAGAAACCTGTGGGATCATTTGGACCAACTCGTCCGAGAGGGAAAGCTGAAGCATCTCTTGCATCACTCCTGTAATCAAAGTGGTCAAACTAACTCAGAGCCCAGGAGAGACAATTCCACAAGGCCTCCATTGGGAACAAGCAACGTCATCTTCATTGCTCTAGGAAGAACTGGCTCCTATCCTTCCAGAGTCATGTCAGTTGCTCGACTACAGGCCAAGAGCTCTAATCCAGACTCGAAGAGAGCCAGAACAGAGATTCAGCCGGTCCTAGGTTTCTCGGATCAGGACAAAGTTAGAACCATGCAACCCTACGATGATAATGCTCTAATGGTCACGCTTAGGATTGGGGGCTATGATGTGAAGAGGGTATTGGTGGATCAAGGCAGCGGCGCCGAGATCATGTACCCCGACCTGTACAAGGGGCTGAACCTAAAGCTAGAGGATTTAACAGCTTACACCTCTCTGTTGGTAACTTTTGATGGAAAAGCTGTCATTCTGAGGGGTTAAGTCAGGCAACCATACAAACTGGCCCAGAAACAGTTGAAGTAGACTTCATAGTGGTGGATGCTTATTCCCCCTACACAGTCATAGTGGGCAGGCCCTGGCTTCATGCCCTAGAGGCCGTCTTTTCTACTTTACACCAAAAGGTGAAATTCCCATCAGGGGACTGGGTTGAAGAGATCATTGAGAGCCAGTCTACAGCTAGGCAGTGCCTAGTGGCTGCCATCCGGCATCAACCCGAGGACGAGTCCTCGGCCCATGCTGAAGGAAGCTCATAGCAATTAATGGTTCTGACGCCTCCCATTGACGGCATAGCTGAGGAAGCAAAATGTGAAGATCTAGTAAAAGTCATCATTGGCGACGACCCTGAGAAATTCTTTTAAGTCGGATCTCAACTACCCCTTGAAGAGAAGGAAGAGCTGTTGGAGTTTCTTAGAAGAAACGTAAATGTGTTTGCCTGGAGTGCATATGAGGCTCCAGGAGTGGACCCAAACTTCATTTGTCACCATCTGAATGTCAACTCGTCCATCACCCCAAGAAACAACCACCTCGACGCCCTTCTAGGGAACATGCTGATGCCGTTAAGGACAAGGTGACTAAACTTAAGCAAGCGGGGGCTATTAAAGAGGTCTTTTACCCTGAATGGTTGGCCAACACAGTAATGGTAAAAAAGAAGAGTGGAAAGTGGCGAGTATGTGTGGACTTCACTGACTTGAATAAAGCATGTCCAAAAGATCCTTTTCCTATGCCTCGAATAAATCAGCTAGTGGATGCGACTGTGGGCCACCCTCGGATGAGCTCCTTGGACACCTTTCAAGGTTATCATCAGATACCATTAGCTCTAGAAGACCAAGAAAAGACAGCCTTTGTTACCCCTACCGAGAACTATCACTACAAAGTAATGCTTTTTGGCTTGAAAAATGCGGGGTCTATGTACCAAAGGATGATGACCAGAACGTTTGAATCACAGTTAGGTAAAAGTATCAAAGTCTACATAGATGACATGGTGGTAAAGAGCAGAGTGATCTCCGAGCATTTGGGAGACCTCGGAAGCACCTTTGAGGTGCTGAGGAAACACAAGCTACGCTTGAATGCTTCCAAATGCACCTTTGGTGTAGGGTCAGGCAAGTTCTTGGGCTACATGGTCACTCATCGCGGAATTGAAGTTAACCCAGACCAAATTAAGGTGATTAACAACCTCCAACCACCTCGGAATCCTAAGGAAGTCCAGAAACTTACTAGAATGACCGCGGCTCTGAATCAGTTTATTTCTCGATCGGCGGATAGGTGCCGACCATTCTTCCTCTTATTAAATAAGTGGAAGGGATTTAAATAGTCTGAATAGTGTACCTTAGCGTTCCAACAGCTGAAAGTGTATCTATCCCAGCCACCTATTATGTCCAGTCCTGAGATGGACGAATCCTATTTGCTTACATCGCTGTGGCCCCTCATGCAATGAGCCTGGTGCTAATACGAGTGGACAATGGTATACAACGGCCAGTTTACTATATAAGCAAATCCTTACAAGAAGTTGAGGTGCGTTATCTACCATTAGAGAAGGCCATTTTAGCCGTGGTGCATGCCACACGAAAACTCCCCCATTATTTTCAAGCGCACATTGTTATTGTCCTCACCCAACTCTTACTCAGAGCCATACTACGGAGTGCTAATTACACAGGGAGGATTGCCAAGTGGGGTACAATTCTGGGGGCTTTTGATGTCTAGTACATGCCTCGTACTTCTGTCAAGGGCCAAGTTCTTACAGATTTAGTGGTCGAATTCACTGAACCTTTGTTAAAAGAAATAATAGGGACGCAACACATGGATGGGAAATCGGTTGGCATCGTATCTCTACAAACACCTTTACCTGGAAGGTGTATGTTGATGAGGCAACGAACCATAGGGGATCTGGTGTGGGTTTAGTTCTGATCTCCCCTGAGGGGCTCATCATTGAGAAATCATTAAGGTTGGACTTCTCGGCCTTGTTAAAAGGAATGTCCATGGTTCATAAAATGGGAGGAAAGACAGTAATGATGTTCTTTGATTTAAGACTGGTCGTTGGCCAGGTGAACGGCAAGCTAGAAGCAAGGGATGAAAGAATGCAAAGGTATCTAAGTCAGGCTAGGCATTTACAAGCAAGGTTCGAGTCATTCAACTTACTACACGTTCCTAGAAGTGGAAACACACACGCTGACTCCTTAGCTACTCTTGCAACCTCCTCGACTTAAGTCCTACCTCGGGTTATCCTTATAGAAGACTTGTGCAAACCTAGGGAAGAGAGGAAGGAGGTAGTCCAAGTTCACTAGGTCAGAGTAAGTCCTAGTTGGATGGATCTCATAGTACTATTCTTAAAAGAGGATATCCTACCAGAGGATAAGTCCGAAGCTTACAAGATATGCAGAAAAGCGCCTCGTTTCTGGTTATCCAAGGATCAAAAGTTATACAAGCGATCTTTCTCAGGTCCTTATTTACTATGCATACATCCTAAGGCATCAGAGTTGCTCCTTGAAGAGTTACACGAAGGGATCTGTAGAAGCCATACAAGAGGCAGATCTTTATCCCATAGAGTTATCACTCAAGGCTATTGGTGGCCGAGTATACAAAAAGAAGCACACGAATACGTGAAGAAGTGCGATCAGTGCCAGAGATTTGCACCAAACATACATCAACCAGGAGGATTGCTTAATCCCCTGTCTAGCCCTTGGCTGTTTGCTCAATGGGGCTTGGACATTGTTGGCCCTTTCCCTAAGGCAATAGGGAACAAAAGATATTTGCTGGTCGGCACAGACTATTTCACCAAATGGGTTGAAGCCGAGCCCTTGGTAAATTTCTGAGACGTGGATGCCAATAAGTTCAATTGGAAGAACATCGTTACACGGTTCAGGGTCTCGCATACTCTCATCTCAAACAACGGCCTTCAGTTTGACAGCAAGTCTTTTAGGAGATATTGTTGTGGTCTCGGAATTACAAACCGGTATTCCACCCCAGCTTATCCCCAAGGAAATGGACAAGCCGAGGCTGTGAACAAAACCATATTAAACGGGCTGAAGAAGAGGTTAGATGATGCCAAAGGAAAATGGGTGGAAGAACTATCACATGTCCTTTGGACGTATCAAACCACACCTCGAAGGTCCACAGGAGAAACTCCCTTTTTAATGACTTACGGAGCAGAGGTTGTCATTCCTTTGGAAACTGGCTTCCCCACGTTGAAGACAAGCTCATTCAGTCCAAGTAATAACAACGAGCAGCTAAGGAAAAGCCTAGACTTAATCGAGGAAAAAAGAGAAAGTGCAATGGTTCAACTAGCATACTATCAACACAAACTCAAACAAGGTTACGACGCTAGTGTGAAGCCCAAGCCATTCGTACCTGGTGACTTAGTATTGAGAAAGGTTCTAGGAACTGCAAAAAATCCTGTATGGGGAAAGTTGGGGCCCAATTGAGAAGGACCATATTACATCGCCTCGATGGCTGGGATAGGAGCATACTATTTGGAAAATTTAGACGAGCGTGTAGTACCGCGCCTTTGGAATGTAAACAACCTGAAAAGGTATTATTATTAATGAGAATTTCTTTTGTCAATACGTTCTTTCATCATTTAATAGCATTATACTCGTCGTTAGATTATCTCTTTACAAGAGTTTAAACAAATCCTAAGTCATGTCAGGTCTTTCAGACCTAAGCCATGTCAAGTCTTTCAGACCACATACTTAAGTGAAATTAACACTCAATGGCATCTTTACAAGAGTTTAAACAGATCTTAAGTCATGTCAGGTCTCTCGGACCACATACTTAGGTGAAATTAACACTCAATGGCATTTATACAAGGGTTTAAACAAGTCCTAGGTCATGTTATGTCTCTCGGACTGTATGTATATTTTGGTACAGAGGTTGCCAAATGAATTAAAATCTCCATACAATTACTTGAGCGATAAATGGACAAAGGGCTGTCTCTTTTACTCATTTCCCCCAAATACGAGCTAAGACTTACTATTACGACTTATTTAAATTACTTATCTAAATTATTGTTGCTAAAACTTTGCTGAGAGCAAGAACAATGAACTTCGAAGCATACAATCAAAAAGGTACAAGAGATAAAAGGAGAAAAAAATCGTTTCATTGATCAGAAAGTTGAATACATCATGTTTAGACCAAACTGCCACTACAAAAAGCATATGCAAAAATAAATTCTCCTTAAATTTAAGCATTGGCCTGGGGAGGGTCTTTCTTCGGATTAGCAGCCTGGGGTTGAACATCATCAGCTTTAGATTGGGCCTCTACCTCCTTAGCCTAGGAGACTACCTCCCTGATTGAAAGGGTATCCTTAGAAGGCTTGGTTGGCAAAGGTGGCAGAGTCCCTTTCTCCCCTCCAGCCCCTTCAGGGATGTTAGCATCAGGAAGAGGAGTTTGAGTGGAGGGCAGCTGCTCTTGAGGAATTTCTCAAATATCTTCTGGGAAGAAGATATTCTCAATCTTCCTCAGCTCGGAGTCCACAGGAACTCCCTCCCGATCCAAAGCTACACCCCAGGACTTGGAACAGTTGTCCCTGCATGCACTTGCCACCTCCTCGGTCAGCCGAGCCTCTGTCTCTTGCACCTCGCGTTCATAGGCTACCTTCACTACGGCCTTAGCAGCTTCCTTGGCCACCTGAGCTGCATCTTTGACTTTTTGCAGCTTGGCCTTCAGATCCAATACATTTTGCTTTTCTGTGGCCAGGTTTGTCTCGGTTACAAAAAATTTTTGACGTTGATCCTCGGCTTGCCTCTTCGCAGTCTTCAGACCCGCCAATGCATTGGAGTGAGCTTGGTTTGCTTCTTTTAGCTTTTCGGACCATTCAGTTCGCTCTTGCTTTAAAGCCCCCAGTTTCTTCTCAACCTCTAGCCGGGAGTGAGCCTCAGCTTTGGCTTCATCGTTTGCATTTTTAACCCACTCCTCGGCCACATAGATTTGCTATGTAATCTGCATAAACAAAGCAAGGGAGTTATAAAGAATTCGTACATGAGTATACTAATTGAACAGAGAAATACATTGATTGACTTACCATAGCAAGATCCTTTTTCAACGACGTGAAAAGGTCCAGCTGTTTGGTACACCTAAGGCCCTCAATAGCTCGGGGAAGTAGAAGGGGCTGCTTTAGGGCCTCGGTGAGGATGCTGGCGTATCCCCTCTGAGCTTCCCAGATGGTGGCATCCCAAGGGATTGAAGCACCCTCCACTTCCAGCCGTGGGGCCCATGAGCGCTATCCTTGGTGTACTTTGACCTCACCCCGACTATCCACAGATTAAGCCCTTCTGTCTTGGGGGTCCTTGGTCTTCTTTTGTTGCTTGGCACCCTTTTGTTGTGCCACTTCACCCTCCTCTAGGTCTTCCATTGGCCTTTTCTTTCTCAGATTCGGATCGGCCTTCAACCCGAGGTCAGTTGGGAGTTGCGGGGGAGGAGGGGGAAGTTTGGGAGTAACCTGGGTCTTAGGAGCTTCTTTCGAAGTTGACCCTCCTTTGTTTCTGTTAGCCAGTAAGCCCTTCAAACCGGTCCTTTGCTTCTAATCCATCTTTTCTTCCTCTTCGGAACTTGGATCTGGCCGAGAGATTATTAATCTTGGATGATGGACAGCGGAAAATTGTTCAGAACCGATCTCAAAGTCCGAGATCTCAACCGGTTTGTCTAATTCCCCTTCCTCCTCAGTGAAGCGGAATTGGTCGATCTCAGCGTCTAAGTTATGACGAGATGAGGCCGACTCCTCTTGCAAAGCTTCTACTGGGTGAGGAACAGGAGAGGGCGGCAACACAACGGGAGGAAGATCCCTCCGAGCCAAGAAGCTTGGCTTGGAAACGTCCATCCGAGCAAGCTTAGGGTTGCCCACTCTTATCGCTTGGTCGGCTTCTTGAAATATGCATGACAAGGGCTCATACTCCAAGACTAGGTGAGCAGCTCGTAATTGTCCGTCTTCGCTTATGAATATTTTCGACCTCAGTAAGTAATTGAGCCCTGGAACGTTGACAAGGCTAAGTTTCGGGGAGACGTGATTTTTATTTGCAAAAACAAACATCTGAAGAGGAAACCATGGTCAGAATAATGACAATTATTACCCAAGGAAGTGAATGATTCGGAATCAATAAAAGAGCTTCGAAAACTAAGGTCTCTGCCAAGAGGCCTGATCCTGGGGTACCCCACCTGGAATCCCCGCCCTAACTGGGCAGTGAAGACCATTGTGCCATTCCCCTGAGACGACCAGATAATCGTCCTTCATGCCTTTGTTGGACTTAGGAAGGCAGGATATCAATCTCACCTCTTCGGATCGAGATTTGAGGTAATATCCCCCGGTGAGAAAATGATACTCGTACATATGAGCAACATCGTGTCATGAAAGCCTAAGATTCATCTGATCGTTTAGGGTATCTATACACCCTAGTATCCTAAATAAGTTAGAAGCGCACTGGTGGGGGCATAACCTATGGTTACGAAGATAATCTCGGGTTATCCTACCCATGGGGAGCGTCATTCCTCCCTCTATGAATGCGATCATCGGAATGACAACTTCACCCACTTCCCTATTGGTGAGTATTTGGTCTGGGGGACAATATTGTAAGCCCACTCTCTGTGGGATATGATATTTGGCCCTAAAACCCTCCATACCAGTTGGAGAATCCACTAAGTGTTTAAATCTATCCATCTAGGCAAATGTGTGTGTGTAGACGAAAAAACTTCTGTTTAGTAAAGGAAAAGGCCGAAGAACTCAGCCGAGGAGAGGAAAAGAGTTTAAGAAAGTAAATACTTACGAAAATAATTAAATGTGTTAAGTCTTGAACTTTTAGCAAAAGCCTTTTTGACAATGTCTTAAGGACAAGAGTTTGGGAAGTTCAGGGATTTAAGAGGCTTGAAGAATTGGAATGTTTGAGAGCTCTGGAGAACTTAAGGATTCGCAAAGTAAAGGGAGAGTGACTCACTTCAACACTTTATATAGAGGGCAAAAATGAGTGGGAGTTATCTCGCCCAAGGTCCTAAAAGAAAGGTCAGCTGTTGGATCTATTCCTCACCATCAGATCTGGGGGCAATGCACCGCCTGGAGCATTTAATGACGCTTTGCAGATTTCAAAACGTCAGTTGCAATTATGGGGCACGAAAAATGGCATTCTTGCACGTTCGAACCATAAAAATGAATGTTTCTGTCTCAGTAAAATCAAAACCCCCTTTTTCTCCTCGGATGAGAGAGAAAAACCAGAATTTTGAGGGGCCATTGTAGGGATGAAGGCCCCTTTTTGTGTGTTAGGCCTTGGGCTTTATCTGGGAACGTAAATGTGTTCGAGGAGAGGAAAATAATTAATAAAGACCCCATGTTTAAAGTTACATAGGAAAAGAATGGAAGGAGAACAGTCCGAGGAGGAACTCCTCCTCGAACATGATCAATACAGGTCAATTTTGTATTCTATAAATCTAGGTGACCTTCCATGAAGTTTCCACGATAAGGATGAGCCTCATGCACGAACAAGAGTGATAAGAACTTAGAAATATCTAGAGGAAAAGCTGCTACCACCGCATTAAATGCACTGCAGCTACTTTTCTGGCCGCATTTATGTGGAGAAGACCCCTGAACAGTGTAATCTCAGCTACCACAATTCATAGAAGGCCAGAGAAGGAGTTTGATGGGACATATACTCAAGTGAAGGCTTGGATGGTCAACAAGTGTGGGATCAAGATGGTGGGAAAGAAGATATATAATGTAAAAGATCTCCCATGAGAGGGGGATTGGGAAAAATAGAGAGGAACCACTGTAGCACTCAAAACTGAAAGAGCACCTAGTTTTATTGGTTTATATCATAATCTACCTTCTCGGACAACAATTACATTAATTCTTACGTGTCCTACTTGTTTGTTCATCTTTTAAATCCATACTAACCGTTGTCAAATTTACAAAAGGCCTAGTTCTTTCATTTACTCTCTACAAATTTATTGTACTTGGCTCATTGGGCCTATACCCCATAACATTTGGGCTTGGGCTACAAATCTTGACCTTACAGTATTAAATGACAAAATAATTATTTATTTCTTTATATTATTATTACAAGTCTAAGAAGTTAGAATGCCAAGAAGAAATATAAAGAAATTTCATTAAAATAAAAGAACAAGAACAAATAGTAAATGTTGATAATAATGAAGAAATGAATTTGCAAGATGATGAATATGATAATAACATTAGCTTAGGTTGAGTTGATTAGGTAAGACGATTAATATAACGAAAAGAAACTATTATTTTAGTTTTTATATCGTGTATTATCTCTTTTGAGTTTAATAAATTTGAATGTATATGTTATAAATATATGTTAATTTGATTTATTTAATTAGCATTGTTAAATATTATTAAATAAGTGATGATTGAATTAGTCATTATTTGAATATATTGCAAATTTATAATGAAGATACCCTTTATATATTATATAGAAATATAATTTTTTTTTTAAAAAAATTTATTAGGTGTCCATGTATTTATAATACATGATACGAAAAAATTAAAATTCAGTTCACGATACGACTATCATTTTGACAATTATGAATGAATGTAATGTAGGGTCTGTATACTAGAGAATATTTGACTAACTCTAAGTTAATTTTAGACTAACTCAATGTTAATTTGCTTGTTGTACAAATATATAGACCTAAAATTGGTTCAGGGATAGTTTAACTAGTAAAGTCTCTTATCATCGAAAAAAGTTTTAGAGTTTATTTCCCACTTACACAAAAAACCAATTGGTGTATTAATATGATGATAAAAAGCAATCATCAAGAGCAGATGCTCTATATATATATATATATATACACACACATATTTTGTACCATTTAAATAGATATAATCAAAACAAAGTGCCGTAGAACTTAATACATACTGTAAGATTCAAATAACAAATTTATAGTGCCAATGGGAAAGAATCAAAGAATTGACAAAAAGATAGTAAAAACTAAATGAAAGATATACAAAAAGAATCTTTAAAATTGCATGGGTAATGGTATGGCAGCATGTACATCAACGACGATAGTAATATTTGAACTCCTTGGTGATCTTAATCCCAATAATTGAATCTTCTTTTTGGTATTTTGTACTTGGAATCGTAGTTTTACTTCCTTTTTTCCCTTTTGCGACTTCAGGTTTCAACTCTAATGACTTCTCTTATAAAAAATAAAAAACTCTGATGACTTCTCCTTCTCTTTTTGGAACCTTTTCTTTTCAAAAGAGTTGAACTTGCATTAGCTACAGGCGTAAATCCCATTTGTGATTCTGTAGCAATAAGATAGACAAGTTGATATGATCACACCATACTCTTGTTATCTTATCACCGTTCATCGTTAACATACCACTCTTGCATCAAAGTATGTGCAAATATGTACATTTTAAAAAAATTTATTACACGCGTTAATTAGAGAAGTCATAATTTCAATTGTAAAAATATGTATATTAAAATGTATGTGCAACAAGTTTTTGCCTTTTCAAAAATACTCCCTTCTATTAAAATTAGAAAACTACAAAAATAATGAGAAATTTTATGGTAATGGACCCTTCAAATTTTTATTTATTTTTTTAAGTATAAAAACTTATTTTGTATTAGTGTCTAATTTGTTCTTTTATTATTCAATTTTTGCCACATATAACTCACTAATTTCGTGAACATTTAAGAAATATGTTTATAAAAATATATAACTAAATCTCTTTAGTAAATGTTCATTTTCTTTTCCAAAACAAACTCATTTCATTTGCATTTAGAAAGTTTGGGATGCAAGGATACAATTTTATTTATTTTTTACATATTTATATTAGATTGTATATGTAAAGGCATTAGAAGATGACATATATTAGTTTTTTTTTTTTTTTGAGAAACAAACACACACAATAGAAAATGAATGAGGTACATTTATTAATTAATTTGTAAGCATTTTATGCTTTTGAATCTTTTATAGCTAATTTTAAAAAATGAATTGCAACTATAATTTTTGCCACTTCGATCAAATTGAAGCAAATAGAGGAACCCCCAATTAATAATTAACACTTGCATGTATGAAAAGAAAAATAGAAGTCCACCAAAGTTCTCAACATTTATAAAAACAAATAAGTAAAAATTCAAGATTTACATGCTCAACAGAGGTCAATGTGGAAATCCAAAAAAAGAATAAAAAAAAAGAAATCCATCAAAGCAAAATCCTTCATTAGTCTGGAAAAAAAAAGTCCCCATTTGAAAAAAAGAAAAAGAAAATCTTGTTGTTACACAATTAGTACTTCACATTCTATAGTACCCACTTCCTTCAATTAAAACATAAAAATTGTGAAATAATGTTTTTAAAACAAAATTTCACAGTTTCAATTGAAATTGAAATTTAATTTTAAAACAAGGAATGCATTATATATTTTTTCAAAATTTGAAAAGCAAGAAATCATGGGTTCACTTTTTTTGACTCCAACAAAATCAAAACGATTTTGACTAAACCCCATTTGTTTTTGCAAATTGCACACACCAACACCACCACCGCCGCCACCGCCACCACCACAGTGTGTGCGTGAGTATAATAACAACAAGGCCGGAGCCAAAAACACAATTCAAATTTCTCTCTCTCTCGCTCTGTGGAACTCATTTCTGTTTCCAGAGAGAGAGAGAGAGAGAGAATGAGCGGAGGCTAAGGGGTTTGGCCTTTTCAATACGACGACGCTCGCTCCATTCTCGACTGGATTTGCTCCAGTCTCCGCTTCTGTCTCTCTTTTTCAATTTTCCATTTCAATTAGGGTTTCTTATTTTCCTTTATTTTAAATCACAGGTGTGAGCAATTTTCCACTGAATTTGAATGTTTTGGGTGATAGCATTTCTGCCTTTTTTTGCTAGACCAGGAAGGAAGCACCTTTTTGGCGTTGAAGAAAGATATTCGGTATTCTTTCTACACATTGCTTTTAATTGTACATGGTATCAACTACTTTGGACTGAAATTCACGCACCGCTTCTATAACTTACCAATAAAAACATGGCTGTTGTACATTTTTCGCTTTCAAATAATGTATGAAATATATGAGGCATCAAACATATTTGGGGTTTGGGTTTCAAATTTGCATCATAGTGGTTGTTGTAGTATATTTGGGTTAGGGTTTCAATCTTTGTTAAATATGCATATTTATTGCATGCCTTTTTTTTCATGTTTGAGATAGGGCTTTTAAAGTTTAAACTGTAACTTTTGTATTAGGTTCATCTCCATTTGAAATGGGTTTATTTTGTGGGTTTTGTTAAATATTACAAATCTAAAGATGTAACGAGTGCCGTTCCATAACTTCTAGCCTTTCCCAGTAAGCTTACCAACAAAACGCTTTCGTTTGTGTATAAAAGCTTTCTTCTTGAAATTAAATAAACGCTTTACATATTCAATTACTTCTTAGCTTCACATCAAGAATTTTGGTTTACAGATGAAAACAGAGGTAAAGTGTGAAATGGATTTGTTGGGTTTGTGGTTTAACTTTTGGCACAAAGGATTAAGGTATGCACATAGTGTTCGATACTTTATTTCTCTGATTTTAATCTGTTGATGGTTTTGAGTCCAAGATTTTGGACACTATGAAATGGAGTTTCATTTTAGGAGCAGAAATTTTAGCGAGTTTGAATGGATGGTATTTATCTGTGTCTTAATTTGATGCTGAATCCAATGATTATCTTCTGGGTTGTATTTGGTTTTCACTTTATTTTATTATATTAACTAAACATGGTGTTAGGTTCATCATGACACGACACATTTTTGTGTGCCCACTTATGCAAAAGATGCTGAAGGTAAAACCTTATCCAAGCCACCCCTTCTAGGACCTCACTTAGTTGGGAGACAAATACTCTATCTTTTAGCTTCTGATGAAATTTTTTGTTGTTGATGTATTTGTGGCCAATTTTTTGGGTTAGTGATAATGAAATTCTAGTATTCTGCTTCCAATGCTGATTTTTTTAATTAAAGAATTCTTAAAAATTGTAATTTATTTCTAGGGTTGCAACTTTGGCGTATAAAGCTGAAGCTTTAGAGTTGCAGAAACAACTCAGGCATATTTAGTCTCAATTTGATATGCACACTGGCCAGGCTTTGTCTTTAATCCAAGGGAGACGGGCATGGGTTGCTACAACATCTACTGTCAATGGACACCTTACAGATCTAGATGATAGTCTTTCAGCGAGAAATTTAGAGGTATGTAAGCTATGATAAATGGAATATATTTTTGAACTTGTTCACTTTTATGATAGTTTTGATTTAAACTTTGCAAATTATATTAGTCCGTTTCTAGAGTTCTTTAAACTTATGAATGAGGTTGAGAATGAGGACCTTGTCTTTATTTTGGAGACTATAGTGGACAAGTTTGGGGAGGAGATGGCACCTTAAGCTCTTGGGTTATGCCAGAATTTGGTACTGTTAGCCTCCATTTTTATTTGATTTTACATGTATATTCAGAAGTGCTTGACAACTTCTTTTTTTAATAAATATTCAAACAGCTGCATTTTGGAGGTGCATGAACACAGCACAATTCTTGAATCAATGAGCAGGCTTCCTCAACTTTTTGTCCAAGTTGAACCAACGTTGGTCCCTAAAATGCGTAGAATGTTAACAAGTGATGGCCAAGGTATGCATTCTAATACCTCAATTTGGCTTATTTTTGACATTGTTTCTATTCTTTTCTGGATCTTTTTATTTCCTGATAAGGTTTTGCTGCCAAAGAGGATTGGTGGGCCTTCTATTTGTTGTTATCAATAACTCTCAAGGGTATTTAATTTGATTGTGTATTATGTTTTCTGTATATATTGGATTCTTTATCTTCTTGAGTGTTTGCGGTTGACAGTTGTTTAAAGGATTGGTATTTCTGCTATTTCGTATGGGTACGTAAAGGGTTTCTGTATCCTGTCCTTGTGCCTTCACATGTAAATGTACACAAGCACTTCTGCATAAAGGGTAATTCTACTTTGTTACCATTGTTCATTTTTCTGTTGAATTTTCTTGTGGCTTGCCAAGTAAAAAATTTAATTTTTTTCTTATGCCCCTATCTTTGAGTTTTGATAATACTTGGCCCATTGAAAATTACAAAAATAATGAGAAACTTTAAGGTAATGGCCCCTTCAATTTTTTCTTCTTTTTGTTTTGTTTGTTTGTTTGTTTGTTTGTTTTTTTTTTTTTTTTTTCTTAAGTAAAACGCTCATTTTGTATTAGTTTCTCATTTGTTCTTTTATTATTCAATTTCTACCACATACTTCACAATGCTACTGAAGGAAACAGAGTTGGCACTGTGACGAGTATTTCTTGCACATTTGTATCATAAAGTATTGTACTACGGTGCACATGTAACTTGCTAAAAGCTTACTCTCTGGGAATACAATTGATTATTGCAGGACCTTGTGTATGCTTCCGAAAAGCAGCTCAGGTTCATGTGCACTGTAGTGGTATGATTTCTGCCTATGATCTGTACGAACTATTTATGTACAGATTGGTATGTCTGTTCACTTTGCACTAAAAAGAATAGAACACTAGGTTAGTTGTTTATATCTTTCCAGTTTTAAGCAAGTCTGGAAACAACTAGATTTATTAATCTATCCCTTAATATGGGCTGCTCATTTTTTCCCTTTTTATCCAGTCAATGGATGTATGGATCCTTGGTACTTAGTGCTTTCCATTAAAACACAGATTTGGTGCTTTTCCAATGCCTGTACTCTACTTTAAAACCCACACAAATTTGGGGGTTTTGAAGTTTGAATTATGTGCTAGCAAACATGACTTTGAAAAACAGCCTAAAAGGTGCTAATCATGACAGAAGCATTCATTGTATTACATTATTCTGCAGGTTTAGTTTGAGTCCATACAACACTAAAGAATAAAAAGGACAAGGGATAGAAATGCTCATAGAATATTATTGTTAGGAAGAGCTAAACATCAAAAGGGTGAAATGACAAAGTGCTTGCCCTTTTACAATGTCAAGGCTCATTGTACTAGGATCTGTTGCTCTCAACTTGACTTGAGTGTCATCCAGATCTAGGTCCCTCTTGAATCTATCTTTGGAGGTGGCATAGACCATCTTACTTCTCACTTTTGATGTATCAAGTTGACCTGAAAAACAAGAGAGTCAACTTTCATAGGCAACATTGCATACCAAATTGTTTATTATTTTGGCCTTCAATATAATCGCACGCCTCCAAAGAGGAGAAGCGTTCAGCCTGGAAGCCAAATCTAGTTTGGCATCCAATTTTTAGTTCTATTGTGTCATTAACATTTTGAGAGTAGTTACATTACTTGGGAAGCAAAATTTGCTATGATTTTTTTGTCAGAATTTATGTGCACAGTATTCCAAAGGAGAAACATTAGTCTTTAAGCATGCATATTGACTTACTTGAGGAAAAGTAGAATTACCATGCAATGAAAAAAATCTTGCTTTCTGGAAATTCTCATTAGTGCTGAAATACAAATCATGGGCAGCACCCATTGGAAGGCAGAGACTCTACAAAGTCCTCAGGTTTCATCTGGGCTTCCAAGTTTCTCTACAACCTCCTCTTGATTCTCCAATTTTGAAACTAATGAACCAGTGATTCCTCTTTTCTTTTAGCTCCAAGAATTTGAGTTTACATTCATCACACAGCCATTCCAAATGCCACATTTGCCTAATAGATGGATTTACAATAAACACGATAGTAATTTGTTAGGATAGGAAAACAATATCAAGAAATGCATATCAGCATTTATTTTAGTATACTATGCGTCATAGTTATTGGACAAAGCATATTATCATCACCAGATTGCATCACAACTAAGTGGACTTGCAAGCTTACACAAAGAGATGATGAAAATACTACCTATTATTTATTTTGTTAAAATGTTCTCGTGGAACAGAAATGATTTTGGGACAAGTGGCACAATCCTAGGACTATTTTCTAGATCTGCTTCACCTAATTTCTAAAAGAAATCATTTACTTTGATGACGGATAGAATATGTATGAATACAATGTTTCTTCCTATAAATGTCCAAGGCAATCCAATTTGATAGTATAAAATCAATTTTCAGCTCATACAAGCACTCATCTGTTAAAAGTGGTAATCTATATGACTATATCTTGCCAAAGGCAATCCAATTTGATTTCTCTCTATGGCCCATAATGTTAAAGAGATTCATGTTTGTGTGAAAATTTTCTATACAATTCTTGTGTTTGAAAATTTTCTGTACAATTCTCCTGTTAATTCAAATAAGAACTTTCAAACTTAACTATCAAATGGATCTAGATGAGTAAATCTTGCAGCTTTAATTCATATTCAGGGCAAGTGTTTTGAGGCAAACGTCTATCACAATGTAGCCGAAAATCTCAATTTAGCACTACAAAATCAGGAAAATCTGAATGTGGGGACAACATGAAATGCTATTAGACTTACTACACCAAAAGTTTAGCAGTTCAAGCTTACCAGGTATTCTAACTAATAGGCTTTGTTCCATTCCTAGAAGACCTGATACTTGGGATGCATAGTTAGCTTGGGCAATAGGAGTTCTAAAAGGCTGAAAAGCTTTGTTGTTATCATTTTTGAAGTTTCTGGGATTGCTCGAGAAAACTCTCAATGGCACGAGAACAACTTAAAGATGAAAAAACTACATTCAATATTATTGTTGCAAGGATAGATGGACTGGCATCAAGCTGGCATATTGTGAATTCTGCCAGAAACAAAGGTTGTGTTCTTTTTGAAATATCCCTATGACTGTATTTGATTCTAATTCTAACCTTTGTATTTTTCTATCTTCTGTTTGCTTTTGATGATATGTTGTCCTGTAATCTATAGTGTTTTATCCTTATTGTGGATTGGGCTCTTTGTATTGTTTTGGTTCTTTTTTGGTAGTCTGCTAGTCTTGTTTGCAATGTATTTGTTTCTAATGAATAAATCTCATTCAACTTAAAAAAAAAAAAAAAGAAGGATATTTAGGAAACAAAAGGTTATACAAAAGGTTATAATGTATTGCTTTATTTTTTTTATGATGAATATGTTCTCATTCGGCTAAAAAGATGATGTTTAGGGAATCAAAGGTTGTGCTTAATTAATAAAGACAGTGATGGTGAGCCCATCACCTGGTTAGGCAATGTTGCTTCCGTCATTATTTTTGCAAAAGCTACTGCACCTGGGACTAAATGAAATTTGATATCATGTTCCTATACATTTATTTGCTACTAGTATGCAGTTTCTTAATTCCGAATTCAGAACCAGCATCTCAAATATGATTTAATTCATATCTAACTTTCTATAGGTGGAATTTCATTTTCAACTTCAGCGTGTCTCAGACGCTTCCAGCCAGCTTTGCATTAAACCAAAAGCTGATTTTGTGTGGCTTGAGAAGACAAGCTCATAAATGAGCTTTAACCAATCAAGTGGGTACACCCCACCCAACCCAACAGACACTGCAGACTGCAGTGCAAATATGACTTAATTCATATCCAACATTCTACCTGTCGAATTTCGTTTTCAATTTTTAGTATAGTTTTGTAGATTGTTGCCATATGAATATATGATATATGGTTCATTTTGAAATGCAGAATTCATTTTAAAAAGATTTGAGAGCACAATGTTACTGAAGGAAACAATGCAAGCACTATGATGTTTTTTTTTTTTTTTTTTTTTGAAGATTTGATCGGCACTAAGACGTCTTATTTCTTGAACATTTGTATTGTATAGTTTTGTACTATGGTGCACATGTAATAATGCTAAAAGGTTTACTTGATGTCAATACGATACCATTGAATTGTAGTTAAGCTGGATGCCTAGGTGGTCTGGTCATGCTACTCATTCTCATCGTCAGAAAGCATTAAACTGAGTATTTCATTTTCAACCTAGTAAATTAGAGAAAAAACGCCCATTTTTTAAATTGACTGCTATTTTTTTTAAGAGTCAAAATTTAGAAAACTTCGACCAGACCCTACAAATTACCTAAAGTTTCTTAAAAAAAGAAGAGCTCTACCAAATCCATATGCAATTTATAAAAGTTCTGAAAAATTAGGAGAATCACAATCAAAATCATTAAATTTAATTAACAGTATATAAATCAATATTAACCAAAACAACTAGCGTCCAGTATACTACTCGTGATGTTTACCTTTTTTTTTTTTAGATAACGAATTAACCATGCTAATTTTTGTATAAAGTAATTGACTGGTTAATACCTTTGTATGTTTTCATCATCTCCTCTATTTTGTAACCGTTGAATTATTTATTAAAAAAGTAAATTACAAATTATAAACTTAAAGTTTGGGTGTATTCAGATTTTATATCTAAAATTTTAAAATTTAAATTTTATCCTTTGAAGTTTGAGGTATTTGGATTTTACATTCTGGCGTTTTAAAATTTAAATTTTACCCCCTAAATTTTAAGAGTGTTTGAATTTTATTCTTCAAAGTTTGGGAGTGTTTGGATTTTACACTTAGAAATTTCAAAATTTGGAGGTGTAAAATTTAAATACCTTCAAATTTTGAATGTAAAATTTAAATTCTAAAACGTTAGATGTAAACTCTAATCACGTCTAAAATTAAGGGGTAAAATTTAAATTCTAAAATTTCAGCATGTAAAATCTAAACACCCTTAAATTTTAAGGGTATAATTTGTAATTTACCTTTTGTTAAAAAAAAAACTAATTGACTCTCGCAGTCTTGCATCTTTTTTTTTTCTTTGACTTGGAAAATAATTTTTTTTTTTTTGAGAATCAAAAGCAAAGATGGAGACTCATCAATATCTAGACTTTCAGAACCCCACCGAAATTTCACCACATGCGCAAAGAAAAGCCAGTGCATACGGTATTAGATTTCAATGTCCCCTATTCCCATTAAATGAATGTTGATTTCTTCTCACAAGCATTGATTGTCAAGATTCTACAGCCACACCGACACGAGCTTCATCTTTAGCTCAATGTTAGTGTGAAAGGGCAACAATTTTTCTAAGTCAAAAGGAAACAATTTTTCTAAGTCAAAAATTTCTGCCCAGCTTATATAAGAGATACTAAAGACACTGGACAAAAAATAAAACCAACTTTAAGACTTCAAAGTCTTCGTACTATAAATTTGTAACTTTTTTTTTTTAAAAATGTACTAAAAATTGAATTGGTATTATTTAACAATCACGAATTTAGAATTATTGTTTTGTATAATTGTATTTTGATTTTGATCACAATGGTGGCAACATAGCAATTCTAGTACGATTAGGAGGCATTTGATCTAATTTGGGTATTTGAAGAAGAGACTCAAAATTTTGGATTTTTTCTTTGAATTTTATAAGCTTTTTGACTAAATATTATTAAAATTTGAATTTATGGGTGTTATGTCCAAAGAAATTTGACACTGACAGTGCCAAATTAGGAGGAAAAAAGGAGAGAGACTCTAACAACAAATTCGATTATTTCTTTTATATTATTAATTTATTATAAGATGCAAACCGGAGGACTCTCTTATTGATTGTTTGGATTTTAAATATATATAACCATCACAACATCACTTAATCCAATCAAAATAATAATTAAATAAACCATCAACTAAAGAATGCACAAAGTGTCAAAATCATTGTCCAATTATTTTTAAAGACATTTCCCATAAAGCATCGAGATGGAAATATATAATACAGGTCATAAATCAATTGTAAGGTTCTAAATAATGGCATTTCTAATCATTTTGATTAATCCTAACAATAATTTTTAATATTTATTAGTCATAAACCATTAATTAATCTGGTCAAAAAATAAATAAATAAACTATCAATTAATGAAATGCTCAAAGCCTCAAACTCCTTGTCTTATTTTTAATATAAAATTCAAAACTAATAAGTAATTGTATTACAAATAATCATTTAAAATTAAAGCATATCTTAATTTCACAAATAATCAATTACATTATGTCAAAAAAAATAAACCACAACAACTAATAAATTTATATAAGTTTGAAGGATATATTAATAAAATGTCATTTAATTAAACAAGTCAAACTTGTCAATCTAATTATTAAATAAGTTAATCATATTAACCCGAATATAACACGAAGTTATTAAGTCTCAACTCATAACATGTTAATTTTGTGTAATAACGTGTCCTATCGGATTTGCGTGTGTCCAATTTTGCCACCCTACTGTCATGCACCTGATCTTTTCTTCTTTTCAACTTCAGTGTGTCTCGTACGCTTCTAGTCAGCTTTGCATTAAACCAAAAGCTGATTTTGTGTGGCTTGAGAAGACAAGCTCATAAATGAGCTTTGACCAGTCAAGTGGGTTGGACCCACACGGTGTCATACCATACACCCAACCCCACAGCACTGTAAATGTGATTTAATTCATATCTGGCTTTCTACCGGTGGAATTTTGTTTCAGAAATATGATATTCTAAAACGGAGCCATCGTTTTTAATTTTTAGTCTAGTTTTGTAGATTGTTGCCATATGAATATATGATATATGGTTCATTTTGATTGGCAGAATTCATTTTAAAAAGATTTGAGAGCCCAATGTTACTGAAGGTAACAGTGCAGGCACTATGATGATTTTTTTTTTTTTTGAAGATTTGTTTGGCACTATGACGTGTTATTTCTTGAACATTTGTATTGTATAGTTTTGTACTACGGTGCACATGTAATAACGCTAAAAGGTTTACTCGATGTCAATACAATACCATTGAATTGTAGTTAAGCTGGATGCTTAGGAGGTCTGGTCATGCTGCTCATTCTCATCTTCAGAATGCATTAAACTAAGCATTTCATTTTCAACCTAGTAAATTAGAGAAACAACACCCTTTTTTAAATTAACTGCTATTTTTTTTTAAGAGTCTCAAAATCAAGAAACCTTCGACCAGACCCTACAAATTACCTAAGGTTTCTTAAAAAACGAAGAGCTCTACCAAATCCATACGCAATTTATAAAAATTCTGAAAAAATTAGGAGAACCACAATCAAAATCATTAAATTTAATTAACAATATAGAAATCAATATTAACCAAAACAACTAGCGTAAAAGATCAAAGATACCAGTATACTACTCGTGACGTCTACTCTTTTTTTTTTTTAGATAACGAATTAACCATGCTACTCTTTGTATAAAGTAATTGACATTATTAAGAGTCTTGTAGTTCAACTGGTTAATACCTCTGTATGTTTTCATCATCTCCCCTATTTTGTAACCATTGAATTATTTATTAAAGAGTAAATTGCAAATTATAAACCTAAAGTTTGGGTGTGTTTGGATTTTATACCTAAAGTTTCAGAATTTGAATTTTATCATCTAAAGTTTGGGATATTTGGATTTTACATCCTGACGTTTCAGAATTTAAATTTTACCTCCTAAATTTTAGGGGTATTTGGATTTTACTATTCAAAGTTTGGGAGTGTTTAGATTTTACACCTAGAAATTTCAGAATTTTAGAGTGTAAAATCTAAATACCTCCAAACTTTAAATGTAAAATTCAAATTCTAAAACGTCAGATGTAAAATCTAATCACGTCCAAACTTCAGGGGTAAATTTCAAGGGGTAAATTTCAAATTATAAAATTTTAGCATGTAAAATCTAAACACTCTTAAACTTTAAGGGTGTAATTTATAATTTATCCTTTGTAAAAAAAAAAACTAATTGACTCCCGCAATCTTGCACCTTTTTTTTTTTTTCCTTTGACTAGGAGAATATCTTCTTCTTTTTTAATTTTTTTGAGAATCAAAAGCGAAAATGGAGACTCATCAATATCTAGACTTTTAGAACCCCACCGAAATTTCAGCCCATGAGCAAAGAAAAGCCAGCGCATACGGTATTAGATTTCACTGGCCCCTATTCCCATTAAATGAATGTTGATTTCTTCTCCCAAGCATTGGTTGTCAAGATTCTACAGCCACACAGGTTCCAAAAAAAAAAAAAAAACAAAATTCTACAGCCACACCGACACTTTAGCTCAACGTTAGTGTGAAAGGGAAACAATTTTTCTAAGTCAAAAGATTCTGCCCAGCTTATATAAGAGAGACTAAGGGCCGTTTGGTCCGACGGTTCAAAACATGTGTTTAGTGTTTAAAACACATAACAGTAGTGTCCAAAAACAGAAAAACATGTTTGGTGGACCATCCCTGTTCACAGGAAGTTTGAAAAACGTTGTTAAAAAACATGGGCTTTTTAAAATATACTCTGAGCTGTTTTTAAAACAATAAACACAATGTTGAGTGGCAATTCGGTAATAAAAATGAAAATTATTATGGCCCACCTGATCAGCCTTTTTCAATTGCTGTCTCCCCTCTTCCTCTCATCTCTCTTCACGCGGAATCAAGGACCTGGTAAATATCTCCATCTCACCCACTGACCCACACACCGAAGCAAGCCAGCAAAATTCGTACTTTTGAAAATTATTATTTCGTACTTTTGCTCAGCTTTTTTTACAAAATTAAACATACATACCAAACATATTTTTATATTTTTTAACACTAAAATATATTGTTTAAACTATAATACCAAACACATTTTTTTGTTTTATAAACACTAAAAACACGTTTTTCAACAACACTTTTTAAACAATAATTTCCATATCTTTTTAAACAACAATTTTTAAACTCTAAGACTTTCAAAGTCTTTGGACTATAAATTTGTAACTTAAAAAAAAAAAATGTATTAAAAATTGAATTGGTATTATTTAACAATCACAAATTTAGAATTATTGTTTTATATAATTGTATTTTGATTTTGATCACATTGGTGGTAGCATAGCAATTCCATTATGATTAGGAGACATTTGATCTAATTTGGGTATTTGAATAAGAGACTCAAAATTTTGGATATTTTTCTTTGAATTTTTTGAGCTTTTTGACTAAATATTATTAAAATTTGAATTTATGGGTGTTATGTCCAGATAAATTTGGCAGTTACATGCCAAATTAGGGGAAAAAGAGGAGAGAGACTCTAACAACAAATTCGATACTTTCTTTTATATTATTAATTTATTATAAGATGCAAACCGGAGGACTCCCTTATTGATTGTTCGGATTTTGAATATATGAGTCTTAAACCATCACAGCATCACTTAATCCAATCAAAATAATAATTAAATAAACTATCAATTAAAGAATGCCCAAAGCGTCAAAATGATTGTCCAATTATTTTTAAAGACATTTCCCATCAAGCATTGAGATTAAAATATAAAAAACAGGTCATAAATCAATTGTAAGGTTCTAAATAATGGTATTTCTAATCATTTTGATTAATCCTAACAATAATTTTAAATATTTATTAGTCCTAAACCATCAATTAATCTGGTAAAAAATAAACCATCAATTAATGAAATGCTCAAAGCCTCAAACTCCTTGTCTTATTTTTTTTAAGGACATTTCCCAAAAAGTGACGAGAGTCATGAGACGGACATATAGAAAACAAGTCATCAACCAATTGTAAGCTTTAATTTTTTTTTTTTTTTTTTTTCTGGTTGTGTGAATTTAATGAGCACTTGTTTTCCCACCAAAAAAAAAAAGGAACACTTCAATTAAGTTTTCTGAGTCTAATAAAAAATTGATGGGAAAAGACTTCTTTTCTTTTTTCTTTTTGGTTTGTTGTAGAATGCTAAGCATACGTGTTAGACATGTAATGAGAAAATGTCTATGTTGTTTTCTCGAAACTATGCTCTAAGAACAAGGATTACAAAGTGATTGGAAAGTTTGAATGGTTTGGAACTTTGGATAAGACAATCTTCTTTTATAGAGAAGCGAAGGTTTTTTGCTTCTTCTTCTTCTTTTTTTTTTTTTTCTTTTTTTTTTTCTCTTGTTAATATAAATAAGTTTTGGTCTTAAAGAGAAGGAAAAAAAGAGAGATTCAAACTATCAACTTTTGTTTCATGAATTGACGTCTAATCACTCCATTGGCTACTAATTATGAAATTATTTTCTTTGTTAAAGTAAGAAGGACACCTGACTTTAGGTGGGAAAAGCCAAGTGAAGCTAAGACACAATCATACCAGAATATTACAATAGATTTTAAACATAGTCTTGCATACACAATCATAATGAGGCTTCTTATATGGCTCTTCAATCATCAATATTAGGGGACTGCAAACTTAGTACCCTACTTCAAACTAGACATTAATTATTTCATAAAAATAACTTTTTTTTATGGGTTTGATTTTCTCTGACAAGATGTATATATTTTGGTCACTCCACTGGTCCCCCAACATATCTTGAGTATATATATTTCTTATTTAATAACATTTTAATTATATGGAATAGAATTTCTATATACCTTATTTATAATTTATTTATTTGTACATATTTTATTATCATCTCTAAAATATTTGTCTTTTTTTATAATAAAAAAAGCTCTCTTGGCAAAATACATTCTCCTGAAGTAGGGACATGATATCTATGATTTAACTTGGCTACACCGCGTTGTCATTCTTATAGTATATACCTATTTTTCTTGGCTTATCATATTATTGGATGGAGAAAAATTTTGTAATACAACTATGTTTTTTAGGGTTTTGAGATTTAGGATCCGTTTGGATAGAGCTGAAAACTGAAAACTGAAAACTGAAACACTGTAGCAAAATAATTTTTAAATGGGTAAATAGTACCGTGGGACCCATTTTTAATAAAAAAAAATTGCTGAAAAGTGAAAATTGTGGGTCCGTGAACAGTAAAAGTTGTGGAAAAAGTCAAAAGTTGCGGCTACTGTTCAATGAACAGTAGCCGCAACAGTGATGCTACAGTACCTTCCGCTGGAAACACGTGAAAAAAAAAAAGGCTGAAACGTGAAACGCTGGACGCAGACGCCGAATCCAAACGGAGGCTTAGAGTTTTTGTTAAAGTTAGAGGACGATATAATTAAGCTAAGAATAAAATGAGCAATGTACAAGTATTTTTACTTTTTTTGTATGAGCAGAAGGTGCGAGTTTTGTTTTTAAAGAGAAAAGCTTTTAAATAGGTTCTTATATTTTCATGTCTAAATAGACTCTCCTTTTGATGGCCAAAATGAGAGTTTTAGCCCAAAACGTGGATTTCCTCCCAAAAAAAAAAAAAAAAAAAAAAAAAAACCAAAAAGTGGGTGGGGTGTATTTTTAATTGTTGTTAATGGACCAATTTGTCCTTGGATCATAGCACAGGTGGTAGGGGTGTCAATTCGGGTTAGCATGTCGGGTTCGTGTCGTGTCGAGGTAGGGGTATTCGACTAAATGGCTCAACCCTAACCCGACCCATTTAATAATCGTGTCATCATCTTTCAACCCTAACCCGACCTGTTAATAAAGCGGGTTGACCTGATCCAACCCATTTGACACGTTTAATAAACGAGTCGTGTTGGGTTGACACAAATGTAATACAACCCATTTCAACCTGCATAATATTAAATATAACATCCATCTAGAAATATTTTTTTTTACATCCCAAAAAGCAGTGCATACACTTCAAGTCTTCAACCCACATTCAAAATAATATAGTTCAACAAAAATATAACATTCATCCAGAAATAAGTTCATCTAAAAAACAGTGCATACACGTCAGCCCAAATTCAAAATAACAAAGTTTCACAAAAATAAAATAACATAGTTCAACAAAAATATAATATTCTTGGAACTTGTCAAATGCTAAGTTTCAATATTGAAAGAATTTAAGCAAACAGTAGACTAATCCTGACTATGACCACGATTATCATCCATAAATTCTTTGTTGATGTCCAAATTCGTAACATCTTCCACAAGCTCATCCAATTTCATTTGTGTAAGTTTTATGTCCAAAAAAAAAAAAGTATTAGTAGTTCTAGGGTCTGTAAAGTTTCAATTTCCAATTATATCCCTTGTAAATTTTTGTAATTACTCACTTTTCTTTTTAAATTTAAAATATATGTTGGATATAAAAGGTATTTGACAAATCTAAAATAAAATAAATATTTATTTGTTATATGAGTTAAACGAGTTGTGTTAAGTGAGTCATTTTGGGTTGACACAAATAAATTGGCGTGTCAAACGTGTCTATTGCGGGTTACGCGGGTTGACCCGTTTATGACCCGTTTCTTATCGTGTCGCTTTCGGGTCGACCCGTTTATGACCCAAACCCATTAAGGCCCAACCCTAACCCGAAAAAACTCGTGTCGGGTTCGTGTCGTGTTCGCGGGTTGGGTCGAACATTGACACCCCTAACAGGTGGTAACTAATGGGTAATCAAAATGGGAAAGTATGGATTATTTCCATAGTAGTTGATTATTTATTTATTTAATAAAATGGAGATATATAGATATGGAGCTCTTTTGTAAAAGTTAAAATTCAAATAGACACTTTCATTTAAAATTCAATTCAAAGCATGAATTTTTATTCTCTAGGAATTTCAATATATGGAAATTGTATTAAACTCAGATAAGATCACAATGAGTGTTATTCCTATTTTATACTCTGAATAGGAACTAACAAACTCTACCTGAAATGCCGCCAAGATTTAAGCATAACAAACTCTCTAAACTACCAATAGATAACTAACATGTGCATTTCCACTCTAAATGACAGTGTCACTAATAGAAGATAAACTACATGTAGCTTTAGCCTTTATTCTTATATTGCATGCCGTTTTGTTCTAGATTGCTTTAGAACTGAAAGTGTTTTGGCTTGAATCTTGTGTAGGGATTGATTGGAACTCCACTGTGTGTTGATTTGCATTGGTTAGTTTTACAAGTAGCACCCATTGGCAGGTAGAAACTTAGCAAAGTCCTCAGGTTTCCAAGTTCCTCTTTGCTTTTCTTATCACACACAGCCATTCCAGATGCCGCATTTGCCTAACCCAAAGGTTTTATTTTTGAAAAAAAAAGGTATTTATCAATCATAGAAAGCCTAACAGATATCATCATGCATATACAATAAAGATTATAGGAATTATATGTTAGGAGAAGAGAACAATATCAAGAAATGCATATCAGCATTTCTTTTAGTATACTGGATTGAATCACAACTAAGTGCACTTGAGAGGTTACTGAAAGACATTTAGTAAAAAAACATTTTTTATGCAATCTAATGGTTAAATTTTCAAAATTCACATTCAATAAAATGATAAAATAAAAGTTTGAAGGGAAACTTTTTTCCTTCAAAATTTTCAATCAATTCGTGATCCATGCTCATAGAGTTTAGACTAGAGAAAGCATGTTGAGTCGTCGGATTTTGTTACAAAGAGCCAAAGGAAGTAGATTGCACGTTTTTATCATAGTTTAAACTAGATTGCACGTTTTTGTTATATCCTCTATACTTGTAAAATTTCAAAATGATCAAAGATCAATAGCTACGTCATCAATCAAATATTTAAATTTTAAGTTTTTGTGATCTAAATTTTTGCATAAAAAATAAATTTTTTGATCAAATAGAAAATAACATTTGATTTGAACAAAATTTGATATACATGTTAAGAATATAAAAAATATGCAATCTATCGGTTAAATTTTCAAAATTCACATCAAATAAAAAGATATATGAGGAGTTTGAAGGGTTTATCTTTAAAGTAATTGGATAAAAACCTTATCCAATTTTTATATGTTTTATTTTATTTTGAATTAAAAATCATTACTAAGGTTTGGCCTTAGGGAAGGGAAAATGAGAGATTCATCAAAGTTTCAAAAAAAAAAAAACCAAGGTTAGGCCCTTTTAGAAGTGCTAGTGTTGTAAGTTTTGTCTTCCCATTTCCCACTCCCTTCCCCTTCCCCCTGTGTCTTAGTGTTGTTAACTCATCAAAAAGAAGAAAAAAAAAAACTAGCATTCTTCTTATTTTATCAAGCATACTATATATATATATATATATATATATTGATAAGAATATTGTAACTTTATTAAGAAGAAGATAAAAACATTATATCTTGAGTCAAAATTGACTCAATTATAATAGGATTTTACTAGTCACATCGCATGCGCTTTATACATGCGATGAATTTTTTTTTTTTTTTTGGGTATAGTGTCATGATTTTCAATTTTTTTTTTTATTTAAAAATTTGGATAAGTTTGTTGTGAAATCATGAGTTAGTAGGAGAGTATCTTATTTTGTAGGCATTTTAAGTAGAGTTGGAGATATATTTTTACCGGGTTGTCCTTAAGTTTTTTTATTGTTAAACATTTGATTGATGACATATTTAGTAAACTTTAATTTTATTGAAAATTTTGTAAGTATGAAGAATATAAAAAGAAAATGTAATCTAATGGTAGATTTGTCAAAATTCACATTAATTCAAAGATATTGAGTGGAATTGTAGTTTTAGGTTATAACTAAGTTTGTTGCCAAATTTTGTCCTTCAAATTTTGTGAAAATTGTTATGTTTATAACATTACTCATGCAATTATTATCTTTTAAAAAAGAAAGACTTTTTTTTTAGTGGAAGACTTTTAAAGCATAAGCATTTTGATAATGGAAGACTAAGCAAATGGGTTGATGTGTTGTGAGAAATTTTTGAATTGATTGAAATTCTTTTTTTATAGGGGAAGACAAGCCTTCTGTTTTATTTTATTTTTAATAATAATAATAAAAAGGTTTGGCCTTAGGGAAGGGAAAATGAGTTTTTTTTTTTTTTTTTTGGTCTGAAAATGAGATATTCAGACTAACATCATTCGTATTTTATCAAGTGTGCTCTCCATAAGTTGTATTAGACAAAACAATAAACTTTTTTTTTTTTTTACAAAACAAAATAAAGACTTTTTTTCAACAAAAATAAATAAATAAACACAACTTTTTATAGTGGAAGACTTGAGAGATTAGCAATTGTTTTTTTCTTTAATACAATTTTATTGACTTAAACAATATTTACATCTAAATTTAGAGAACAAGACATCTTCCGGCTAGACCTTTTGGCCATATACTAGTCTAGAGTACTTGGCTAAAAGGATCACACACAGCATGTAAAAGATCAGCCTTTGCTTTGAATATTTTGCTTTTTTTTTTTTAAAATGAAATTCTTCTTAAGCAATTTGATACAAATAATGTAACTTTTGTGTGATTAAAAAAAAAAAAATCTAATTAGATTAAACAAAATGATCATCCCTTTAACTTGACGTGTGTGATGAAAACTTACAATTATTCAAGTTCTTTTCTTAAAAAAAAAAAAAAAAAAAAAGCAATTATTCAAGTTCATCATCTTGACATGAAGAAAATGTCAGCAAAAAGAAAGCAAAAGTAATAAAGACTTTGGCTGCCGATAATCTTTTGTGCTTCTATCAATTATTCAATTTCCTAAACATTTCCTCACTTTAGACACTTTGCCATGATTTCATCATAATATATACTTTATTTATATTTAAAATTCCCCAATTCATTATAAA
This sequence comes from Quercus gilva, assembly GCA_023621385.1. NCBI lineage: Eukaryota > Viridiplantae > Streptophyta > Magnoliopsida > Fagales > Fagaceae > Quercus > Quercus gilva. The sequence continues at coordinate 66,437,988 of CM042481.1, forward strand.
TTAAAACAATATTGTCAATCTATTAATTAAAGTCTATGGCCCTGGCCCCTGCCCTTGAATGAGAAAGTGTTTTTTCTAGGAAACACTAAAGACACTGGAAATGGACCCAAAAAAAAAAAACTTTACCAAAAAAAAAAATGGACCCAAAAAAAAAAAAAAAAGAATGTGGCCAGATCAAGATAAAGGCCCCCACAAAATGGAGGGAGGGTCCTACTTGCAAGACTTCAGTCAATGCTTGAAGTGTGAAACAAAACAAAATCAAACGGAGAAGTGCTCCTATAAATTACCATCCAATTAGAATCCTCTTTCACAATTAACCCTTAATTCTCATAATAATCTAATAATGGGGGCTTCCTTAGGATTCCTTTTCCTCGCTTTTCTAATTATTCCTCTTCCTCGTTTCTTCATTTTCTGCACCGGACACACTCACTCTGAGGTTCGTTGCATCGATACCGAGCGACATGCCCTTCTCAACTTCAAGCAAGACCTTATTGATCCTTCAAACCGGCTATCCTCTTGGACTGTTGATGGGGATTGCTGTCACTGGGTTGGTGTTGTCTGCCACAACCTCACTGGTCACGTCCAACAACTCCATCTCAGAAGCTTCCCTCCTATTGCGGAAGGTTTTATGGATTACGAACAATATGTTGCTGAAGATGAAGCTTATCGGCGGTCAATGTTTGGTGGTAAGCTCAATCCTTCTCTGCTTGATTTGAAGCATTTGAATTACTTTGACCTCAGCTTCAATAATTTCTCTGCTTCTCCTATTCCCGAATTTCTCGGTTCAATGAAGAGTTTAACATCTCTTGATCTCTCTAATGCGAGATTCGTGGGAGTAATACCTCATCAACTTGGAAATCTCTCCAATTTGCTCTATCTCAATCTCGGAAGCGATGATTTTTTTGGTTTGTATGTGAATAACCTTCAATGGCTTTCTGGTCTTCCTTTGCTACAACATCTCGATATGAGTTATGTTAATCTTAGCAAAGCCTCTGATTGGCTACAACTCACAAACACACTCCCTTCCTTGTTTGACTTGCGCTTGTCATCTTCCCAACTTCGTTCCATTCCACCGACACCCAGTGTTAACTTTTCATCTCTCCTCACCCTCGATCTCTCAGGGAACTATTTTGAAAACACTTTGATCCCATCATGGATCTTCAGTCTTCGTAATCTTGTTGCTCTTGATCTATCTATCAATTACTTTCAAAGTCCAATCCCTATTGGTCTCCACAACATGACTTCTCTGAGGTACCTCGATTTATCTTTCAACAATTTCAACTCTTCAATTCCCAATTGGTTGTATAGTTTTAGTCGTCTTGAGTCTCTCTACCTTCGCTACAATAATTTGCAGGGTACAATCTCCAGTGCCATTGGAAACCTAACATCTGTCATTAGTATTAACTTGTCATTCAATGAACTTGGAGGAAAGTTGCCAAGATCGTTGGGTAATCTCTGTAACTTAAGGGTAATCACATTGTCATACAACAAATGGAGTCAGGAGATATCTGAAATCTTAGAAAGTTTATCAGGGTGTCTTTCAGATAGACTAGAGATCTTAAACTTAAGTTATTCTCAACTTCATGGTCATTTGACGGATGAACTTGGTCTATTCAAAAATCTAGCTGCTCTTGATCTTCAGAATAATTCAATCTCAGGTCCACTTCCGGTGTCTTTTGGAAATCTCTCATCTCTGAAATACCTGGATCTTGGGAGAAATCAATTCAACGGAACTCTCCCTCAAATTTTTGGACAGCTTTCCAAACTTCTGACTTTAAATATTGGTTCTAATATGTTGAAAGGTGTCGTGTCTGAAGTTTGTTTTTCCAATTTAACCAATTTGAGGAATTTTGATGCATCTGGAAACCAACTGACATTAAAAGCAAGTCAAAATTGGATTCCTCCTTTTCAGCTTGCGTCTTTATACTTGCGATCATGGAATTTATCAAAATTTCCCCCATGGCTTTGTTCACAAAGGCATCTGCAGTCGTTAGACATTTCTCATACAAGGATTTCAGATGTGGTTCCTCCTTCATTTTGGAACTTGTCTTCTCAGTTCAAAATTTTAGATCTCTCCCACAATCTAATCCATGGAGAAATTCCAGTGATTTTATCTGCTTCAGCGATTGATTTAAGTTCAAACCATTTCAAAGGTCCATTACCTTGTATATCCTCTAATGTGTATGAGCTAGATATTTCTAACAATTCATTCTCTGGATCTATTTCTCACTTTTTTTGTTTCAGAGTGAATGAGCACAAAACCATAGTACATCTCAATCTTGGAAAAAATCTTTTATCAGGAATAATACCTGATTGTTTGATGAATTGGAACGACTTGAAGGTCTTGAATTTGGAGAACAACAGTTTTAGTGGCAGTATTCCAGCATCAATGGGATCTTTGACTTCTCTTCAATCTTTGCACCTATACAAAAACAAATTTTCTGGAAAGTTACCATCATCTTTGAAAAATTGTGAAAAGTTGGTAACTATTGATGTTGCTGAAAATAGGTTTGCTGGAAACATACCTTCTTGGATTGGGCATAGATGTACAAGCTTGATGATTCTTAACCTTCGCTCAAACCATTTCCATGGTCACATACCAAAAGAACTCTGTGCTCTAGCTTCTCTCCAAATATTGGACCTTTCACATAATAAGCTATCTGGAAGCATACCTAGATGTGTTAAAAATTTTAGTGCCATGGCCACAAATAATATTTCAAATAACCACTTGAATTCTAATCGTTCTTTTGTTCATGATGGTTATTATGCAACTCTCCCACTTGAAAGTGCATTGCTTGTGATAAAGGGAAACATGTTTGAGTATAGCACCATTCTCCCATTGGTAAAAAGATTAGACTTTTCCAAGAATAGTTTATCAGGAAAGATCCCTGTCGAAGTTACTAGTCTCCAAGTATTACAATCTTTGAATTTGTCATATAATCTCTTGATCGGAAGTATTCCTGAGAATATAGGTGCTATGAGATCACTGGAATATATTGATTTCTCTTTGAACCAACTTTCGGGTCAAGTTCCCTCAAGCATGTCAAGTTTGACATTTTTAAGTCATTTGAACTTGTCAAACAACAATTTGACTGGGAAAATTCCTTTAAGTACTCAACTACAAAGCCTTGATCCATCCAGTTTTATTGGAAACAAATTGTGTGGATCACCACTTACTGATAATTGTACTACAAATGGTGTAAAACCCAACATAAGAAGTAAAGATACTAGTGGACTTGAAGTGGATTGGTTCTATGTGAGCATGTCACTCGGCTTGGTGGTTGGGTTTGGGGGTGTATGTGGTCCTTTACTATACAATAAGCAATGGAGAATGATGTACTTTCAATTCCTAGATCATATAGGGTACAAGCTTAAGAGTGTTGTCTTGTAAGATTCTTAATAATTGAGGTGTAAGTGGTCCTTTACTATTCAATAAGCAATGGAGAATGATGTACTTTCAATTCCTAGATCATATAGGGTACAAGCTTAAGAGTGTTGTCTTGTAAGATTCTTAATAATTTGGGTGTAAGTGGTCCTTTACTATTCAATAAGCAATGGAGAATGATGTACTTTCAATTCCTAGATCATATAGGGTACAAGCTTAAGAGTGTTGTCTTGTAAGATTCTTAATAATTTGTGCAAATGTTAAATATTTTGATCATGTTAAATATTGTAAGTAAATGTTGTCTTGATCATGTTAATATTTTGATGATTTCCAAATAATCTTTTTGCTAGTTAATACTTATATTATTAGTTAATTCACTCCATTACCATATCTGAATATGGTGTTTCTTCCTATGAACATCAATGGCAATCCAAATTGTAGTGTCATGTAATCCTTGAAGATTAATATTGTAAAATCAAATTTTAGTTCATAAAAGTAACTGATTTGTAACTTTTCTCTTTTTCTCTCTCCCGCTAGGGGAGAGAGAAAGTTTTTTCTCTCTCCCTCAGTAGGAGTTTTTGTCTTCTCTTGCCTGGTACAAGCTCTCTCTCCCAATTTGGGTAGTTTGTCTAAATCTTTGAAGCCTTCAAGGACCCTTCAGCAACATGGATCTTGCTACCATTGGGGGACATCTGATTTTTCTTCTCACCATGGTTAAGGAAGTTGTTTGCGCCGTTGCAGCCATGAGATCGGTCAGCCTTGTTGCGCGCGTGCGAGCTTCCAAGTCTACTCCAAGATCTGCCTGGAAGATGGGTTTGGATCTAAGGTATGTAGATAGAGGAATAATGATCTTCCAGTCCATCAGATTGAGTCTTCAATCGGAGTGGCTTCCTTCCTTTTGCTCTATTTGTGGTGATCTGGGTTTTGGTGGGTTTCTCGGGTCTGAATCTCAAGATCTAGCCGATTGGAGGAGGGGGGTTGTTGGGAAACAGTGTGCTGCTTGCCGAGGCGGGTTGGAGGAAGAACGAAGAGAGGACGATTCCGGTCAAAGTCCGGCGGATGTGGGTCCGAGCCTGGGTACGGAGAAAGCCAGAAGTTCATCTGTGCTGGCAGTCTGCTCCTTAAGCCCAGCACCTTCCTCTGTTGAGCACGCAGGTGTTTCCCTTTGTTCCTCTGAGTACAAAAATCGGTTTTGGGCTTTCAATTGTTTTCATCTTCGGCCAAAGGACTCCCCTGTCCGATTACCACAAGTAATTTCTCTCCTCTTAATGAGCCCATCACTTGAGCCAAAGCAAAGAGATCCCAAATGGTTAATAAGCAAACTCTTAATTTTTGCTGTGCTCTTGGGTTCTTTGAGAAGTGTGGTGTGATATTGTCTGTGTTTTTCTCCAGTGTTTGTTTGTATCTCTGTTGTAACTCTCCTTTAAGATGAATGAATATCTCATGCTTTTTTTATCAAAAAAAAAAAAACAAAAAAAAGTAACTGATTTGTTAAAAGTAGTAATGTAGTATACTATAACTTGTAATGATGCCCTATTACTGTTTCTGTTACTCTAAAGAGAAACGTTGATAAATTCATCTGGCTCTCCTAGCAGATCTCTTTAGAATTTCCTAGTGATCACTTTCTAATGTCTTAAGTCTCAACATGATTGTGTATAACTGGGCAAACTAAACATTTAGTTTATAACAAATTCCAAGGCTATCATTTGGATACGTCCCAACCAGTTTCTAAGAAGGAAGCCCAGTTTACAAAATTGTGGCTCTCAAAAGTCCACTGCTCCTCCCCTACCAAATAGGAGAAAATTTTCCTACAATTTTAAAGAAATAAATAAAAACTACCTTGGATCTTGATTTTAAGGTTTTTCTGATTTTTATTTTTTCTATAAATTTTTATTAAATGTACACAATATTGTGATACAGTGGTAAGTCTAGTACTATGCTTCTTTTACTAGCGAACACATTGACACTACTTGGGTGGTGTGAGGCATGGGATCAGTACACTCGAACTTTGAAAATCTGGGAAGGAACCATAACTTTACAATCTTATCCAATGTTTTTTTGTGTACTGATGCCTTCAGCGATGCTATTTTTTACTGATACATTTCCGATTGATGAGGTACTCTTATCACATAATAAATATTTTTCACGTAGAATCTTTTCCCTTGTTTGCAAGATATCTTACTTTGTTTGTTGAAATGTATTCTATTCTTTTATATTCGTAGCTTCAAATTTGATGAGAAGAGATCACCGATTTGTCACATTGTTGAGGAGACATTCCCTCATCTGTTCATAACAGGCTTGTCCAGATTGTCAACCCGCCATTGGATGTTGCAGATTTGATCCAGCTTATTTGTAAAATATTTGGTCACCCATATATGTTCGTTCTTAGATGGAGAGATTTGCAGTCTAACTTTATACATGGGTTTTCATTCTAGGTGGTGTTTTAATAGGTTATCATTGTTCTCATTTCATGTTATGCTTAAATTCATTTTGGATAAATTGCAAATATCTATCCTGAACTATTGTCCAAGTAACTATATCTTGGAAAGTTTAAAATTGAGCTATCAACACCTTAACATCACTTAAAATTCCAAATAATCCTCTGTTGCTCAAATTACTGTCAAAGTAAGAGCAAATTAACAGAAAAGAGAAATAGAAAAAGCTGAAGAGAGCTTTGTTTCACCTTTTTGTTTGTTTGTTTTTGTTTTGGAAAAGTCTTGAAGAAGAGGAAGTTTTTACCTTATTTTCATCCTTTTTCATGTCCAAATTGAGAATGGCTGATTTCTTTATTCAGAAGATGACTTTTATATATCATTTGGGTTTGTTGTTTGTTCTTTTCAGTTGGAGATTCCAAAGCAGCTATTTGATCCAAACGTGTTCAATGCATGGATGATTCTTTCTTAAATATATTGGGGAGTTCTGTTCCCTTGGAAGGGCAGCCTGCTGATCCCGAGCTTAGGAAATCATGGGGATGGTTTAAGGTCAAGAAATGGACGATTCACATTTTCAATAGGCTATACACTTGGTAACTTCCTATATTTGAAACATATTAAAATAAGTATGAGGCTTGCAGCAGGAGGCATTTTGCCTTTTCATTGCCATTTAAAGTCTTATTTTACTCAGGTTTGTAGGTTTGAACATTCAAAACCCAAAAAACAAAGCTTTTGCTCAAATGTTTCATTAGAAATATGCTGGAAAGATCTTGGAGTGCCACATAAATTTGCTTACTGTGATTCGTGTTGGTGGCTATTTACCCAACAAAGTTATCAACCTTATTCTTCAGTACCTAAGTAACAGGTGATTTTACTTTTTTCTTTTTTTTTTTCAAGATAAAATTGTTATAGCTCGTTAGGGGATACCTGGCAGTTGGAGTTAGTTGCCCATAGGTTTTACTAACTAGAGGCAAGTTGAAAGGGCTCTTCTTTAGAAAGGGTTCCTTGCATTATTCAAAAAAACAAGATAAAATTGTCATAGATCTAACTCCTCCCCCCGGCGCCCTCTACTTATCTATCAAAAAAAAGGGTCAAACTCCTTTTTATCCTTTTATTTTATGTGTTTTGTGGTTTAATCAATCTACTCATCAGAAGCATCAACTGTTTAGTTGTGCTTATTAGAACTTGTGAATATCAATTAGTGTTTTCTGATTTATTTTTTTAAGAATGATACAATCATAGCTTTGTAAGGCTCATAGAGGACCAGTTCATCTTACACTACGCTTCCAAGCTAAAAGCATTGTTACACCTAAACTTAAATAATTCTTTATGCCAACTACAAAGGGTTTGCTATATTGAGATGGATAGAATAAAGAATTGGATGTATTATTTAGAATTTAAATTCAATGAGGTTTAGATCATTTTTACTCTTTGGTAATGTTTATTTTTCTGCAACGTAGTGGCTAAAGTACTTAGAAGAATGTTAAAATAGTTCTGGCAATGAAAGTCCTTGAAGATTCAAGGTATACTTTTTGGAGGTCTCCTTCCTCTTTGAGTTGTTATGTTTGGTTTCCAGCCAAGTCACCGGTAGTTCTTCCTCAGTTTGAGTCTACATAATTTGGTATGCCTGCCCTTTTGGTTTATCTGCTAGATTTTAAATAATCAGGGTCCCACACAATATGAACCTTAATCAGCAGCTAAATCTCTTGTTTTATGGTGCATCAGCCATTACTGAAGCATATATAATAATAATCATTCATAATAATAATATTATTGTTATAAAGCATCTACAATGTAGTGCACTATGTTCTGCCTTTTTTGTCACTTCAAGTGGCCTATTGTGGAGTCACATGAGCAGCACATATATGGTTCTTCTGAGGCTCTTTGCAGCATATGCAGTTCTCCTATTTTGAGGCTTTTGTGCTCATTGAAACTCAAAAGAGGATGCAAAATTTACTTGTTTAATGCTTTTATTGTTTTAATTAGTTACTGGTATCATAGACTTTTAGAGTGAAATCTTTGATCTATCTGTGAGTCACAAGATAATTGCCTTCTTAAAAAAAATAAAAAATAAATTTTAATTTTAAAGTTCATTGTTGAATTTAACACTCAAGTATGCTTTCATGATATATCTGTGCAGAAGTTTTTGTAGAAGTTTTGGAAATTGTGTCATATATGACTTTCTTTTCTCTGACAATATCTATGGACATGTGGAGTCTGTGGCCATTGATGATGGAAGTATTGGCAGACTTTGCTATCGACTACTTTCCAAGTATGATTTTCTCCACTGCATGACATAAGACTGATGAAACTTGTTAATAAAAATTCTTGATATAATGTCTGTCAATTACTCTCTCTGTTAAACAATCCACATTGTTTATCACTTTTGGGGAATATTACTTTTTAGTTTTTAAAGGCCTTGAATCAAAACCACCTAACCACCCCTTGAAAATTTACGGACTTATTTTTTTAGAGCATTTCTAAATTTACGCTCGGTTCACTGTTTAAATGGGGCATCCATTTTGTGACATCTGAAAATGGGGGGGCCAATAATCTAGGACAGAGGAAGTATTAAGTTGCACCGTATTTTTTTAAACTTGGGCATGTAAGTCAGTTTTGAACACCTTAATCATTTAAGGTGCAAGATATCCTCCAATAATTAATATCCAGTATATGTTGTTAACAAGCTTCATGTGAAGAACCTGTTTTGTAGTGCTTTTCATGTACTTTCCCCATATTTCGATTCTCTTTAGATCTATTTTCATTTCGATATTCTGGTTCCTTTGGATAATTATGTATCCAGGAGAACTGCACATTTCCTCACTTGTAAAGAGCTAGACTACCAACAAAGCCTTTGGAGTATGATTTGATCTGTGAGTTCCTTTTAAATTAATAAATTTTGTTTTGACTACTAGCTGTTCAGTTAAAGCATTTGAAAGTAAATGAAAAAGGCTAAATGATTTTTTGTGGAACTAATTCTTTTAAATTACCTTTTTACTCCTTTCCTCCTCACTTGGTAGATAAGGTTTGTGTGTTGTTTCATTTATGCTAATCATAGCAGGTAAAAATATGGAGGACAGTGATATTGAGCTAGCTCCAAAGCTCATTCAAGTACTCTTCCAGAACTACAAAGGGAAAGTGGATCAATGGGTTGAGCCCCATATCTTAGAGTCACTGTTGAGCAGTTGCGTCGGGCTGAGAAGTCATACTTGAAATGTCTTCTTATTAAAGTAGTAGGGAGAAAACATATCTTCTCTTCATAAGTATTCATATTGTCCTCTAAATGCCTTATTCTCATAAGCTTTTTGGTTTTGGGTTGCAATTTTAAACAACTCCCCCTACCCACCCACTGACCAAAAAAAAGGGGAAAAAAAATCCACCTTGCTGCTTTTCCCTCTTTACATAACATTCCTAGCTAGAATGTCATTGACAAGCATGCTTTCATTGTTTTCTATGACATCTGGCATTAAGACTCTCTTTGATACTGATTTTTTTTAGGGGGTGGGGGGGTGCTTAACTCCCTTTTTATTTTTTTGGGGCCTTACGAATTGACCATTAGGTGTGTGGGGCCCCTCCCTATATAATAAATAAGGAGGAGCATAATTTTTACCATTGGGTTTTGCTTTTAAGGCAATTGCAATATTTAATTATCATGTAGAAAGAATGGAGAGACAGTTTGCAGGTTGGAAGATTTTTTTTTTTTGGGGAGGGGGGGGGGGGGGGATGTTACTTATATTTTTAGTACACTTTTTTGTTTACCAACTTATTTCCTCTCATTATTCACTAACCCAACTGTGGCAAATAGATTGGAAAAGTAGTGGGATTTCTTAAAGATTTGGCTAGGTGATGAGTTTAAATTTGATTTGTTTCCATTTTGTCATGGGTTTCAACCAGCTAAGTCAATGGTTGTGGAGATTTGGTGAAGGAGGAAATCACTATTGGACACGTGTCATTGGGTTAAAATATGGAGAATATGGGTGGATGGATCTTAAATGTTATGAAAGGCTTCATGGGTGTAGCCTTTGGAGAAGTATCAAATGGTGTGTTGGGGGAGGTTTTTGTACTATTTTAGGTTTGCACTAGGTGATGATAGAAGGGTGTATTTTTGCATGATAAATGGTGTAGGGACATTGGTCATAACGGATCATTCTTTTTTTTTTTTCATAAGTAATGGAGTTTTATTAATGACATGAAGCGATGTTCTTCTTACCAGTTCCTCAAAAAGAAAAAGAAAAAAAGAAGTGTTGTTCACAAAGAAATATTATGTAATTAATTTGAGAGCACTGCCGACTAAAATGCTCGAGTACATCTTGCGTACAAAGATGCTGTGAGGGTCAATTTTTGAATCTTATAGCTAGTCATGCCTTTAATGATTGGAACTTGAGTCAGTTGATTCTTTTTTATTTTTTAAAAAGGTACAATGATAGTTTTGTTTTTCATAATTACTGAGCCACAGGTTCCCTCCTGGGGGGAAAGAAGAAACCCTTTCATTCCACAATAGCCGGCAAGTCTGTTTAAACTTGTTACCAGCTCATTTACCCTTTGGGAAGATTTGGCTATTTCATGTGAATGATTTTTATGTCATGGGGAACATGATAAGAAGGTTTGCTACTTGAGATTGACATCACTTCTGTTGCTTCTAGCTGAGGCTTTGGGGCGTGTTTTCAGGTCTCTTAGTTGCTTTCAAAGATCAAGTTGCAGGTCTCTCTCTCTCTCTCTCTCTCTCTCTCTCTCTCTATATATATATATATATTGTTGGTGGTTATACAAGGGAGGGCACGCACGACATTCAATGGACAAGCATAGAGCTTGCCTAGCCAGACAATCCTACCACCACTCACAGACATTCACTTACACTAGACCACAACATGACATGCCACAAGATGTGCCAAACAATCATAACTTATGTGTTCTCCTGTTACACCTAACTAGATGATATCCCGCGTGATGCGTGGACTATTTTACAATTTAATTTGAAATCATTTTTATATATATTAAAATCTACATATAATACTTAATACTTATTTTGTTATATAATATTTATGTTTGCCCACAATATTGTTAAATACTTTGAAACTTGATTTTTTTTTAATTCATAATTTATTTTAAAAAATAGTATAACATTGTAAGATTATAATATATTATAATATTTACTACTAAAAGTAGATTTTATTTTTCAAACTGATTAAATGGTTTTGAAATCTACAAATAAGAATTCAAAATATAAAATACTTTTATATCCTAAAATTACATAAATTGAAGCAACCTACCAAACACTTTCTCAATCACTCTATTCTCACAACCAAATATGGAGACCTTGATCATAAACACCAATTACTTATCTCAATGGAATTAAGGAAATCATTTGTAAGTATCAACATAAAGAGAACGTGATTAAACAAAGAGAAATTTGCTAAAAACACATTCATTTATCAAAATTCAATTGACTTTAGTTGGGCTTCTGTATCCTTTTAAAAAAAATGAAAAATACTTTTAAGTTACCATAGATTTTTGTTTTTACCACTATGGCTACATACAAAGAAACCTACAAATTATGAATTCTAACACAAAATTAAAAAAGAAAAGAAAAAAAGAAGCTAACTTCATAAATAATCAATTAGAATGTTTCTTTTTCTTTTTCTTTAGTTCTAAAATAAAATAAAATTATATTTTTCCTAAACCAAAATCTCAAACCCCAAAGACTCCAAGCAAATCATAACCTTCACAAAATCTACAATGTCTGACTTCAACATCAAAACCGTAAGCTACCGTCCTTGAATAAAAAACACAAGCCCCCTTCTTTGGTCATAGCCTACTCATACGGGTTACAATCAAATGATACTGTAACGTTGGAGTTATGTATGTGTCATTGAAAGGTTGAAGCTAAATGACATTATTTTTTTCTAAGTGTATTTGAGATAGGATGATGTAAAAGGCTATGAATATGTGTATATAAAGGAGTAAAAGTCAAAATGATGAATGGAAATGCAAAGAGTTTTTTGTGTGTACGAGAGATGGAAGGTCTTGAAACATTGAACCAAAGGAAATAAATAGTAGTCTTAAAACATTGAATATAAAATGTAACAAAAATTAGTTTTGAAACATTGAACCAAAGGAAATAAAGAGTCTCCATTTTTAAATTTATTTTTATCTCTAATATAGCTTAAAGGTATCTCAGTTCTCTTCATAGAGCGCGCCACATGGCAGAACCTGATGCTCTCTCGCACGAGGTCTCTGCTTTTATATATATATTGATTTGGCCTAGTATGCCTTTTAAGGTGAAGTATGGTTTTCAGCTCTTGAACACCCACCATGCCAACCATATTGTGGGATATTGGTCATTATAGTGGCTTGGGTTTGGCCATACTTGAGGGACTTGAGATGCCATGAGATGCTATTGTACCACTATGCCTTGTTGTTTAAGGCTGGCCTTGGCTTGATAAGGTCAAGGCACCACATATCCAAATAATGGACTCAAGCAGTTTCTCCATTATGCGCTATTTGCTTTAGTTTCAAATAAAACATTCAAAAATGAAACCAAAGGCTCCAATTCTCAGTTTTTCTGTAGTGGTCCACTGAATAATGTACACAGTTGAAAAATCCAAATAATTTGCTACTGTTGCATTACATTCCTGTCCACTACAATGTGAGACAATTCTAAGAGCAACTTTCAATGACATATCTCCACACCAAGGGTCATGCCAAATCAAATCAAATTCAAGATCCATCTCCTACCTCATATCAAACAAATTTAGAGAACAGACAGTATCCACCCCCTACATATGTCCATACTCCAACACTATAAGAACTCGCTACTAACTCTGAACACCATTGCCCCATTCAACACCATAACTTCCTACTTTCTCTACAATTGATCTCTCTGTCACATTTTGTATTCTTTTGTGTGGTACAGTAATTTAGGGTTTTGCCATGAATGTAAGCACTTAGTATAGTATTTTGGATGTTACATATATACTTTTATGGACTTCTAATACGATTATTTTCAGGATCCTTTCTGATTAGTTGCTGAGGAGGGAAAATCCAAATGTTCTTGGGTGAGTCTTGATGACATCTCAAATAGTGTTGGTAAAAAGCGAGGGGTGCACTTAAGCGCAGAGGCATCATGGAGCCTAGGCGCAAAGCTCAAAGCGTGCTTCTTTGAATGAACCTAGCTTTTGAGGCAAGAAGCGCTGGAGCCTTGGGGCTTCGCACTTTGAGCTTAAGCACGCTTAAAGTGCGCTTTTACCAACACTGAATCTCAAATATCTTTATACGAGGTATCCTTTCCTGTTGCTTCTATAGCCTATTTTTTGACTTTTCTGTGTGTGTATGCTTTACTTTTGATTTCAATATATCTAGATTTTTTTTGCATTTTCAGTTATCTTTGTACGTCATCTTTATTGGATGGTGATTTGGGCATGCATATTTTTTTTTTTTGGGAGAATGTAGTGTGTATACAGAATTTGTTTTGCTTTATTGAGATTTTAATCTGTTAAGTATTTTTCCTATTTTCTTGCAAAGATGAAATTTCAAAAATTGAAAAAAAGAAAAAGAAAAAAAATGACTGATAATTAATATATGTATATTATTGTTCAGTAATATCTCGTATAAAGATATGTAATATTGGAAGATATTCTATATATGTTACATATATTAATTATCAGTCATCATAGGGCTGTGGTGTTGAAGTTAAATATAGTGATTTACTTACAACCATCGCCAGAAACATCAATTGAAAGAAAGAAAAAACCTATAAAAAAAACCCCTAGTGCTGGTTGGAGTTAGTATCAAGCCATTGTAAAAATTCAACCAATAATAAAAATACAATTGTGTAATGGCCCGATGAAAGTGCTAGCCACATCTACGCTTACACCCCAAAAGGCCTAGGTGCTAACTCATGAAGGTTTTTTTTTTTTCTCTTCCTGACTTCCTGATTGGTGCTGAGGGCTGACTAGAAGCAACCCTAGGTGCTGACTCCTAAGTGATTTTCTTGTTTTTAGTTCTTTTCATGTTGCATGAAGTTTTGGTTCCTTGTTATTTGACTCTAAATAGCTACAATGTTTCTGAATTGTGAGGCTTAAGTTTTCCACCTTCTGGTTTCCTAATCTTTTTTCTTATTCTTCCCTCATCTTAATGTCAGAAAGTTTACTGGCTGTTCAATGTTGTGAGAGATTTGGAACAAGTGAAAGACAATGGGTACAGGCCCAAGTTGAGAATGCTAAGCAGCAAGCTATTCTAATGGCACCTAAATCCCAAGTATGTTTAGATGAAGCTCACATTCGTATTGATTTTCATTCTTAGGTATAAGTTTCATATTTGACTTGTCAATTCATCATGCTATTTTAGATGTTTGGCTTTTTAAATTTAGGTTCTGTATCACCTTTGCTAGATCCGTGTCTAGAGCATATGTGTACTTTTAAATCACAAAGCAAGATTTTAAAGCGTTTAATAAAATGATATGCTGGGCAACTTCTAAAGAGAGCTTCAACACACGTATTCAGGATAGAATCAAGCAAGGTTTGCATTGGCGGAGAGAGAGAGTGAGAGAGAGAGAACCCAAAAGCAAAACCCACAAAGGGATTCTGAGATTGACAGATTGAGAGAGAGAGAGTTCTGAGTGATTTAAAAGAGAGTGAGAATTGTGAAGATGTCTGCAGCAGTAGGAGGTGGCGGTACTGGTGTTGGTACAGGAGGACAAGAAACCTATGGATCAGTCTGCACACATTAATCTCAATGTCAAAGGCCAGGTTTTATATGATTTTTTTTGGGGGAATTGAGTTTCTTTCATCTGGGTGTTTGTTGTTTTGGTTTAATTATTCTGGGTTTGTGTCATCATGCAATGTTATGGTGTTATTTTGTGATGAAAAATGGTGTGTTGTCACTAAACTTAAGTATGTTGGTCTGGTGGACAAAATTTAAAATACCAATTTGCAAAATGTTTCAAGAATTTTTATTAAGACTAGTGAATTTTAATGTTTGCATTGCTTATCTTTAGTCCTTGTATTAAATGAGGGCTAAAGGCTAAACAACCTTAGTTGAGCTGAATCTGAATTTAGTATTGGATTGTTCCACTATATTGGTTGGTTGGATTCTTGGGACTCAAAATTGTCACTTCTTGAACAAACAATGATCTCTTCTTTCTTATTTTATCCATGGGTGCCTATGTGCACATTCCGTTGTATACTTTTCAATATAAATTTCTAGTTTATATTAACTGTGGGATTAGTATCCTTCATGCCATATCGCTTTTAATTTTGCTTCTGTTAGAGTTGCCTTTTATAGCTTTTTAATATAACTTCCTGTTTGCATCAACAAAGTGTGCTGCCTCCTTTTCCAGTTTCATCCCCTTTTTTAATCCCTGTGGGTCTTGTTTGATTGTAGGATGGCAATGAGGTGTTCTTTAGGATCAAACGAAGCACCCAGCTTCGGAAACTCATGACTGCATACTGTGAACGTCAGTCTGTGGAGCTCAACTCCATTGCATTCTTGTTTGATGGGCGAAGACTCCGGGGAGAACAGACCCCAGATGAGGTAGAATTTAATTATTTCCAAAATTTTTGCATACTTGCAAATTTTAGTCAATATTATTAAAAAGAAAAAGAAATATGAATGCAAGGTGTTCACGATGGTGAACAGAGAAAAGATGAAAAGCAAAGAAACATAGAAACATATAAATCAAGATTCCATTCTAAGAGAAGAAGTAAACTCCATGATAGAAGAACAATCCAAGAGGCCCCAACGCCTAGACCAATCCGAGAGGCCCCATTATATTATTATTTATGTTCACTCCATTGGCATATATGAATATGGTGTTTCTTCTTATAAATTTCAAAGGCAATCCCATTTGTAGTTTTGTTTAAGCAATATGCTATAACTTGAAATGATAAGGCAAGTGTTCTTTTAGCTATCCTTTTAGCGCTCTTTAGAATCTCCTAGCGATCACTTTATAAAGTCTCGAAGAAAGACAAGAAGATTGTGCATAACTTGGCAAACTTAGTGTGTTCTTTGTAACAAATTACTAGGCTATTTGGTAGATCCCTTGCCACCAGTTACTAAAAAGAATGCCTACATTGAGAAAGCATGGGTATATACCGTCTACTTCTCCTTCCATGCCAAATCTAGCCTTCTCTGTCTAGTTAATTTTTTAATACCTCTCTCCTAAAAGACACATATCTCAGCAGTTCTTACCTCCAGTTTCAAGACATTTAAACTGGAGTTTCATTTTTTTTAGAGATATTATTCATTTAATATATTGGTTGTGCTTGCAGGGGAGCAATAGCTAAAAGGTAATGTCTGTAAGGGATCTAAACTCTTACTTGCGATTGGCCATATGGAAGTTTTACACTTATCTAGGCCCCAATTTAGGTGGACAATTTCTCAAACATCATATTGAAGAGGGAAATGGTACTTATCTTTCACTGGATAATTGGCATCTTGAGGATCCTCTGTTACTTGAATATGGACCTTGGATCAGTAATGACAGTTAGTGCTGTGAATGCAAATGTCTCATCAGCTCGCAATGGAAGAAACTAAAATTGGCAGCCAAAATTTGAGGCTTTCGTTCATATTCATGGCAAGTTTTTTGAGGTGAACATTGATCAAAATGCAGCAGAAAATTTCAATTTAGAAATAACAAAATCTTGAAAATTCAAATTTAGGGGGCATCATGGACTTACTGCACCAAATGTTTAGCAGTGCAAGCTTTCCTGGTTTTCTAAATCTATTTGCAAGCTTAGTTTCATAGCTTGGCTAGCAATTAAGACTAGATCCAGGGATTGGTGGCTGCAATGGGGTTACCAAGGTGGTGTACTGTGTTGCTTGTTTAGAAGATGGGGAAAGTAGAGATCATCTATTCTATTCTTGTGGATGTTAAAAACATTTTTGGGAGAAACTATTAGGCTTTGTTCAATTCCTAGATGACCTACTACTTGGGATGCAGAGTTAGCTTGGCAATATGGGTTCTAAAAGGCAGAAGAGATTTGTTGCTATCACTCTTAAAGTTTCTTGGATTGCTCATATATATCACACTTGGATGGAGAAAACTCTTGATGGCACGAAAAAAATATCTTCAAGATTATTGTCATACAGGTTAGATGGACTGGCATCAAGCAGGCATATTGCAAGTTCATATAGAAACAAAGGTTGTGTTCTGTTTGGAATATCCCTATGAATGTATTTGATTCTAAGTTTTAATTGTTGCATTGGTCTATCTTCTGTTTGCTTTTGTTGATATGATGCCCTGTAATCTAAAGTATTTCATCCTATATTGTTGATAGGGCTCTTTGTATTGCTTTGGTTCTTTGGCAGTCTGCTAGACTTGTTGACAACTATTGCTGCCTGTTACTGCTGTCTTTGTTTCTGATGAATAATTCTCACTGGTCTAAATAAATAAAAAAAATGTTTAGGAAACAAAATCTTATACTTAGTTTTTATTTTTATTTTTTTGAATAGATTCTCATTAATCTAAAAAATGAATTACAAAAAAAAAAAAAAAAAAAAAAAAAAAATCAAAGGTTGTGTTTAACCATCACTTGGCCAGGCAATGTTGCTTCCTTAATTATTTTTGCAAAAGCTACAACAACTCAAGCCAACTTTGCACCTTGGTCATTCAATATCATGCTTGCATGTTCCTATGCGCTTATTTGCTACTGGTATGCATTTTCTTAATTGAGAATTCAGAAAAAGCATTTCAAATTTATAAGAAGGGGCACATGACCAAGAAGCAGTCTGGTGAAAGCTGGTAAGATTTGTTTTGGTTGAAGACCTACGTAATATGAAAGCTTGTCTGGTGAACTATTAGGGACCAATGAAAAGAACACGAAACTTGCAACTTGGAAGTCGAGCACAATAGTGCCCCATGGAATACTTTATCCCACTTGAAAGAAACTTTGTAGATAGTGAATGTTGAAGGTTCGATTTACAAGTCTTCAGAGAATCATGACCCTAGCATGCATGAAAATTCTTGTGTTTATCTACTACTGGCATGTAGTTCCTTCCGAGAATGATAACCATGGTTTATTTTTAGAGAAAATGTACAAAAGCATAAACATTATTTGTGATCTAAGCATCGATGGCTAGTTTTGGTGAAAAGCCTATTTAAAGCCTGATATGAACGTATTAAGTTTCCTTTGAGCAAAGTTCTTCCTTAATTATTGCATCATCATGTCTATCTCTTTTATAACTCTTGTGCTTCTTTTGCGTTAGTTTTCCTTTTAATACCCTACTAAGTTTCAAATGTCTTAAAAATCCTTCAAATGGGTTGCTGACTTTGTCTATTCATAAAGATTGTTGTAGATGGACTGGAGTCTTATGCACAACATATGTAGAAAGTTGGGTCCAGCTTCACTAAGGAATTCCATATCCTGCTGATAGATATAGATTAATATTGGGTGGCAAGATTAATCCTTCATTATTCTAGCTAGAACTACTAAATTACCAAAGTTTAATAATTCTACTTGTAAGGGTATTCCAAGCTATTTGTTTTCTAGGAGAGACTTAGACATCTTGGTCTCTCCTTTGCATAATTTGGAGTATTAATACCTCAGCAGCTTAGAAATATATCATAGCTTTAGTTTCTTAATTGACAGGGAAATGGCCTTTATATGAATGGGCTAGGGTGGGTTTTTCGTCTTTCTCCCCTGCAATATTTTTATGCACGTGACATCAACTTCAAAGGGGAACAGAAAATGCTTCAGGTAGTGAATAGTTCCCTTCTCTTTCAGCATTCTGGTTGTCTAAATGCCAATTTCATGACACACATTAGTCCTTGTAAATGTCAATTTTACATCCAGCTTAATCTTTCTATAAATCATTCAATGGCACAATAGCAGTTAGTAAGAAAATTTCATACCTGTCCCAAATCATTGGCTTCCTTTTATAAGCTTGAACCTTTGTACTTGAACCATAGCTTATTCAGAATTATTCCTATTCATTGCAGGGACTTGTTTCAAGCTGGATAGGGATTTGTACCAGGCCGGAAGGGTCAAATCTCAGCTTTAGTGGCTATCAGCTTAAAATCCAATAAAATTTATGGAAATAATCCTCCAAAAATATGGTAACTTTCTTGAGTTGCTTCTCATTTGGTATTGGATTTTTGCCAATAATAGCCTCAAGACATATACCAAGGTCTCAAATGAACTTGAACCTTATGGTTACAATTTTTTTTTTTTCTCTTGCACGTTGCAAGAGTCTGTTATTATTCTGTATTTGTAAGGAGCATAGACCTTTCGAGTAACTTGTTTGGATCAGTTTCTTCTAAGGTCTTACTGGATTGTGTTTCTTGAACTTGTCTCAAATTCATTTGATGGGAAAGATACCAAAACAGGCAGTGAACATGATATTGTTGGAATTCTCAGATCTGTCAATAGAAAATCTTTTTGGCGAAGTTTCTTGGGGCATATCTACATTGCCAATCTTGAAAGTGATGGAGCTCCCCTTGCCAAAAATTGCACAAAAGCAATGGGAAAAAAATGAGGATGACTCATCCTGGTTATGTATGGGTATGAGAATTAGATTCTTTGTTGGTTCTTGGGGACTTTTTGGAGTTCTCTTCTTCAAAAGGTCTTCCATGTACTTATTTCGGTTTTATCAATGACACTAAAGATCAATATTACTACAATGTTAGAAGTGAACTGGTTCCTTGAAATTTTGAATTAGCGGGTATCTAAGTGAAAGGTATCATCTTCTGCACTGTAGACTTCAAAAATTATGTCCTCAATGATAGTTTGTTCTTGCTGACATTGGTATGTAAGTAAAAGGCATCATCTTCTATGAGGTATGTTTCAAATATTATGCCTTAATGATTGTTTGGTCTTGTTGATGTTGTAGACAATGCACTGCAAATGTGATTTAATTTATAGCCAACCTTCTATGTAGTGAGATTTTATTTCAGAAATATGCTGATACTAAAATGGAGCCAACGTTTTCAATTTTTAGTCTAGTTTTGTTGACTGTTGCCATATGAAATATAATTCATTTTGAAATGCATACTTCATTTTAAAATAATTTGAGAACACAATGCTCTGGAAGGATACAGAGTAGGCACTGTTAACGAGTTGTTTTTCGCACATTTATGTCATACAGTTTTGTACTATGATGCACATGTAACATGCTAAAAGCCTACTCTATGGCAATACTATTGATGATTGCCAGTCTTTGTTGTGCATGCTTCAGAAGGTAGCTCTGGTTCTAGCTTTCCAAGAGGCCACAAAGATTAGTTTGATATTGTAATAGGTCTTATTAGCTCCTGAATTTGTTCTAAATTTTACATGGATAAATTTCTAAGGATTGTGATTTTTGCCTATGATCTGTACAAACTATTTATATAAATAGTGGTAAGCCATTTTTTTAAGTGGTAAGCCATTTCACTTTACCAAAAGGATAGAACATTGGGCCAGTAGTGTTTCTAGTTATAAGCAAGTCTGGAAACAAGCAGGTTTACTTATCTATTCCTCAAAGGGTAAATACTAGCGTACACAAGCATCCCATTTTTGCACTAGTGTACACACCATTTTTGCACTCAATTTCAGTGCAGAAATGGTGTGTGTACATTTGTGTGCAACTAGTGTGAAATAAACATTGCCCGTCCTTAAAATGGGCTGTAGTTTTAATTATGTGCTAGCAAAAATGACTCTGACAAAACAACCTAAAAAGTACCAATCAGGACAGATGAATTCATAGTGTGACATTATACTACGGGTTTAGTATAAGCCCACACAACACTAAATAATAAGCAGTACAAGGGGCAGAAAAAATGATGCTCACAAAATGTGATTGTTAGGAAGGGCTAAACATTAAAAGGGTGAAATGGCAAACAATTAAAGTGCTCACTCTTTTACAATTTTAAGGTTCATTTAACTAGGTTCTGTTGCTTGCAACTCGACTTGAATGCCATCCATTCCCTCTTGCATCTATCCTTGAAGCTAAGCATAGACCATCGTACTTCTCAACTTTGATGTACCAGGTGACCTGAAAAACACGAGAAGTGAACTTTCTCAGACACAATTGCATACTAAATTGTTTATTATTTTGGCCTTCAATATAGTCACATGCCAGCAGAGGGGAGCAGCGTTCAGCCTGAAAGCCAAATATAAATTGGCATCCAATTTCTCATTCCATTGTGTCTTTACTCATCAACATTTTGAGAGTACTTACGTTAAATTTGGGAAGCAAAATTTGCCGTGATTTTTGCACAGCAGAGCTGCAGAAGTGTTCTGAAAGTGCTCATCATGGTAGTGCCTTCCTTTATTCTTTATTTTAACATCCTACTATGTACACCAAATGACAAACAATAGTCTTTAAGCATGCATATAGATGAAAATAAGAGTTACCATGCAAAGAAAAACTCTTACTTTTCTGGTAATTCTCATCAATCATCAATGATGAAAAAAAAATCATAGACAGCATAGCTGGACTCATTGGCAGGTAGATACTCGGTAAATCCTTAGATTTTATCTGGGCTACCAATTAATGAACAAGTAATTACTCTTCTCTTTTAGCTCCAAGAACTTCAGTTTACTTTCATCAGACACAGCCATTCTTGTTGCTGCATTTGCCTAACCCAAAGATTATTTATTTATTTATTTATTTATTTTTTGGAAGAAGGAAATAAAGATAGGTATCAATCACTGAAGACCTAACAGACGTCATCATGCATATTATACAATAAAGATAATAGGATTTATTTGTTTAAGAGGAAAACAATATCAAGAAAATGCATTGCAGCACTTCTTTTAGTATACTATGTCATAATTATTGAATAAAGCATATTATCAATACTCAGAAATTACTAGATTGCATCACAAACAAGTGTACTTGCGAGATGACCAAATGGCACTTCTTTTGTTTTGATTGTGGCATTAAGTATAAGAGACGATGATAATAAATTTTTATTCTCTTATGCTACCTGCTGTTTATTTTGTTAAAATGTTCACATCATGGAACAAATATTGTTTTATTCTCTTATGCTACTAGTGTAGGATCCGATGAACAAAGTTTGCATGTCAAGAATATCTTCATAAATAAAATAACAGAAAGCAGCAAGCAACATTCATTTTTGAGAACTGCTGTAAAGTATCAACAATACATGGTGTGCAGTGTGCTAGACATATTATGACAAGTAGTACAATCCTAGGACTATTTTCTAGATCTGCTTTACCTAATCTCTAAAAGTATCCTTTACATTGATGGCAGATAGAATTTATATGAATTACATGTTTCTTGCTATATGTCAAAGGCAATCCAATCTGATAATTTAAAATCAATTTTCAACTCATACAAGCAGAGATCTGTAAAATGTAGTATACTATAGTAACTATGCCTTGCCATGACACCCAGTCTCCGTTTCTGCTTTTTAAAAAGAAAAATTTATACATTCCATTAGGCCATCTAAGTGTTCATCCAGTTATCCAGGTAGCTCCATTTTGAGTCTATTATTAGTGATCACTCTATAAAGTCTAAAACCAAAGACTTCAAGATTCTACATAATTGTACATAATTGTGCAAACTAAATGGCTCTTTGTAACAAATTCTGAGGGTATTTGGTGGATTCCTTGCAACGTTTAATTGTCCCTGTGCAGAATCTTCACTTCAATGTTTATGGAGAATATATTCGGAGTTATTTTCTATAATCTCCAAAGAAAATTAATTTTTAAAAATACCTTTTCAATTAATAAATACAAGGTTTAATTATCTAGGACGTTGATACAGTTATTAGTTTAGTGCTGCACTTTTGTTTTCTCAAGTTTCGCAAATGATAGTTAAGTCACTATACCTTTTTTCCTGTTGAGATTTCTCTCAACAATGCTTTCCTTTAGCTTCAGGAAATTTAAAACTGGATAATTATTCATTTATTTAGATAAATGTAGCAGACGAGCAATAGTGAAAAGGAATTTGGACAATTACTTGATTTTGGCAATATGGAAGTTTTACAATTTTTTGGACTTTTTTTTAGATGGACAATTTATCCTACATCATATTTTGTATATGAAAATAGTACTTATCTTTGGCTGGATAATTGGCATCTTAAGGGTCCTCTATTGCTCAAATATGGACCTTGAATCATGTATATCTCAGCCCGTACAATGAGTGCAAAGGTCTAAATGGCTCTAAGTGCAGGAAACTAAAGTTGGCAAATGGCAACTGGCAAGATAAGCAATTAAGTTTCATATTCAACACAGGTAAACTGAGGTGAACACTAATCAGAATGCAAAAGAAAATGTCAAAATATATGGGAATTTCGAATTTGGGGACAACATGGAATGATATTAAAGTTACTCTTTGAGTGGTGCAAGCTTATCTTATTTGCTAAATCTATTCCCAAGCATCGTTTCATAGCTTGGTTAACTATATATAAAGAATATATTATTCACTAGGGATTGGCAAATCTATTCCCCTATAATATTTAACAAAGTTAAGTTTCAAGACATGTAAATTGACCTATCTATTCAATAAAAATTAGTTGCTTTAGGACCTCTGATTCTGTCCCCTAGTGACCAATATATGGTTTCCATTTCAAAAATACCTTTTTTCTAGAATAGGCCTTAAAACTCTTCGCCCATGCAAACTCAGTCTTTCTAATTCAGAAGCATTTAATCCTAGTAAATTAGAGAAACAAAACTCATTTTTCAAACAAACTGGTCTTTCTCGTTAAGGGTCTTAAAAATAAGAAAACTTCAATCAGGCCCCTACAAATTACCCAAGATTTCTTAAAACATGAAGAGCTCGACCAAATCCATTCCCAATTTATAAATAAAAAACTGAAAAATTAGGATAACTACAATCAAAATCATTAAATTTTGTTAACAGAATATAAATCAGTTTAAACCAAAACGACTAACCTAAAACATCAAAGACACCTATATACTGCTCCATAGTCCATACATAGAATAATTAAATCTGACACAATTAGCAAATTTTTCTTTTTCTTTTTCTTTTGGACCGGGCTCTCACATAACCAGGCTTTCTTTTTTATTTTTATTTTTTATTTGGTAAACCATAACTAGGCCTTCAATAACCCCACAAAAATCTCACCCCATCTGTTAAGAAAACTCAGTGTATACGGTATTAGATTTCGATATCTCCTATTCCATTAAATGAATCTTGAATTATTCTCACAGTTATTGTTTATTAAAATTCTAAGGCCTCAAGATCTTTAATTTTCTTGAACGACACTTTCTTGGAAAAACTAAACAAAGAAAAATGCTAATAAGTGTAATCAACGTTTAGTATGGAAAGTTAGGTGTTGTAATAATAAGAAATAATTTTCTAAATTGAAAAGTTTTGCCCAGAGTTACAGAGACTCCAAAGACTTTAGAAAAGAAAAACGAAGTCTCCAAAAATCTCTTTAAGACTTTAGAGATTCGAAGTCTTTGGATTATAAATTTGTAATTTTCAAAACAAAAAAAGTTGTATAAATTGAATTATCATTATTTGAACAATCATGAGTTTAGAATTATTGTTTTGTATCTTGATTTTGATCACAATGGTGCAACCCCATTATGGTTAGGCGGCATTTGATCAAATTTGGGTTTTCCAATAAAAGATTCGCAATATTGCTTATTTTTCTTTAAATTTTATGAGTCTTTTATTTTAACTAAATATTATTAACATTCAAGTTTATAGGTGTTATGTCCACTATGTCAAAAATTTAGGTAATTGAGAAGAGGGAGGGAATTTGGTATGCTAAATTCCATGGGAATTTGGTATGCTAAATTCCATAGAAATTTGGCATTGGCAATGCTAAACTAGGGGCAAGAGACGAGAGAGACTCTGACAGCAAATGCAGTACTCCCTTTCATATTACTATAACACCTATTGTCTCGGTTACATTACACAAACCAAATGACTATATATATATATATATATATATTATCAATTAATCCATTCAAAATAAATAAACAAACAAACCATCAATTAAAGAATGTTCAAAGTCTCAAACTCTTTGTTCAATTATTTTTAAGGACATTTCCCAGAAAGCATGGAGATGGCAATATAGAAAACAAGTCATCAAACAACTACAAGGTTCCAAATAATGGCATTTGGAATAATTTTGATTAATCATAACAATAATTATAAATTAAATATATGTGAGTCCTAACTCCTAAAGCATCCATTAATCTGTTCAAAATAAATAAATAAATCATCAATTAAAGAATGCTCAAAACCTCAAACTCTTTGTCCAATTATTTTTAAGGACATTTCCCGGAAAAAATTGAGATGGAAATGAAGAAAACAGGTCATCAACGACCAACTATTAGCCTCACTTTTTTTTCCTAGTTGTGCAAATTTAATGAGTACTTCAATTGAATTTGATGAGTACAATAACAAACATAAATTAGAAGGTATCAGCAAAAATCCATAAGTAAGGTGCTGATTTTCTTACATGGAAAACTCATTAATGAGAAGAGAAAAGCTACATAACAGTTTAGTAAAAGAATTTCCAATATAAAATAATGAGTTTATAATAATTTTTTTGTAATGGAAGTAAAGCTTTGGTTTACTATTTACTTGGTTTAAGGGGAGGAAAAATGAGAGATTCAAACTAATGACTTTGATTTTATGAAGCGTTGTCCTCAATCACTTGTGTTATTCAAGAAGAATACAATTAAAATTTTAAAATAAGTCTAGAGCCACACACACACACAAAATTACAACTATCGAGAAGACAAATTGTTATTAATAATTTGATAGATAAAAATATGATATGAGTGGTAGGCTTAGATAAAAATTAATAAAAAAACTTAACAATTTAATTATTGTGAAAGTTAGCTATGTTCATAACATTACTCATGCAATTATTATCTTTAAAAAAGAAAGACTTGCTTTTTATGGTGGAAGACTTTTAAAGTTCAAGCTTTTTTGTTATTAATAAACTTTTTTTTTTGACCAAAAAAAAAAAGTAATAAACATTTTTTTCAACAATAAATAAATAAACACAGCTTTTTTATAGTGGAAGACTTGGGAGACTAGCTTTTTTTTCTTTCTTTTTTTTTTTTTCCAGAACAAAGACAACTTCATTGACTCGTAAGTCTATACTCTAGTCCCTTCACGGCAGGTGTGTGAGAACTGAGAAGGACACGCAGCACACAAAAGATCAGCCTTACTCCTAGATTGATGTGTTGGGAGAAAATATTTATTGCATGTTATGACTTATGAACTATAATCTACGAACATGGAACAGGATTGCAATATTTGAATGTTTTTCACTTGACAAATTTTATATGCTAAAAGACAAGCTTTTACTTGCTAAGAATACAAAAAACAAAAACAAACAAAATGGACCAATATATTGATATATACCTTTGAGAATTCACTAGCATTTCATTTCATGGGCAGACTATCGTCCCTACGGTGAAATCGTACATCAATTGGTGATGTATTCCTTCAGAGCTCTAGAATTAGTTCAATCCAACCTAATTTTTGTAATTCCAATAAGGAAATTTTGCATAAAAATAAAATATAATTAGAACCATTATCATCTTTATTTCTTTTCAAAAATCTAATTAAAATTCACTCTATTATTATTAATAAGAAACTCAAAATGCTTTTTTTTATAGGAATTTAACATGCTATATTAATATAGGTTTCTCAATACATTTTCTAATATAAATCAATTAAAATCCATTGCTCCCACCAACAAAAAGTTCACATACTAAATAACCGCCAAAACAACGCCCATAATGGCATTTATCTCATTCTTATGATCCTTGAATTTATTTATTTTTTTCCTTTATATTATATTCTTTATTTATAAAAGAAAAATGACTTTGATTTTTGTCAAAAAAACACCCCACAATGCCTTTATAGGAGCTTCACTGTGCCGCCACGAAGTGCTCTCTCTCTCAAAGTCTCGACGAAATGGGGGATGAACTAAAGAACAATCCCATAACCTACTCGCAAAACGGCGTCGTTGTGGACGACGAAGACGACGATACGCCGACACTGAGCTCGGAAACCTTGGCGGCCCTGAAAGAGTTCCTGGCGGAGCAGAACCGGCCTCCGGTCAATGCTGAGCCCGAGGAGAAGGAGAAGGAGGTGGCCTTGGTGACGGAGGATTGGAGGCTGAGCCAGTTCTGGTACGACCGCGACACCGCCGAGACCGTTGCTCACGAAGTCCTCACTCTCAGCCAACCCTCTCAATCTCAATCTGATTTTTTTTTTTTTTTTTTCACTTTTTATTTGATTGTTATAGAATGCTGTTAGTTTAGTTTTTACTTATTGAAAAAGTGCTTAATGGGAAGTGCCTTTGTTTTTGTGAAGGTGGTCTCAGCTTGTGCCGATGTTGCCCGTTGAGAATTGTGATAATGTGTTTCAAACTGTTTATGGCTTATTGCCTGGATACCATCAGGTCAGTTTGTGGGTAATTAGTTTTTTTTTTTTTTTTGGTACTTTGAAGCAATGCCGTGTGGAATTTAATGTTGGATCACATTATTAAGATATTTGCATTTATGATATGATGGTTATGTTGGTGAATTCAATTGTCAAGCTTGTGTTAGCAACTTGGGGGTTGTTTTATAGTGGGTGGTGATTTGACTTGTTGACAATGGGTTTGAAGATTTGGGTTAGTGCCGAAGCACTTCTAGGGTGTAGCAATTATGAAATTTTGGGTTTTGCTATAAGATGTATATGACTGGCCACAAGAGTAGGTTATAGTTGAGTATGTATGTGCTAGTTGAGCTACAAGGCTCTTTTAGCTATGTGAGCACTTTTGTGGAGTTTGGGATGAGAGTTCCTCTCCTATGTGTTTTAATCTGGCAGCTATATTCCTCTTAATATTTCACTGGGGTTTAAAAAGAAGAGTCTAGGAGGAAATAATTTTTAAAGATAAAAAAATCCTAGTAGTTTGTCCCATAAATTCTAGTGATTGAATCTACATTGATATACCTTTAAATTTATGCTACATATGATTTTCAGGGAATTGACTGTCTTTGATTTTTCTCTTTTGCTGCCAAAGGGTCTCTGTCTTTCATCTTTTTTGTTTTTAGGATCTTGGACCAGTTCCATTTTCAAATTTAACTTGTTAATTTTGACCAGCATCAAAGGGAGTGATTCATATCGTATTGCCACTTGGGGTACTGATTTTATATAACGGAGTGTTGTGTTTTATTATGTAAGTTTGCTTTATTCAAGGTCTAAGAGAATATTTTTGGTGTCTATATAGGATGTTAATCACAATTTGCAGATTCATTCATCATTGGTACGAAGGCTCTCCCTTGAAAAAGTGATGGAGGTTAGTATGTGGTTCATCATTTGATATTTGTATATAATGATAGAATGGTCATGGTTTATGCAGCCTTGTCACATATCAATATCATCTCTTGAATTTTTTTTTTTTTTTTTTTACCTTGGACTCTATTAATTTATTTTTTTGTTTCTCCTCTGTGATCCTAGCAAAGTATATAATAGATTCTGAGAGGTCCACCTATGTGGATTAACAATATATTTAAACAATGTAGTAAAAATGGCTGCCAACGAGCTTTAGCTCAAAAGACACTTTCTCCCTCCATAATAATGGGTGAGGTCATGGATTCAAGACTTGCTAGGTGAGTGTGTCACATATCAACAACAAAAAAAGTATTGAAAAAGAAAAATATAATGAGAAGGTTTAAGGGATCCTATAAAAATTATATTAAATTGAAACACTAAAAGGATGTTGAATCCAAATTGGAACCTTCTAGTTCTACTACACTCAAGTCCAACAGCGGTGAGATAGCAAGGAATTTTTTAATTAAATTTTATTTTTGTACATAATTCATTCTTTGTAATTCTTTAGGCTTCTTTGTGTCCATTGTACATGTAGTAGTCTTTCTTTAATAAATTATTCCTACTTATAAAAAAAAAAAAGGGAGGGATTTTGCAGATTAACACATTGAAGGGAAAATATATGATAAGTTAACAGACGCTGTAAAGGATTCTGGAAACTAGCATCTCGAGTTTTCAAAACTCGAGATCGATGACGAAAATCGAGGCTTTCAAACTCGAGTTCTACTGTTGCCGTGTACCAATTTAGTCACATAGATCTCAGAGTCTATAAGACTCGAGTTCTAAAAATAAAAACCGAGTCTTCAAAACTTGATTTTGTCGGACTTGAAGAAAAACAAAACCTGAAGAACGCAGCGCCGAAGAACACGATCTGGTGCTGGGTGGGCGATCTGGTTGGAGAAGAACAGAGTGAGGAAGAAGAACAGAGCGATCTGGGTGGGCAATCTGGTGCTGGTGGATGATCTGATCTTCAGCGACTAGGTGGTCTTCTTCTTCTTTTTATCTTCTTCTCCGTGTTTTCTTCTTCTATTTTTTCTTTTTCTCCGTGGATCTGTTCCTCTTCATGTACTATTACCCACTAGAACTCAAGTTCCACATGGAATTTTCGTCCACATCACCAAGTCAGAAGTCTGGAACTCGGGTTTTTAAAACTCGATTTGCTATTGAACAGTTTTCCACTTTCTTTCCCGACTGGTCAATTAACAAAATTCTTCTAATAATAAAGTTAAATGGAAAAAAAATTCAAAAAAAAGTGCTAAGAGGTCAGTTCATCCACTGTCTCTTGAAGGAGCTGAGATTTTTTATTTATTTATTTATTTATTTATTTATTTATTTTTTTATGTGCAAGCCCTTGGTATTTACGACTCCCTAGCATTTTGGGATTAGTGATTACCAAAAATAAGTGCCAAGCCAAGGACCAGGGAATTCCAATTAGTATATAAAACTGTGGTAAATGGTATTTGGTCTCAAAGTTCTTACAATGTATTAAAGTAATTGTGTTTATTATCTCTCTCTCAATAGTGACATCAAGGTTGTGTTAATGCTGTGGCATGGAATTCCAAAGGTTCGCTTTTGATATCTGGATCAGATGACACAAGGGTATGATTATTTGATATTATAAGTTGGAATTTACTCTCTATTGATAAAATAATAATTATCATTGTATTTCTCATTAGGCTACATTGCACTTTATGCGACCTGTTTATGCATTATTTGAGAGGTATGCATATAGACATGCTATGCATGAGAACATTTTAAGTTTTCTATTCATAGGTATCATTGTTTATCCTACTGAGAGTGTTCTCTATTTACTTAGACCATTTCTTGCTTTCCCTCTTCCATTTTATCGCTTAAAACTTTCCAAATAAGTATTTTTGATAAACTCTAGCCATTTTCTGAGTGACTTGTCAATTATCATGCACCTCATGCTACATCATTTGGTTAAATTCATACAAGCTTTGTAAATTGGTCCTCTACGCAGTTTGGTTTCTTGGAAATTGCGAATTGATAATTGATAATTGATGATTCATATATTGTGTTACATGGTTGTGCAAAGGGAATTTTTGGCTGTTTGATTTGAGAATTCTGTCCAAAGATTGGTCTCATCACAGGAATGATGACATGAAAATAATGATCTTCTAGGAGCATATAAGACGCTAACTTGAAGTTTAGGGTTAATTAGTTAAACTGGTATCACAATATGAAAATTTTACCCCCATCACATGCATACTCAACACCCATCTTTTTGCATATTTGCTTTGTGTGCCAGACCCTTGTTTTAGTCATTGATGTGGGTGTCAAAGAGATTGAAGGTTGGACTGCAAGGCTGCTCCCCTCAAGACAGGTTAGCACCACATGCTTCTTGTAAAGTCTTTTTCAGGAATTTTGCTGTTTCTTTATTACTGCAAGCCTTCAAGCCAGATGTCTCCTAATATGTTATTTTACCTTAATATGTTTATGCCATTTCCTTTTTCATTAAATGGCGGAGTGATGAAAAATGTTTGATTTAGGGTGATTATAATCTTCAGATGATTGGCTGATACTGATGATTAAATTTATGAAGAATGTTAAATGTAAATTAATGACCTCATTTGACTAATCTTTTAAGGATGGCCAAATCTGTATTGTTGTTGTTATCAGCTGTTTACGTCTTTTTCTCTCCTTTTGTCCCTTTTTGCTTGTCTTTGCTATGCTTTTAATACGCTCTATGTATTAGGATGGCACTTGTTCTTGCTCATTTTTAATGAAATTCTGTGACTTATATATATATATATATATATTTTAAAAGGTGGACTTTGATCTGCATTACATCTCTATAATTTTATTCAGTTATACAGATTGCTATTTTTTTTTTTTCCTGAGTGATATATTTCTGAAAACTGCAGTTTGGATATATTGTGTTGACTTCTGCTGGTATCATGGATCATGAAGAGGCTAGGAGAAAGAATGTTGGTGGTAAAGTGCTTGGATTTTTTACTAGGCTTAATTTCAAGAGTGATCTCTAAGGAAAAGTGCTTGGATTCTTTTAGGCAAAAATTCTGGAAAAAATTTCTGTGCCTTTTCTGCATCTTGTTGTTGTGAGCTTCTGTGTTGCATATAATCATGCTCAACAAATCCTCTAAGAAACTGCTAATTAGGTCTGTACTTCCAGTAAAGTAAATATTGATAGGTACAATTTGTTGTTTTATTGAATATGAATTGAGTATCAAAGAACCATTTAATTTTCCTTTCTCTAATAGCAAGTTTGTAAAGATGCTAATTTTGTTTTAATTTTTTTCCCAAGAGTAATTTTTGTTGGTTTACATCACACCTCAATTGTGGGTTTGTATGTGTTGGGAACTTGTTTTGTGTTTCTTCATGCAATTTCGGCAGGAATTTGTGATTTAGCAAGGAAAAAAAAATGGGGGCAAAATAGCCCCGTTTGGAAAATGCAGCTAGAGGGTAGCCTATCACCGTGTTTATAGACCTGCCGGAGCTATAGTTGCAGGATTAGGCCACGTGTGTAAGCGCAGCTATAGAAAATGTGGCTATAGACCATACAGGCCTATAGTTGTGTTTTTAGGGTCTATAGCCATGTTTTAGAAACGTGGCTATAGCCCTCGTTTTTTGTAAAAACGCGGCTATAGCCCTCATTTTTTGTAGTGAGCACAAAACTCTCCTATAAATTATCATCCAATTAGTACCATTTTCATGAGTAAAAACCTTATTATTTACATAATAATAAGAGAAATGTTACGTTCACAACATTTTCAAAACAAATCATAAGTGGTTAGTTGTTACTGGTTCAAATTTGAACCTAACACTAAAATTAATTTTTTGCTCTAACAATAATAACCAGTAACAACCTGCCACTTATAATAATCTGATACTAACAAACAAATTTTCTAAATGGGAAAGTTGTGCTTGTGCCTAGCGTATATAAGAGAGACTCAAAAGTCTAAAGTCTCTAGACAAGAAAAATGAATTTTCCGAAACTCTCTTTTAAGACTTTAGAAGTTCAAAGTTTTTGGATTATGAATTTGTATGTTTTTGGGACAAGAGGTATTAAATTGAATTATCATTGAAAAAAAGAGGTACTGTAATAAAAAAAATTTTCTAAATTGAAAAGTTCTGCCCAATGTATGGATTACTCTGAATCCAAAGACTCTGGACAATAAAAACAAAGTCTCTAAAACTCTCTTTTTTAAGACTTTAGAGATTCAAAGTCTTGAATTATAAATTTATAATTCCCTAAAATAAAAAAATTTAAAAAAAAGGTATTAAAATGAATTTATCATTATTTGAATAATCACAAATTTAGAATTATCGTTTTATATTTTGATCTTGGTCACAATGGTGGCAGCATAGTAGCCCCATCATGGTTAGAAGCCAGTCTAATTTGGGTTTTCAAATGGAGACTCAAAGTTTTGGATATTTTGTTTAACCTCTATTTTATCTTTTCTTTTGCACATAAATAATAGTCATAATTTTGTAATTACTATAAGACTAATTGTCTCTATTACGTTTTGCAAGTAGGAGGACTCCCTTTCATATCGCTTGGATTTTAAATATATACGAGCCCTAAACCATCAAGCTCAACTCTTCGTTCAATTCTTTATGAAGAACATTTCCCGGAAAGCATTGAGTTGGAAAACATGTCATCAATTAACTACAAAGCTCCAAAAAATGGCATTTGAAACAATTCAGATTAATTAGAACAATATAAAATATATAGGCATCTAGAAGGAAGTAAATTGAAAATCTATAGTATATGCTTCATGATAATTATCTATATTATAAATTGAAGTCTCAAAAGCTTATATTGCATGATCTTATGTGGTTAGCCAAAGGTCAAACAACTTCAGTTTTATATATATTATCAATGGTAGATTTCCTTGACATTTACAATTCCTCACTCTAGAGAGGGTCACATTGTCATGGCTTCATCATAATATATATATATATATATATATAGACACACACATGCAATTGAATTTCACCCTATAGTATTCGTTCTATGATAATTATTCTTTATCAATAGGTCAAGATACCCATTGATTTTTGGTATAGGTGGGGTTTAAATCCTAAATCTTTTATTCAACAACAAGAAATTTTATCAAAGGAGCTAACTGAAATTCACAATGTGTACCGTATTTATACTTAGAAATTCATCGATTCAATTTTAATTAAACTAATTAAAGTCTTTTACCCTTACATCAATAATAATAATAATAACATTTATAATAAAGCATTAATGGGAATATATTTGGTACGAGTAAGAAATTACATTTCTAAGAAACTTTTATCTAGGGAAAGATTTCAAAAACATTGGAAATGGAAATTGGTAAGGAATATTTCTATTTTTTATGCATCATCAGAAATTAATGTCTAAAAAATTTTAAGATTTAAACACTTGCACATTCATAATTATTCTTTTGGTTTTGTCAATAATAAAATTGTTATTGTGCCCTTTCCATTCGAGCTAAATTCATTATGCTTGAACTTTGCATAATATAACTATACATTTTGAGAATACACCAGTAAGTAATATTTTGCATACAAATACAATATCGTTAAACCTTTTATACTCCCTTTTTTTGCAACACTTTTACAGTAAAATCTAGAGATTTTGGAAAAAATAATATTATTTTATGTGAAATTTTTTCTGAAAAATAGCCTCTTAAAAAAATCATGTTTTGCAGTGGCCGCGCCATGTTCATGTCAAGGTGTTCCCAGGAACACCTTGACTTGGAAAAAAAAATTTATATATAATAATTAAATTTTTTTATTTGTTTACACTAAAAAGAAAAGAAAAGAAGGAACACCCTCAAATAAAAAAATAAAAAAAAATTATTTGTTCTACTTTTAAGCCAAAAAAAAAAAAAAAAAGGCCTAAAAAAAATTTGAACTAAAATTTAAAAAAAAAATGATCAGTACAAGGCTGATTGGTGCAAGCCCAGCAAAGAGCAAACCCATGGATTCTCAACAAATATAATAATAATACCCAATCATATTTTAAACTAAAACAATTTCTAACCTAATAAGAACCTCACGTCCTCACTTGAGTCACTTCTTAGCAGCAGCAGCAGCAGCAGCGACTCAGCAAGGTAGCGATTAAAAAAAAAAAAAAAAAAATACTCAGCAAGGTAGCAACAGCAACACTAAACACCCAAAGTAGCTCTGCGATGGTGAGATTAGAGATTGACTTGGCCTAGATCGGAGATTGTGAGATCGGTGATGGCAAAAGCGAGATTGGGAAATAAGAACCTCAGCCTTCAACGCCGCCCTTGACCTCAGGCAACATCAAGGTATTTTAGTTCTCTCTCTCTCTCTCTCATAGTCTGACTTGTGTTGTGAGTCTTGTGACTTAGACTTATCTTTTGACAATATAAATTGCTTAGCTTTTGTCTTTTTGTGTAAGTGTATGTAAATATAAAAATATGTAATTGTGTTGAAATTGCTGATTAGCTCTTGTCTCTTAGTGTGGGGTGGATAGGGCCGTGGCATTGAATTGAGGTAGTGGTCTATGGTCCCTTAAAAGTAAGTGAATACACATTAAAAAAAAAAAAAACTATGTTAAGCAGTTTTGCAGTGGATTGATATACATATATACACTCTTGTTGTACTATTTTTTGTTGTTCTTTTTCATTATTTAATTACATATTTATGTTTTAATATTCTAAAACAGTAATTGTTATGTAATAACAAAATGATTTAAGTGTGAAAAAAGAAAAACTAAATGATTTGTTTTATTTGAGGTTTACTTATTTGGATCAATAATTTTATGTTGTATAAGAAAATATAAATATATATTATTTTTAATTTTTTTTTAGAAATCCCGAAACACCTTGAAACAGTACATCAAAATAAATCGATACTGAAATATTCCGTTCCACTAAACAAGCCGAAACAGGGTCCAAAACGGTATTCATAACATTGATTTCAAGCAAAAAGAAAAAGCTAAAAAAAAAATTGAACTAAAATCTAAAAAAGAAAAAAATTGTAACAAAGAATCTGAAGAAAAAAAAAATTTGTAACAAAGCAAGCCCACCCTAGAACACCCTGAAAAATATTCATGGAGCTGCCACTGATGTTTTGTATCAAAACTTCAAAATTTGCAATTGTAGTGTAAAATGTGTTTATACTAACGTGTTTTCAAAGCCATTTCAATGCAAAATGTGATATAATTAATTTTAGTGCAAAATGTGATATTTAATGCTTAAAGTTTGAAAAATTGGATTTCAATCCATAATGTTTCTCTCCGTTAGCAAAATTAGACCCTCCGTTAGTGGACTTGCTTATATGGCGGTTAAGTGACATATTGGTGTCTGATGAGTAATATTTTAAGGGGATAAACATGCATTCTTATAATTTAGAGAGTAAATGAGGTAGTATAGTTTAAAGAGATAAAGTGTAATTTTTTCTAAAAACTTGCCAAATCAACTATTCTAATAATTTTTGTGTTGATAAAATTCCTCATGCAATTGTTATTACCTTAAAAATGAAGGACTTGCTTTTGATAGTGGAAGACTTTTTTTTTTTTAGAGAGTTTCAACCTATAGCGTCCACTCTTAATGATAGCTCTTTATCATCA
The DNA here is from genome assembly GCA_023621385.1 of Quercus gilva. Classification (NCBI taxonomy): domain Eukaryota; kingdom Viridiplantae; phylum Streptophyta; class Magnoliopsida; order Fagales; family Fagaceae; genus Quercus; species Quercus gilva. Next base: position 66,473,638 of record CM042481.1, read on the forward strand.
AATTAAGACACCAATCAGTTTTGGTGTGGGTGGAAATTGAATCTCAGATCTCTTATATAACCTTTAGAAACTTTACTAGTTAAGTTGATTGAACCCACAAAGTGGAAGACTTCTAAAGTACAATCTTTTGATAGTGGAAGACTTCTTTATTTGTAGTCGAAGACTATGCAAATGGGTTGACGTGTTGTTAGAGAAAACAACTTAACAAGCTTTCTCTAGTCTAAACTCTATGAGCATGGATCATGAATTGATTGAAAATTTTGAAGGAAAAAAGTTTCCCTTCAAAATTTTATTTTATCATTTTATTGAATGTGAATTTTGAAAATTTAACCATTAAATTGCACGTTTTTATTATATCCTCTGTACTTGTAAAATTTCAAAAGAATCAAAGATCAATAGTTATGTCATCAATAAAATATTTAAATTTCAATTTTTTGTGATCTAAATTTATGCACAAAAAATAAATTTATTGATCAAATAGAAAATAACATCCGTTTTGAAAAAAACTTAATATGCGTGTTAAGAATATAAAAAATATGCAATCTATTGGTTAGATTTTCAAAATTCACATCAAATAAAAAGATATATGAGGAGTTTGAAAGGTTTATCTTTAAAGTAATTGGATAAAAACCTTGTCCAATTCTTATATGTTTTATTTTATTTTGTATTAAAAATCATTATTAAGGTTTGGCCTCAGGGAAGGGAAAAGGAAAGATTCATCAAAGTTTCAAAAAAAAAAAAAAAACCAAGGTTAGGCCCTTTTACAAGTGCTAGTGTTAAGTTTTGTCTTCCCCTTTCCCCTGTGTCTTAGTGTTGTTAACTCATCAAAAAGAAGGAAAAAAAAAAAAACTAACATTCTTCTTATTTTATCAAGCGTACTATATATATATATATATATATAAAAGAATATGGTAACTTTATTAAGAAGAAGATAAAAGCATTACATCTTGAGTCAAAATTGACTCAATCATAATAGGATTTTACTAGTCTCATCACATGCACTTTGCGCGTGCAATGAATTTTTTTTTTTGTTGGTCTAGTGTCATAGTTTTCATTTTTTTTTTTTTTTTTTTTAAATTTGGATAAGTTTGTTGTGAAATCATGGATTAGTAGGAAAGTATCCTATTTTATAGACATTTTAAGTAGAGTTTGAAATATATTTTTACCGGGTTGTCCTTAAGTTTTTTTCTTGTTAAACATTTGATTGATGACATATTTATTAAACTTTAATTTTATTGAAAATTTTGCAAGTATGGAGGATATTAAAAGAAAATGTAATCTAATGATGGATTTGTCAAAATTCTCATTAATAAAAAGATATTGAGTAGAATTGCAGTCTTCGGTTATAACTAAGTTTGTTGTCAAATTTTGTCCTTCAAATATTATGAAAATTGTTATATTTATAACATTACTCATGCAATTATTATCTTTTAAAAAAGAAAGACTTTTTTTTTTTTTAGTGGAAGACTTTTAAAGCATAAGCATTTTGATAGTGAAAGACTAAGCAAATGGGTTGATGTGTTGTGAGAAAATGACTTATTAAGAGCAAAGCTCTAAAGTATAGCACCATTCTCTACCTAGTAAAATGTATAGACTTTTCCAATAACAATTTATCAAGTGAGATCCCTAAAGAAGTGACTAGTCTTCAAGGATTACAATCATTGAATCTATCATATAATCTCTTGATTGGAAGTATTCCTGAGAATCACTACAAGAAAAAATGTTTATTGCAACGAAAAAAACCATTGCAATAATATTAGAGTCATTGCAATAGTTGATACAAGATGTTGCAATAAAATTTGAGGTAATAGGTTTATGCAACAAAATTTTTTGTTGCAATAAACTCCAAATATTTTAATTATAACTTTGATGCAATGATATATATATATATATATATTGTTGCAATAAACAATTTACTATTTCGAATATCTTGTAAGTATAGGCTATTACTTCACGAAACTTGTTGTAATAGATTGCAAATAATTGAACAAAATAAATTGGATTAAATTACTGCAATGATATCTTCATTGTAATAGATAATTAATTCATTTTGTTACTACGATTGACTATGAAATAAAAAAATACCAAGTTATTGCAACGATATATTCATTGCAGTTACGTGTTTGTCATTGCAATAGATTGTAAAAGAATTAATATCAAATTATTGCAATAGCAACTTCAATGCAATAAGCTATTAATTCGAAATTTTCATTGCAATAGATTGCAAAAATAATTGGTATCAATTTATTGCAACGATTTTTTCATTTTAAGTTTTTGCAACAATTTTTCCTAATATATTAAAGCTTCTATTGCAGCTGAAAATTATAAGTTATTGCAACTTATTATTGTTGATCCAATAATTTAACACTTTTATGTTACTATTGCAACAATTTTAACTTGTAGATGCGATATTTTGTCTAAAACTACTATATACATATTTTGTTGTATTAACACTTGATGTAATAGACATTTTTTGTTGTAATGAATATAGGTGCTATGGTTGTATAGTTTTAGTCGTCTTGAGTTTCTCAACCTTGCCGACAGTAATTTGCAGGGTACAATCTCCAGTGCCATTGGAAATCTAATATCTGCCATTAGTATTGACTTGTCATACAATGAACTTGGAGGAAAGTTGCCAAGATCATTGGGTAATCTCTGTAACTTAAGGGAAATCAGATTGTCATACAACAAATGGGGTCAAGAGATATTTGAAATCTTAGAAAGTTTATCAGGGTGTCTTTCAGATAGACTAGAGATCTTAAACTTAAGTGAATCTCAACTTCATGGTCATTTGATGGATGAACTTGGTCTATTAAAAAATCTAGCTGATCTTGATCTTCGGAATAATTCAATCTCAGGTCCACTCCCACTATCTTTAGGTAGTCTTTCATCTCTGACATACCTGGATCTTTCAAATAATCTATTCAATGGGACAGTTCCTCAAAATTTGGGTCATCTTTCCAAGCTAGACCTGTTGTGTATTGAATCAAATATGTTGGAAGGTGTTGTGTTCAAATCCCATTTTTCCAATTTAACAAGATTGAAATCATTTGTTGCATTTGGAAACTGGCTGACTTTAAATGTAAGTCACAATTGGATTCCTCTGTTTCAACTTCGCACTTTAAGCTTGCGATCATGGAATTTAGGGCCAGAATTTCCTCCATGGCTTTGTTCACAAAGGTATCTTCAGTATTTGGACATATCCAACACACAGATTTCAGATGTGATTCCTCCTTCAATTTGGAACTTGTCTTCTCAATTCAAATATCTAAATCTTTCCCACAATCAAATCAATGGTGAGATTCCAAACAATCCTTCAATTTTGTCTACTTCTTTAGTGATTGATTTAAGTTCAAACCATTTCAAAGGTTCATTGCCTTATATATCCTCTAGTGTGATTGTGCTAGATCTTTCTGACAATTCATTCTCCAAGTCAATTTCATCATTTTTGTGTTTCAAGATGAATGACTCCAAAAGCATAGGATATCTCAATCTTGAAAAAAATAATTTATCAGGAAAAATACCTGATTGTTGGATGAAGTGGAATAGCTTGGTGGTCCTAAAGTTGGCAAACAACAATTTTAGTGGCAGTTTTCCAGCATCAATTGGATCTTTGACACTTTTTAAGTCTTTGCACCTATACAACAACAAATTCTCTAGAAACTTACCATTATCTCTGAGAAATTGTGAAAATTTGTTAATTATTGATGTTACTGAAAATGAGTTTGTTGGAAGCATACCTTCATGGATAGGACATAGATTTTCAAGCTTGATGATTCTCAACCTTCACTCAAATAATTTCCATGGTCACATACCAAAAGAACTTTGTGCTCTTACCTCACTCTAGATCTTGGACCTTTCTCATAATAAGCTATCTAGAGGTATTCCTGGATGTGTAAAAAATTTTAGTGCCATGGCCACAAAAAATAATTCAAATCCTGACATGAGTTTTAATCGCTCACATGATTATTATGATGAAACTCTCCCTCTTGAAAGCGAATTGCTTGTGATAAAGGGCAAAGCTCTAGAGTATAGCACCATTCTCCACCTAGTAAAATGTATAGACTTTTCCAATAACAATTTATCAAGTGAGATCCCTAAAGAAGTGACTAGTCTTCAAGGATTACAATCATTGAATCTATCATATAATCTCTTGATTGGAAGTATTCCTAAGAATCACTACAAGAAAAAATGTTTATTGCAACGAAAAAAACCATTGCAATAACATTAGAGTCATTGCAATAGTTGATATAAGATGTTGCAATAAAATTTGAGGTAATATGTTTATGCAACAAAATTTTTTGTTGCAATAAACTCCAAATATTTTAATTATAACTTTGATGCAATGATATATATATATATATATATTGTTGCAATAAACAATTTACTATTTCGAATATCTTGTAAGTATAGGCTGTTACTTCACAAAACTTATTGTAATAGATTGCAAATAATTGAACAAAATAAATTGGATTAAATTACTGCAATGATATCTTCATTGTAATAGATAATTAATTCATTTTGTCACTACGATTGACTATGAAATAATTAATACCAAGTTATTGCAATGATATATTCATTGCAGTTACGTGTTTGTCATTGCAATAGATTGTAAAAAAATTAATATCAAATTATTGCAATAGCAACTTCGATGCAATAAGCTATTAATTCAAAATTTTCATTGCAATAGATTGCAAAAACAATTGGTATCAATTTATTGCAACGATTTTTTCATTTTAAGTTATTGCAACAATTTTTCCTAATATATAAAAGCTTCTATTGCAGCTGAAATTATAAGTTATTGCAACTTATTATTGTTGATGCAATAATTTAACATTTTTAAGTTACTATTGCAACAATTTTAACTTGTAGATGTGATATTTTGTCTAAAACTACTATATACATATTTTGTTATATTAACACTTAATGTAATAAACATTTTTTGTTGTAGTGAATATAGGTGCTATGGGATCATTGGAATCAATTGATTTCTCCATGAACCAACTTTCTGGTCAAATTCCCTCAAGCATGTCAAGTTTGACATTTTTAAATCATTTGAACTTGTCAAATAATAATTTGACTGGGAAAATCCTTTTAAGCACTCAACTACAGAGCTTCAATGCATCAAGTTTTATTGGAAACAAACTTTGTGGACTACCACTTTCTAATAATTGTACTATAAATGATGTAAACCCTGACAAAGAAAGCAAAGGGAGTAAACATAATGGCGGACTTGAAGTGGATTGGTTCTTTGTAAGCATGGCACTCGGTTTTGTGATTGGGTTTTGGGGTGTATGTGGCCCTTTACTATTGAACAAGCAATGGAGAATTATGTTTTTTCTGTTAGGTTCTAAAGACTTAGGATTTTATGTATTTAGAACTCTAATGTGTAATGTTTAAGGTTGGCAAACCATGATCAAAACAGGTTGTTTAGTCTTGGTTAGGCTTACTCAAAGTTGCGTAATTCATGTAAAGTTGAAATCGAGCTGATGCAGAAGCTACTGTGCATTTCGGCCTGGCTCGATCGATCGAAACTTAGACTCAATTGATCGAAAGTTGGCCAGATTGCATTTTTCTGCAGATTTTCAACTCAGCCCTATCTCATTAAAACATTTAGGGTTTTATGTTTTTGCCCTAAGTATATAAGGCAAACCCTAGCCACGTTTTAGATGTTGCTCTAGTTGTTATTATTGCTCATAGTTGCGGTTTGTGTGAATCTCTTGTGAGATCCTTGAAGAGCTTTCCTTCACATAAACTTAGGGTTTTCAAGGTAGAGATATTATCAACACCTTGATGATCAACTCAGTTGCTGCCATTGGAGCTTAAAGAAACACAAGCGGGGGTGCTTGTATCTTGTGGAGAATCCAAGAAAGAAAGAGTCCGTGGATTCGGAGCTTGCACATGGTCGTGTCAGTAAGTTCTATTGGTGGGTAGCAATAGGAAGTCAAGCGGGGGTGCTTGTAAGTCTTATTGTATGAATTTCGATTCTTTCACATAGTGGAATTAAGTTTACCTTGAGGATAGCTAGGTCAAATCCTCCCCAGGTTTTTACCGTGTGGTTTCCTGGGTCATCATATGTTGTGTTCTTTATTTTTCTGTTGCTTTATATGCTTGATATGATTATATGATTGTGTTAACCTAGAATTGCATAAATTGACTAAGTTAATCACTTGGCTAATTCACTAGGTTAATCTAATTGTTGTTTTAAGGGGTCTAAAAACCTAACAAGTGGTATCAGAGCGGGTAGCTCTCTTGTTGTTGATCTTTTGATCTTTGAGCTGATCCTTGACCCCTGTTGTCATGGAACACAGACACTCTCTTGTTATTCATACTCACTTTGATGGGAATAACTATGCTTATTGGAAAGTAAGGATGAAAGCATTCCTGAAATCTATTGATGAGAGGGTTTGGAATTCCGTTGAGTACGGATGGGAGAAGCCCACTACTCCTGTGAGTGAGTGGCAAACTTCTCAAAAAGAAGCAGTTGCTTTTAATAGCAAAGCTATGAATGCTATCTTTAACACTGTTTCTATGGAGGAATTTAAGAGAATCTCTAACGTTAAGGTTGCTCACACTGCTTGGAATATCCTTTAGACTGTGCATGAAGGCACAAAAGCAGTTAAGATTAATAAATTGCAGTAATTAACTTCTAGATTTGAAAGCATTAGCATGTCTGATGATGAAACTTTTGATGAATTCTATGCTAAACTGAATGATATTGTTAATTCTGCATATAATTTGGGTGAAATCTATGATCAACCTAAAATTGTTATGAAGATTCTTAGATCTTTAATTGAAAACTTTAGACCCAAAGTGACTGCCATTACTCAAGGATGTGGACTCCATCCTTGTTGATGAACTTGTAGGATTTCTTTAGTCTTATGAGTTGGACCTACCTAAAGCTAGCAAATTCAAATCAATGGCTTTTAAGTCAGTTGATGATGTTGAGGTTAGTGGATTTGATGATGAGCTCTTTGCTACAGAGATTGCTTACCTTGTCAAGAACTTTAGAAACTTTCTTAGGAATAGTAACAGAAGGGCAAGAAATACAAATATTGCTGAACCTAGAAATTTTAGAAAGAATGATCCCACTAAGGTGAGCAACACTGAAAAACCTAGAGAAAAAGTAGGTCAATCTTCTAATAATTCTTTGGGTTCTCAATATTTTGGATGTCAAGGTTATGGTCATGTTAAATCTGAATGTCCCACATTCTTGAGGTCTAAGGGCAAAGCTATGGCTGTAACCCTTAGTGATAATGAGGTTTCTGATGATGAGTCTGAATGTGACGAGGATGGAAACTTCATTGCTTTCACTGCTACTGCTGTAGTCAATGAAAGCGTGTCTGTTGAAGAGAACCCTTCTGATGGGGAACTCTCTGAAGATGCATATCTTCAAGAGGCCTATAATAAACTTTACAAAGTTGCTGTAAAGGATGCTATGAATGTTGAACTTGGCCTAAAGAAAATTGAATCTCTTGAACTTGATAAGAAGAATTTGCTTGTTAAATTGTTTGATGCTAATAAACGTTTGAACAATGTGAAAACTGAGAATATGCTTTTGCTTGATAAAGTTAAATCTTTGGAACTTGATTTATCTGTTACTAGATCTACTAGTTCTAAACTTGATCAAATGCTGAGTGTTCAAAAGTCTCATTCTGACAAATTTGGATTAGGTTTTGTTGAACGCATCTTTGTGTCTGCACCCCATTCCACAAACTTTGTTCCTTCATCTTCCTCTGAACCTTCTGTGAGTAAGGTTATGAGTGAAACTATCAAACCCCCTGTGAGTGACGTTGTCAAGCCCATAGAAGTCTCACAATCTAGGAAGATTAGGGTTGATTTGAAAGAGTCTAAACTTAAGTAGTCTACCCTTTCTAAGGACAAGATGCACGATAAACCTACTTGGGTTTGTCATTTTTATGGGAAGTTTGGACATATTCGTCCTAACTGTTACAAGCTTCAAGCTGCTAAGAGAGAAAATAAACCAAAAGTGCCTGTGCCTCAAGCAAAAGATCCTATGGCACTCATTGGTGAATTGGTAAAGGCTTTAAACCTTTATTCCAATCCTGGAGTTGGAAATCACTCGAACGTGAATAGGAACTCCAATACTCGTGGTGCATCTAAAAGGTTTTGGATGCAAAAGACTCGATCTAATTGAGTCTTTCTGACATGGTCCTTGTGCTTCATTGCTCTATTCTTTGTGACCATTGTTCCTTGGTTATCGTTTTTTTTGTTATAGGATTTGCATTGCATTATATTCATGCATTTCATTCTAGGATTTATTATGTTTTCTCTTTTAATAAAAAAAAATAAAAAATAAAAAGGAGGAAGCAAATTGTGTTTGGCATTATTTTTCTTGGTTTTTGGAAAACAAGGTTGGTCCATATTATCTTTACATAACATGTGTTATGTACCTTGTTTAGCTTGGATAAATTTATTTATTGCACTTTACTAGTTTGAGCTTTGTAGTGCATGTTGTGTGGGAAAGATGTTTATCACTTTGTCTTAATCTTGAAGTCACATGTTATTTGACTGTCGGACTTGATCCTTTTGAGAAAGGCATAAATAACCATCTCACCACTGTTCACTAGCCAATCATGAATACCTTAGTGCATATCGTAAGATTTTGTACTCGAGAAAATGTAGCACATGCATAAAAAGAACATAAGGTGTAGCCTCGGTTTAATTGCTTAATGCTTAAAATTGGTGATGTACTATTAGGCTTGATGCCAAATCACATAATTAAAATTAGTGTGTACATTATCCCGGCTATTTAATAAGTTTTTGAATAATTAAAATTGGTGTGTATATTATGAGGTAAAATTAAGAAACTTACATGATTGCAAGCTTTTGTTCTGGGAGATGTGAGAGTTATATGATGTAACTCTTTTGGTGATAGTTTCTTTTAAATTCTATGTGATGAATTTTGTAGACTTTGTGATTGATTGCTATTCACATATCACCTCACATGTATCTCAAGCTTTTGCTAATTGCACACACTACACAAGTTACTCCTTGCTAAACTTTGTACATGTTATTATGTGTGTTTTTGGTTTAACCAACCAAGTTTGAAAATACCTTGAGTTATTGTGCATAACATATTTGTTGCTTGAGAATTTAAAAGGAAGAATGGTTGAATTTTTTTTTGAGAAACTAGGTTTAAAACTAGGGCTTTTGAAAAAGCATTTCATCTCATACTCATGCATTTTGTTCTTCAATTTCAATGCTTTGAGTGTTTCGGCCCAAACTGTGTTAGTTTTTCAAAAACTGTGATTTTTCTCAAAAATTTTGTAAGCCTCTGTTTGTTTCGATCGATCCAGTCTGTTTTTCGATCGATCGAAAATGTGCTTAAAATGTTTTATGAGTCTCAGGTTATTTCGATCGATCGAATGTAATTTTTGATCAATCGAATATTGCCAATCAAGTTTTTAAAATTTCAGATTTTGACTTGTTCAAATTACTTTTCAAAAAGTTTTCAAACCTTTTTCTTTCTCTCCGACTCGGCTAGGCTTACTCATCAATTTGTTGTCGTTTTCCGGCGAATTTTTCGCAAGGTTTTCCTCTCCCAACACCGATTAGACCTTTTTATCCTTCCTTTTAAGTTTATTTTCATGTTTCATGCATTTTTCATGCGTTTATCATTGTTATTTTCGGGTTTAGCAAATTTTGGGTTTTTGATGATTCAAACCTTTTTTTGTAAAATTGATCATTGGGTTTTTGTTGGGACATGATATACACATGATCTTGTTGGTTTAATTTGATCAATTTTGTGTTTTGTGAAAAATTGAAAATTCTAGGGCTTGTAATTATTCCGAATTGGGGATTTTGTTCAAATTGGGTTCAATTGATGCAATTGGCTTGTTGAATTGATGTAATTGATAATTATATTGTGTATTCTAGCTTGTGTAATGATCAATTGGTCAAGTTTTTCTTAAAACTTAACAAGTGGTTTTTATATTTTGGGGTTTTTGTTAGAAACTCTATGCTCAAGCCAATTTTGTGAAATTGAACTTAAATTGAACTTAGTTTTTCTGCATTAGAACATGCATCATGACATTGTGATTGATCATGCATCATATAGATTTTTGTTCTATATTTTTTTTTTGCTAACTTGCAGTCTGCCTTTGGGTTGTGTTTTTGATTTGTTCTTTTTGGTTCTTTCTTTGTGTTTTTGTCCTTTCCTTAGCATCATGCCTAGGAAGATTACAGCTCGTAGGTCTGTTCCTTCACCTTCTCCTCCTCCCTTTGACCGTGAGAGGTTTCCTAGTGAGAAAAACCAAGAGACCTTTGAGAGGCTGAACCTTAAAAGAAAAATTTGGGCTGAGCGTTCTGTTGTGTTAGATGAGCTTGATCCTGCCATTAGGGCAAATTTTGAGCGTCGGGGCTAGTTACCTCTGTTGGATATTTCTGATCCTCCTCCTCCAGCTACCTTGATTCGAGAGTTCTTTTCAAACATCTTTATCCACATCTATGATTCCAACACTTTGGTCAAGAGTTGGATACGAGGTGTAGAGTTTATCATTACTCCTAAAGTAGTGGCTGATGCTCTAGGGGTTCCTTTGGTCCAGCACCCTGTCTATCCGTATGATGAGTCTTTTCTCTTGGATGATGTCATGTCATACATCACTAGGTCTTCTATCCAGTGGGGTTCTGATTCTAGGATCACCACTGCTGAGCTATCTGAGTTGCACTATCTCTTCTTTAAGATAGCATGTCATTCTGTTTGGCCTATCTCTCATCTTCACACCATTCCTCTTGAGCGGTGTGTATTTTTGTACGCTTTTGTTACTAATGCTCCTATCAGCTTTTCTCACTTGTTTCTTCGTTCTTTAAACGAAGTTTATAGGAGTTCATCTTCTGCTCATACTCTTGTTCATCCTATTTTTATTCATAGGATTTTGTTATATCTTGGTCTAGATGATTTCCCTTCCTCTGAGCTCGTTCATGTTATTGCTTCCATCGGTGCGTCTTTTCTTAGACAGAGGGCTGCTCATCTTTGAGCTGGCTCTAAACACCCTAGGTCTAAGCCTTATGGTATCACACCACCTTCTTCTTCTTCTGCAAGTCTTACTGGTGAGGATGTTGTTGATCCTGTTGGTGATGCTGCTGCTGCTGCTGCTGTTCCTCCACCTCTTTTGGATGACTTTGATATACGTCGTACCTTGGAGACTGTCATGATCATTCAGGAAGCTCATGGTCAGATTTTGGTGGACTTGCTTGATGAGCTACGTGCTTTGAGAGCCGACTTGGCGCATTTACGTCGTTCACCCTTACCACCTCCTTTTGATGATGGCTTTTGATTGTCCTTTGGCATTCTGTCACAAAAAGGGAGAGTAGAGTTTTGTTACTTGTAGAGGAGATTTAGTAGTTAGGGGGAGTTTTTTCTTTTGTTTGTAGAGCTAATGGTAATATTAGATTGTATCTAGGCGTTTCACTGTGTATACTTTCTTTTGATATCATTTTTGGGCTATTCATATTAGGGGAGATACATTTATTCTGATATATGATTCTTGTTTCTTGTGTTCACTGCTTATTGATTTATATTTATGAGTTATTCATTGATATATATCTTTATTTTGTGTTAAGTGAAACATACAAGAATTCTTTATTTTAGTTGTATCTAACTTAGGGGGAGAGTTAGCTTACATACTTGTTGATTTACTGTTTTTCTGTCACACATGTGTTTATACGTTTGTTGAGTGTTTCAGGAATATACAGGTTGATTCAATTAAGCTGCTGTCTACACTTGCAACTGATGGATAGTAGTTAGGATTGAATTTGTGTTATGAGCATTATTTTTGTAATGGGATTTTATTTGTAAACTTTGAGCTTTTAATTTGTGTTTTGTCACAGATTACCAAAGGGAGAGTTTGTTAGGTTCTAAAGACTTAGGATTTTATGTCTTTAGAACTCTAATGTGTAATGTTGGCAAACCATGATCAAAATAGGTTGTTTAGTCTTGGTTAGGCTTGCTCAAAGTTGTGTAATTCATGTAAAGTTGAAATCGCGCTGATGCAAAAGCTACTATGCATTTCGGCCTGGCTTGATCGATTGAAGCTTAGACTCGATCGATCGAAAGTCGGCTATATTGTGTTTTTCTGCAGATTTCCAACTCAGCCCTATATCATTAAAACGTTTAGGGTTTTATGTTTTTGCCCCAGGTATATAAGACAAACCTTAGCCATGTCTTAGATGTTGCTCTGGTTGTTATTGTTGCTCATAGTTGCGGTTTGTGTGAATCTCTTGTAAGATCCTTGAGGAGCTTTCTTTCACATAAACTTAGGGTTTTCAAGGTAGAGATATTATCAACACCTTGATGATCAACTCATTGCTACCATTGGAGCATAAAAAAACACAAGCGGGGGTGCTTGTATCTTGTGGAGAATCCAAGAAAGAAGGAGTCCGTGGATTCGGAGCTTGCACGTGGTCGCGTCAGTAAGTTCTATTGGTGGGTAGCAATAGGAAGTCAAGCGGGGGTGCTTGTAAGTCTTATTGTATGAATTTCGATTCTTTTACATAGTAGATTCAAGTTTACCTTGAGGATAGCTAGGTCAAATCCTCCTCAGGTTTTTACCGTGTGGTTTTCTGGGTCATCATATCTTGTGTTCTTTATTTTTCCGTTGCTTTATATGCTTGATATGATTATATGATTGTGTTAACCTAGAATTGCATAAATTTACTAAGTTAATCACTTGGCTAATTCATTAGGTTAATCCAATTGTTGTTTTAAGGGGTCTAAAAACCTAACATTTTCAATTCTTGGGTAAGAGTCTTGTTTTGTTGTAAGTAAATGTTGTAATTTTCTTAATATTTAGTGCAAATGTCATGTTTTTTAATATTTTAATGATTTCTACTTATCAAAAATATTTGATGGTTTCTAGATCATCTTTGTGCTGGTTAGTACTTTTATTAGTTAATTCACTTCATTAGCATATATGAATATAGTATTTCTTCCTATGAATGTCAAAGGAATCCAATTTGTAAAATCAAATTTTAGTCCATAAAAGCATTGTAGTATACTATTTCTTGAAATGATGCCCTGTTTGTGCACTGTTACTCTCTTTTTTATTTGGGCGAGGACTTTTTCTATTACTTTAAAGGGGAATTTTGATATCTTACTAGCTAAGTGTTCATTCGGCTATCCTGGTAACTCTCTTTAGAATTTCCTAATGATCACTTTGTAAAGTCTCAATAAGATTGTGCATAACTGGACAACCTAATCATGTTTATAAAAAATTCTAAGGGTATCAGTTGGATCCCTTCCAAACAGTTTCTGAGAAGGAATTCTAGGCTACGAAATAGTGGCTCTATAAAGTCTACCATTCCCCTGCCAAATCAGGCCTTTGATGTCAAGTCTGAGTGGATAGAAACTCTCACTCATAGCAATCGGGTCTGATTCACTTAGAGCCAGGCCATGCAGCTCAGCAACTCAGGCCATGATCTTGTAGTCCAATTTAAAAAAATTAGCACATGTATCATATTTCTATGCTAGTGCTGATTAATAAAATTTATGGTGGGAGGCTGCCTCACCCGTCACCTCCAACAGACAGTTACAGTCTTGATTAATAAAATTTCCACTGAAACTTTATCAATGGTCAGGTGTTAATTCCAGCCAACACTAGGTTTCTTATTCCTAGGTTTTGCTTTCTTGCTTGGTGCCTATTTTAAGTAAGCCTAGCTGTTGATTCCTATGTTAGTTTTATTTTTCAGTTCTTCAATTTTGTTGGTGTATCTATTTTGGATTTTTCCTGCATCAAAGGTCTTTAGAGAGATCAGTAGTTCATTTGTTAGAAGGCTATACGGAAAGAAAGGTTACCAATAAAGTTAACCATCTTTTTGTGGATTGTGTCTTTAGGAAAATTCTCATACTGGATAATCTAATTAAGCAAGGAATGGTCATTGTATGAGTAATTAAAGCAGTGATAATATGGATATTTTTCTATTTCATTGTCGAATTGCCATGGAGTTTAGGTTTCAATATTGGAGAAAGAGACCAAGTTCTTTCAGATATAAGATTTTGGAATTCAGTACAATTATGTCTCATGCGGACCTTTTGAGGGTCAGGAGTTATTGGTTGTTAGTTTTTTATTCCATTGAATCAGTTGTTAAGAGATGAGTTATACCATCTAATATTGTAGAGTTTTTGGATTCTTTGTATGTTTGAGATGTTTTATGGGGGATAGTTGATTATAGAGCCAGCAAACTATATCTTGATTTGTACCCTTTGTAAATAATCAATACAATTATTCATTGCTTATCTGAAAAAAAAAAATAAGGGTTTGCTTTTCATACTGTAGGAAACCAGTTTCTAGTTCTTAGTCATCTTTTTTCTCTAGTACTAGTTCAAATTACAAAACAAAGTGAGTTGATTTCAAATTTCAAGTGGATTCTAATTGAATTTTGTTTATTGTTTTAAATTTGAAATTGTGTTAGTTTTACATTTTGGTTAGCCTTACCAATTTCCTGGAAAATTCTCGGAAAGAGATTATCGGCCATGGTGGTCAGATTGAGCTGCCAGGAATGCACATGATAAATCTTCCACACACTGAAGACATCAGACATGTTGAAGAGGTAAGAGAAATAATTGAGTTGGTTAGTTGACTTTTAGTAACATATTAGTAAAAAATAGGGTGACATCTTGCAGCTTTATTCAGATTCAAATGGTGCTGCACCAAAAGCAATTGATGATCAAATTGAGAAGGCTACTGCTTTAATGGAGCATATCGATTTGCAAGATTTTTCTGTATGCCAATTTTCCAACCCTGGTATGTTGCATAATTGCATTGCACTTCTGTAACTTTAAAAAAGAGAATAATACTCAAGGTTTAGTATTTTATTTCCTAACAGCTGTTTGTCATGAATACCTTTCAGGTCTTGATTTATATTGAATATCACTTGAAAGGAAATTCTCATTGTTCTAATAACCGTGTTAGACCTGCCGGTCTTATCAGTTCAAATATGAACAAGGATCTATATTAGTCCACCCCACAAACGGAATTTCTTATTGAAATTGGTGAAAATCAAAGGACTAGAGGTTCAACCACCAAAACTGGTTTTGATCAGTTGCTTACTTACCAAAAATTTTTTAGCTTACCAAAAAGAAAGAAAAGCACGCTTACATGCATTACTTCTTTTACTAGTGAACGCATTGACACTACTTGGGTGGTGTGAGGCATGGGATCAGTACACTCGCTTTGAAAATCTGGGAAGGAACCATAACTTTACCATCTTATCCAATGTTTTTTTGTGTACCGATGCCTTCAGCGATAATATTTTTTACTGATACATTTCCAATTGATGAGTTACTCTTATCACATAATAAATATTTTTCACATAGAATCTTTTCCCTGTTTGCAATGTCTTACTTTGTTTGTTGAAATGTATTCTATTCTTTTATATTCGTAGCTTCAAATTTGATGAGAAGAGATCAGCAGTTTATCACATTGTTGAGGAGACATTCCCTCATCTGTTCATAACAGGCTTGTCCAGATTGTCAACCCGCCATTGGATGTTGCAGATTTGATCCAGCTTATTTGTAAAATATTTGGTCATCAATATATGTTCGTTCTTAGATGGAGAGATTTGCAGTCTAACTTTATACTTGAGTTTTCATTCTAGGTGGTGTTTTAATAGGTTATCATTGTTCTCATTTCATGTTATGCTTAAATTCATTTTGGATAAATTGCAAATATCTATCCTGAACTATTGTCCAAGTAACTATATCTTGGAAAGTTTAAAATTGAGCAATCAACACCTTAACATCACTTAAAATTCCAAATAATCCTCTGCTGCTCAAATTACTGTCAAAGTAAGAGCAAATTAACAGAAAAGAGAAATAGAAAAAGCTGAAGAGAGCTTTGGTTCACCTTTTTGTTTGTTTGTTTGTTTTTGTTTTGGAAAAGTCTTGGAGAAGAGGAAGTTTTTACCTTATTTTCATCCTTTTTCATGTCCAAATTGAGAATGGCTGATTTCTTTATTCAGAAGATGACTTTTATATATCATTTGGGTTTGTTGTTTGTTCTTTTCAGTTGGAGATTCCAAAGCAGCTATTTGATCCAAACGTGTTCAATGAGTGGATGATTCTTTTCTTAAATATATTGGGGAGTTCTGTTCCCTTGGAAGGGTAGCCTGCTGATCCCGAGCTTAGGAAATCATAGGGATGGTGGAAGGTCAAGAAATGGACGATTCACATTTTAAATAGGCTGTACACTTGGTAACTTCCTATATTTGAAACATATTAAAATAAATATGAGGCTTGCAGCAGGAGGCATTTTGACTTTTCATTGCCATTTAAAGTCTTATTTTAATCAGGTTTGTAGATTTGAACCTTCAAAACCCAGAAAACAAAGCTTTTGCTCACATGTTTCATTAGAAATATGCTGAAAAGATCTTGGAGTGTCACATAAATTTGCTTACTGTGATTCGTGTTAGTGGCTATTTACTCGACAGAGTTATCAACCTTATTCTTCAGTACCTAAGCAACAGGGGATTTTACTTTTTTTCTTTTCTTTTTCAAGATAAAATTGTCATAGCTCGTTAGGGGATACCTGGCAACTGGAGTTAGTTGCCCATAGGTTTTACTAACTAGAGGCAAGTTGAAAGGGCTCTTCTTTAGAAAGGGTTCCCTGCGTTATTCAAAAAAATAAGATAAAATTGTCACAGATCTAACTCCTCCCCCCTCCCCCCCCCCCCCCTCCACCCCGCACTCTACTTATCTATAAAAAAAAAGGGTCAAAGTCCTTTTAATCCTTTTATTTTATGTGTTTTGTGGTTTAATCAATCTACTCATCAGTAGCATCAGCTGTTTAGTTGTGCTTATTAGAACTTGTGAATATCAATTAGTGTTTTCTGATTTTTTTTTTTTTTTTTTTTTTTTTTTTTTTTTTTAAAGAATGATACGATCATAGCTTTGTAAGGCTCATAGAGGACCAGTTCATCTTACACTACACTTCCAAGCTAAGAGCATTGTTACACCTAAACTTAAATAATTCTTTATGCCAACTACAAAGGGTTTGTTATATTGAGATGGATAGAATAAAGAATTGGATGTATCATTTGGAATTTAAATTCAATGAGATTTAGATCATTTTTACTCTTTGGTAATGTTTATTTTACTGCAACGTAGTGGCTAAAGTACTTAGCAGAATGTTAATATGGTTCTGGCAGTGAAAGTCCTTGAAGATTCAAGGTATACTTTTTGGAGGTCTCCTTCCTCTTTGAGTTGATATGTTTGGTTTCCAGCCAAGTCACCGGTAGTTCTTCCTCAGTTTGAGTCTACATAATTTGGTATGCCTGCCCTTTTGGTTTATCTGCTAGATTTTAAATAATCAGGGTCCCACACGATATGAACCTTAAACAGCAGCTAAATCTCTTGTTTTATGGTGCATCAGCCATTACCAAAGCATATATAATAATAATCGTTCATAATAATAATATTATTGTTATAAAGCATTTACAATGCAGTGCACTATGTTCTGCCATTTTTGTCACTTCAAGTGGCCTATTGTGGAGTCACATGAGTAGCACATATATGGTTCTTTTGAGGCTCTTAGCAGCATTTGTAGTTCTCCTATTTTGAGGCTTTTGTGCTCATTGAAACTCAAAAGAGGATGCAAAATTTACTTGTTTAATGCTTTTATTGTTTTAATTAGTTACCAGTATCGTAGACTTTTAGAGTGAAGTCTTTGATCTATCTGTGAGTCACAAGATAGTTGCCTTCTTAAAAAAAATAAAAAATAAATTTTAATTTTAAAGTTCATTGTTGAATTTAACATTCAAGTATGCTTTCCTGATATATCTGTGCAGAAGTTTTTGTAGAAGTTTTGGAAATTGTGTCATATATGACTTTCTTTTCTCCGACAATATCTATGGACATGTGGAGTCTGTGGCCATTGATGATGGAAGTATTAGCAGATTTGGCTATCGACTACTTGCCAAGTATGATTTTCTCCATTGCATGACATAAGACTGTGATGAAACTTGTTAATAAAAATTCTTGATATAATGTCTATCAATTACTGTCTCTGTTCAACAATCCACATTGTTAATCACTTTTGGGGAATATAACTTTTTAGATTTTAATTGCCTTGAATCAAAACCACCTAACTACCCCTTGAAAATTTAAGGACTTATTTTTTTAGAGCATTTCTAAATTTACCCTCGGTTCACTTTATAAATGGGGCATCCATTTTGTGACATCTGAAAATGGAGGGGCCAATAACCTAGGACAGAGGAAGTATTAAGTTGCACCATATTGTTTAAACTTGGGCATGTAAGTCAGTTTTAAACACAGTAATCATTTAAGGTGCAAGATATCCTCCAATAATTAATATCCAGTATATTTTGTTAACAAGCTTCACATGAAGAACTTGTTTTGTAGTGCTTTTCATGTACTTTCCCCATATTTTGATTCTCTTTAGATCTATTTTCATTTCGATATTCTGGTTCCTTTGGATAATGATGTATCCAGAAGAACTGCACATTTCCTCACTTGTAAAGAGCCAGACTACCAACAAAGCCTTTGGAGTATGATTTCGTCTGTGAGTTCCTTTTTAATTAATAAATTTTGTTTTGAATACTAGCTGTTCAGTTAAAGCATTTGAAAGTAAACGAAAAAGGCTAAATGATTTTTTGTGGAACTGATTCTTTTAAATTACCTTTTTACTCCTTTCCTTCCCACTTGGTAATCATGGCAGATAAAAATATGGAGGACAGTGATATTGAGCCAGCTCTAAAGCTCATTCAAGTACTCTTCTAGAACTGCAAAGGGAAAGTGGATCAATGGGTTGAGCCATATCTCAGAGTCACTGTTGAGCAGTTGCGTCGAGCTGAGAAGTCATACTTGAAATGTCTTCTTATTAAAGTGGTAGGGAGAAAACATAAACTTCTCTTCATAAGTATTCATATTGTCCTCTAAGTACCTTATTCTCATAAGCTTTTTGGTTTTGGGTTGCAATTTTAAACAACTCCCCCCACCCACCCACTGACCAAAAAAAAGGGGAAAAAAAAATCTACCTTGCTGCTTTTCCCCCTTTACATAACATTCCTAGTTAGAATGTCGTTGACAAGCATGCTTTCATTGTTTTCTATGACATCTGGCATTAAGACTCTTTGATACTGATTTTTTTTTGGGGGGTGGGGGGTGCTTAACTCCCTTTTCATTTTTTTGGGGCCTTACGAATTGACCATTAGGTGTGTGGGGCCCCTCCCTATATAATAAATAAGGAGGAGCATAATTTTTACCATTGGGTTTTGCTTTTAAGGCAATTGCAATATTAATTATCATGTAGAAAGAATGGAGAGACAGTTTGCAGGTTGGAAGATTTTTTTTTTGGGGTGGGGGGGAGGGGGTGTTACTTTTATTTCGAGTACACTTTTTGGTTTACCCACTTATTTCCTCTCATTATTCACTAACCCAATTGTGGCAAATAGATTGGAAAAGTTGTGGGATTTCTTAAAGATTTGGCTTGGTTATGAATTTAAATTTGATTTGTTTTCTTTGGAATTTGATTTGTTTCCATTTTGTCATGGGTTTCAACCAGCTAAGTCAATGGTTGTGGAGATCTGGTAAAGAAGGAAATCACTATTGGACACGTGTCATTGGGTTAAAATATGGAGAATAAGGGTGGATGGATCTTAAATGTTATGAAAGGCTTCATGGGTGCAGCCTTTTGAGAAGTATCAAATGGTGGGTTGGGGGAGGTTTTTGTGCTATTTTAGGTTTGCACTAGGTGATGATAGAAGGGTGTATTATGGCATGATAAATGGCTTAGGGATATTGGTCAAAAAGGTTCATTCTTTTTTTTTAGTAAGTAATGGAGTTTTATTAATGACATGAAGCGATGTTCTTCTTACCGGTTCCTCAAAAAAAAAAAAGAAAAAAAAGAAAAAAAAAGAAGTGTTGTTCACAAAGAAGTATTATGAAATTAATTTGAGAGCACTGCCGACTAAAATGCTCGAGTACATCTTGTGTACAAAGATGCTGTGAGGGTCAATTTTTGAATCTTATAGCTAGTCATGCCTTTTATGATTGGAACTTGAGTTAGTGGATTCTTTTTTATTTTTTTAAAAGGTACAATGACAGTTTTGTTTTTCAAAATTACTATGCTACAAGTTCCCTCCTGGGGGGAAAGAAGAAACCCTTTCATTCCACAACAGCCTGCAAGTCTATTTAAACTTGTTACCAGCTCATTTACCCTTTGGGAAGATTTGGCTATTTCATGTGAATGATTTTTACGTTATGGGGAACATGATAAGAAGGTTTGCTGCTTGGGATTGACATCACTTCTATTGCTTCTAGCTGAGGCTTTGGGGCGTGTTTTCAGGGCAGTGCTTGATCTCTTAGTTGCTTTCAAAGATCAAGTTGCAGGTCTCTCTCTCTCTCTCTCTCTATACATACATACATACATACATACATACATACATACATATATATATATATATATATATTGTTGGTGGTTACACAAGGGAGGGCACGCACGACATTCAATGGACAAGCATAGAGCTTGCCTAGCCAGACAATCCTACCACCACTCACAGACATTCACTTACACTAGACCACAACATGACATGCCACAAGGCGTGCCAAACAATCATAACTTATGTGTTCTCCTGTTACACCTAATTTGGCCTAGTATGCCTTTTAAGGTGAAGTATGGTTTTCAGCTCTCAAACACCCACCATGCTAACCATATTGCGGGATATTGGTCATTATAGTGGCTTGGGTTTGGCCATACTTGAGGGACTTGAGACGCCATGAGATGCTATTGTACCACTATGCCTTGTTGTTTAAGGCTGGCCTTAGCTTGATAAGGTCAAGGCACCACATATCCAAATAATGGACTCAAGCAGTTTCTCCATTATGCCTACACATGTAAGAAGTATGTTTTCTCCATTCCTATTTGCTTTAGTTTCAGATAAAACATCCAAAAAATGAAACCAAAGGCTCCAATTCTCAGTTTTTCTAAACTGGTCCAATGAACACATAATGTACACTGTTGAAAAATTCAAATCATTTGCTACTGTTGCATTGCATTCCTGTCCATTGCAATGTGAGACAATTCTAAGAGCAACTTTCAACGGCATATCTCCACACCAAGGGTCATGCCAAATCAAATCAAATTCAAGATCCATCTCCTACCTCATATCAAACAAATTTAGAGAACAAACAGTATCCACCCCCTACATATGTCCATACTCCAACACCATAAGAACCCACTACTAACTCTGAACACTATTGCCCCATTCAACACCATAACTTCCTACTTTCTCTACAATTGATCTCTCTGTCACATTTTGTATTCTTTTGTGTGGTACAGTAGTTTAGGGTTTTGCCGTGTATGTAAGCACTTAGTATAGTATTTTGGATGTTACATATATACTTTTATGGACTTCTAATATGATTATTTTCAGGGTCCTTTCCGATTAGTTGCTGAGGAGGGAAAATCCAAATGTTCTTGGGTGAGTCTTGATGACATCTCAAATAGTGTTGGTAAAAAGCGAGAGGCGCACTTAAGTGCAGAGGCCTCATGGAGCCTAGGCGCAAAGCTCAAAGCGCGCTTCTTTGAATGAAACTAGCTTTTGAGGCAAAAAGCGTTGGAGTCTTGGGGCTTTGCACTTTGAGCTTAAGCACGCTTAAAGTGCACTTTTACCAACACTGAATCTCAAATATCTTTATACGAGGTATCCTTTCCTGTTGCTTCTATAGCCTATTTTTTGACTTTTCCCTATGTGCATGCTTTACTTTTGATTTCAATATATCTAGATTTTTTTTGCATTTTCAGTTATCTTTGTATGTCATCTTTATTGGATGGCGATTTGGGCATGCATATGTGAGTGTGTATAGATTTTTTTTTTTTTTTTTTTTTTTTTTTGAGAATGGAGTGTGTACAAAATTTGTTTTGCTTTATGAGATTTTAATCTGTTAAGTATTTTTCCTATTTTCTTGCAAAGATTAAATTGAAAAAATTGAAAAAAAGAAAAAGAAAAAAAATGACTGATAATTAATATATGTATATTATTGTTCAGTAATATCTCGTATAAAGATATGTAATATTGGAAGATATACTATATATGTTATATATGTTACATATATTAATTATCAATCATCATAGGGTTGTGGTTTTTAAGTTAAATGGAGCGATTTACTTACAACCATTGCCAGTCACATCAATTGAAAGAAAGAAAATACCTATAAAAAAACACCTAGTGCTGGTTGGAGTTAGTATCAAGCCATTGTAAAAATTCAACCAATAATAAAAATACAATTGTGTAACGGCCCGATGAAAGCGCTAGCCACATCTACACTTACACCCCAAAAGGCTTAGGTGCTAACTCATGAAGGGTTTTTTTTTTTTTTTCCTATGTTTTTTCTCTCTCTTCCTGATTGGTGCTAAGTGTTGACTAGAAGCAACCCTAGGTGCTGACTCCTAAGTGATTTTCTTGTTTTAAGTTCTTTTCATGTTGCATGAAGTTTTGGTTCCTTGTTATTTGACTCTAAATAGCTACAATGTTTCTAAATTGTGAGGCTTAAGTTTTCCACCTTCTAGTTTCCTAATCTTTTTTCTTATTCTTCCCTCATCTTAATGTCAGAAAGTTTACTGGTTGTTCAATGTTGTGACAGATTTGGAACAAGTGAAAGACAATGGGTACAGGCCCAAGTTGAGAATGCTAAGCAGCAAGCTATTCTAACGGCACTTAAATCCCAAGTATGTTCAAATGAAGCTCACATTCGTATTGATTTTCATTCTAAGGTATAAGTTTCATATTTGACTTGTCAATTCATCATGCTATTTTAGATGTTTGGCTTTTTAAATTTAGGTTTTGTATCACCTTTGCTAGATCCGTGTCTAGAGCATATGTGTACTTTTAAATCACAAAGCATGGTTTTAAAGCGTTTAATAAAATGATATGCTGGGCAACTTCTAAAGAGAGCTTCAACACGTGTATTCAGGATAGAATCAAGCAAGGTTTGCACTTTGCAAAATATTGCTCAAATGTAACTGCCATTGTTGCTAATGCCTGTAGAAAGAAAACAATGCTGAAATATGATTCAAATTCCTATTTTCCAATGACTGATGATGGCTGCCCAATATTGGTTGTTGGATATGTAGGAGTTTTAAACAGAACACATACTCCAGGTGTTTTTTTCTTATAAAATTAGATGCCTGGTTTTTCTGAGGCTACATGTAATTTCTATTTTGATCAAGTTTTAGCACTTACTTTCATTGGTGGCATGCCAGACATTTCTTTTGTAGCTTTAGGACTTTTTAAATAGGTTTGCTTTACTTTTGGTTGCTAGAAAGTCTTTAATTCTATAGCTTGTTACAGAAAATTATGCTTTAAACGATGCTTAGAAATGTTTGTCACTTATCAAAGGTTGAGAATTGTATCTTTTTTGCCTGTTCTAATGCGTGTTGGTTGGGTGGGGTTGAGATGGGTGGATGTTGATGGTCAAAATAATCTATAAATGAGGCATTGTCCTCCCCAGTTAATGCCCCAACCATTTCATAGGATTTGATCCCTTGACCTCCTATAACTGTGATGCTACTCAGCCACTGAAACCATTGGCCTTTAGTAGATTTGAAAATTTTACTAAAGAATCTGAGATCTTATTATGTGCTCAAGAAGTTTTCTACTCTAATTAAAAGGGATCCCAATGAATTTCCCCACTTACATTTTGTGAATGTTTCTATCAGTAAGATTTTTTGATATTACATGTGGGCTTAGGCTGGGTTATGTGCTTCCTTCTTTGCTATTTAATGTGGTGATGAAGGAGTTAAGTAGATGGATTCTAGAGTGGCTGAGGTATTGAAGCAGTTAAGGTTCCTTCAATGCATTTCAATGTGTCTCATTGTGGTGTTAGATTTGAAAATAACTTTTGTACAAAGGTTGGCTAATTCTAGTCAAGGAGTTTGCTAGTGAAGAAATTTTGTCTATTGAGTTGGATTGCAATGTAGGCTCTTGCCTGATGATTTACCTTAGCTTAACTTTGGGTTCGTTTTCACCATAATTAGTAGTGTCAAGTGTGCCTGCTAGGTTTGCCAGACATACTTCATGTCTTGGATACATTATGTGGAATATGTGGTGGAATGGGATAGGTTTTGAAGGCATGTGGTACGAGAGAAAGACGGGAAGCATGATGGATTGGTGTATTTGTCCTAATAGGATGTCTCGTGTGGTTTTATGTGAATGGATATGTGAAGGGTGTGGTGACATTTCCAGTATCTTTACTTCTATGTTGAACAGCTTGTTGGATTTACTTTTGCAATGTTATAGTGTGGAAATCACCTTCCTATGGCACCTTTCCCCTTTGTTCAGTATGATGATACTTAACTGGCCCCTTATTAGAGGAGGGACAACTGTTGTTGTTCCTTGAATAGGATTCCAAATTGAAGGAGATTTATGAGAAGCCTCCAACGGTATGCCAAGATAAGACATAGGCAAAATTCCAACTCTGCAACCCAAAATTTCAGCCAAAGCATGCACATCGTCTACCTCCCCTATTGGAACCATTTCACTCTTTTGCACATTAACCTTCAAACTT
Organism: Quercus gilva; assembly: GCA_023621385.1. NCBI lineage: Eukaryota > Viridiplantae > Streptophyta > Magnoliopsida > Fagales > Fagaceae > Quercus > Quercus gilva. The sequence goes on from CM042481.1 coordinate 66,498,182, forward strand.
GTCATAGTCTGAAAACAAAGTGACAACAACTAAATATGAAGAATTTGCTCCACATCTGCATCACAAAATAGAATAGTATCATCTACAAACAATAGATTTGAAACACATTTCCCACCACCCCTCCTACCCTCAATTTTAAAACCATGGATTAAGCCAGCTCCCTCCACTTTTCTCAACATCCTACTGAAAACCTCCATCATAATCAAAAACAATAAAGGAGATAACGGATCCCCTTGTCTTAAACCGCTTGAACTACAAAAAAAATTAGCTAGAGACTCATTAATCAAAACAAAGAATTGAATTGTGGATATACAAGTACGAATCCACTTACACCACTTCACCCCAAAGCCCATTCTCTCCAACAAATCTAGAAGAGCCTCCAAATTCACATGATCGTAGGCTTTCTCAACATCAAGTTTACATATAACCCTAGGAACCCGACTCTTCACTCGGCTATCAACACATTCACTCACAATAAGAACCGAATCAAGGATTTGTCTTCCACCCACAAAGCTATTCCGAGTCTCAGAAATCAATTGATCTAAAACCATTTTCAATCGATTTGCCAAAACCTTAGCCAAGATCTTATACACACTCCCCATCAAGCTAATAGGCCTAAAATCTCTACTATTAGAGGCATTGTTCTTTTTTGGAATTAAAGCAATGAAAGTAGTATTAAGAGATATTTCATACTTACAATGTTGAAAATACTCTTCAAAGACCGCTAAGACGTCTTTCTCCAATACTCTCTTACAATGATGATAAAAAGCCGTAGTAACCATTCGAACCTAGAACTTTGTCCCCTTCCAAGTCTCTTACAACCTAAAAAATCTCCTCTCTCTCAAACTTCCTTTCAAGCCAAACTCTCCATAACCCTAATACAATCAAACTCCAAACCCTCCACAAAAGGCTTCCACCCCTCGGACTCCTGATACAAATTTTTATAAAATTGTACTATTTGAACAGTTACCTCAGATTCCTCCTCAAAAACCACCCCATCCACCTCTAAGATCCTCAGATGATTATACCCTCTTTGATAGTTTGCCATCTTGTGGAAGAACTTGGGATAATATTTTATAGGCGAAAATGCACTTTTAGTCCCTACATTTTGAACATATTCTCAATTTGGTCCCTAAATTGATTTAGCTCCTAGGTTAGTCCCTGATTTTTAAAAATCGTTTTTAAAATAGTCCCTGCCGTCAACCTAGTGACAGAAAATGCTGAGGTGGCAAACGAAATACACTGTTTGCTGACGTGGCTAATAAAATAATAATAAAAAAATATATTTATCATTTTTTAAATGCCATGTCAGCATTTTTTCTGAATTAAAAAAAGCCACGTCAGTTTAATTAAAAAAATAAAAATAATTTATATTTTTCAATTTCAATTTAATTCAAACTAAATTAAAAAAAAAACTTTTAAATCTAATTTTATTATTATTATTACTATTATTGCTTTCATTATTTTTTAGGAGGTAAGAACACAGGAACTTGTTCTTCATGTGCTTTGAATCCAAGAACAATCAAACCCAGAACAAGAGCACAATCAAACCCAGAACAATGCAAAATTTTATACAAAATCCCTATCCTCCACCGAAACCTCCAGAACACAAAAAAATCATCAAACCCAAACCCAAACCCACATAAGAAAACCAACCCAGAAAAATCATCAAACCTCCAACCCAGAATATGAACTTCATTCTTCACGTTTTTCTCCAAATCAAGACAAACCCAATTGACTAACCCACTCAAAATCAATCTCAGCACAAAAAATCCATACCCACAAACTGAAACCACTACCAACAACCACCACAATCACCCACACCACCAACCACAACAACCACAAATCACCACCAAAAACTCACCGCCGATCAACCTAGCACCACCCACCGCCGAGAGTCAAACCCAAACTCAAACAAAACCCAAGACCCATACTAAAACTCAAAACACCCAAACAAAATCCAAATTCCAAATCCAAAACCCAAACCATCCGCTGCCACTGCCACCACCACTACCACCATCAACATCCACCACTGCCAAATTCATACCCACAAACCCAAATAATAATAATAATAATAATAATAATAATAATAATAATAATAATAATAATAATAATAAAAACAAAACCAAATCAGATCCATTTTCTGCCACAATCACCAAACCCAAGACTTGCGGCAGCCCATGGCGAGCAAAACCACGGCCACACATTAGCACCAACGGCACCACGCCAGCCCACGACGATTTGAATCCCACTTATGCCGATCTAAACCCACCCACGGCGAGCCACGACCACCGAATCGCCACCACTTAACCAGAAATCACCGATTCGGAGAGAGGGAGACCGAGATGAGGAAAAAAAAATAGAGAAACAAAGAGGGAGAAGAAGGCTGAATCGATGAGGGAGACCGATTAGTGGTAGAGAGTGTAGACTGATTCGGAGAGAGGGAGACCGAGTGTAGGGTGAAGAGAGAGAGAGGGAGTTTGAGATTAGTGGTAGAGAGTGTAGAAGATTTTTTTTAAGTTGATGAGGTTAACAAAAAAAAACAAAAACAAAAAGAATTAAAACGTTTCTGAATTTTTATTTTTTAAGAAATGATTTTAGTTTAAATTAGATTTAAGGTTTTTTTTTAAATTTAATTTACATTTTTTAAAAATTTTATCTAGCTTTTTTTATTAATTTAAATGTGACATGGCATTTAAAAATATTAAATATATTTTTTTATTATTTTATTAGCCACGTCAGCAAACAGTGTATTTTGTTTGCCACCTCAGCATTTTTTGTCACTGGGTTGACGGCAAGGACTATTTTAAAAACGATTTTTAAAAATCAAGGACTGACCTAGGAGCTAAATCAATTTAGGGACGGAATTGAGAATAGGTCTAAAATGTAGGAATCAAAAGTGCATTTTCGCCTATTTTATAAAATTGTACTATTTGAACAGTTACCTTGGATTCCTCTTCAAAAACCACCCCATCCACCCAGGGCCGGCTCATTAGGTGATGCAACTGATGCAATCGCCTAAGGCCCCCAAATAAAAGAAGGCCCCATTTGTAAAAAAAAAAATTATACATATATAATATATTTATCTATATATTTTAATTATAAAAAAAATTAAGCACTTTTATTGGTCAATAAAATGCATTAAAAAGGTCTAATTGTATCATAAAATGCAGAAGATTAAAAAGAAAAAAAACAAAAATGGTCAAACTTCAACTAACAAAATTAAATTTGGGAGACAAATTTATTAACTCTTTCTTAAAATATACTAAAATCAAAATTAATACCAGACAAATTTATTAATAATACAACGTAATTGTCTTGAAATATGCTAAAATAGAGATTATAAATTTCAAAAACAAAAGAAAAATCTCTCATCTCCCTGTCTCTTTGTCTCTCCATCTATATTCTTACCTTTTTTTTTTCTTTACCTTCATCTTGATTCTTGATCTTTTTCCATAGACTCAGTTGGTCAGTGAAATTTTTCTTTGTTGATTTCCTTCAATTCACAACAAATTCAAAATTAAAAAGGGGAAGCGAACCAGTCTTGAGTTTACCAGAGGTAATCTTCAGAGAGGCTCTTTGTCTTTCCAATTCCGAAAATGAAGAGTCAAAGTCTTCTATTTATTTAACTTCAATTATATATATATTTTTAATTTATTTTACTGCACCATTGTTTGATGGGAGTCCCATCAGGACATGTTTGATGGGAAATGTTTCTGTGCTTTAAAACATAGCCACAGGATGGTTTCTTAAAAAAAACTGAGCCACAGGATGGTAAAAGTACAGGCTGGACTGCACAGGCGCACAGCAACTCAGGCTGCACAGTGTGTAACTGTGCAGTGCAGCCCATAGTTTACAGCTTATAAGACCACGGTTTCTCACTTTTTTTTTTTTATTTATTTATCTGGTTTCACACTTTATCTATTATTATAAATTATTATACCAATTAATAATTTGATATGTATTATATTAACTCATTTGTATTATAGTGGCATAAATTTATTGAACTATGTATTAAATTAATTTTTATTTATGCAAGTTTAGACTTTAAAAAGGGCACAACTTTAGAAAAATTACAATAATCAGGTTCTATTGTTCTATACTTTAAATTTTATTTTTAGTTCAATTATCATTTTTAATTATAAATTGTGTTATATATATATTACTTAATTAATATTTAAATATAAAAAGCCCCACTTAAAATTTTTGCCTAAGACCCCGAAAGTTATTGAGCCAGCCCTGCATCCACCTCCAAGATCTTCAGATGATTATACTTTCTTTGAGAGTTTCCATCTTGTGGAAGAACTTGGTGTTATTATCCCCTTACTTAATACATAACATCCTAAATTTTTGTCTCTAGGAAATTTCTTCCAAAAAAAGAAGATGATGCTCCACTTGGAACCTCAAATCTACCCTATAACATTTCTCCCCATCAGTGAGAGCAAGCTCCTCAAAAATTTTACATGGTTGATATATTTCTTTTCATTCTTTTCCCTCAAAAGAGAAGGTTAATACTTGATTTTAATTATTTTAGTGTATGATTTCCTGCAGGTGAGATCCTCTACGCGTTTACAATTCTCACTACTTCTTTAGCATTACAGTGGCTGCATGGTAAGTCATGCTTGTTTCATTTTATGCATATTGCATGTTCTAATCTTGTGATGTCTGCACATTGTAAATTAGTGTGCTAAAACTCCAAGAAGAAAGGAAACTCTTGTTAGTCATCTATTATTTTCATTATCATATGTCAATGTGATGTACTATCAATGTTATGAGCAAATGTTTTCTTTTTGTTTTTTGGTAGAAGAGTGCGATTATTGTTAAGATTTATAACCAACTCTGAAGTTTTGGGATTAAGGTTTTGTTGTATTTTTGTACCACTTATGCTGTGAAGTATCACTATCAAAGGATGAGTAATTAGTTGATGAAAAAAATGTTTGGAACTTGTGTAAGCACTTAAAATTGTATGTTTAAAAAGAACAATAAATTTAAAGTTTAGGTCATGTGCATGGCTACCATGCTTCTGCTTTCTTGCTATTTGGAGTATGTTGTACAGGGTTTGCTTCCTATGACGCATATAATTTGTTGGTTGGTTTTACTTGCCTTCTGCTATTTTTGGCTGAGTTTTTGTATTTCATGCATAACTGGACTATTGATGTCCTTGTAGTTCACCTATATTTCATTTTTTTTTTTTGCATAGAAATGGGCGCAGAAAAGGCATAAAAATGCCAAAGCTAAAGAAACTTTTGATTGGAGTTTAGAAATGGTGAATAGTAGAAATGTTTGAATTTATTGTCTTCACACACAAACAAGATTTAAAAAGAATCCCACATTGTTATGGATAAAAAGCTAATGATTTTAACACCAATTGAAGCTGGATTCCATGATCTCATCATTGAGGGGGACAGTATTAATGTTATGAGCAAAACTCTCTCTATTGAATATGGACTATTCACGACTTGGGCATATTTTGCAAGAAATAAAGACATTGGTGGCTAGTCTTCACAAAGGCTCTTTCTCATGTGTCAAGAGATCTGGCAATTTAGTGGTGCACTCTTTAACTAAGTTTGTTAAATTTATCTCTAATGATGTAATTTGGATTAAACATCCTCCTCCCGCTGCCTTAGAGGCTTTATTCGTTGATGTAAATGTTTCTCGTTTGTGAAATAAAGTTTTTTTTCCCTCAAAAAAAAAAAAAAAAAGTTGTTCAAAAGTTGCTAAATCTAACTCTGATAATGTAATATAATGTGTTATGTATATATATCATAATTTAATTCATTAAAATAGTGCGTAAAATTTCCCAGGGATTTCAGTAAAATGTCAAGAGTGAAACAAAAATTTGCTTCATAGGGTGTTCATGGATATAATAACTATCTCTGATAATGTAATATAATGTGTTATGTATATATATCATAATTTAATTCATTAAAATAGTGCGTAAAATTTCCCAGGGAATTCAGTAAAATGTCGGAGTGAAACAAAAATTTGCTTCATAGGGTGTTCATGGATATAATAACTTCACACCAATACTTCACCAAATTGAACAAGACACTAAGCATCAGAACATTTGCTAATTGCTCGTAACCACTGTCCTGCTAAAAAATTCGATTAAATAAGCCATAGTTATTGTCATTACTTTTTTTTTTTCAAATTATTATTTATTATTTATTTTGTAGTTAGAAAACTGTGTACTGTGTTTTGTTTTCAAACCTTTGATTTTAAAAACACAAGGAAATTGTATTTTTGTTTTTATTCTTAAAAATAAGTTTTTGAAAACAAAAATAAAAAACATTTATCAAACATAACCTTATCCTTCAATTGCTTTCTTTTGTCTCGTTTCGGTCTATATCTCTAACAATTCAAAAAACTCTATCGCTTGATGTTTTGTACACGCTTCTTTTCCACTATTCTTGATAATAAGAAGAGAAACATTACACTCTTTACTCTAATGGAGGGTAGGGTTAGAAATGAACTAAACTATTTATGAACAGTTCGAGTTTAGTTCGGAAAAAGCTTTTTTATGTTTGTTTGTTTAGAAAATAAGCCAAGTTCAAGTATTAATTTTAGACTCAATTATTAAACAAGTCAAGTTTAAACATAATAATGTGTTTGTGAACATAAAAACTCAATTTAACTATATATAATATTATATTTTTTATATGTATAATTGTCTAAAAATTTGCCCATATAGACTTGAAATTGCATTGTATAAGATTTTCAATAAGTTCATATGATATTAAATTATTATTTGTAGCTTATGAATGATATAAATAGTCTATTCACAAATAAAAATAAAAAATGTTATTCACGGTTTCACAATATATATTTAAAAAATAATAAGTTAATCAAGTAATTTGTGAACAATCTTGAACATAAAATCTTATTTAGTGATAAGCTTAAACTCAATTTGGGTGAAAGAAAAGGGACGAAAAGGGAGAAAGAATAAAAAAAGAAAAAGATGAGATGTGCGTGAGAGAGAGAGAGAGAGAAAGAGAGAGAGAGAGTTATAGTTATGTTAAGTCTTATCAAGTGAGTCTTATATTTTCTAAATATTTTATAAAAGTATTATTGAATAATGTCATTTGAAAACTGAAAATTAGTAGAAGGAAATTTTTAAATTTAGTGTTTAAATACCTTAAAATAAGAAAGATAATTCAAACACTCCTAAATAAAATCTCTTACTAAACGTGTTATAGAGTTCACAATTTTCAATATATTTTTAATATTTAAACATTAAAAATTGTTGCTTAAATTACTTTACAAACCATGCCTTAATTTGCAACTTCAAACGGGTTGAACCGGTTTCGAGCCCATCCCAACTCTAAGCTAGCTCATGAGTCATATGTGAAATGACTATTCAATTAGAGTGACAACTGGTATTAGATAAGGAAGAATCCAATCCCTTCAAAAGTCAAAAAAAAAAAAAAAAATCATAAAAACCCCATTTTTAAAAATAAAGTACACATCGTACTCACCAATCAAAAACCCCATTTCCCAAAACAAAACCGACGCAGAATCCAACCAAAGATGACCATTGAGTTACCCTCAACCACACATTCTCACCCGTCCGATTCCTCTCTCACTCAATTACATCCGTCCATTCCCCACACCACCTTTTCAATGGATTCCTCTATAGTCTATCCCCCACCGGAATCCAAACCTTTCTTAATTTCAGTTTATTCCAAAACAAAAACATAAAAAAAACATAAAAGGGTTACTCGCTCAAATACAAACGCCACCTCATCAAAACAAGGACGACCTCGTAATTAACTAACTTCAAAATTACGATAATGCCATTCCCGCGAGTGAGAAAAATTATAGTAGCGTGTGTGTAACGCTTAGTAGGTCGTGCTCTCTGATTCGGAGTCTCTTTTCTTTGTGTGTGCAGAGTTTTTTTTTTTCTATATGTATTGGCGGAGAGAGAGAGAGAGAGAGAGAGAGAGCCCAAAAGCAAAACCCACAAAGGGATTCTGAGATTGACAGATTGAGAGAGAGAGAGAGTTCTGAGTGATTTAAAAGAGAGTGAGAATTGTGAAGATGTCTGCAACAGCAGGAGGTGGTGGTACTGGTGTTGGTACAGGAGGACAAGAGGAAGACAAGAAGCCTATGGATCAGTCTGCACACATTAATCTCAAAGTCAAAGGCCAGGTTTTATATCATTTTTTTTTCTTGGGAATTGAATTTTTTCATCTGGGTGTTCGTTGTTTTGGTTGAATTATTCTGGGTTTGTGTCATCATGCAATGTTATGGTGTTATTTTGTGGTGAAAAATGGTGTGTTGTCACTATGTTAAGTATGTTGGTCTGGTGGACAAAATTTAAAATACCAATTTGCAAAATGTTTCAAGAATTTTTATTAAGACTAGTGAATTTTAACGTTTGCATCTAAACAACCTTAGTTGAGCAGAATCTGAATTTAGTATTGGATTGTTCCCCCATATTGGTTGGTTGGATTCTTGGGACTCAAAATTGTCACTTCTTGAACAAGCAATGATCTTTCTTTCTTATTTTATCCATGGGTGCCTGTGTGCACATTCCGTTGTATACTTTTCAATATAAATTTCTAGTTTATATTAACTGTGGGATTAGTATCCTTCATGCCATATCGCTTTTTAATTTTGCTTCTGTTAGAGTTGCCTTTTATAGCTTTTTAATATAACTTCCTGTATGCATCAACAAAGTGTGCTGCCTCCTTTTCCATTTTCGTCCCCTTTTTTAATCCCTGTGGGTCTTGTTTGATTGTAGGATGGCAATGAGGTGTTCTTTAGGATCAAACGAAGCACCCAGCTTCGGAAACTCATGACTGCATACTGTGAACGTCAGTCTGTGGAGTTCAACTCCATTGCATTCTTGTTTGATGGGCGAAGACTCCGGGGAGAACAGACCCCAGATGAGGTAGAATTTAATTATTTCCAAAATTTTTGCATACTTGCAAATTTTAGTCAATATTATTAGAAAGAAAAGGAAATATGAATACAAGGTGTTCACGAAGGTGAACAGAGAAAAGACGAAAAGCAAAGAAACATAGAAACATATAAATCAAGATTCCATTCTAAGAGAAGAAGTAAACTCCATGATAGAAGAACAATCCAAGAAGCCCCAACACCTAGACCAATCAAAGAGAGTCCACTGGCACAAATCCTGCAACTGAACCAATGATTTCTTAGTATTCTCAAAGTAGTGATGATTCCATTCGATCCAAATGATCCGCATCAAACATCCCGGGACCAAATTCCAGATATCTGAATTATGTTTCCCAACCCCTTGCTACCAACAAAATAATAAACTAACTACGGAATTTGGCATGACCCAATAAATCCCAAAAAATTTGAAGCATATGCACTAACAAAGAAATTGCTGTAGGACAAAGAAGGAGATGGTCCACAGTTTCCATAGTCTTACTTGCAAATTCTAGTCTTACTTTTTTATTTCAAGGAAATATTTTTGGAAGGTGTTGAATTTATAGCAATCACGTTCTGCAGTTTTTTATCTTCATAATTGGTTTTCAACAATTGGAAGTATATTGAATTCTGTTATAACATGGCCTGACTGCATTATTCTTTTGTTTTTCTGGTTGAAGCATTTCATGACAATTATGGATTAGTATTTTGGGTTGATTCAGTCTGATTGAATTTGGCAACAGCAAAAAAAAAAAAAAAAGTGCTTTTTGGGATTTTGTGAACTTATTATGGCAGGCCCCACGGCAAAAAATAAAAAAAAAACATTTTCACCGACTTTCTCTAGAGTACTTCAACAAATAATTAATTAACAAAATGCATCCAAATGTGCTCATTCGAAGTGTTCTAGAGATTTATGGTCATGCCAGTGATTTTATTTGAGAATTCCAATTTTTTTTTTTTTTTTTGCCTCCTACTCATTGTTTTGGTGTTTTCTTTCTTTGTTTTATGCATATAACTTTGTCATGGGATTAGCTTGAGATGGAGGATGGTGATGAGATTGACGCAATGCTTCACCAAACTGGAGGCGGGAACAGGTGCCCTTAACTTCAAACAACATGGCAGATGTGAAGTACAAATTTTCTTATTTTGCTTTGTCAATCAAAATATTACTGTAATTAGAAATGGATCTAATGAGCTGGACATGTTGAAGTTGAGGTCATGTGTACCGATGATACTTTCTACTTTTTAGTGTGACGTTTAATGCGTGGTTATTGCCTTCGGACTCTAACTGCGCTAGCAGTTTTGGAGTTGGCAAGTCGTTGTAAGTGTGTGTGTCTCCATAAAAAAGAAAAAAAAATTGCCTTCGGATGCTACATTTTATCCTATATTCAGTACTTTGATATTAATTCCCCAATGTCTTATCTCGCTCTCTTTCTATTTTTGGATTTATTACCTCAAATTATTGATATTTGATAAGTGTCAAGGTTTTTTTTTATCCCAAGTTACACTCTTGTTTGAGGTGTTAGTAAGGTCAGGTTCTCAAATTGCAATGGACCTGATAGCACGATCAAGCAATCGAGAATTTGAGATCATAAGTTTCAGTATAATACACGTTTGTTACTTAAAATTGTGTTTCTGTCAATTATTTAATTTTTAGCACAATTTTTTTTTTCCAATATGTTGAGCGATTCCGAAATGAAAACATTTTGATATTGAAAGAGTTTTTGAAAGGGGGGACTATCGGCACTATCTTTTGTAATCTGCTTTGGCAGTTGATATTTGGTTGGTATTGGTGTTCTTTTTTCCTTTTTTTTTCTTTTTCTTTTTTTATTAATACCTGAATATAATTTTATTAAATCACCTGAGGAGATATCATTATCAAAAGCAATGTCCTTTTCTGAGGAAATGCTCGTAGCCTAAACACGATCAAAGTTGTTTAGTTCTGCTAGACTAGTTTCGAACTACAAAGTTGCTACCAGTTTGATGAATTTAAAACAAGAGTATTTCTTCATGTAAGCATTGATTATTCGATTATCCTTCATAATGGGATTAAATGAGAGCTAAACAATCATAGTTGAGCATCACTTTAGTAATGATTTTTTCACGATATTGGTTGGTTGGATTCTTAGACCAAAAATTAACTCTTCTTGATCAACCCATGTGTAGACGACTAAATTTTGAGATTGAACCATGTAAAAGTTGGGTTCAAGCTGATCATGAAGCAATAGTGGTTGCTAGGTGTTGGGAATGAAGAAGCTATAGTGAGAAATGGTTGTGAGAATGAGGATTTAAAAATTTGAAAGAAGCAGATCTTCATTTCATGACTCAGTGTGGTTTTATTGATGAGCTTCAATGAATCTAAACCTTCTATTTATAGCAAAGAGACGAAGAATAGTAAACGGGTATGTTAGATGAGAATGGTAGATGAGAATTTTTTGTGGGAATGGTAGATGAGAATGTTTGGCACCGAATTGGAATGGTAGGTAGGAAATTGGTAGGCACCGAACGGGAATAGTAGGTTGAATTGGTAATTCAATGTAATTTCAAGTTTAGGATACACTTGTGAGAATCATCTATTGTGTTATGTTGATGATCTAGTGGCTAAAACAAAAATGAGGGAAGACCTTCTCGTAGATCTAAGATCTATGTTTGACTGCCTAAGGAAGTATTAGCATAAAATGAACCCCTTCAAATGTGCTTTCGGCATAACATTTGGGAAATTTCAAGGTTTCATCGTAAGATATCGCGGTATTGAGATTGACCAATCAAAAATTGAAGCCATCTAGAAAATGCCAGAGCTTAAGAATTTGCGAGAACTACTTGTCTTGCTCTTTTCTTTGCCATAGACAAATTGAAGTACTACATGCAAGTGTACATGGTCCGTTTGATAGCAAAAGCAAACCCGATTAAATATGTCCTCTCTAGGCCAGTGGTTTTCAATTGAATAGCTCAATGAGCAGTTTTGCTACAACAATATGACCTTGCATATGTTCCATAAAAAGCTATCAAAGGACAAGCATTGACAGATTTCTTAGCTGATCACCCAGTTCCGTTTGCTTGGGAGTTTTCTGATGATTTCCTGAATGAAGAAGTGTTTTATATTGAAGTAATGCAGCTATGGATGATGTTTTGTGATGGGGCTGCATGTCTAGAAGGGGTAGGGGTAGGTGTAGTGTTTGTTTCTCCACAACAGCAAATACTTCTATACTCGTTCTCATTAAGCAAACTTTGTTCTAACAATGTAGCTAAATATCAAGTATTGATTATTGGTCGTTCTTGAAGGCTTTGAGGCTTTATAATCCCTTTAAAGCACCAAGATATCGAAGAGACAGCCACACAACTCGCGATGTCTCTGCCACTTCAATGAAGGCGCTTCCATGTTGACTGAGATTCCCCAAAATGAAGGGGATGGATAATGTTGGGCCTTTGTCTTTGATATTGTTTTGTGTGTGTGTAATTTGTTGTATGTTTGTTTGGTGATGGTAATTAGGCTGCGGCTTGGAATGGCTATGGCTTACAGCAGCTTCGGCTCAATCTTCAAAGACGGAATGAGCCCAACGAATTCATAAAAGGGGTTTTTATAAATATTTTATTAGAAAAAATAAACAAGGACATAATTTTGCTAAAAACTTAATTCTAACCAATGACTACAACTCCCACTAAAAACATTAATAGAATTATATATTTTGAAAATTTAACGATTTAGTTACATGTTTCTTATGTTTTTAACATGCATGTCAAATTTCATATCAATCCAATATTATTTACTATTTGATTTATAAACTTATATTTTATAGATAATTTTAGACTACAAAAACTTAAAATTTAAACATTTGATTAATGATATAACTAGTAATTTTTTTTTTTTTTTTACTTTTTGGAATATTTGCAAGCATGAAAAATTTGAAAAAGAAAATGTAATCCAATAATACATATATCAAAATTCACATTAAGTAAAAAGATACTGAGTGAAATTGTAGTCATTGACTACAATTAAATTTGTAACCAAACTTTGTAAAAAAGAGGGTAAATTATAACTTACTGACCTATGGTTTGGCCGAAATTTAAGTTGCCTACCTGTGGTTTGAAAATTGACATTTTACCCACCTGAGGTTTGATCTAAATTTAAGTTGTCTACTTGTGATTTGAAATCCCATGATGCAAGCGTTCTGTTGGATTTTTTTGATCTTATTTGATCTTGTATGTTTATGTTTTTTGTGTTTCTAGAAGAGAGCAACATAAAAGTGGAACAAAATTACGTATTTAAATATGTTTTTAATATATGTGGGTTACAGAACTCTAACTGAGCTAATCTCAAGTGAGTAAAGTGTCAATTTTCAAACCATATGTAGACAATTAAAATTTCGGCCAAACCACAAGTGGATAAGTTGTAATTTGCCACGAAAACTAATTACTTTTTTTAACACCTTTTTATATTTCTCTTGAAAATGATATCAAAATTTTCCTAAAATGGTCTATTAACAGTACCCTAAAGTTTAGTATTTGTGGGTCACAAATTCTAGCTATAAGTTCCACACAAAAAATTCTCAATATTCCCTTTTATTTCCCAAAACGACAGTGTAAACACAAAATCTCAAATTTGGAAAACAAACAATTTAATATGTTTTACAAGTGTAAATTTGTACTGATGAATTTGTAGTTACAATTCTCTATATTTAGATTCTTATACAATAAAATAATCCATTGATTCAATCTCCTTAGAAAAGTCTTCAATTATGTTGATGTAGTCTTGGCTTGAACACAGGATGTCCTCCACTTGGATTGGAAAGTGGATTGAAAGATCTTTGGAATGAAATAGCGATGAATCTCTAGCTGTGTGCTTGTTAGATATTTCTTGTTCTTTGCGTTCTTCGTATTCTTCATGGGTTCTTTAAATGTTCTTGATCTTCGAAGATTTGTGGTGAAAGTTCTTCGAAACTTTAGAACTTGAATCTAATGAAGATTAATGGATCAAATTCTTTGAAGTTTCTAGCTTTGAATGTTCTTCGAATGTTCCTTGTCTTTGAAAATTTGTAGTGGAAGTTATTTTGGATTTTAGAGGCTTGAATCCATAGTGATTCACTAATTTGTAGTCTCTTGGTGTTTATGGAAGCTTTTGAGCTTGATTCCAATGAACTTTGAGATCTAGAAGAATGACTTAAATGATTTTCACTTTGAATATTCTTGAGATTTGAAGGTTGAAGTTCTTGATATTCTTGGAGGCTTTGGAGTTTGATTCCCGCAGAGCTTCCAAACATTTGAATATTTTTGAATCCCCTCCATAAGAGAAAGGAGGGTCTCTATTTATAAGAGATTTGAAGACACGTGAATGGCTATGGGCAGTGACACATGTCACAATTTAAATGAAGGGATTTTACGTCTTATTCTCCAAGCGACTCATGGAATTATTTGATTAGCCAAAGTGTATTAATTTAAAATAACACATGGCAACATTTAAGTTGTCTGCATATGTCATTTAAATTAAATATCAACACATGTCAACGTGTGATTGGCCTTTAGGTATTCTTTGCAATTTCTATTCAATGACACTCGAAATATTTTCATTGGCCTTTCAATAATTACATTGGGTCCCACTAAATAGCACATGGTGTCTTGTGATTGGTTGAAACACACAGACAGAAAAATACTACATATATATTTCCCAAAATAAACTTTAAAAAAAAAAAAAAAATCTCACACATAGTTATGGACAAAATAGTATGTGAATATTAATGCATATAAGCATAAAATTATTTATAAACATACACTAAATAAGTTTAATTATATGTTTATTTATGTTTTGACATATTTTATAATATATTACACAAAGTTATGTAGTGACAATAAAGAATATCAAAATATACATATTCATAAAATATAAAATCTAATATACATGTAATATCAATAAGATTATAATTTTAATAAATCAAATGCATGATTGCTTTCTTCTAAAAAAATAGATATATGATTGCTTAAAATTTTAGAATTTTAATATATATTTGCAACATACATGAACAAAATTTTGGGTGAGTTTTACTTCCAATCAAATATCTCTTCTCCTCACTCGCTGTTGCCTTCAATTTCATCATTGTTGTTATTGAAAAGAACACCTATTTACAAAAAAAATTGTATCATTATTGTTAATGAAAATGACTAGCTATCTGGTACATGAGAGATGAGATAAAGTGTCATTACAATTGGATAATAAAAATTAAAAATTGAAAATGGAAGTCTGATATATGAGAGGTCAGTTGCATCATTCTTGTGATAAAAATAGGAGTGTCAAATGGGTGGATTTGGGATGCGCATAATTGTTGGATATGTTATTTCCCATCTAACTAATTATTTATAATCAAAACTCAACCCTATTATGGGTAAACTCCCCCCCCCCCCCCCCCCCAAAAAAAAAAATTACCCAATAATCAAAAAAATGAGCAAATTATTGTAAGATAATAAAAAACTGTCACAAATAACAATCCGGTTACATTGTACTTATGACAGGATAATGAAAAATATTATTTAATAATACTTTTAAGTTACATTGAATCCAATTTTCTTATGGAGGTTAAAAAGGAAATAAAATATTTGTTAAGCACTAGTATAATTGGTTCTTTAAGAAACATTAATGGTTTTTCATGATTATATGGCACCAAGCAAGTACCTTTTTATTAATTAATTAGAAAAAAAGAGGAAGTAGCCTTTTAGATTTCATACATTGGCTGAGTAATTAAACATTAAGTTATGTTTAAAATTTAAAACACAATACAAACAAAACTATAATTAAAAGAACCATTTGAAATAATAACGATTCATATCATCCACTATTTCCACTAAAAAAACTGTTTATAATTGTCTGTACCTTCATTATTATAAAAAAAATTGCATATACTTATAACTACTTTTTATGCTTAAAATGATTAATGTTAATGAAATTTACTGATATAAAATATGGTAATTTCTTTATTTAACTTAATTAATTTGAATTTATAAGTTTTTTTTATTTATAATTACTCAAATAAGAAATGAATTAATGTGAATATGGAAGTGGAAACCACTTGAAAATCTCATACAAAAATCCCTGTTAACATGCACTAAATATATTGGGTTTTATGTTTATTGTTGTGGTTAACCATTGTTCCATTATAGCAAAAAAAAAAAAAAAAAATCTTACATACTCATTATATCTTATTGCAAATAAAGTCATAGTTACTACCATATATCATTATAAATTTTTTTTTTTTTTAAGTTTAGAAAATTAAATACCTAATGGCTTGAAATTGAGAATACTAATGTAACACCCCAAATATTTTTTTAAAACAAATTTTTTAATGAGAATAATATCTAAATTGGAGTTTATTTATAATAATTATGGATAAGTCTTAACTATTTTTGGAGGACTTTCATGAATATTTCCAAGAACATAATTTTCAACATAAAGACATTTAAGTGATTTGGTAAAACCAAGAAGAAGGAAATTAAAAAGGGCAACCAAAATGACCTAAGGCACCCCCCATTCAAAGAGATGCATAACATTTATAGATCTCAACAAATAATAGAATTCTAAATTTTCATAGCTTTTAGTTCACTGTCTCTCTCTCTCTCTCTCTCTCTTTCTCTTATGCCGTCAACCCCTCTCCACCACACTTTGTCTTTGTCACCCAAATCCCTCTTGCCTTTTCATTTAGGGACGGAACCAGGATTTGAACTTAAGGGGGGCGAAAGCATGAACCAAAAAAATTTCAAGTGACATGGTTTATTAAAAAAAAAAAAAATCATGGTAGACAAAACAATTGCACTTTATTACCATAAATATTTAAGTCAAGAAGGAAATAACATAAACCAAAAAAGTTGAAAGTTACAATATGATATTCAAACCTTTTCGAAGAAGAATAAAAAAAGAAGAGGACTTCGGATCTCCAAATTTTGGATAATTGGAATAAATATGTTGATTTGATCACATTGACCAACTCACCAATATGATAAACCCATACTTTTGGATGCAACTAAAAATCACACTAATGAAGTTTTCAAAACTTTCTTTGAGGATTGTAAAAAATTGGGATATTAATATTAAGAGTTGGCAATGCTACATCATCAATATTGGCTTCTAAAAGAATTTTGCATTTTATCTTTTGAAAAAAAAACTAAATATTGTAATTGACTTTCCCATAATTTATAAATCAATTAAAAAGTTATATAAATTATTGTCACCCATATAAGGGAATTTTTTTTTCTTTGAGATTTTTTTGGTTATGAGTTATTGAATTATGATATTGGTGATTTGTGAATTTTTTGTTGTACTGTATTTGGATTATGAAGGGGCCATGGGTCCAAAGAAATTGTTAAATGATTAGTTTCTTTTGGGCTATTTGGACCAATCCAAAAATTTGAGGGAGGCCAACTATAAACTCTAAAATATGGGCATGCAAATAAAATAGCTAATTTGAAGAGAGATTGGGTAGCTAATTTGAAGAGAGAAGAGGGGGGGGGGGGGGGTGCAATTGCCCCCCTCTGCCCCTTAGTGGGTCCATCCTTGTTTTCATCTCTCAAAGTCAACTACTACTAGATCATCCCTCTAGCCACAATATACTCTCTTCTATGATTTGTGCTCATTCCCAATGATAATCTAAGGTAAAATCTTCTTGACTCACTTTCTAATATCTATGGATATGTATCCTATCTTGTTTGAATTGCTCTTTGATGTTGTGGGTTTTGTTTTGGGAGTTATTTTACTGAGCTTTTTGGGGCATTCGAGACTTGATAGGAGGTTTTAAATTTGAAGACGTGAAACCGATGTATTGTTTAATGGCCATGTGAGTCGGGTTTTTTGCGCAATCATATATGGGTTTTATATTTATGTGGAAGAGGGGGTTAATTTACTGAAAGAGGATTTCCTTGCATCTTGAAATGACTGTGGCATATATGGGTGTGAGGGTAGTATTAACCATGAATTTGTTTTAGTGATGTGGTTGCGGTAATTGTTTATATGAGATTATGAGTTTCATTGCTTGTTATTAATATGTTTTTAACACTAATGCATGAGTTAGATTAACACTTGAATATGTGATGATGTTAATAGAAAAAGTTTAAGTGCATGTAGTAGTTAAAATTTAATGGTAATTTCTCTAATTGAATTTGTAAGGTTAGGATGATTAGAATGCTAACACGTTCATCTTTAATTTGGTTCAAGGTTCAAAGCATTTGGCACAGTAAGCCTTGGGTGTGGTAGACTTGGATTTTTTTTTTGAGGTTGCGTATCCTAGTGAGGATCGTGACTTTGTGTTGATTTATTTAGAGTTTGAGAATATACACATGTATATTTTGAGACACATGATTTGTAGTCTGTATCGATTGTAAATATGTTATAGAACTTTGTATGCAAATAAGATTTTACGGACTAATAAGTGTAATCTTTAAACTGTAACTTCAGTACATCTTAAAATACCATTGTCAAAGTATAAAAATGATATTTTACTACTGAGGGATTGGGGTAATATATATGGTGTAAATAAAGATAAGAGCAGATATACGTCAAAAACCACAAAGTAAATGGGAAGAAAAACCATGGTGGTGCAAGGACTGATTGTCCCTACTCTGAGAAGGATTTTATTTGATGAATACTAAGAAGGATAGCTTTCTAGGACTTCGCTGTTACCCTTTTAAGGGCTACTGGTAGTGTTCGGGGCATCATAGGTCAACATTCCAAGGCATGCATATATGTTCCCTCCTCCAATGTCCCTTATAGTTGTAACAGGAGTACACCTTTGATGTTGCCCTTGAACATCTTTGGCATGTTATGAACTTATCCTTTGAAATAGTGGCTACACTTGTAAGGCTGAAATGAACCAGGTGTATTTGCCTCAGTAAACTGCATTAATACCCTAACGATAATACACTATTACCCTGACTGTCAATGGTACGTTCAGTGCGGTAGGGTCATTTACGGTCACATCTTTTCGCATTGAATGTTCCCTTCACATTTGACCTTTGGCCATTAGGGAGGAAGTGCCGTTTGGCATGGCGTCCCTGCACTCTCTATGAACCCCCATAATGTTTCATTCGTTAACCTATGTGAACTGCCATGATGCCCGCATGGATACAATTTTAGGGTGACTTACGTAAATTGTTTGTTAAGTTATTATTTCATTAACAACTACGTTAATTCATTCAGCAAAAAAAAAAACGTAAATTGTTTGTTAAGTTATTATTTCATTAACAACTACGTTAATTCATTCAGCAAAAAAAAAAAAAAAAATAAATAAATAAAAAAAACAACTACGTCAATTCCAAATCTTCACAAATACATAAAACATAATTAAGTATAAGACTTACTTGAATCCATTTCGTTAGTCTTCACAAGTTCCACTCTTTGACTAATGAAACTTCTTTATAGGATAGGTTTCTCTCTCTTGATCTTCTTTGCTATATACACGTCAAAATTAGTATTTGTAGTGAGAAAAATAAATAATTTTTTCATGAGTAGAGAGAGAACCGATTTCCTTGTACAACTTAATCTCCACTTACCCATCAAAATACGAGTCTTTTTTTTCTTTTTAGGATCAAAGTAGGAGTCATTTAATATACTGCTTTTTTTTAATTGACCAATTAGATAAAGAGACTTAAGATTATCCAATTATATCTCTATGCAATTTCTAATCGGCAAACCAAACACATTTGCATTTACATCCCATAGAAAACCAATCAATTATTTCAAATAATTCTCAAAACCAACAATTCATAAAATTTCTCTATCAAAGTTACAAACTACGGTGAGACGATATCAAGGGAAAAAAAAAAAGACACAAAGACATCAATTAGTTTAATTAAGAACTAGTAAACTTGGTGACAGCCTTGGTTCCCTAAAAGATGACTTTGGATTGAAAATTGTGTTTTTTTAATATCTGATGTGGTTTTTTTTAGTATTTTAATAGCTAATGCATTATAGTCAACATCAATAGTTATAAAAAGCTTGTGGCTCTAGCGTTACTAAAAAAAAATGCCAATGACATAACTTTTGTTACAACCGCCCAAGTAGCAAGTTGTGAGCGAATGAAAAAAAGTAATGGATTCATGAGAGTCTACAACTTCCTCACTTACAACTCGTCATATGGCTAAGCTATGACAAAAGTTACGTAATTTGTGCATTGTTAACTTATAAATCACCACTTAATGAATAATTGCAAGAAATTATTCCAGAGAAAAACTAATTCTTATTTCAAATGCTATGAGAGTGAGATGTGAAAAAAGCAGCAAATTATTCTAATGTTGGAAGCAGGACTAATACATAAAATATGGTATGTACGGGTAAATTGATTCGTTTATTGATATGCTGGCACTATGGATACATAACAACCAGGACTTGAGTCACTTGACTGCAATCTAACAATGATGCTAACCCAGAAATAGAAGGTTAGGAAATCAAATTGATGCAAGTGATTAAGTCATACTAGCAGCGCATTGTCTGAACTCTTAAGTCTATTACATTATCTTCTTTCTATTTTTTTGGTCACCAAAATTCAGGTAAAATAATTGATATAGATACAGGATCAGCTCAGATATCTTAAATTTGATTCCTCCATAAGGCGATGTCCATTGTTTGCCAGTGACCTGCACTTAAAATTATTGCCCCCAAAAAACCAATAACCACTATTACTTTCATTTTTTAGGCCAGACAAATGTCTTAGTTAAAAAACTGACATATCTCTAAGCATTTTGCATGGAAGCATTTGCATATCCTTAAGCATTACAAGACAAATTTAGTTCCTAACAAATGAGGAGGATGTACTCAAGCTGGCAATTGAAGCTTTTTGTTGTTCTTCCAGCTGCAACCATAATTTCAAAATTCACATAAAAGATTAGAAGACTCAAAGATGGAATTTGAATCATTAGCATGAACACAACTTTTTGTAAGAGCCGGAGCATTTACCTATGGAAATAATAATAGAAGAAGTCAGCATAAAGCAACGTTTGAACAAGCCCAGCTATCCAAGCTGCAACAACCAAACAAGAAAACTCAACACCAAATTACAGGAAAAAACAATAATCAAAACACCCACATAAAAGGAGTTCAAAATTTCAACTATTAGCTACTTTATAATACACTATATATATATATATATATATGGTTATCAGTTTTAAACGTAATTATATTCAAGAAGTTATAACAAATTCTAGCCCTATGCATAAAAGAGGTTTTAAAATCTCAAAATGTGGTCTTGGAGCTCAAAGCATTAGGCTTAATTCTATTTCTACAGCCACTTCCCAAGAAAAAGGTGTAAAATACACCACCATCCCTTGAGATTTCACGAAATGACACTCCTCCTCTTGGGATTTGCTTATGTGACAGATAAATCTATGTCTAACTTTCCTAACGGAGTTTTGTTTTAAAGGTTCCAACCCAAACTATGAATGAAATGACACTCCCCGCTTGAGATTTGTACAAAAGACACTCCTCCTTGAGTTTTGTAAAAATGGGTAGAAATCTTGTTTTAAAATGAAAGATTCAGGGAAGTAACAATGTGGAAGGAGCTGAATTTATCTATTGCATTCATACAAAACTCAATGAAGAATGTCATTTACACAATCTTTTTGGGAAAAGTGACATTTTGATAAGTGCAAAGGGAGGTTAGCACAGTTTACCCAAAAATGAAAAGTTAGACCAAATTGCAAAACTGTAATGAAAATCCAAACATGACATTAAATTAGCAGAAACACAGGCAGTAAAGGGTGGCAAATTAAACCAAAGTAAATCTTGATCATATGCATATTATTATATGGGTGATGTTCACATATGGACCCATAAACCATGTCAAAGGCACTATTATGCAGAAATGGTTCAACATGATAGATACTTGCTGCAACGACAGTGTGAGCAACACACTGCAGGAGTGCTATCATGCTATTCATATTTTCCTTTTTTATTGGAAGCTGCACTGTTAGCAACTGCCTCTAAGAACATCACCCACTGCAAAAATTATAATCAGTAATTCTACCAGAAAAAAAAAAATTAAAAAAAATCCTTTCAGAAAAACGACAGGGAGCCGTGTTTATATAACATTTCACAATTCCAAGTGTACATAAAAGGAGGCACTAATATACATGTCTTCATTAAATACACCAGATAGAGATATATGCACATACTATATTGCTATGTTACGAATGTGTATTACATATGCATACACATATACACATATACACATATACATATATTCTTTTTTTATAATTAAATAAAATTTATTGCAAAAAAGACATAGAGATTTGTATGTGTATGTGTATGAATGCATCTGACTAACATGCATACACAAAACACAAGCTAATCTGCATTAAGAGAGAAAAATATGAGAGAGAGAGAGAGTCATACGTATCCAATGGACATAGTGTGGCTCAGTGAAGTAGCGATAGATCCAGTTGAGAATGTATAATGCTCGGTAAGCACTGCATTAAGATGGACAGAAATTGAATGATCACAAGCAGGTTTTATTTTCTTGGCACATAAATCAAGGATGCAACAACTTGGTCAAATTAGCACATAACATGTACACCTATAAACTGCACCAATTGTAAGGCAATCCTATAAGAGTAGGATATTTTTGGTTTTGGCATTCAAACATTACACCTAAGAAGAGGCAACTTAGAGAGGGAGACAGACAGACAGACAAACAGAGAAGGAAACAACATTAAAGACTACAACAGAAAGAAAAAAAAAAAAAAAAAAATCGTGAAGCCAATTATTACGTATCATCTTATATAACATCTGCCCTTTCACTATAACATCTCTTCCAGATGCTGCAGGAAAATCATGACTTAAAAAATGGTAATTAAGAAAAATACATGAAGCAATTTTCTTTGAAAATAAAAAAAAAAAAACTGATATTGCAACATTTGGTGGAAATTTAATTTAGAAGGATCAAAAGTTTGAATATTCACTGGAATTAACCCGACTATGGTGGACTAACTTATGCGAGTTTTCTTTTGGTGTTCTTTAAACTGGTAAATTTAATCTCAAGCTATCATAGATGCTATCCATTTGTTGTATCATTGTGTCAATCACAGATTTCTTTCTTACATAACACTTGTACTTCTTCTCCTCTTGCTATTAATATGAATGAATATGACCTACCCAAGGAAATCTACATAACCTTCCTAGTAAGCTTCAAGAATTCATCCTAAAATGAGATCCACAGTACTTACATGCGAACTATGGTCCACATATGAAACTTACAATTGGGAGGATTGTTACGGAAAAGATGAGAGGAGTTTCTTTTCAAGAATAGTTGAATTTTATAATTTAATAGAGCTTTCTTTTCTTACCAAACTTTGCACTTATCAAGTTAAAACTGTTTTTTTTTTTTATAGGTAATAAGAGTATTATTAAACAAACTGTAAAAC
Source organism: Quercus gilva (assembly GCA_023621385.1). Lineage (NCBI taxonomy): Eukaryota > Viridiplantae > Streptophyta > Magnoliopsida > Fagales > Fagaceae > Quercus > Quercus gilva. The sequence continues at coordinate 66,521,468 of CM042481.1, forward strand.
TGAAGAAAGCAAATACAAGGTGTTCATGATGGTGAACACAAGAAAAAGCAACAAAACAACAAACAGCAACAAACAACAATGAAAAAACTTGGTGCAATACTAAGAGAAGAAAGAAACTCAATGATAGAAGAACAATTCGAGAAGCCCCAACACCTAGACCAATCAAACAAAGTCTTCTGGCATAGAGCTTGTAACTGAACCAAGGAGTTCTCAGTATCCTCAAAAGAGCGTCGATTTCTTTCCATCCAAAAAATCCACATAAAATTGTACTCATACAACCAAATGTTTCCATTCCACCAGTGAAATATTGAAAATTTTAAGAGTCAGGAAAATAGGGATTCACCTAAATTTACCCAGAATAGTTAAAAATGGAAGGTGCCCTCAAGGCACTAGGATTCTATAATCTATACACCATAGGTGCAAGGCACCATCCTCCGTGCTTGAGTGATGCAACCGTTGAAATTCATTTGGAACCATAAAAGCAGAAAAACAAAATCTATTTTGAATTCTGTGGAAGCACATTAAAACTAAAAATTTTAAAAAAAAAAAATTAGAGGAATAACAACAAACTAACACAGGCATGCATTGTCACCCAGTGATAAACCAGCACTGATATTTTACATGGTTCTAAAGATAGTCAAGTAGCTTGAAATACTACTATACTACAATGAAGAAAAATGAATAAGACAAAAATCTAAACTGTTATCACTGCTTCATAAATTGAATTAAAGAAATAGCATACCCAAGAAGAAATACATATTGCCCTGTCAAGTTGTCAATATTTCTAGTTCTTTGTAACAGTACGAGCTGAGGAAGTATGGCCACGGCTTCTAAATATAAAGAAAATGTCCACATGACCTGATCCATTTTAATGTGAAGTACATTAGAAAGAAAATGAGGGAATTGAAGACAACCATCTTCTGTCAAAAAGCTTGTTTAAAAGACGTAAAGATGGTATAGGAGCTTGAAACTATAGCTATCATTTGCACAATGTTATAAAAAAATATAACTAAACTAAGATGCAAGCATACCTCCTTAAAGGTGAACTTCTCATTGATAACTAGGGCAAAGAATAAGCAAGGCAGTACAAGGAAATAATGGCGGAAGGTATCTTGGTCTTTATCATAGGACCTACGAACAATTTTGTGGCGCCTCATGTACCAAACAATTGAAAATGAGCTCCCCAAGAATATTAACTTCATGATGGTATTATAAAAAGATATATAGTCTGTAAAAATATCCAAGTAGCGGGTAGCAAAAACTAGGGCATAGAGTTCTTGTGTCTTCAAAGAAATACCTGCATATAATGAAGCACATCAAAGGTACAAAAAAAAAAAAAAAACTTAGCATATTTCAAAAGCAAAAAAAGAGTTCGTTTTAATCAGAAGATCCTAAACAAGAAATTTACATAATTAAACTAAAAATCATGCAGAAAACAGATAAAGAACTTAATATGAATCTAATGCCACTAGAGATTTTAATATGTGAAGGAGGTATCCTCCACATACATGTGCTTTTAAATATACACAAAGAAAAGAATTCACACCAAAAAAAGAAAAAGAAATACTTTTTAACTAACAACTACAAGAAGAGTGGTTTTGGGGATGGATGATGTGCACCTGACTCAGACTTTTCTTAGCCATATAAAAGCAAAAATCTCTATTATGAAGTTACACCACCTCTAACTGCTCTACCAGAAATTTAACACAATGATTTTTACATGCAGACTGCGAGGAGGTGGTGAATCATGTAAATGTGATCCACATACATTTGCAATTCTAATGTTGGGACCAGTGGTGATCTCCAAAAACAAAGAAATCATCTTCCCAATGAAACTTAGGGAGTGTTTGTCAAAATTTAGGGGTAAGGAGACCCAAATGGGATTCACAAAAAACTGTGATACCAATTTTGAAAGGACCATGTACAGGAATCAAAAGACCCCCAAAGTCCTAGAGACCAATTCATTTTCTTCCCTCACTCAAGCTACAATCCCTAAATATTTATAAGACAAATTTATAACATAGGTGCAACTTTGGCAGGAACTTTAACCATGGACAGCTTGTAGACCACAATGTTCAATGAGACAGATTACATAACAGTGAACCTACCAGCTAAGAGAAGCATAGCCTCTCTTCTCTTTCAAAAGGCTAATTTCTTACTTGCTAACAAAGGCAAGATGATTCCCTCCTATGGAGGATAGAATTGTCTTAAAATTTATTTTTCTTAAACTATATAGAAAATTTTCTTTTCTTGAATTTCACTTAATCAAAAGTAATTCTTCAGATCACTTCATTTGGTGTTCCCAAACAGATAACAGATCAGAGAAAGTGAATGCTACACCTTGGTTTTTTTTTTTTTTAATTTTTTTATCACTCCTGATTAAAAGAAAAGGGAAACTAAAGTACAAGCACAGTATCGAAAAGGATCCTGTAAACTGGATATTTAGAATGCCCACAAGCACGTAAAACTGGGACTGTCTATTATTTGTGTTGAATAAGATGGGATTTGGTGCAAGACAGAGAAGCTGGTTCCATTCATGTATTTCAATGATGAGATATTTAGTTCTGGTAAATGGCTAACGGCTAACCTTCAAGATTATTATTGTAGAAGATTTAACTTGATTCATGGTTCATATTATTTGCCTTATCATGTTTTTGTAGAAAGCCGCATAAAAGAGATGGGAAATACACTTGACATTGTATTTTTTTTTTTTTAGATAATAAGAGTTTTATTGATGAAAAAGAACAATGTGTTTACGATTGTAAACACACTGCCCTTGAAACAAATACAATCAAATCATAAGGAAAGTCTAATAGAGATAAAGAAATCAGACAAGGAACTACAATGCGTAAGACCCCAAATACGAGACCACTCAAACAAAGTCCTAGCAAGCAAGTTCTTCAACATATCTATAGGTCTCTCAACATCCTCAAAAGTTTGGGCATTGCGTTCCTTCCATACTAACCACATAAGGCATGCTGGTACCATATTCCAAACCTTTGAAGAGTAAGTTCCCAACCAATTCCTCCAAGCAAAAAGAAGAGAAACAATAGTATCCGGCATCACCTACTGAACCCCAAACATAATAAGGACCTCACTCCACAAAGCAAATGCAAACTTACAATGAAGCAAAAGGTGATCCACAGTTTCCTCATCACACCTACATAGACAACACCAATTAACAAGGGGCAAGTTCTTTTTAACAAGGTTATCTATTGTAAGAATCCCACCCCTAGCAGCAATCCATAAAAAGAAAGATACCCTTTTAGGTAGCTTTACACACCAAATGCTCTGCCAAGGGAAAGAAACAGAAGAAGCTTTCAATAAAGCAATATAAAAGGATCGCACATAAAAAAACGCCACTACGATTCAACTGCCAAATCAAGATATCCTCACCCTCCCCACTAGGTATCTTGGCAGAGACATGCTCATAGAAAGAATAAAATTTCCGCAACTCCCATTCATTAAAATTGCGATGGAAAAGGAAGTTCCAACTCCTACCTCCCCTATCTGGTGCAAAAATAACCATGTTAGAAATCAGAGCTTCCTGAACCACAGCACAGGCAAACAATTCTGAGTATAATTCTTTCAGAGGAATAGGACCACTCCAAGGGTCGTGCCAGAACCGAATACGATTGCCCTCTCCCGCTGCATACTTCACATGACCAAAAATATTGTCTACACCTTTCCTAATATTCTTCCATAACTCACAACCATGAGTCCCTCTCACAACTCTAGTGCACCAACCTCCACTACCCTCTCCATATTTGGTGGCTATTACCTGACGCCATAAATGGGTAGCTTCCTTCCCAAACCGCCAAAGCCACTTCCCAAGTAAAGCTTGGTTAAAAAGCCCAATCTTCCGAATCCCCAAACCCGCTACCTCCACGGCCAAACAACCTTATCCCAAGCAACAAGCGGATATCTGAAAACTTCATTAGAACTCCCCCAAAGGAAATTCCTCTAAATCCTCTCTAGTATGTCTGCTATGTGTTGTGGAATTGTAAACAACGATAGAAAATAAATTGGGAGACTAGACAAAGTACTCTTCAATAAAGTAAGCCTACCTCCTTTTGACAAATACAACAGCTCCCAACCAGAGAGCTTTTTCTCCACCCTTTCTAAATAGGATTCCAAATCGAAGCATCCTTAAAATGAGCCCCAAGAGGCATTCCCAAATAAGACATAGGCAAACGACCAACCTTACAACATAAAATACGAGCCAAAGCATCCAAATTCCCAACCTTACCAACTGGCACAATTTCACTCTAGCCCACATTTACTTTTAAGCCTGTAATAAAAAAGATCAACACCATCCGTATATATAATAATTGTTCCCTAGATGCATCACAGAAAAGAATAGTATCATCAGCAAACAGAAGATGAGAAATATGCAAACCTCCTCGCACATTGGGGCCTGCCTAGAACCCCCTAAGAAGGTCACCCTCTTCTGTCCTCTTCAATAACCTACTCAGCACCTCCATCATCAACAAGAACAAAAGTGGAGATAATGGATCTCCTTGACAAAAACCACGCGAGCTACCAAAAAAGCCAGCTAGGGACCCATTAATAAGCACTAAGAAACAAACTATAGTAATACAGGCCTTCATCCTCCTCCCCCACTTCTCCCCAAAGCCCATCCTCTCCATAAGGTAAAACAAAGCATTCCAATTTACATGATCATAAGCTTCTCAATATCCAACTTAATAATCACACCCGAAACACCACTCTTCAATCTACTATCCAAACATTCGTTTGCTATGAGAACAGAGTCAAGAATTTGTCTTCCCCCAACAAAGGCATTCTGGGAGTTGGATATAAGTTTGTCCAATACGCTTCGAAACCTATAGGCCAACACCTTTGACAAAAGTTCTAATAATATTTTGGGAAGAATAAATATTTCTTATGAGATTCCTAGGAATAACATATATGAGGATTTCACATTCCAAGGAATCTTATCAAATTCCTAATCAAATCAAACATGGGCCACTCACATTCCCGGGCATCCAAGGGGCACATTAGATTCCCCGAACTAATCACTTTGTAAGTTCCATCTAGTGGATTGGTATACAATTTTATGTTCCTTTACAAATGGCGGTTTGGTGATAAGGAAGGTGGGTAATTTAATAGAGCTTTATTGAGCACATGGTTATGGCTTTGTATGGAGAAAAAAAAAATCTAATTTGTTTGAAATATGGGAACAAGGGGGGACTATGGAGATGGATTATTTGTTTGAAATGTGGCAAAGAGTGGGGACATTAGACAACAAAGGTAGGGAGAACAACTACTTATCAAAAAAAGAAAAGAAAAAAAGAACAACTATGGTTTTCGTCTATGGAGTAGTGTCAAGGCTGGTTGGGAGAAATTTGCGAGCTATGTTCAATACATGATTGAAGATGGTTGCAGTACAGTTTTGGCATGATGTTTACCGTTGGGACTCAACCTTCGAAGGTGCTATATCCGGATTTGTAATCTTTAGCAGTGGAGAAGGATGTTTGTGTTTTTCCTACTTGGAGATCTTGAGTGTGGGAGAGATATGTTCATAGAATATTTATTTTGTATGTGTCTAATGATTGAGAACTGGAATTAGTTTATTTTTGCTTTGATACCTTGTATTCCAACATCCCCAAGAGGTATGGGATCAGTTGAGACGGAGAATAAGCATTAATGGTAAGTTTGAAATGCATTTCTATTACGAGGCTTTAAAAGGCTCCAACGGAGTGGTATTTCCATGGAGAAGTGTATGGGTATACAATAATCACTATGTCTAATGTAGGTGATTTGAAGGAAGAGGGATATTCGCTCTTATGTTTCTGTGGAACTTTCAGATATGGAGTTGAAAATTTGTTCTTGTGAGTGTTATTTGAGTGGTCTTGTGCTCTTGGAAACAGTGAAGAGCATTCTATTGTAATTTGCATAGGCTCTCTTTCTTTTAGAGCCTAACTTTTTTCTGTTTTTATCTTTTAGGAAAGCCTGAGTATAGCTTTTCTTCTCTCAATAAAATTTATTATTTATCAACAGAAAAGAATTCTGTAAAAGGAATAACCTTTAACCTAATACTAAAAGATCCAAAAATATATCAAGAATGTGGATACAGCACAAATTAACCATTCAAAGAAAGATCTTAGATACTTAAGCTTAGGTTTATTCCATTGTAGCTTAAACGTCTAGCTATTCCTTTCCCTCCAAACATACCACACAACACAAAGAAGTAAAGCATTTAATTATCAGGTAGAACTCATGATAATTCTAATATCCCAGCATAATTGTAAATGTACCGGATAATGCCAATGAAGACCTTGAATTGGCTTGTTAGCTGATTATGATTTAATTATTATGTTTCATGGTGTTTATTAGCTACTGATCAGATTTAATTTATTTTATGTATATTTCAAGTGTCAAGGATATTTCTGCAATTTTCTGATTATGGACATGGCTACACTTTTGGTCTGTTATGTATCATTTTCGGTTTTCGAGATTGCCCTTAATTATTTATCCAAAAAAAAAAAAGATTGCCCTTAAGCATTCTGTGAAATGTAAACCCATCACAGGTGAGATGATGCAAACCTAAGTGTGATACTTATGTTTATTTATTGCTTCTCCTTTTCATTTTCCTTTCAATTTTCTAGCAAGTTCCCAGCAAATTCTAGCCAAGACAATATCCAAAACTTGCACCAACTATTTTCAAAAATCTTAATCTTTAAAAGCATATTAGCATAAGCCACCCCTACCTCAATCAAACCACCACAAGAAGCCAAAAAACTAATCCTGGTTACAGTTCTCGGCCCAGGAACAGCCACCCAAACCCTAAAGTTTTCCACTTTGTTTCATCTCCAAATCCTACCCTTCCCTTACACCATTAGAAACCCTGTATTCCCTAATAGTTTCCACCTCTTTCCCAATAAAGCCCTAGCCCCATATATCCAAAAACCCTACAAAGTTCTGATGCCAAATAATCCTAGCTAAGATAAAGGTCCTTCATTGCTACTGTCCTATGTCACAGTGTTAATACTAGATTTGATGAAATTCTTAAATGGTTGAATCTGAGCTCAGTCCTTTTTTTTTCAGTTGTTAAGTCACACACGCACCCAATACATGTTGAACCCACCACCTCACCCTCCACCTAAAACTTATAAGGGGAGAAGGAGCCAACTGATCTAGAGCTCATTGGCTCAAAATCAATCATGTTCAGACTGATCCTCAAAACTAAGTCAGAGTTGAATGGTTAAGCTAATTTGGTAATGTTAGAAAGTGAATTTGTTAATGGTATTTATGATAATCCTTGAAGAGTGGCCATTTGGTTCATAGAATCCACAAACCAACCAGCCCCTAAGGGAGGGGCAACATAAATATTACAATAAGTCTAATGTAGATACACAACTTTTTCACAGATATTAGTTGAGATTGGTGCAAAATAATAGTGATGTTAGTAGTAGCGATCTCACATGTAAGTGACATTGCACTAATCACAATTTGTCACCTCAAAAGATGTGAAAATTTGATGTGTCTGTAAATCTTAACAGCATGATGCATTTAAACGAATCTCAACCTCCCCTCTCTCCAAAAACCCAGAAACCCAGTACATAAAAACGTAAATTTCAACAACCCCAGAAGTTTGTGTCGGATCCGGTCCAAAATGGGTCAGATTTGAACAAAAATTTAGCTCTCAGTGCTGCAAGTTCAATTACTTTAGAGCACAAAAAACACATTTGCAACATTACCCAGAAATGAGAACTGAGAGACAAGCAATCCAAAAATACAGAGACAATTTATAATATAGATTAAAAAAAAGAGAGAGTGGTACCAGCGCAAGATTTGATGGTGTGGATCTTGAGGAGCAAGACGAGGACGCTGGCCAAATGGGTCATATCACCAGATAATCTGAATATATTCATCTTCACTTCTTTGCGTTTGGTTTCTTCTTCCTCAGATTAACTGCTTTCGTCTCACAAAGATAACAGAGAGATTCGAGCTTGGTTAGAGCTCTCTGGTTGTTGTTGTTGTTTTTTTTTTTTTTTTAATTAAAAAATAAATTGAAGAAGAGAATATAACTGGATTTTTGTTTTTAATAAGGAAAGAAGGTAGGGAAAGTGAGTTAGATCTAGGAAGCAAAGGACGTCGGTTACTCAGTTACCCATGATGTCATTGTTTGAATTGAATTGGTTCTTTCTAGTTTCTACTCAATTAGAATTTTTTTTTTTTTTTTTTTTTATAGATTATTTAGGAGAAAATTACATTTGCCTCTTCTATTGAGGTTTTTTTTTTTTTTTTTGTTTTTGTTATTATATTTACCTTCATTCTAGCTGAAAAAGATATTTAATTATTCTAAAATGTAAACTATTTACATTAATTTTCTCTAAATAATTAAGAAAAGATTTTAAAGTTTTCCAAAAGAAATGCTTTAAGAAATAGTTTGTATTTTAAGAAATATGAGTGTTTTATTCTGAATTCGAGAAGAGATGGTTGCAATAATGATAAACCTCGTAGGACGTCAATGCAGTGTTCTTTTTGTTGAGCAATATCAATGCAATGTTCTTAAAAGTTAATTCTATAATTTATATGTGTCTATTCTTTTATACCATATATAAAAGAATTTTCGGTTTGGTTTTCAACATTTTGATTACTAAAATATCCTCACACAAATTCTTATACTCTCCAAAATACTTTTATTCTTTAGTTAAATAATTTTAAATTAAAAAGCACAAATTGGTTAAAAGAGTAATTTATTATTCCTAAATTTTAGATTTTTTCATTTATCTTCTTTATTTTTAACATTTTGATTACTAAAATACCCTCACACAAATTCTTATACTCTCCAAAATACCTCTATCTTTTAGTTAAATAATTTTAAATTAAAAAGCACAAATTGGTTAAAAGAGTAATTTACTATTCCTAAATTTTAGGTTTTTTTCTTTATCTTCTCCATTTGACCTAAAATTTAGGATACTATTTCTATCTCATTTTTTAAATATTATTCAACGTTATCTTACCTCTTTCTTTAAAAAAAAAAAAAATTACACACAGTTATTTATATATTACTTTTAAACATTATAACACTAAACCAAATAAATAAATAAAAGAGCTTTATTGCAAGTGCAGAGCCTGTATGACGAGTGTAGTAAATAATTGAAACAATATTATTTAAAAAAAACCAAAATTGAAATATAATCTGACTAATTGCACTTTTGCCCCTTAACTATAAGGTATACTTCAATCCATCCTAAATCTTAAAATGTGGCAATATCCCCTCTAAGTAACACAAAATTCTAACTTTTCATTTGCCTCATTTACTCATCAACCAAACATAAAATTAGGCAAAAAGAACCAAAATTGGCCAATTAGGTTATCCTATTGTGTAAAAGGCTAAAATGCATGAGCAAAAACCAACTTTCTCAAAGCCTTCAATGTCCATGTTGAGAATTAATCAAAACATTTTACATAACACATAATCAAAAACAAAATTAATTATGAATTTTCTAGATTGGAAAATAAGATTTTGATGAGAGAGAGAGAGAGAGAGAGAGAGAGAGAGAGAGAGAGAGAGAGAGAGTTTGTGTGTGTGTGTGTGTTGTTGTCTCATTGATCCCATCTCCGTTGCCAGTCAATCCTCGCACATCAATCGAATCCCCACCATCCAAAGTGCTAACCTCATCCCACAACATCATCGTTACAAATAAATGTGCCATCTTTGGGTTTCTAATTGTGAATCTCCTTATAGGCTTTCGTTATAGACACCTGATTTTATATATGTAAACAACATTTTATCTCCAAGTCTAATGATGAGCTTGAAATATGTCAACTAAGATTAATTGAAGCGTTCTCATTAGTTCAAAAGTAATCACAACTCAAAAGTGCTCAAAATCACTTTGAAAATAATGTTGAAAAATAACATTTGCTCACTATTTTGACCATAACTTTTTAATCAAAAATAATTTTTGAATGAGGCTTTTTTCTTTAGAAAGTAGACATCTTATGCTTCAATTTTGCCCAACTATGTAGTTAAATTTCAGGGATCTTGTTGAGTCTACGTACACGACTTTGGCGCTACGTATGCAGCCTCACTTCTAGAACCCTCATTTATGCCCCCAACACTTAAATCTTTAAGTGGTGGTGCCTTACAGACCCTTAGGGATGTCTAAAAATCCTCCAAAAGGCTTTGAAACCCTAGTTGACTCCTATATATGCCTCCATTCCAAAAAACCTAGATAGAGACAGTTTCTTTTAGCCACCATGCTTTCTACAAATCCTATTTCCCTTCTCTAATCTCTCTCACCAGCATACTTGCACACTTTTAAGTATTCAAAAACCTCTCTCTAGTAGTCACATAAGATAGAAATTGTTTTTTAATTTCATTTTCAAAAACGTTTTTCAAATTAGTTTGTTCTTGCATTGTGATTACTAAGTTCTATTGTGTTATCTTCTCTCAATTTAATCTTTATATTGTAGGTGTTGTGTTAAGATAGTTTGACCCTGGTTAATTAATTCAATTACCTAAGTTGATTAGTTAAGTCAAATTACATGCAAATTGTGGAGGCACCAACAAATCACCAAATAACTAATATGCAGCGGAAAATAAATAACTCAGTGATTTGTTGACGAATGGGAAAACCTCTAGCAAGACAAAAACCCCACTAGGTGAATTTAAGGTCACCACTTCCAAGAATCCACTAATTAACGCTCAAGCGGTTACAAGTATAAGGAATCTTACCTCTACCATAGCCTATCCTGAAATACCAACCTATAGTTGAACCTTTACTCCAATACTCATTTGGATTTGATCTTGTAGTATGCTTCTCTCATTTGTTGCACAAATCTCCAATCTATGACCAACTCCTTTACACAGATCCCAATAAGTGACTAACTCCAACAATTTGAATGATTGTTGTTGGCTGCAAAATTCTTTACTTCATAAACGATGAAGATCAGGAAGTACTTGGTTACAAAACTCTATGGTATACAAATGCAGTAGCTTTTCACAGAGAAAATTAAACTCTTGGTCTCTGTATCTGTATATGATGGCTTTTAAAATATGCCTTATATATGTCTAGGGTTGTGAGAAAAGAAACCCTAAATAAATACATCAACATGGGCCGAATTTTAGATCTGAAAATTCTGAAATCGTAGTTCTCGATAGATCAAGCTTGTGTTGAGCTTCCCATTAATTCTCGATAGCAGCTATTTGTCGAGCTTTAGTAAAACAACTTCTCTTTACTTATTTCTTGGATTAATATTCATGTCTTTAATACTTCCACTTGATATGTATCAAACCCAACTTAGATCTATCCAATTATAAGTAAAATGCGTTTTGTTAAAAGATTAGCCAATTACATAGAAAATATGACCCTAACAATAGGCACTAAGGTGTTTGTTAAAAAAAATTCTAAACTCGTGAACCTAAGTCAGTTGAGTATTCTTTCAATGATCTCTTTCTTTGCGTAATAGGATTCACACGAGTTTCTTGATTTAATTCATTTAAAATCTTATGTTTGATTTGTTTGATAGTTTTTAACTTTTTTGATATGTATTAATCCAATCTTGGATTGATTATGATATGTTCTTATTGTTCTTGTGCATTTATTTCATTATTGTGTTATATCAATAATGTAGTTTATTTTATATTTATGTTAATTTGTTTTATTGTCTGAACGTGTAAACTACAAGTTTTGTGTTAGGATGCATATGCATCATCGATCTTAACCCAAGGTCATGTATGTGTACGCATCCCAACCCAAATTAGGCAAAAAGTCATGTTTTTATTAAATTGATTCTTTTCCTATGTGTTTTGTGATCTGTTTGGCTTTGAATATGTAGGATTAGAATATAGTTAATGATTTGTCATGGTTTTCTCTCTTAATTATTCCTTGTTTAATGTGATTTAAATATGTTTAGAATAAAATCGTTTTTGTCAATGCATGCTTATTAGGTTTGATTTAATTAATTGACTTTCCATGTCTAATAATATTTGTTTGATTTGGTTTTAAAGTGTTTCCTTCAATTGTTGTGATGTAATCTTTGACATGTTGTATGTGTTCTTTTTTAATAATGTATAGGGGTTGACTGAAGTGTACCCCATAGTTAGGGGATAATGCATTTAACTCAACAGTAGTATTATTTATTGTCCACTTTTCTATAAATACAAAAAATAACCATATTATCTTATTAAAAATAATTAAATAATAAGATATATTAAGGATATGAAGCTATTTAGAATTTTAAATTCAAAATTTGCCAACAATGATATGCTTTTAATAAGAAAAAATAAGGATACGATGTCCTGACAATGATCCACTTCTAATCCATACCTTCCAGGATCCTCATTGAGTCACTAAACTAGTAGTAGTTTGGTACCTCAAACTAAAGAAGTTCAATTGGTGGATAGACCTTGCAAATACCTTAAACTCTTAACACTACTTTTGGTCGGTTTAATCTACAAATGATGGAAAAGAAGAGTAGGGAGACATTCAGTAGTATGCACAAAAATGAAGGGGATGCATAGACCAAGTTCAGTCTCTGATGACTTGAGAAAGAGATAGTTCTAATCTTCCATCGATGCCTTTAAGCGACCATAGTATGAGAATATGGTTGGGAATCAAGTCCATTTTTTCGTTAAATTGATACAGGTACTAATAGGAGAAAGGATAGAATTGAAGACGGTATCAAATGAAAGAGAATTACCGACATAATAACATTGATGACCCTTTTGAGTGAAGACCAAAGAAGAAAGATTGAGAAGTATCTATGGTCTTGGAAGGACAAAGGGAAGGACCAATCTCCAATGCCAGACTGCGTGTGCATTTGGATTGCACGTTTCCAGCGTGCAATCTAGCCTTTGTGCTTTAGGCTGGGTCCCACAGTACTATTCACGACTCGGTCAAAAACGCAAAAACACATGCCAATGCATTTTTGGGTTTCACGGCACTATTCACATTTTTAAAAATTATTTTATTACAGTGTTTTTAGCAATAAATTTTCAGTTTTCAGCAAATAAGCGGTATCCAAATACACAAAGTAGTACAAGCACTGCCCAACAATCCTACGCCTCTGCAGCTGGAATGTACCTAATCCTATTGCAAAAAACAGACTTATTGCACCACAAATCCTCAGGATGAAGGAAGGCTACCTTCCATGAGACAAAAATCTAAGAAGACTTGCAAATTCCACTATAGTGTCCTTGTGCACTACTTAATCCTTAGAAGGTTGCTAGCAACTAAGGCATAAGCTCCAAGATTTGATTGTCCACAAGATTCTAAAGTTTGAAGAAGCAAAGACGCCTATGGTGTGTTTGGATGACATAATTTGGGTATTTGGATTTTTTTTTTTTTTTTGAGAAAGTTTCAAACTATGGCGTCCGCTCCTGATAATTGCTCTTTATTATCAGACCAAGACACCAATCAGTTTTTGGTGTAGGCGGGGATTGAACCCCAGATCTCTTATACAACCATCAGAGACTTTACCAGTTGAGCTAACTGGAACCCACAGTATTTGGATTTGAATTTGAGTGATTAAAATCCAAATAACTTGTTTGGAAAGTTTAAAAAATGTCAAGAATTTTCCTTAGCTGCATATGCAATATTAAATTTTAAAAAAAATATTTTTGGCAACCTTCAATGCTTTGTTTAGCTTATACTTGCTCTTTTTGGTGTCTTTATTGTGGAACGATGACTTAAGTTATTGGTATACAAAATAAAGTGTCTACAACTCAAAATGGCATATTTTTTAATAAATTTTTTTTTTTTTTGGTTGCGTTGAGCTTATATATGACATTTAACGACTATGTCATCGACACGTATAAACAAAAATGCCCAAATCAAAACATTATATAATGTTAGACATGGAATCTAAATTTTTAAACATAAGGGGGGTAAAAAATCAATATGTCTCCAAACTTAAAGAGGTAATTTAGAATTTAGTCCGACTACTTATATTATATACAAATCACTGGCATTATATAGGCTTGATTTCTATTTTATGAGGATAAGCATGCAGTCAGGAGTGGCAAAGCTCATATTATTCGAAATAAATGCAACCACCATAAAGATTGTGACATATCATGAACATGGTATTTTTCTCATGACTATCAGTGATAAGATTTCAATATTTATGGTCCCCCATCATTAAAAATCAAATGACCAATGTCGTGACCAAATTAAGTACATTCTCTTATATTATCATTTATATATATATATATATATATATTTTTTTTTATCAATGATATATAAATCCATGTATCTTCTACATTGCATTGAAGTGAAATTGTATAGATTTTTCTACTTTTTTATTTTATTGGGTAATCAGAATATTTTTCTTTGTTTATTTTTTGATTTCTTGATTTTTTTTTTGCATACCTTTTCTAATGGTCCCATGCCCAACTCCACCCACTCCAAAGACACGTTAACTCAATAGAGAAATTTCAGGTGTCTAATTAAATTGAAAATTATTAACCCATTCGCATTGCACCTAACAAAAGTCAGTACTAGCGCCTAATTCATAAGGAATAGTCATATAATTAACTTCTGCATTCTAGACCAACCCAAAATATGTCCTGCCTGCGTGGGACCGTATGACTTTCACAGCTCCCTCTCTTTTATTGGAGGATTTTACTTTCACACTAAAAAGAATCATGTGGTATGAGTTAATTTAATTGGTAAAATTTATTTTTGTTGAATAAAAAGGACAAAATAAGTAAATATTCTTAATTTTAAAATTATGTAGCAAAATACTTTTCTTTTCAAAGTATTTAGCAAAATTTTCTTATTTTTGGATTTTGATTTTAACAAAATTGAGTTATAAGTGGAAGTCAGCATATTTTGCCACTTAAAATTTTCTGAAAATTTAAGTAGAATTTGATGTTAGTAATGTCAAATTATACTTTAGAATACATGTAAAACTCAATTTTGAAAATATCGAGTTTTACACAATTCAATTTTGTTAGAATCGAATTCTAAAACATGGGCATTTTGTTAAATACTCTTGGTATTTTGCTGCATAGTTTTAAAATTAAGGGTATATATCTATTTTGCCTCAAATAAAAGCAATGATGTCCAAACCATGCTGCACTATCATGAAGAAAATGCAATAAAATAAAATTCTATTATATCTTTTAATCTTTATAATTTTTTTATTATAAAAGCCAGGTGAATAATGACTATTAGGTATCTAAGAAGAGCATGTAATCCACGAAGTGTACTGAATAATTACTTTTATAAATTGCTTACTTTGCATGCCAAATACGAGAAAAGTTTGTGTGCTTTGATATTACTTGGAATATTTTTTTTTAAACAAACTTTGGATCCAATGAGCTTAGTTTAAATTGCTAACGAATATAAAAGAATCCATTTGTGATTACTCTCAGAAGTAGAGTTTTAAGTTGCTAACGAATACAAAATATAATAGTATTTTTTTTTCTAAAGAAAGGCAAGTTGATTATAAAAGTGCTTTACATTATAATTTAAAAACAAATTAATGGCCAAATTTTATTATACCCCTAGGGCATTTGTTAGTAGACAATTTTAAGAAAATTTTGATGCTATTTTTATGGGAAATATAAAAATTTGTAAAAAAAATTAATTGCCTTTTTATTTTTCCATAAAAAATTTCTAAAATTATTTTATAAAAAAATACTTTTAAAGCATCCATTAACTTTTCTTGTTTTATTGTCGTTGTTGGGTAAGCATTGGTATCATTTCGAAAAAAAAAACAGTGAATAGACTAGTATATTTATGTCATTTACTAAGTTGAACAGTAAACAAGCTAATGCTAAAACTCAGAATTCCAACTTTAGCTCAAAAATGAAAAGGGAAAAAAAGAATAAGAAAATCTGCAGTATTTAGCAAGATTGTCAAACAAATGGCAAATTTTGTTGAAAATGTTTAATTGTATGTTTAGAGGAATGGAGGGAGAGGAGAGTAGAGAGGAGATGAATAGTTATCTCTTTATCTTGGTTTTGGACGTTTTAAAAATTAAGTGGGGAAAGAGGAATAGATATCTTTAAACCTCAATTTGTTTAAGATATTTTGTTTTGGAAACTATAAAATGGTAGATTCCACACTTGAATCTATTATTTGACTAATGTTTTCGAAATATAGTATTTAAAAAATAATTTCCTAGCTGTAATTAAATTGAAAACAGTTGACTTTACAGATTTGTCCAAACTCTTTTATTCCTTAAATAAAGAAACTTATTTTTATCACAAAAAAATTCTCACGTTTTAAATTTGAAACTTATCATTATCTAAAAACAAAAAATAAAAAGAAGGAAAGAAAGGTACATTAGTTCTATTCCCTCACGTCTTTTTTTTTTAAAGTATTTTAAAAATTGTTCTTAAAAATGGGAGCCAATCACATATAATATAAAAATGATTATTTGAAAACTATTTTTACATTCATTTTTTTGAAAATTATTTTTATACTGTTTTGAAAACAAAAATAAAAATCCTCTTACCAAACATGCTCTTAGATGTTTTAAAAATTAAAATGAAAAAAAAAATGATAAGGCATCATTTAAATTGATTAAAATGATAAACATAGCATTTTTTTTCGGACAAAAAAAGAAAAAAAAAAAAAGAAAAAGAAGCATATTAAACCAACTACATTCAGATTTTTACTTAGAAAAACTAGTAAAGAATGAAATACGTAGTTCATCATTCAAAACCGACCACTAAGTAAGTGAATGAAGGATTCTGAAAAAGAAAAAAGAAAAAAAAAAGAAAAAGAAAAAAAGAGTAAGTGAATGAAGAAATATATTAAATAAATATAAATATCATGTCTTTATTCATCAGTTATTTTTTTTTTGAAAACATAGTAAAAAATTGAAATAGAAAATACTACTACATTAAATATTTAATTAGTTTATTTTTTCAAAATATCGTATGAAATTATATAAAAATAGCATAATTATGCTACTAAATAATAAATAATAATATAAAAAATACTTAACATATATAGACATACCTACATCGATTAACATGTTTTTTTTCATTTATGATTTTTATGTCAAAATTTTTTTAAAAAAATCTTTCAAAATCTTAAACCAAATAAAATGCATTTGTAATAATATTTGGTACATTTTTTTAGAGAATGAAGCTATATATTAAGTATTCATATTAGTTTTCTTTAAAAGAAAAGAAAAAAAAAGATAATGGGCTTGAGCTAATTTAGGAAATAAACTCTAAAAAGGAAAAATCCCACATCAGCTTCCTCAATCCACACGACCCTTAAAATAATATTTTGCTACAATGCTTTAAAAAGTGGGAGAAATAATAAATATTAGCATTTTCATTTTCCATACATTTTTTTTATATCTCCAAAATGAAAAAAAAAAAGTTAATGTTTTGAAAAGTGAGAAAATAAATAAAAAATTATATTTTAATAAAATAAAGTATAAGATAAAGAATAGATATGAGTATTTTAAAAAAATGGTTAATTAAAAAGAAAAGGTTCTTATCATCAATTATATTTTGAACCTTTGTGGCTAATAATGGCCTTATAACAAGATAATAATTCCAAGAAAAGAAAAATATGTTGGAAATTATTACGGCTTTGGTGGATTTGTTTTGTTTAAATTTTTTTGTTTTGTTTTTGATAATAGAGTTTGTATCTTTTAATTAAAGAGAAGAAAAAAATAAAAATGGTGTTGGGATATTAAAAAGGAGAAGGATTAGAATGGGTCCTAGAGAGTAAAAGCGTGCAGTATAGTAGTCATAGTCGTGTGGTGTGGACCTCACTCTCTCACTCACTGTCCCTTGTTTCTCTTATGTCCGTCCGATATTTCAGTCTAACTCTAACGCGCACACACACACTGATACTAAACCAACCAAAAAAAAAAAAAAAAAAAAAAACAAAGGGAGAGAGAGAGAGTGAGAGTGAGAGTCGGCGCTTTTTTCTTTGTTTTCCAAAACAAAATAAATAGCACACATCTCAAGCAAGCACCACTACCAGACTCAAAAAAAAAAACCCACATAGAGAGAGTTATATTTATATATTTATATTTACAGAGAAGAGTGAGGAAATCGATCTTTCGAGTAACGGCTACTTTTGCTGTTGTAGTGTGGTAGAAGAGGAAGAAGAAGGGCTGTGGTTTTCGTTTTTTTTGTTGTTGTTGTTGAAAATGGATTACAACAATGACAAGTAAATCTCTCTCTCTCTCTCTCTGATTGGGTACTGGGTTTGCATGTTTATTGTTTTTCGTGAAATGTGTTTCTGGGTTTGTTCTGAAAAATGAAAATGTACAATCTTATCTGGATTTATTAGCTTCCCCCAAATTTTTATTTTCTTTATTTTTTTTTTATTTTGTTGGGAAAATGCATTTTGCTTGACTTTCTTTGATTTTTTAGTCAAAATATTTTTTTTTAAAAAAAAAAATTAATAACTGTTGGGTTTATCTTTGAGGGTATAATGAGAATGAGGATGAGATGTGGGCTCTGATTTAATTGGTGGGTCATTATTTTTTTTTTCCCTTTTTTTTCTTCTTTCTTTTGCTTTTTCTTTACTCATTTGTTGGACCAGATTCTGATTTGTGTGTGTGTTTAGATCCAAGTAGCATACGCATTAGTTTACTGTTAAAAGTATGATTCTTCTGAACGATTCTTCCAATTGTTGTCATTTACTTTTCTAGTTCTGATTTGTTAGGTGCTTCCATCATGATGCTTGTTTGGGATTTCTCTTTAAGTCCTTGAAATTTGTTTTAGTTGCACCTTAAATAGGAGAAAAATATCAATGTAGATTTCATAGTTAACAACTATTAATATAGGCAATTTGGGTCGTGAGCTTCTTAGATTTCTTTCACATTGACACTGGCATGAATTTAAAACTTTTGTGATTTATGCATTTACCTTGTTTAGCTTTGGAAATGTTTATTTATGAACACGGGTTTTCTTTCCTCTTTGCGTGAAATGGTAGTAGTGAGTCATGGAATTGGCATAGGGAGGATTACTGTCTCCAAAAGGATCCCAATAGTGGTAAGTTCTTATTCTGTTTCATAATTTGCTTGTTGGTTTGTATACTCGAAATCGGGATGTTTGAGTTGGTTTGATTGTTTTGAGCAGACATATCTGAATGCCTATGGAATGGAGTGCCTCAGAATGAAGAAGATCTTTCCTACATGCTTGATGAAACAACGCCCATCAAGGCTTGCGGGGATTTGGCTTACCATGTTTCTCATACTGGTATCTTTTTCCCCTCATCCTTCTTTGTTCCCGTTATCTTGTGACATAATCTCGCTTGTATGTCCAATTCAGTGGATGGTGCCTTTTTCTTTATTTTAATAATTTGATAGTTTTGTTTTCAGAGAATATGACCAAGGAACCAGAAGAATGTAGAGAGACTTCTTCACAAGTAAAGAGGCGCCGGATGCTACAATTTAACAGTCAAGCTATGGATCCTTCCCATGAAGAGAAGTCATCTGCATTCCTAAAATCAATTGAGTGCGGGGTAACTCTTGACTTGTCTTAATTGTCAAATGAAAATAATTTCACATGGTTCAATTGCTATATTTGAACTCTGTTTTGAATTTGTGATGTGGAAAAGAAAAAGATATTTCAAGCTCTGGGGCAGAAATCTGATGTGCAATAGATAACATATTAGAACTGCTTGATAAATATCTGCATATTTCTATTTTAGTAGAACCTTTTATATTGTTAATTAGGAAAAAGACTGTTATCCACATAATGTGATATTCATTTAGGCTGCAACTCATTTGTAGTAATTATGTAGTATGACTGTGTGTTAATTATCTAATTTGTTAAACCAAGATTTAATGGGTTTGTTTTTTTTTTTTCCTATAGGAATTTTTGAGTTTGGTATTTTTGTGACCAATATAACTGTTGGAATAAAAAGTAGTCCAATACCAGTGTCATGGCACTCAAATTACACTAACATTACTTCACATTTGCTGAAGATATTATCTGAATATCATCATCATTGTTGTTGTTGTAATCATTTGTTCTATTCTATGTTTAGGAGAGGGAGGATTCAATTGAAGAAATTTTCCCTGAAACATCATATTTGGTTTCTGGGCCTCCAGGTTCATCTCTTGGAATTTTCTTCTTTTATGATTTTGTACTATAATTTATTATTCTTAGTTTCTAATCACAATGCAATATATCTTAGGAAATGCATCTGCTTCTGCTTATGAGAGCCTGGATCACTCATCTGAAGAGTGGCTTGCAGAATGCTTTAATGATACTGAGATGAATTTCAGCCCTGATGATATGTATGCTTCTCTGGACTTAAGCTTTTTAATGTGACCACTAATTTTGTCAATCTGATTCCTTTATTATGTGAGATTCAGGAATTTCTCTGGGGCATCTGATATTCAGTTTGATATTGGAGGTATGTGGGGTTGTTTTTGCCTTGAATATTATGTACCATTGTTTCTTTGTTATCTTCTTTCTATTTTTCCTCTGTGCACCATTATTTGTCTTATTGAATTTGTTTTCTCTTGTAGACTTGTGTGACTTCCCACAAGAGTATGAAGCTAATGTGGTCCAACAGCAAGTTTCTCGAACCCCGCAAAAAATTATTTTTAAAGGTCTTTCTCTGTTCCCATGTTTTCTTGTTGCTTATATTTATTGTTCTCAAAAGATCAATGGATCCTCTTATAACGGTTATCCCTTTGACAATGTGGCAACTATCCCTTGGTTGCTTGGATATAGTGACCTACTTATGACTCACAACAGTTATGAAACCCTAAGCCAGAAATAGGGGAAAAAACAAACAAACAAACAAACTAAGGTTACAAGAGATTTTAAACATGTGTGCTCTTCAAGTTGATGTCCTTAAGCTTGAGGTTACAACATTATGAGGTGCAGCAAGATTATTATGCCTGGTGTCAATATAGATATATACAATAAATAATAAAATAAAACTAACTGGTTTTGGATCTCTGTTTTGCCTGCATAGGTAGGAAGTCTTACATACGGACTCCAACTAAGTTGGCTGCTTCTGTGGCCTATCCATTTGCCTTCATTAAACCCAGTGGGGCTCATGGAGACGTAACTCTGAAGGAGATAAACCAGCGGATTCTTACTCCACCTCCTTCAAAATCAAAGAAAGGTAATGAAGATCCTGCTGCTTCTTACCCTACTTCAGCTTTCTCTGGGAAGCCTGTAGTTGGGAAAACAAAAATCCGCACTGAAGGAGGAAAAGGCAGCATCACAATTATGAGAACCAAAGGTTGAATGCGTAGATAAGTGCTGTTTTGGAGGCAACTTTTATTGGTCCTACCATCTTGCCTTATTATTAACTGGGGTTGGATTTTGCTGTAATATTCCAGGGCCAATAAAGTATAGAAGTTGATACTGAATTTTTTTGTTGGACTAGTTCTTGGAAGTCATAAATTATGTCATCGAAGTGTTTATGTCTCCAAGTGGTATTTTAGGTGTCAAATAGCTGTTGTTTCTACAATGAGAATCTTGATATCTAATTAGATCCTCTTGTTAATGATTCCCAAGAACAATGTTACATCATCTGAATTTCATATAATGCAGGAAACTTAATTACTGGAATTTATACCTAGGCTGTGTATTTTAGATGAAATGCAAAGCACAAAACTTTTGTCTTAAATATGCATCGACTGCAGACAGATTCTGAATTTGTAGCAGCTTTAACTATATTTTTGAATTTGTTTTTGTTTATGTTACAAACTGATATGCTGAGTGTGTTTTAACCGTTATAAACATGATAATTTTCTCCTTGTACACTTCCTTTACCTGTGAGATTAATCATCTAAGTATATCACAGAGATGTATATATTTATATCTTTAGGATTATCCATCTGTATGTGTACAATTCAGTTATCTTGTTGTCATTTATTCCCCTTCTAAAATGATAGAACTAGACCCAATATTCCTACAAACTCACATGTTCTATAAATTTGATCTTAGGACCTCCCACGAGTGTATATCAAAGTGCTGTTTGATCTACATTTGATGATCTGCAGTCAGATTATGACTTAGCATCTATGGTTTTATTATGTTGCCTTCGTCTCTCCCTCTATAGGAGGGAGGGGAAAGTCTTCATGGACGTGTGTTTACTATTTTTTTGTTGTTGTAATAATGTAGTAATTTAGAAGTTGCTTCTTTTGATTTGTTTATGTGGGTGCCCATTTTAGACTTGGACTAGAGAACCAAATGTGCTTAAAATATGGCAAACATGCCCGGCGTGCTTGCTCGCTGTGACAGGCTTTAAGGGAAAGAAGAAAAAATAAAATGAAAGGAAGAAAAAGACTGCTCAAATGCCTTTATTTTTCACCCTCAAAAAAAAAAAAAAAAAAATGCCTTTATTTTTTTGTCAAGTTCACATGCTTTCGTCTTTCTATGCCTAAAGCCTTCAAGGTTTTAGAACATAGAGGCTGGTTTTGGTATGATGACATTTTATGTCACTTATGTTTTCAATGCTATGGGGTAGTGCGTTTGTATTATGTCCCAAAAGCTATGTCCATGTGGGGTACAAAATACAAATAAGCTAAGCCAAGGAAACTGCAATGTTCCAACATCTCATCCAAATAAATTAAAAAAAGGAAAGTGCAATGTGTGGTACTGCTTTGGAGTAAATGTTGGGTAAGTAAATTTACTCAACTCTATTAAAATAAGAGAGATGCTACGTCTACAACAATTTTACAACATTTTTACAACAAATCACAGGTGGTTAGTTGTTATTGGTTCAAATTTGAAACTAACACTAAGATTACTTTTTTGCCCCAACAATAATAACCAATAACAACCTGCCACTTAGGAAATGTTGTAAAAATGTTGTAGAAATGTTATAGACATAGCATTTCTCTTAAAATAAAGACAAAGATCGATAAGCCTTGTTTGATAGGATTATAGTCAATTTACGCATGGAGCATTACATCAAGAACGTGTTCAATAGTGATTGCAATCGATCTTTGGTTTAGGTAAAATATAATGATATACTTATTATGTTTTTTCTTTAAGAAGAATATACTTATTAAGTTGATCTTACTTATAAGTCAAAAGAAATGGAATGATTTATTGTGTTAAGACGGGCTAACCCATTTTTCATTGGTCAAAAAAAAAAAAAAAAAAAAAAAAAAAAAAACAATAATGTGATTTCTTGATTCCATATGTGTTTAGATTACATTTTGTCAATAAGTAGGATGTGATAGTCATTTATTGAATCATTTGATATAAGATCATTTTGCATTTCTCATATCCTGCATCATTTAGGAACATGTTAGGTTTATAAGATTCGGACGTTTAATAAAATGATTTAGGTCATGACATGTGAAGTTTATGTCATGATAGACTAAGACTTTGGTATGATCAATGTTGTGAGCAATTAATTTCATTTGGCAACATATGATTGAATTTTGTTTCAATCAAGATTTTATGAAGTTTCATATATAGAAGTATGTTTCTCATGCGAAATATCTAAAAATCGGATTCAGATCCTCAAGATTTTCAAGGGTACTCTATAAGTAGATTTCTTTAAATCCTAACCATTCTTTTATAATTTGAGGGTCTAGATTCTGTCATATTAGCATTCTACTAACAATACACTTAAAATAATAAAATAATATTGCAAACAAAACAATTAAGAGTATTACTAGTGGAATGTTGACATGACAGAATCTAGATCATTAAATCATAAAAGAGTGGCTATGATTTAAAGAAATTTATTGGTGAAGTACTCTAGGAAATATAGGGAATCTGAATCCCTAAAAATCTAGCATATTGTCATTTCACTTCAAGCATGTGAAATAATAATATTAGCCTTTAAGCATGTGCTCACGCATGTGCTTAGAAGCTTTTTCTTTTTTTCCCCTAAAAGTTAATAATTTCTATTAATCATTATTCAGAGCTACGATATTCTTCAATCACAAAATTACCTAAATGTGTAATGAGATTTATGCGTTTGTGGGTGAAATAATTTTTATTTATATAAATCTCATCACACCCCTAGGTATCCTTATGATTGAAGAATGCAGTAACCCCAAATTATGATTGTGGGGTAGTTTTTGGGTTGAGTTATAGCCTTTGGCTTTTTCCCACTCCCATTTCCAATCCCATATTGAAAGAATCTTCCTTCTCTTTCTACCTTATAAGCTGTCAAGTAAAGGAGTAGTGTACCATCAGTTATTAACCTTTAGAAAGAAAATAAAATAAAATAGAAGAGCCTCTAAATACATTCGTTTCAATCATTGAAAAACCTATGGCTATGATGAGATCGCACAATAAAATTTACACCCACATAATATACATTGAAAAAGAAGATTATGTAACTCAATATTCCTCACCACACGGAGTATCACAATGTTGTTGGTTAAGAATTTCCATGCGATCAAGGCTCCATCATTTAGGATAAAATTTGTGATGCATTAATAAACTGGGTCACTTTCAAGGAAAACCGAGCCAAAACTATCTTTTTCCAAGCTTGTTAATTACTAAAAAGTAATCTATCTTGTCTCTGAAATGATCTAAAAAGTTTGGATTTGGCAACTGGCCTGCAGTTGAGCTTCGCGATGATGATGAGTTTCTTGTTCTAGCTACTTGTGATGGGATTTGGTTAGTTGGTTTCCATCTAAGTTCTCTTATTAGTGTATTTTTTCTCTCTAATTTGTGAAATTTACTCTGAATGCTTTAGGGATTGTATTTGTCAAGTGGTACTTTGAATTCAAAACTTTGTGAATTTGGTGAAAGTGTAGATGGTCTTATGTTTATGACGATAAACTAGGCTTTAGGTACGCCATTGCTTTACTGGTTTTGTTGGAACTGCTTACAAGTCCTGAGGGCACATTTAGTGCAAAAGAGAATTGGAAATCAGCTTCTTGGATTACACTAGCAGGAATTGCTGGTGTGGGTGTGTGTTACAAACACTTTTATTATTATTTATTTTTTAGTTGTTGGAAATTTATAAGTAAAATAGCCGTTGTACAATTATGATATAAATAGCCATTGGACAATAATAGATAATATAGTCGTTGGGCTTTTATGGGTTATTAGTAACCAATAACTATAGACCATTATTGTCATGAATAGCCTATATAATACATATCATCACACCCTTTCTTATGGGTCATAGTTTATTACTCTATATTTAGATATACACAATTCAATAATATGTCTCTCTCACATAGTTTTCTACAATTTATATTTGTTCTAAGAAAAGGCAATAGAGGATTGTTTTTTAACCTTTGTGAGTGGAAGTGCGTTCATCACGAAGGTTGATGCTATAGTCTAATCCTAAGGGGTTGTATGGCCAAGAGAACCAGTCGCACCAAGTTTTACTCCGGGTGACACGAATCAATCTTTAAGGACAATGCTTTCGTAGCGTGATTCTATAGCATTGTGAGATCATTCTAAACTCCTTTTTATTTTACATTCTTGCTAATTATTTGGAATATTAATTTTGTATCAAAACTTGTTTATTCACTAAAATATTTCCTACAAGAATCAGTTGTGATAACTTATGTTCATTGCTTTTGACTTTTATGTTATGGTCGATAATGTCGTGGGCATCATTTTAACTGCTAAATTCAATTGGGTCTTCAATTATTTTTATTTTCAATTGTTTAGAAAATTTGGTATTGGCAATTTAGCACATAATGTGAATTAGAATATAGTGGTGGAAGGGTTCTACAAGTGTTTGTCACAATTGGACGTTAATGTAATGGAGAACTTTTTTTTTTTTTTTTTGCATGCTTTCTAACATAATTAACTTTACTCCATCTCCTGTATAAAACCTTGACATTGAAGGACTTCTAGGAATATCTATTTGAATGTAAAAATGTTGACTTGGTGTAGTTGTTGAGGGTTTGAATGATCTGATTATTATTTTTGATTAGTCTATGGGTCTGTAAACTTTAGGAGCAACATCAAGATCTTTGGGTTCCAACATTAAAGATCGGGGTTGTCAAAATATGACATGATTATTGATATTCAGTTATACTACTGGCTGGCGACAACAGCAAAAACATTTTATTTTTATGCGTAGTATCATGTAATGTCTAAATTTTGGAGATACTACTGCTCTATGTGTTGGGCTTATGCCCTCATTGGATTCTCTGGTCTGACATATTTTGATTATGTTTTTATTTCATAGATTTGGCTTTTTTTACTCAGTTCCTTTTTTTCCCCTTACTAGGGAGATGCAAATAGTGCACTGGAGCAGAAGTCCGACAACAATGGATTAAAGGGAAGAGAGAATCAATTTATCTTTGTGTTTAAGAAATTCTGTTAAGAGAAAAGATAGTGTGGTCTAAGGATGTTGACTACTGTTAATCATAAATCAGCTATTCAAAATATTGATAGCTTTAGCTCTTTCATGTCTTGTTATTTAATTGGGGTTGTTCAACAATTGATAGTATCAAGTTATGATATTTTGCACTCAATGTTGAACTCAAATATTTAAAATATTAGCAAAAATTGAGGTAAGTACCAAGTCTTGAATTTTATTTCCTTATTGTTGTTCAACGTTAGAACTCAGTAAAAAAAAAAAATTTAATATTTAAAATTTGCTTGAAATAAAAATCTAATGCATGTCAATTAGATGGTAACTTAGAAAACTGATCTTCTTGGATTTCTTTGGCTGAGGAAAATTCCAAGGTTCCTTTGGCTTTCCTCAGTGAGGTAATAACTTCAAAAACTTGTAGTGAACCTATAATGAACACATTACAGCCTATGCTGACATATATCTTTATTGGTGTTTCAAGGGATGATATGTTGCTAAGGGGATTTTATTCTTTTTCATGTAGAAGCTCAATTAGATGGAGCTAACAATGAGACTTGACTAGTACAAGGAAATCTCTTACATATGGTTTACATATTCATGTAGAAGCTCAATTAGTCGTGAGACTGAAGCTGCTATCTTTGGGCTTTCTGGTTTTGATCTAGACAGACATATTCATGTATGGTTTACATGTAGTATAAAGATATCATTGATATAAACTCTTACTCGTTCTCTTTCTCTTCGATTATATGCAGTTTCTGAATGTTTTGTTAGCAATTGCGATGTTTGCCTTTTTGGCTAAAACATAAATATTCTGAATCACAGATCGGTACTCTTGCATCAATTCCACTGCTCTAATATAAATTTTGCAGGTTGTCATAACCTTGGCATGGTGTTTTGCATTTTGATTGTTCCAAATGCACAAAGCAACAATCGCAAAAGTTTCAGTCAAGTGGCCTTCTTTTATTTGGAAAATACCAATCATTATATGACATAAAGGCACAAATCTTTACCCACAAACTTTTATTAGATCTTTTAAAATTTTTATTAACACAGTTTTGACTAGAGGATTTTTTTAATTAATTGAAAATTTTAATATTAAGTTTTCATTTAAAGCTAACTATTTTAGTAATTTCATTTAACATATGTTTAATATATATATATATAATTTAAAAAATAAAAAAAAAAAGAGATGGAAACCATCGTTTCAACTTGGACTTTACAAAATATTATTAAAGTGTTGGGCTAACTTAATTGAATTTGAAATTATCCCAACTTATAGAAGCACGAACATGTGTTAGGTCCATGGGCCTAAGCGTACATGTTCTCCCAACCATCACCGTTAGCATCAAGCTTAGCCCAATCAAAATCAAGGCCAAGAAAAGCTTGGGATTTTTGTAATCATCATCATCACTGTCATTATGGGTGTTTGGGTTATTTCAAGGTTTTAGGGATATTTTACTCCTTTTAAATGTTTTTGAGGGGTATTTTGGTTATTTACTAACTTGCACCTAACACCTTGATCAAACTGATGTGGACTTTCCAATATGTTATCGGGAAGCAAATGGAATAACAAAAGAATTAGAAAAATTTGCAGATTGAAGGGGGAAAAGTACTAATATTTATAATACGAAACTAAGATATACAATTTTTTTTAAGGGTTTCGAGGGAATTTCGATAATTTTTTAAGTTTCGGAGGTATTATAATATTTTTTTTAAATTATAAGGGTATTTCAGTCATTTTAGTTTTCAAGGTCACTCTGGTCATTTTTTAGATTTCAAGGGCATTCAGTCATTTTTTTAGATTTCAAGGTCATTCAGCCATTTTTTAGAATCTAAAGGCATTATGTTAATTTTAGAGGGTTTCAGGAGTATTTTGGTTACTTTATAAGTTTCGAGAGTATTTCAGACATTTTTTAGGTTTAGGGGTATTTTTGTTATATATATTCGTTGATTATTGGGTGGATTGGGTTAGGTTGGATACGGTCATATCATATGTGATATTAGTAATGCTTAATGTGACAATTGAACTGTCAAATGTGAGTAAAATAAATAAATAAACAACAAGAAAACTACAAAATATGACAAAAATATAATTATATGTGATGTTGAAATTGCTTAATGTGCCGATAGAACCATCAAATGTGAGTTAAAAAAAAAAAAAAAAAAAAAAAACCACTAAATGTAACAAAAATATGGTCAGTTCTAATATTGATACTGCCCAATGTAACGCTAAAAACGTTTTGTTGTAGCATTGATGTATATAATAGTAGGCCAGTTTACAATTTGCACCCAACACCCTAATTAAACTGATTTAGACTTACCAATATGTTCTTGGAAAACAATGGAATAACAAGAGAATTAGAAATGGAATAACAAGAGAAGAGACTTGATGCAAAGGGATTATGATTCAAATGATAAACTTCGAACACACACAGAGAGAGAGAGAGAGAGAGAGAGAGAGAGAGAGAGAGAGAGAGAGAGAGAGAGAGAGAGAGAGAGAGAGAGAGAGAGAGAGAGAGAGAGAGAGAGAGAGAGCCATGTCTTTAATAGGAATCGAAGGGTTTAAGGATTTTAGTGATTTAATAAATAAATAAAATTGCGTGCAATGGCTCCGACATCCAAATTTGCTACTTAACTGCTAAAGGGATTTTCATTTATTATTTATTATTTATTTGTGTTTTTTATGTGTGCATCTCCTTCCTGGTAAGGACAAAATTATTTTGTTTAAAATTTTTAAAAGGGCCAGGTTGTTCGTTTTTGGTAAAATTAGTTAATTAAGCTTAACTATTTTTAACTTTACTATTAGTAATTTTTGTTGATGGGCTAATTTTTTTTTTAGTGTATATTTTGTTTTAGATTTTAAATCTATAAATTTTTTTTTATAGCTTTTAAAAGGAGGAAAATGCTAAAGTTACAAATTTTTTTACAAACTTCTATTATGATGAGTAGTTATTAGTAAGTAAAAAAGTGATATCAGTGATAGGCCTAAATGTAAACTAATAAGAATTTACTACCTCAGAAGTTTTGTAAAATTATTGTAGAAAAGTTTGTGGACCATTTGAAGTCGGGCCATCAAAACTATCAGGAATTAGGGCATGTGTACACATGAATCAAGGGTGCGTGCGCACCCTCGAAAGATGCATATGTAGGCTAGTTTTCTAGGCAATGGAATTTCATTTTTAAGGGCCCAAAATATCATTCTTTGATGTGGGCCAGCTCCTAGACCCTTGGGAATGTCCAAAGGCCATTAAAAAAAATCCTAAAAACCCTAATTTTAACTTATAAATACTCATCTTATGTCTCCAATCAAAACCCTAGCTAGAGAGTGTGATTTTTTGGCCTTCATCTTCTCTAAAACCCTATTTTCTCTTTTCAAAACCCTAACATAACACCTTTGCACATTTTTTACAAATAAAAATGCTATTTTTAGTTAGTTTTAAGGCAGAAAGTTTGTTTTCCAAATTGTTTTCTAAAACCTTTTCAAAATCTTTTCTTCTTAAGTTTTGATTACTAACCATTGTTGTATTCTTTAATTATTCTTGTTCCTTCAGCCTAATATTTGTGTTGTAAGCATTGAGGGCTCGATTAAACTATCTCAAATTTGTGATTCTAAAGCAAGGTGAGTCTCTTTTCCATGATTTCTCACTTTGCTATATAGGATTCACATGGTTCCTTGTTTGATGTTATCATAAGTATTCTTATCATGTTTGATTGATGTTATGATCTTTTTGATATGTTCTAATCTAATTTTAGGTTGTTTATAATTTGTTCTTGTTGTTCTTTGTTAGGTTCTAAAGACTTAGGATTTTATGTATTTAGAACTCTAATGTGTAATGTTGGTAAATCATGATCAAAACAGTTTGTTTAGTATTGTTTAGGCTTGCTCAAAGTTGTGTCTTTTATGTAAAGTTGGAATCGAGAGGCTGCAGAAGTATTTGTTACTTTCGGCCTGGCTCGATTGATCGAAGCTTAGACTCAATCGATCGAAAGTCAGCCAGATTGCGTTTTTCTGCAGACTTCCAACTCAGCCCCATCTCATTAAAACGTTTAAGGTTTTATGTTTTTGCCCTAGGTATGTAAGGCAAACCTTAGCCACATTTTTAATGATGCTCTTGTTGCTCATATTTGCGGTTTTGTGTGAATCTCTTATGAGATCCTTGAGAAATTTTCCTTTACACAAATCTTAGGGTTTTCATGGAGAAGATGTTATCTACACCTTGATGATTAACTCAGTTGTTACCATAAGAGTTTAAAGATACACAAGTCGGAGTGCTTGTACTTGCTAGAGAATCCAAGAAAGAAGGAGTCCGTGGATTCGAAGTTTGCATATGGTCGTGTCAGTAAGTTTTATTGATGGGTAGCAATAGGAAGTCAAGCGTGGGGGCTTGTAAGTCTTATTGTATGAACTTCGATTCTTTCACATAGTGGATTCAAGTTTACCTTGAGGATAGCTAGGTCAAATCCTCCCCAGATTTTTTACCAGTGTGGTTTCCTGGGTCATCATATCATTATGTTATTTATATTTCTGCTGCTATATTTTCTTGATATGATTGTGATAACCTAGATTTGCATAATTTGACTAAGTTAATTACTTGGCTAATCAATTAGGTTAATACAATTGTTGTTTTAAGGGGTCTAAAAACCTAACATTCTTGGTTTGTTATTTTAGTTTTATGTAAAGTTTAACATGTTTATTTATTCAATGTAGTCTAGTTTAATTCTTTGATTTTGTTTCTAAATTATTTGTTTATGATGATGTTTGTTTTATTTGTGGTTTAGTGTTCAGGATTCTAACATGCTTGTTTGATCTCACATGTTATATCTTTTATGCGTACCCAAAATATGGCTTTTGGGCCTAATCTTTACTTGGGCTCACAATCTATTTATTTCATGGGCTTTTGGATTTCCTACTGTGGGTGGTCCTATGCCCGGTAGACTCAAATACCCTTCTATTTCCTCAAGCCTTTCTCTCTTCCTCACAGAATCACTCATTTGCTTTCTTCGAGTGTTTGCTCTCTTCTCTCAGTATTCTTCCCAGAATTGCCAACCCCCTTTTTCTCCTTTAACACCCCTATTTATAGTTTTAGATAAATGGGGGTGTTATGATTACTTCCCTCTATTAGTGCGAATGAAGGTCCAATTCCATTGTCTTTAGGTGGGTGTTTAGGTGGGTGAGGTGGTAGTGGCATTGGAACTGATTCCCACCTCCAAAAATCCTGCTCGGCAGCGATATTTCCTAAGGCAATATCGGGAAGCTAAGTCATCATTCTACCGAGCAACCACACACCCGACCAAGATAAGTTTGAGTGGTTCGCCTTTGACGTTCAGGGTTAAATGATCCCGTTATGTCTATTAAGCTCATGGTGAGTCTCAAGGGGGTGTCTGGATCAAGGTGTTAAGTCCAATGGGGAGGGGGTCAAGTGTTGTATCTTTAGTTCAAGGCCCAAGGCCCAATGACCCCGGACTAACCCCCGTACATCTTTGTTTGATTAATCTCTAAAAATGTAATTTTTTGGATTTATGCTAAAGGATGTGTACGCATCCATCGGGTATGTGTGCGCATGGTTTAACCATGCATACGCATAGTTAGTATGCGTGCGCACCCCGAACCCAAGTTAGAGCAAAATTCTTATTTTTGTTTATTTAGTTATTTTGCACGGAAAATTATTATGTACTCTCGGAGTACCATAAATGCGTACTCCCTACTCTTACATGAATGGTGAGTCCCACTAATTAAATTCATGGTGGGACCCACCATTCATGTGAGAGGAGGGAGTACGCATTTATGGTACTCCGGGAGTACCTAATAATTTTCCATTTTTCACATGATATTTGATTATGTTTGACTATGTTTAGGTTAATTAATTGTGTTTAATGATTTTTCATGTTTGTTTGAATCTTTTTACCATATTTGGTTTATTTTATAATCTTTTTTCCTTGTTTGGTTTCTTATGCTGATCTTACTTAAATGGGAGATTTATTTTCCATCATAATTTTCATTAAGGACATCTATTAATGAACCATTTCAAGAAACTTTTTATAGAAAATTGAAAAAGTAAAAAAAAAAGTAATAATAATTACTTTTTTTCTTTTTCCCATAGAAAGTTCCTAAAGGGCTCCTCTTAGTAAAATCCCTGTTAAAAAACATTGAAACCAATAGGTCCATCACCATTAACAACAATGCCATCCAACCGATCATGATACTTCAACTTACAGTTGTCAAATGTGACCATATTAGGGGCTCAAATCCATCCATATGGCATGAAGTCAAAATAGCGTGCAAGCTTATTTTTCTTTTATAATTATTATTACATTCAATCAAACGGAGATTGAACTGAGTTTTCCATATAAAGGAGACAAACAACATTATTGAACTATAAAGCTGCTTGCATATGCAAGCTTATTGAAAATAGATACTTTTGGAAAGCATATACGGTTTATATTTCTGTCTGGGATTGATAGAGTCTGGAAGCAAGGCGTGGAGTGAGAAGAGCTTCAAGGGGAGTTGCCTTAGGTAAGGTAATGCCCAACCCTTCCGTCATGTCTACCAGCATATTTGATGGTGTTGTGAACTCAAATCCCTGAAGCAAGCGAGCTACTGCTAGGTAAGATACTTGCAATGCAATTGTGTAACCCGGGCAGAATCGTCTCCCAGACCCAAATGGTATGTACTCAAAATGTTGACCTGAAGCATCTATACTTGCATGGCTTGTGAGGAACCTCTCTGGTAGAAACTTTTCTGGGTCCTCCCAAATTCTTGGATCTCGGTGCAACTTCCACACATTAACAAGCAAACGAGTACCCTTTGGGACGTAATATCCACAAACATGACAATCCTCCATGGCCTCATGTGGAACTAATAGGGGGCTTGGTGGGTACAAGCGCAACGTTTCCTTCACTATGGCTTGGATGTAAACTAGATCTTTGATATCATGGTCGTCCACCCACCTGTCTCTGCCAACCTTGAGATCGAGCTCTTCCTGAGCTTGCTTCAAAGCGTGCTTGTTATTCAATAATATGGACAGGAGCCATGTCAAGGTTAGAGATGTAGTCTCAAAGCCACCCAAGATGAGACTCTACAACATGAAATCGAGGCCACACTTAATTAGAAGTGCACTGGTTATTAGTTATTACACAGTGTATGTAACAAATTTTCCCCAAATTAGAAAGTAATGTTTCTTTATAGAGTATTATATTGTTTGTAGAGAGGGTTCAACCTATATCTAAGGACGAAGCCAGGAATTTGAATGAAGGGGGCTGGAGTATTGAATAAAACTCATTTGTTAATCAACTTTTTATAGTTTTGCTTAAGAATTTTTGGAAACTGAGGTATTAACACTTTATGAAATTGAAATATCAACAATTTTTTGAATTGAGGTCAAGATTTTGAATTCTATTTCAGATTTACTATTGGAATGAAATATTTTGCAGTCAACATCAAATATAAATATTAACACACACACACACACACACACACACACACACACACACACACACCATTATTAGGGTCTATTTGGATACCGCTTATTGTTGAAAACTAAAAACTCAAAACACTGTACCAAAATAATTTTTAAATATGTGAATAGTACCGTGAAACCTAATTTTTAAAAAATTTTTGTTAAAATTCGTACTTGCAGGTCCTGTGAATAATGCACGAGACCCATAAAAAAACACAAACATGCATTTTTTTTCCTTTTTAGGGCAATCCAAACCCATCCTTAAACTAAATAAAAGTATAATTTATAATGAATTTAATATATTGTTTTACAAAAATCAAATAAAATGATTAGATTGCTATTAAAAATAAAGCAAATATGATATTTTTGTAAATAAACAAACCTGTAGGGTATTTTGTAATCTACAAATAAATCACTTTCGCTATTCCCAATCCCACCCATTCTTGTTTTTAGTGTTTACCTCACATCTGGTCTTTAAACCAGTGTTACTTAATTTTTTGATGTTTGCTTGCACTTCTTTATTGGTGTGCCTTCTAAGAGTTTTGTTGAATACCGCTTATTACTAAAAACTAAAAATTAAAAATACTATAGTAAAATAATTTTTAAATGTGCAGTACTGAAAGACTTAGTTTTAAAAAAAAATTTGCTGAAATTCGTACTTACAAGTCTTGTAAACAGTATACAAAACCCACACAAA
This sequence comes from Quercus gilva, assembly GCA_023621385.1. NCBI lineage: Eukaryota > Viridiplantae > Streptophyta > Magnoliopsida > Fagales > Fagaceae > Quercus > Quercus gilva. The sequence continues at coordinate 66,555,811 of CM042481.1, forward strand.
AAACGCAACCGTCAGCATACACGCAAACACGTTTGTATCCAAACTAACACTAATAATCTTCTTCTTCGACTTTTTTTTTTTTTTTTTCGACTTCTCTTTTTTATGTTTTTGTTAAATCATGTTTTTCATATTGTTCTCACCTTCCCTTTTCTCACTGTGCGTCTTGATTATTTTAGTCAAACACAGATCCTTCATATTTTTTTCTCCTCTGTTTTAAACAGAGATGAACTACAAGTTGCAGCATGTACAGTGGTTCACAGAGTGGCCAACCATAAATTTATTTGGATCCAAAATGCCAAGAGTGAGCTAATAATAAGCAAAAAGAGAACAATGATGACCAAGGTTTTTTTTTTTTTTTTTTGGCTAATTGAAAATTAAATATAACTATAGAAAATTGTTTCTCAAAATCCAGGAGGGGCCATGGCCCCTCTGGTCAAAGAGTAGCTCCGTCCCTGCCTATATCTCTTATTATATTTGACAACATAAAAGAATTTACCAATTCAGCCAATTGAATCACAAAACAAAATAAAAACATAGTTGATTAATTAAGTTGTGCAATAAATGACAATAACTTACCATTGCTGTTGACTTTATAATGGTTTCACGCGTATGGCCGAATGCATCATCCTCAATTTCGGATAACATGACATCGATGAAGTCCAGCTGCTTGTCGGTTGGGTCACTACCCTTCAGCCTTCTCATATTATGTCCTTCAATCCAACTTCCTGCTACAGAGTCCAATTCCCTTGCAATACGCTTCATAGATTTTACTTGGCCCAGCAAATCAAAACATCCTAGAAATGGAATTAGATCCGAAATGATAGGGGCCCCAGCTGCGTACATGAAGGCTTTAATATTTTTCCCTATACGTTGTGCGGCTTGTGCCTCTCCATCATTTCCATGACTGAAGCTATCAAAGTATCTCTTCCCTGCTATCATTCTAGTAATAATATTAAAGGATAGGCGCTCAACCCACTCACTAATCACCACGGTGGCTTGGTTGCCCTCGTTGCTCTTGCAGAGAGTGTACAAACTTTTAATCACAGTTTCCACCTCGAATACTTGCACATTCTTTAGCGTTTCAAGCGGACGGCTAGAGAGGAGTTCTAGCTTGATTAGCTTTCGGATCTTGTGCAAATATTTTCCATGACTGGAAAAACCAAATGCTGCATAGTTGTAGCCAAGGTGCTTTCCTTGGCTAGACATTGGACGTGCAGCAAAAGCCTTGTCATTTGTAGTGAAGCACTCCTTGACTGCCTCATGACTGCTAATCACAAGTGCAGGTTTCATGCCAAGTCTGACCATGAAGATGGGACCAACTTTATCAGCCATAGCACCTAAGGTTCGCGCAATTGGGTTTTGGCCACGTAGTTTATGAAGGTGACCTATGATTGGCAAGGCACCTGATGGCTCTGGAGCCAACATACCCTTAATTTTGTGACTTCCAATTCTCACCCTCCATTGATTGTACAATAAAGCCAATAGAAAAAACCCTGCAATTGCAAGTAGATGGGAAGTAATTTCCATGATGTCCTCAAACTTGAGGGAAAGGAGAATAGTGTGAACTTTTCACCCACAACTTGGTAGTATTTTATAACGGTGATAAAAAATCACGGGCTGATTTTTGTCACTCATTGCTTGACTAGTAATAGTTGTACTTTTGGTGAATAAGAAAGTCGATGCAGCAGCAGCAGCAGCAGCGTCATATTAATGATGTGAGTGTGTCAGAATAGATGAGGGCTAAAACAAGAAACAAGCAGCCTTAGACTTCTTTTTATTATTATATAATTTGTTTATTGGCTTTGGTAGGGGTGAATACTGAGTCAATGAAGTCTACAAGTCATAAATTATAATGAAAAATATAAATAAAAATAATGGCCGTTTTTCCGTAAGGCACGTGGCCTAGCTTGTACCTAGAGTTGTCTTCATCTCAAAAGATGATAACGGTGGCAGATGGCCAAAAAAAAAAAAAAAAGAAGCGTGTACCTGAAGAGGAGTCCACATTTTGCTCATCTTTTACAAGGGACTTTTACTGCATTCTATAGGTCTTATTTTAGCGTATTATTAGTGGCAGAAAGTAAAGAAAATATATACGGGTAAATATGTGGATTTTTGCGTTGAGATATTAGTGGAAAATTATAGGATTTAGTAGTCTCCCTTCTAGTTGGGTATTGTTATACATTTTTCTTAACTATTTGGTTATTGAGTATAGTGTTTGAAAATTATTCTAGGTGATATCTTAGGATTTTAAAAAAAATGCTAAGGAAAAGTTTCTTTTGGAATAGCTTTGAGGTAAGTAACATTATCCTAATTGGGTTTTATTTAGCTTATATTAATGTATTTTTAACTACTAAAAATTGTTTATATTTGTTAGAATTTTTATTTCTATTGTGTTACTGATTTCAAGTAAATGATTATTACAAATATATTTTAATACCGAGTATATAATTTTTATATACATACTTGAATAAGATATATTTTTGTTAGAAACTATGATTTCCTATATATGATTATGGACAATCTGATTATGAATTGATTTTGATACCCAAACCAATGGGGGTTATTCATTGGTACTCTGATACCCAGCCAATGGAAATTATTCATTAATTATTCATTGGTATTCTGTTACCCAAATCAATGAGGGTTATTCTTTGGTACTCTGATATCCAACTAATAGGGGTTATTTATTAGTACTCTGATGCCCAATCACAGGAATATAACGTAACCATAGTCGTAAAATTATTAAGAATATGAATTAGGTTTGAATATTTGAACTATTTTGAGTCACTAAAATTGTTTATGTGTTTTTGAAACCTATTGTAAGTTATAGCTTTTGATATATGAAAAACTGACTATTTTCTAAACCATCTATGATATATTTGTAAGATTAAAGTATGTGATCTATGTGCAACTTATTATTTTAAAGACTATGAAACTTCAGTTATTTTGAAAACACATAGTATATTATAACTTTTGAAAACATATATTATATCTTATACTTTACAGATTTATTGCTTAATAGAACTTATTAAGACTTTAGTTACTTATTGAGTTGTCAACTCACCCCTTCACCCCTTTTTTCCCTCCAATTTCAGATTGTGAAGAATAACAAATTTTGGAAGTTTTGATGTTGTGTTGTGAGCAGGAAAAGAAGCTTAGTGATTTTGAAATTGGATGGTCTTCTAATAGTTTTATATATATTGTACAATTGGCATTATGTACATGAGGTTTAGATTTTATTCCTATTAAATTATGGAGATCAATTCATAAAGAAATTGTTGATGTATTTTGGATTTATTTGATTTAATTTTTGAGGATAAGTTTTAATTGCTAAGAAGGCCTTGCATACTTGTAGGGTGCTTACTTTATAAGTGTGCAAGTGTGCGGTGATTGTCACGTGCCTATCTTTATAGTTGGGTTTGGGGCCTGACAATTTTATTAGTATCAGAGCTTAGGTTATGATCTTGCATACTCTATACCAAGATTTGATTTGGAATAAGGTTTGCACAATAGGGATTACAATTATAATCATTGTTTATGAGGGTTATTAAGCCATAGATAGTGTTCTTTTGATGACTTGATGAGAAGTGTAAGTGAGGTTCCATCATAGGATGATTTGTTAGGTCATATTTGAAGGATTTTATACTTATGTCTATGTGGTTATGCATACGTGACTTATAAATACAAAATGGAGGATTTTAATTGATATACTTCTATAATCTTATACTAGTATTAAGTGGGTGTATTTTATTCTTGAAAATTTTGTAATTGATTAAATTGGTTATTAAAACTTCTTCTTCTTATTAAAAGGAAAAGAGAGTGAGAAAAGAACAAGCAAAGGAAATCTTCCTGCTATTTTGCGACTGATCTTTTGAATACTCATTTGATAGTTTTGCCTAATATAGTCAACCTACTTAAGGTTAGTTTGATCTATAAGAGATTCTCATAGGTTTAATTATTTAATGATAGTTTACTTTATGCCCTATTTAGAATTTGGAGTGCTTTTAGGGAATTGGAAATTGCAGAACTTTATTTAGGGGTTAAGGTTTGATGTTAGAGCTATGATTCCTTGATTTTAGTTTATATGGAGTAAGGAAATTAACGGAAAGTTCGTAGTGTGAAGGAAATTAATTTGTGGTTATTGTAGTTCACATTATATTATATGTTATTATATAAATTCTGAGGGTGATTAAAGAATTCAGTAATATATCGGTGGACTTCCTTGGATTCTAATGTAAAGGACCGACCTTCTTTTGGATCATTGTTCTTGTTAGGGTTGACCTACATGGATTACTATAGCCTAATTTATGTGTGAGGTAGTCCCTAAATGTTTTTGAGACATGTTCTGTTACTTAGAAGTTTGAGGTCCTCAATTTCTTTCTATGGACTTGGAGGATTGTTTAATATCTTGGGGAAATAAGTTTTGATGCCAGAAATGTTATTCTTTGAACTTAACTGATAAGAGTTAATGGATTGGCTTAATAGAAAATGAAGTGGATAGAACACAAGTACGTGGTAGTATTGAATTGGACTAGTGAACCATATTTTTTATTGGATATTGAAGGAGTTGGGATGGCAAGAGAGTTTATTTTGAAAGACTATTACAATTTGAATTATAGTCAATTGTTGTACCTTTTGTTTCATATTGGTAGACGGCTAGTGATTATAAATTGCTGTGTACTCTTAAGTTCTAGATGCTAGGACTATTATTTGCAAGGTAGAAAAAAAAAAGGGGTTGAGATACTTCATGAAATATTCCCTTCTAGCCGATGTATACTTAGAGATTTGTTTTCATAATAGGCCATGTAATTATAAGGAACCCAGCTCTTCAATGAGTTCCAGCCCAAGTATCATTTGGAGATTAAAGGTGAATAAATGTTGCTTATATGAGAAGATAATTTATGGTTAAGATAGAGGTTCTATGAAACCTTATATCAATGTTCAATTGATTATTTGTGGAGATTTTGGAATTTCTTTTTCTTACAAAACTTGAGGAAAAAAAGATATAGTGATATACGCATATGTTGTAAATTAGTTTTGAACTTAGGAAGGATTGGAACCTTGGATGCACTACTTAATTTTGAAGTATAGAATTAAACGGATGCTAGCATTCAATGGTCTATGGTGAATCTCAAAATTGTGGATTTCCCTTATTGTAATTTTTGGAGACTACTTAGGCCTTGGAATTTTGTTGAAATTAATAATTGATGGAAAATCAGTTATTGGGGTTAATCTAAACGAATGGGCCTTGGAACTTTTATTCATATTGAAAGGAACTTAGAGAGCTATCTAGACTAGAGATATGTATATCTTTAAAGAATCTTATATTTTTTTGTCATAAGGTTGTTCTTAAACTATGGGTAATTGAGTAAGAGATTTTATAGTGGTATTGTATTAGGTAGTGGAAGCATCATGGCTCCATTTGCTTTGGAAATTTTTATTTTACAAATCTTGGGAAGGAAAAGTCTATGCATATGTTGTGAAATAGTTTTGAACTATGGTGATGAGTGATAAATTTGTATAGATCGATACAATTGTGGCTTTAGAGTAGTGCAGTGGTAGCATGATAATTCCTTCAGCTTGTACTGAATTCGAGGGACTGAATTCTTATAAGTGGGGGAGATTGTAATACCTGAAAGAAAAAAAAATTCTAAAAGGAGGGTATTTAAGTAATTTTCTTTTTGCGGGGCCAATTTTATCATTTATAATTATAAGGGAGTTTTTAGAAAATGAGGTTGAAACCCTAGTTATATATAAATTTATTAAGTCAACGTACATGGAGAGATATTTTAAGAGAGAAGACTACTTAAAGGACTGAAGTAGAGAAGGATTGACTACACCCTTAAGGTAAGAGCTTAAGAAATCTTGTTCTTTTGTCAAATTTAGAATTTATGTGGTAGTAAAGTTTTTTTTTTTTTTTTTTTTAATTTTTATTTTATTTTTTTATGTGGATATTTTGGCCAGGAAGTGAAACTATTTAAATATCTAATGAATTTTCCAATTTGAACCGAAGAAGGGATTAAATTATATTCTCGATATCTGTACTGTTTCGATAATAGATATTCTTTTCCTACGCCACTATTGTGTTAAGTATGGATGGATCTGCAGAAAATTAGGCATGGTCATGATGGTCCAGTTCTACACAGTTTTTGCCTTAAAAAGTTGTACTTTTGGTGAATAGGAAAGTCGATGCAGCAGCAACTGCGTCATATTGATGATGTGAGTGTGTCAATATAGATGAGGGCTAAAACAAGAAACAAGCAGCCTTAAACTTCTTTTTATTATTATATTTTGTTTATTGGTTTTGGTAGGGGTGAATAGGGAGTCAATGAAGTCTAACAAGTCATAAATTATGAGTGGGTTTGGATCCACGTTTGAGTTTTGCTTTTGTGTTTTTCTCCTCTTTTTTTCCCCCTCCTGCTACACACGTTTTAGAGGGGACAAATTTTACTGTTCACGTACTGTTTAACACTGTTCACGCACTGTTCTGATACTGTTCACACACTGTTCATGGGACCCACAGTCACTTTATTCAGAAAAAAATATTAAAAATGGGTCTCACGATACTATTCACATATTTAAAAATTATTTTGCTACAATGTTTTCAGTTTTCAATTTCAGCAAAAAGTTGTATCCAAACGTTTGTTTTTCTGTAAGGCACATGGCCTAGCTTGTACTTGGAGTTGTCTTCATCTCAAAAGATGATAATGGTGGCAAGTGGCAAAAAAAAAAAAAAAAACGTGTACCTGAAGAGGAGTCCACATTTTGCTCTTATTTCACAAGTGACTTTTTTTACCCTTATGCATTCTATAGGTCTTATCCTAGGGTATTATTAATGGCAGAAAGTAAAGAAATATATACGGTGAATATGTGGATTTTCACGTTAAGATAATAGTGGAAAATTATAGGATATTCTTAGTATTCTCTCTTCTAGTCGGGTATCGTTATACTTTTTTTTTTTTTTTACCTATTTGATTATTGAGTATAGTGCTTGAAAATTGTTTTAGGTGATATCTAAGGATTTTAGAGGAAGTGCTAGGGAAAAGTTCCTTTTGAAATAGTTTTTGGAGGTAAGTAACATTATCTTAATCGGGTTTTATTTAGCTTATATTAATGTATTTTTAACTACTGAAAATTGTTTATAATTGTTAGAATTTTTATTTCTATTGTATTACTGATTTCAAGTAAATGATTATTAAAAATATATTTTAATACTGAGTATATGATTTTTATATACATGCTTGAATAAGAAATATTTTTGTTAAAAACTATGATTTCATATATATGATTATGGACAATCTGACTATGATTGATTCTGATACCCAAACCAATGGGGCTTATTCATTGGTACTCTGATACCTAAACCAATGGGGGTTATTCATTAGTACTCCGATACCCAGTCACGAGAATATAGCGTGACCATAGTCATAAGATTGTTAAGAATATGAATTACGTTTGAATATTTGAACTATTTTGAGTCACTAAAACTGCTTATGTGTTTTTGAAACCTATTGTAAGTTATAGCCTTTGATATACGGAAAACTGACTATTTTCTAAACCATTTATGATATATTTGTAAGATTAAAGTATGTGATCTATGTGCAACTTATTATTTTAAGACTATGAAACTTCTTCAGTTATTTTGAAAACACATAGTATATCATAACTTTTGAAATTAAACACATATTACATCTTATACTTTACAGATCTATTGTTTGATAGAACTTATTAGTATTTTGGTTACTTATTGAGTTGTCAACTCACCCCCCCCCCCCCTTTTTCCCTCTAGTTTCAAATTGTGAAGAATAGCAAGTTTTGGGAGTTTTGATGTTGTGTTGTGAGAGGAAAAGAAGCTTAGTGATTTTGAAATTGGATGGCCTTTTAATAGTTTTATATATATTGTGCAATTGGCATTATGTACATGAGGTTTGGATTTTGTTCCTATTAAATTATTGGAGATCTATTCATAAAGAAATTGTTGATATATTTTGGATTTATTTGATTTAATTTTTAAGGATAAGTTTTAGTTACTAAGAAGGCTTTGCACATTTGTAGGATGCTTACTTTATATGTGTGCGGTGATTGTCACGTGCCTATCTTTATAGTTGGGTATGGGGCGTGACACTAATAATATTAATTAAATAATAAAGAAATATATATCATTCAAATTCTCCCAGCCTCAACTATCGATGTATCGAAAAATAATAATGGGGATGATTATAACAACAACAAAAACATAAAAAAATTACAATATTACTAAATTCATTGGGTTTATTATTTACTATGATAATGAAAATGTAAATAGTAGTTTGGAGTAATTGTTGTAGTAATTGCACTAAAAATGATAATGATTATACTTAAATAAAAAAATAAGATCACTAATTATTATTATAGTTCCAAGTTCTAACTGCTTCTAATATACTAACACTAATAATACTACTAAGTACTAACAACAACAATAATAATAACAGCAATAACAACAACAATAAGATATTTATTATTTTGTAGGTTTTAATTAGCTTAATTGGTAAAGTTTCTAATTATTGAATAAGAGAGATCTAGAGTTCAATTCTCTCTTACACTACAAATCTATTAGTGTCTTAGTCTGATGATAAATAGCTATCATTAGAAACAGTTATTATAGGTTGAAACTCTCTAAAAAAAAAAAATTTATTATTATACCTATTATTAATAAAGCTAATAAATAAATAATAATGATGATGGTGATGGTGTTAGTAGAGAGAAAAAAGAGATTGGTAAATAGGAAAAAAAAAAATACAAAAAATGGACATCCAGATTTCCTTTGGAAGAAATTTTTTTATAAAAGTAAAAATAAAAATTTTGAAATCCACTTCTCTGTACATCAGAATTCACTTTTTTGGAGGAAGAAAAAGTGAAACCCATCCTTTCAAGATCTGGATGCACTTTTACTTAAAAATAAAAGAGTATTACTACTTGCGCAAACTATTTTATAACATTTTTACAAACTGCTGATGTGGCTTTAATATTTTTCAAATAGTTATTGCAAGTAAAAATGTAATATTAGTGATAGACCCATATTAGAATTAGTAAGAATTTATCACATCAGTAGTTTATAAAAATGTTGTATAATAGTTTGTGTTTGTAGCATTACTCAAAATAAAAATAAAAAATTTGGAAAAAAAATCTTGAAGATTCAGATTCTTTTATACGTATAAATTGTTTCTATAGAACTATAATAATTATCTATTTTTGTCTATTAAGAATAATTAGTATGTAACCTCGTGTATATACATGGGTAGTCGAGTACAATTAAAAACAATTAGGCTGGGTTTGGATCCACGTTTAGTCTCACGTCCATGTTTTACCTTTTTTTTTTTTTTTGCACGCGTTTCAGGAGGTTTGTGGCTACTGCTCATGCACTGTTCATGAATAGTAGCTGCAAAGGTTGACTTTTCAACCGTGAATAGTGCATCTATGTGCTGTTCACAGATCCACAAATATCACTTTTTAGCAACTTTTTCATTAAAAATGGGTCTCACGGTATTATTTACACATTTAAAAATTATTTTGCTACAGTATTTTTAGTTTTCAGTTTTCAATTTCAGCAAAATAAGTTATATCTAAACAGACCCTTACAATTATACGGTTTAAATTATACATTAGAAGGTGTTCAAATTATATATGATATTAGTTTACACCTTTTTAAAACTATACATTTATAAAATATGTAATAGTTTCTATATATATATATATAATTTAGAATTTAATTGGATTTAGACTCTTCGTTTTTTACAACCAATAGCTCACTAGCTACAGAAATTCAAAAATTAAATGGACATATGGCTGAAAATTAGATTCCAATTGAAATCTAATTTAGAACTAATTGGATTTGGACTCTTCAATTTTTATACTCAATAGTTTACTTATCACTAAAATAAAAAATTAAGCACATGGCACAATCTAATTGGATTTTATTAGAGTTTTGAGTCTTGACTTTTAATATATATATAGAATTGTCAATATTCACAAAATATAGGGGTCATTTGGTAATGTTATTCTAGTAACGTTATTTATATCTTTTCGAAATACATGTGGGTAAAAAAGTATGTAAAAAAAAATATAATATTGTTTAAAAACTAAAAATATGTGTTAAAAACATGTACCAAACAGGCCCATAATTAGCTAAAAATGTTTAGAAGAGGAGAATATTGTATCTTCCACAGCGTAAAAGCTTTTCATGCAGCCCTGACATATAAAACGTTGAAGAATCCAAAGATATACGATATCGAAGATGAACAACAAATTAAAAATCTTAGTTACCCTACCAATTATAAAATACCAGCACGTCACAGAGCCCTCTCCTCCCCATTCACCTTCTTTTAACTCAACTTTCTGAAAATACTTAGGGCAAATTTGGCTGTCTCGTGTATTCTCTTGCTGAAAATACTTAGGACAAATTTTGCTGATCATGTCAAATATCTAGCGCCGCCGTATCCTTTTCAGGACCCTTTTTTCAAAGCCAATTAGCCAAAGTCCTAAGAGTTTTAGAACATGGTGAATACAGAATTTTTTTTTTTTCAAGTTAGTAATAGTAACTCACTTCTAAATTTTATTTTTTTTTATTTTTTTAAGAAAAGTATATCAAATATCGGGTCTGATCGAATCTATATATAGAAGACAAAAAAGGGAATGATGAAACTAAAAAAAAAAAAGTGAGGACCATGTTTAGGCGGTGTGAATTATCTTGATTAGACCGTCTAACTACTCTAGCGTTATCGTATCCTGTTAAGGACCCTTTTTTTCAAAGCCAAAGTCTAATTCTGCGGTTTCTACCAGATCTCTTTTATCGTTTTTGATCATTAAGAGTGCGTTTGCCTTATGGACGGGCCCAAGATTTCAAGCTGGGGAAAGTTGGAGACAAGGGAAAAAAAAATTCAAATACGCATCTATATGTATTAATAAACTATCAACCAAGACAAATACTTAAAAATTATTGTTTCTTAATATATTAAGATACAATCATCTACCAACAAAAACAAAAGACACGAAACACTATTATTTCTTAATACAATCATCTATGAAAAGAGAACTCGACACTCTTTCAAATCTTCAAAATCATCTATAATTGAATCCAAACTAAATGTCGAAACTTTATCCTTTTCAATGTATAACATCAAAGAGTCTGTCAAAAAAATCATTTTCCATTTTGTTTTGAATGTTAGTTTTGACAACTTTCATAACTGAAAATGCTCACTTTGTAGTAGCGGTAGAAACTAGAAGAGTAAGCAAAAGTCTCACCATTCTATAAACAAGTTTGTAGTGTTCTGAATTTCCAGTTCTCACTAACCATTAACACAACTCAGATAAACTTTTCAATTTTTTGAACTCTGGATCCTACACTACATTATGCTCAAAATGATAAAACTCATTCTCCAACACTTGTTTGTCGTAATCTGTGAAATCTTGTGGATAGAAATATGCGCAAGTGAATCACTGTTATTTTCTTAAATTTGTATGACAATTTTCTATATTATATGATTTGTTCTTTTTCTTTTTGTCTTTGGCCTGCCTTTATTTATCACTTTGTCTTTGTGTTGTCTCCATCTTTCTGACATTGACCCACTAACCCAATCCCACTACCGACATTATAAATTTATTTTCCACTACTAACAAAAACTTTTCTTAACTTTACCTTCTTCTTCTTCTTTTTTTTTTCTTTTTTTTTTTGTCACTTGTCCCTATTATGCCCAACTACCAGTCAACAAAGAACAAACAAACAATCAAACAAATATTCTCTAATCTGAGTAATCTCTACAAACTCTACTCTCTCTATCTCTCTTATCTATATAATACAAGAGAGAGAGAGTCACAAACACAGAGCAACGGAGAGTCACAAAGCCAAAAATCAAAAAAAAAAAAAAAAAAAAAAAAAAAACCACAGGCAACACAGATTCAATTCACAATCACCAACATCAATCCATCACTCATCAGTAAAAACACAAACACCACAAGTCCACAAGCACAGATTGTTAGATTTTGAGACTCACAAACATTTTATTAGGTTTTGAAGGAAATGATAGATTAAATACCTGTAAACTGTGAAGGCTAGAGCAACGAAGCTGAGTTGGGCAGATTGAGTAACCGACGGCAACGGCAAGATGGGTCTCACGTGGGCGGCAGTGACAGTTGAGACGCTTGCGTGATGATGGCGACGTCTGCGTGGGTATTGGGTAGCAAGATAGGTCTTGCAAGCGTGGGCGTGGGTGGCGACGTCACAACGACACGGCATGGGTGTGGATGGCGGCGTCACGGCGTGGGTCTCTCTCTCTGACTCTAAGTACTCTCCATCTCTCTGTCTCGCCTCTCACTTTCCTAAGTTTCCTTTCTTTTCTTTTTTTTTTTCCTTCATTTTTCACTTTCTCCGTTAGGTTTTGGCGTTTTGGACTATTGAGTCTTCTTCTTTTTTCTTTTTTCTTTTTTTTACCTGGGTCATGGGCTCTTGCCTCATGGGCTGGCTGGTTGGGCTAGGAATTCATGATTTTTGGGAGGGGGGCCTAAGCTAAAAACTAAGGGGGGCCCAAGCCTTTTTTTTTTTTTTTTGGAAAATTTAACTTGCTAATTTTTTTTTTTTTTTTTGGGCCCAGGGGGGCCCGAGCCACCTTAGGCCCCCACCTAGGTCCATCCTTGGTTTGCTCAGCACGTTTAACATGTTTTGCATTTTAAAACTAAGACTCACGTTTAATGTGTTTTGCGCTTTAAAACTGGGACTTACGACTACTGTTCAGCCAACAAATGAAAAGTCACAGCAATGTTTTAAAACTGGGACCGACAACTATTGTTCACGTTTTAAAATAATTTTGCTACAGTGTTTTTAGTTTTCAGCAAAATAAACGATATCCAAACTGATCCTAAATTCTTAAAAGTATTCACAAGTTTTAAAACATGTGAAAATTTTCCACCCCCTCAAGATTAATATGTCACTGACACTTTATTCTTTTGGGTCGGTTTGAAATCCGCTTATTTTGCTAAAACTAAAACCTTTTTACTGAAAGTACCGTACATAAAGGTAAATGTTAGTTAAAATAGTATAGTGGGACCTATGAATAGTACCAAAAAGTGCAGTATAACCCATAAATAAAAGCAAAAATAAGCTGAATAGTAAAATAATTTGGCAAAAATTAAGTTAGCCAAACAGACACTTTATCTATTTAAGGATGGAAAAGTGTGGAATTTTCTGCCCTTCAAGATATGATCTGGGTGATTGGTGGTAGCAAAATGGCATCACACTACCTAAGGGAAATGTTAACGTTAATGGGCACAAGAATGTGCCCATAAATCACATTATTGTATTTTATGTCAGATCTTTTATTAAAAAATTAGCTTTATTAGCTCTATATTCTATAAATTGATATAAAATACAATGATGTGTGTGGTGGGCCATTTTTGTGTTTTGAGCTTGATTTCTCCTAGTGTGCCATGACCCGTGATTCTGAGGTAGGAGAGTTAGGACTAGCCTAACTGAAACACATCTTAAGCCAGCTTGTGCGCAAGTTGGGCCATCCCCATATAGACACGCCCTAGTAGGAGCCTTGAATGTACCACGTGCTCATGGCAAGAACAATTGTTACAGATATTACAGTTGGAAGCATGATGCAGCAAGATAACTAAAACATTTCTACTAATAACAATAATACGTGAATAACACAGCAAGAGAGAATAGAGCAATTCAATTACGAATAACAAGATCATGACAAAAAGTTTAGCAGTAAGATAACGAGTTAATCATTTATCAACTAAAAAGAAAGGATTCATCTACCAAAGAAATAGGTTTAGCTCTTTAGCAAACACAAGCCCAAAAAGGAGCCAATCTCCAATGTGGGTAACCTCAAAGGGAGTTCCTACTGTAGAGATTACACACTTTGGAAAAAGGACCTAGATGGCTTAAGCTTGAATTCTTAGCTTATCAGACAGTGGAGCCATTAAGAAGGAGAGAAATGGGTAGACTATTGATACATGCCTCTATTTCTAGCACTCATGTTTCTTCATTTCTTTTGGGATTTCTGTATCTTCCTTTTTCTTTTGTTTCTTTGTTTACTTTGCTTTCTTTTCTTTCTTTCTAACTCTCTTTTTTGTTTGCCGTTGTGCCTCCCTCCTCCCTTTTTTCATTATTCACACCTATGGCCTTTTATACTACCTGCCATGACAAGATTTATCATTTTGATCCTTTAACCGCTTTTGGCTCATTGTGGGCGTCTTCCAAGACTGCCCACTAGCCTGTCAGCTACTCAGCCACTACCATTACACTATGTAAGCTGCACCACGCCTCATTCACAAACAAAAATGGTTTTTGTTTTGTCTCTCATTTCTCTTAATACCTTCATCTGGATAAAGATTAAACCTCTCCTTTACATACCTCTATGGCATGCATCTAGTGATTCCAGCTTAGGTTTACTTTTTTTAAGTGAGATGTCATCCCAGCAGAACATATCTCCCTAAAAGAATTTAAGCAAAAACCCCAAAATAGGCTCCTCCCTTCTCCCCATCGCTAGACCACACCCTCTCATACCTCTAACCCGTGGCCCACCTCCCCTTTATTGGCTAGGTACAAGTATGTGGTGCCTAAGCCATATGTGCATGCTCTACTTCTGTATGAATCCATTACTTTTCTGGCCTTCACACATTTGCCATTGTCTCCACGTTTGTCTGATTCTGCTGTACATTTTGGTATCTGTTTAACTCTTGCGGCATGAAAGATACATGGGCCTTTGGGTTCTCGTTTTATACATTCCATCTTCTCTTTGGACTGGGCATTGCTTAGGTGCGGGCTCTTTCTCCTTCCTACCTGGCCCATGTCCCTTTCTTTCCAATGTCCGTGGGCTAATTGATGCTCTTGCCATGCAACTGCATTGCTCCTACTATGACATCACTTATCCTTTTACTTTGTTGTTACCTCTGGGCTTACAAGCTGAAGCTCCCACTAGTCCATTTCTTACATTCTTTCTTCTTTTAGGCTTTACTGGCCAACATTCCTACTGGGCCAACCCATTCCATCTCTTGGGCTTCCTCAGCCCATTTCATTCCTTGGGCTTCCTTGGCCAATTTTCTTCCTCTTTCTCTCCTATGGGTTTTTGCTAAATCCTTTGGGCTTCCCAACCCAATTACCACATCCATACTACCTTTTGGGCTTATTGGCCTTTATTAATTCATTCCTTAGGCTTCCCCGGCCAATTTATTTCTTTTCTACCTCTTACTATTCTCGTGAGTTTACCACTTTCATTGCTTGGGCTTCCTTTGCCCATTTGCATCTTCCTCGCCACTTATTAGTTTTTTGGGTTTATTATTCCTGCCATTCTGGCTTGCTAGTCTTTACTTTACTATTTTCTCTCCCCATCCTTTTCATATTGTTGGGCTTCTTTTGCCATTGGGCCCTTTTGTCAAAAGTGGGCATCAACAATGTGACATAAAGTAGTTTCTTAGGGAAGTGATCCTAGAGATTTTGATCATTTTCAAACATTAATTGCAATGGAGAAAATTGTTTGTCCCTTGAGATTAATTGACAAACGTGATGCGGGGGACAGAAACAAAAAAATTTAGTTTTCACTCATGTATGTTTGATTTTAAATGATAGACAAGTAAAGTGATATGATTGTAGACACCTTATTTTGTGATTGTGCCCACAATTATGCATCATTGCCTATTAAATAAAGGGAAGATTTTGCTACATACTTGTATGCAACAATTGTTGCATATAGGTTTATGTGACAACCAAAAGAAAGGGATAAGTATCTAAGGGTCTAGCTAATAATATGTGCATTGCACATGACCTTTAGACATATGTTGCTTTTTTTTTTGCTGCCACATAGCCATGTATGTAACAAAACCTTATCAATCTATATATATATATATAACTGAAACTTTTAAAGCTCCCACAATTTTTCACATAAGCATTTTTTTTTAAATATGATTTATTTAATTTTATTAAATATATATACTCTCATTTCTCAATCCAAATACTCTTCCCCGATATAATTCTAAAACCAAAACACTAAAGCAATAGTGTAACGGCAGAACCTCTCCTTTCTACAAAACCAAACCCAACATCTCTTCTTTGGACATTACTCACCAAAAGCAGAACATCTACACTCTCTTAAACGCAAATCCAAGCTATTTCACAGAAAGCTTGCAAGGGCACGACCATGGGAGCCAACGTTTTCAATCTCCGACCCAGCCTCCATATCAGAGCATTCTCTATTGGTATCTCTCAATTAATCTATGAATAATCTCTTTTCCTATTTTATTTAATTAGGTTTTTTTTTTTTTGGTCAATTTAGGGATTTCAATTCCTAACCCCTTTTTCTCTCTATTCTTTTTTACGTCACTTTATTTTATAGTTGTTCAATACTATCTCCAAACCAATTCATGACTGTTCAATTTATAATTCCTTTTGTACATTTGTGTTGTTCCTTCCCTACAACAGATTTAAAATAGTAGATTTCAATGAATACAAAACAGAAACAGATTTAATTCTTTGTACATTCGTTTGCTATTTTAATGCAAGTTTCATTCTTAATTTTTGTTCTTCCATTCACTTTTATTTAGATTTAATATTCTTGATTAATTTTGCTTTTCTATTGCCTTTCTCTACAATATTTTCCTCCAGTCGAATCAATGTTAAAGGTATTGTATTCATTTGCCACTGTACTAAATTTCTGAAATTTTTTTAGTATAGAGTTAGCTATTTGTGTATGTACATCGAATTTCTAAATATTGTAGTGTTCTGTTTACATTTAAAGAACTCATGAGATTCAATTTGAATTGTAACTTATCATTTATAAATATTTTTTTTTTGAATTTTAAGTAATTAATAATTGCATTGGTATGCTGTTGAGACACACAATCCAAATAAAATTGTAAAAGAGTCATGAAGTTTGGTTGAATTTTACTTTGTTTTAATGATCATGTTGATTATATGTGTGCTTTACCTATAAACAATTGCATTGTTGTATCTTCTAGAGTTTGATTTTACAGAATTAACTTGAATGTTTTAAAGCTAGAACTTGCATGAGCACATTAACCAAGCTCTTAAGATTTCATAATAGCTGAATCTCAAAGTTCTAAGTTTTTTTACTATGAAATCTTAAGTAAGTAACTAGGAAGATAGGGAAAGCCCTAAAACAACAAACATATATGCTTGGCAATATTTAAAATATGAGCATTAAGAACCTTGGTTCTCAAATCTTCTTATTTATACCAGGTTAACTTGATTAACAATAATGGGGATTATGACATATTCTAATTCTACGCCTAATACGAAGACCATTGATGGCAAAATGGCAAATGTGATAATAACTTTTTTTTCTATAAAACCATCCAGACCAATTAGATTATGTCAATTTTGTCTTGCAGAAATGAGAGAGGAAGTAAAGTGTCAACCCAATCAAAATGATCAAAGGATCAAATGTCTTGATGAGAAACATAAATGTCATGACTATAGAGTTTGTCTTCTTCTTCTTCTTCTTTTTCTTTTTTTCTTTTTTTTTTTTTTTAAAATTTATTTTCAATACATGCACTTATATTATATGAACTTACACTGTAACATTGGAAAATTTGAATAGAGGAAATGAAATAAAGCTTACACTTTGGGGATTAGTTGCAAATCAAGTTGAGGAGAGCTTCTTTACTGAAAATCCAGGCCCTTTTATCATAATAGCTACATGTTTGACTGTCAAGACTTTTAAAGGCAAGTTCATTTCTCTTTTATAATTCTCTTTATAAGTAATTAAGCACCCAATCCTTGAAGACAAAAACCATCTTCTGAACTACATGAGAAATCATCCAATTGTTTAAAATACAAATTATTTTGGCTAAATTATTATGTAAGCATCCAATTAAGAAGTTGTATAACTGGCTAGAAACTCAGATTTAGTTTGTTATTTTCTATTTGATTATTGAATGCTTGGTAGATTTTGTAAATTTGAATTTGGTTGGAAATTTTTATTCTTATTTGTGAATTTGAAAATTTTGGGGTGGGAGATGGTATGGGGCCCAGAAAGACTTAATTGAAAACATAAAATTTTTATTATGTTTATCTTTTGCTGGTGAAGAGGGACTGAGGGAGAAAATTTAGGTGTTGAGGTTGCTGGAGCTGGGGTTTTTCTCAAGCTTTCAAGCCTCTTTGTGAAGATACATAGGTGGGTTTTGGATAGGATGTCTCTAAATTGTCAGCTCCCTGGCCTTAATGGTAGATTACCAAACTGTTCCAAGCTAAAAAAGGCAAAGGAACCTTTACATGGGCCTAATTCTTTCAGAAAATGGAGAAAAGCTTCAGTTTTTCTTCTGTCTTTTAGTTTCTGTTGTTCTAAAATAACTTTTAGATCAAATTTGTGGGCTCCCATTAATTCAACTCATAAATTTTTAGTCCTTAGACAAGGAACTTGAATTCAAATCCTGCCCATACAAAAAATTTATTGATATCTTGGCCTAATGATAAGGGTTATAGTCCTGAAACTAATGTCATAATTTTAAATAAAAAAAATCCTATCGTAATTATTATAAAAATAAAAATAAAATAAAAAGATTTACATCAAAGCTAAAAACCTAAAAGAGGTAGGGTAATTTCTCAGAAAGATCTAAGCATCTAACGCTGAAAGCACAATTGGTATCAAGGCCAGTTTGTGCAGTTCATTGCAACCTAATTCACTAGGGAAGCTACCTAAACAGCTTTTGGAGTTTTAAAATCAATGGGTGTCAAATTGCTTCCTACTTTAGGATCCCCTCGAATTGATGCAATATTAAATAATAATTGATTGAGATCAAAGTATGAATCCCTTTACTGTTTATATATATATATATGTGTGTGTGTGTGTGTGTGTGTGTGTGTGTGTGTGTGTGTGTGTGTGTGTGTGTGTGTAATGTATTGTGTAATGCTTGAGTTCTAAAGATCTAAGGTATGTTATTCTAATATGTGAGAGATTTGCCAAGGCCCACTTGGTTTATTATAATTTTGTATAGATCATAAACCACCAGCTTCATGCTTTAACTTCCTTATTATTATCAGGTATTGTATATATAGCTTTTAAATTGCATCTTTAATAGCTCTGGACTCTTACTATGTTAGCCTTGACTGTTTCATTTGACTTGAATTGTCTTTTGCATTGCTTTAAATACAAATTTTGTATTTGTAGAACCAATTTTGTAGTCAACATATGATCTCTAAGTTTATTACAGTTTAACTGGACTGTAGTGAAAAATAGAGTTCTTATAAAATAAAAAGAATAAAAGAAGAAAAACATTTTGAATTGGACTATGCTGAAAAAATTGGTCAAAAATGAGAGATGGACTAGGGATGCAAGGTGGTTTAAAGCTGAAAATAGGATTTTAATACAGTGACCAGTTTTGCTATTATGATTATCGTTTTTTATGTAGTTGAATAATTGAGTGGCAAAAAGATCACGCTCTTCTTGAAATTCAAATAAGGGTAAGTATGTTATGGAAATATTCTTAGATAAGCACATATTTCTATGATTACACTATATGGCAGATACATTACAAGGCTTTTGTTTTTAAACTATTGATCACTATGTGTGATAGATCTCTCTATTGAATTGGCTTTTACATGTAATTTCTTCCTTCTAATTTGATATACAATTTAAAGAATCTATGTGCAAAAAGTGCCTGAGACCATCTATCAAGTTACATATTAGATGAAAAGGATGAATAATTTCATTTTTATTGTTTGCTTTATTATTATTATTAAGTTCCTCTCAATGCAAAGGTAGCATTGGATTTTGTAGTTGGAAGAGTGGAAAAGAAGACTAGTTGATTGGAAGCATGGTAGTACTGAAGGAGTATTCCATTTCATTCTTTTTTGTGATGTCTTTGTGATCTTCTTTCAAAGCAAAGTAGGTAATATCATATTAAATTTGGTTAAGTAAAAAAAAAAATCATTAAATTTGGTACTTTTTTGTAGAGTTTTTTGATTTGTTAGATAGAGAGGTTTATCTGTGCTTTTGTTGTTGTAATAACATGGGTTCCAAAATAGGTGCCTAGTATCAACTTAAGGATAGCGTGTGCTAGGTTGGATAATTGATTAATTGGTGTTATTGTTGCTTTCATATGCCTAACAGCTAAATTCCTAGATAGCTTACTTTCTTCCATTAAGAATTTTCCAATTTTGTTATTACAACTTGAGCTATGCATTTTTTGCTTGCCTATAAAAAAGGATATAAGTGCAATTTATGAAAGTTAGAATAACAGTTTGTTATCATTTTTCTTTATTAAATAAAGATAGAAGAAAATTTGTTATATATTTTTTAGAATTTCATAGATACGTGTTTGTATATGAGTTTGTTTAATTTTATATTTCTATCTAATTTATTGGTCTTTGTGATGTTTCCAGCAAGATGGTTTTCCTTTTTTGGTGACTTTTATTGGCTTTACTTACACTAAGTGTTGTTTGTATGCCTGTTAATCAAATAGTTCAATGAAAGCGATAGACAATTTAAGGGTTTGTTTGGATGGTGTATTTTACAGAAAATTGAAAATTGAAAATTGAAAATACTGTAGCAAAATAATTTTTAAATGTGTGAATAGTGCCATGGGACCCATTTTTAATATTTTTATCTGAATAAAGTAGTTGTGGGTCCCATGAACAGTGCGTGAACAGTTCACTTTGTCTTTTGCACAGTGTAATCCACGTGCATGAACAATGCGGGTTACTATTCATAAGCTAAAAAAAAAAAAAAAAACGCAAATGCTGGCCAAAACATCTAAATCCAAACGCAGGCTAAATAGAATTTCATAGTGGGTTTGTGTGATTGTGTCTAAAATTGTAATTTTAAGATAGATTTGTTTGATTTTGAATGCTCAAATTTATTTGTCCTAAAGTAAATGTATCACAACAATACTTTTTGGGTTATTGACCTTGTTGGGTTCCTTAGAATAATGGTTAGAACTCTAAGCCATATGGTTGTGGTTGTAAGAAAATGTTTGCTCTAATCTCCGCCCTCTACAACACTCTAATATGTAACATTGGTTACATATTTTTGGATTGGATATTAGCTTTAGGATGTTGATTATAATGACAGAATTTTGTATAACCTTATACACATTCTTATGCAGTGACCACATGGCACTTCTTAAAACTTTTGAAGGATAGAAGGATGCAAACAGTAATGAAAAGAGTCCTGTCAGCTTGCAAATGACAGAGGATATGAGAATGCAATTTGTAGATCTATTTAGCATTGGCTTTGTAAACAAATTGATGAGTGCTAATATAAGTTCTTTAAGATTTTCAAATTTTAAAGTATTTGATTTGCTAAAATATTATAGTTACTAAAAACTTTCCCGTGCATCACATAGGTTAGTGACTAGTTACATAAATAGTTATTGAAATTTTGGTTTTTTTTTTTCAAACATTAAATCCTTAAAGTAATTATAGTTTTCAAATTTTAATTGTAATGGAGAAAATTGTCTAGCCATCTTAATTGACTGACACTTTAGGCTTTGTTTGGTTGGGATGGAAAAGTGTGTGTGTGATGTAAAATAGTGAAGGGATAAAAAAAGATTTAGGGTATGTTTTGTATGGAGAGTGGACCTAAATTTGCCACCCGAAGACCTTAGCCTGAAAGGAAGTCCCAAGAAACCCCCCATCCGCAGAATAGGCCCAGCGTAACAGTCGATGAGGGATCAAAAGGCCTCCCGTTGAGAAGAGACCATTTGGGCCCACAACAAAGGTAATCTATGAAACCCATCTTCAAAGGAAACATGGCCCAGCTGAGAAACGATCATTCTCTAAGCCAAAGACACCCTTTGTTCACCTACTTTCCCAAAAAACATGTCGAAGAAAGCGCAAAACCCAATGTAACAGTCACCTCCGCATTAAAGGCTTTCCTCACCTAATGTCAGCCACATTGAATGTTGAATGACTAGCCTGAACAATGGAAACACCCACAAAAGTCTATCTTCGTGATCAAGAAATAGTATAAAAATGTGTTGATGTGACAAATATCCATCTAAATCCATCTAAGAGCAGGACAGCTAGAAGAAGAGGAGGATGGCTATAAAAGAAGGAAGAGAGCAACAGGACTAGAAAAAATCAAAGGAACAATAGGAGAGAGAATGTGAGAAGAGTCTTCACTTATATTTATCCTTAAAGCCTCTATTTGTACCTCGAGAATACGGTTTCTATGCATATAAAGCCTTAATTCAGTTATATTTGTTGCCAATTATCTTTGTGATCTTCCCCTTGTGGATTTTCATCTCCCATCCTCAAGAAATTAGTTGTGTGGATTTGAATTCAAAGCTAGTTATTGTAGCTTTGTATTTTTGATCCCCACAATTTGGTAACTGTTGTTTTTCCTAGTTTTTTATTTTCAAAATTCTATTTTCTAGACTGGAAAACTTGTTTGGTAATTGAAAACAAATAGGAAAAAAAACTGTTTCCACGTTTAAATTTACAAAGGAAACTAAAAACAAGCAAATAGGTGTGTTTTTATTTCAGTTTCCGAGGGAGCTTGAAAACACACAGAAAACAAGTGTAATTATGCACTTAAGTTAAGTCCAAGCTTCAAATCTTGGTGGGAACAAAAAATAAAACCAAAATCTTTACATTAAACTTTTGACTTCGAAAATAGAATAAAACTATTTTTTATTTCTATTACTAAAAACAAGTTTCTGAAAACAAAAAAGCAAAAAACAAAAATGGTTATCAGACAAGACCTTTGTTTTCACTCGTGTATTTAGTTGAAAGAATGAAAAAGTAGTGGGATAAAAAACTCTTTTGTTTAATTGAGAATAAAAAATAAGATGATAAAATATGTAACTTGTATAAACTTACTCTCATGCCCCTATTACATAAATAATAATAATAAGCCCAATTACATAAAATAATAATAATAATAATAATAATAATTTTAATGGAGAGTTTTGTTCAATGAGGGAGGAGACAGGTGATCGACTTTTGTTCTAGATAGTTCTCATTTTAAGCAGCAAAAATTCTCTTTAGAGAGTTATTCTCGTTGATGGTTGCTCACTTGCTCTAAGGAAACAGTCAACCAAGTATAGTTCCAGCTTTCCATTTACCATGATCTTATAATTTTATTTTCTATTTTAAGTTTCATGTGAACTTCTGATTCGTCAAAGTTTAACCATTTGATTGGAGGAAAAACTTCCCAAACTCTAGTTATACTAACAGCTCAAGCAACAAACGTAAACAAATAGTTCAAAAATTATTAAGCCCCAACATTAAAGCAACATTAGTAAATCCTCGAGTACTGTCAATTTGAACGTTTCGATAATTTGCTCCTAAAAGGCACAGGATGTAAACCTGAAGGCAACAACAACAATTTGCATCCATAGTCAGCAGTAGTACCTAAAATGCAATACCCAAAGGAAGGTAGCAAATGAAACAGTATATATATAGATTACAGGATCTAGTAACTGACTGATCTAATCCCTAAATTCTCGGGATGGATCCGTATAATGCGGAGGAAAATTAGGAACCAACTAACTAACCCTTAACTGCCCAACTGATCTCATGATTGTACAAAGAGAAATGCTATGTCTACAACATTTCTACAACATTTCCTAAGTGGCAGGTTGTTATTGGTTGTTATTGTTGGGGCAAAAAAGTAATCTTAGTGTTAATTTCAAATTTGAACCAATAACAATTAACCACCTGTGATTTGTTGTAAAAATGTTGTAAAATTGTTGTAGACATAGCATCTCTCTTGTACAAAGCACACAGTATAATGAAACTAACTCAATAAGAACAAAAAACGCAGCGTTCCAACTAATAGTACAAGTCTTAAACGCAGCGTTTTATTTAAATACATTTACATTACAACATGAGATAGAACGACATCGTTTGCTGCAGTGCTGGAACTAGCCGTTGGGCATCATTTGATCAAAACCATTTGTTGGTTCAATGGTTATGGGTTTATTCTTAACAAAACTAGCAACTTTGTTTTTAACTTTTGTGATGTAATTGCCTAAAACAATTAAACAAACAGAAACAGATAGACAGAGACAACTGAAGGGTATTTGCACTTACTATGTCCGACAAATTTTTGCAAGTCTCGGCATCCCAAATCTAACAGAATGATCCCGTGATACAGAATATATTGTTTCTTGCTTTGGCCATACCACAGAAGATACGCATTGTGTATGGCCTACAAGTGTAGACACAGCCTCCGCCCTAAAACATAATGATAACAAAAATTACTTTCCACAAAACATATAATTGGAGGGTAACATCTTAAACTCAAAAACTATTTATGAAAAGATTGTTAAAAAGGACAAAATCTACCTAAATCAAACAACAAAAAGGCAAACAAACAAAATAACGAATGAAATTATAATTAGAGTTCAACATGTAAGAATGTTCTACAGCTCTATTGTCTTTGCCAAAAAAAAAAAAAATGAATGTTCTACAGCTTTCCACAAGAAATAGTTTCTTTACGACTGTATCAATGAAAATACTAGCCTTTCAATGATTAAGTGACATCTCTCTAATTTGTGAAATTTACTCTGAATGCTTTAGGGACTGTATTTGTTCAGTGGTACTTTGAATATAAACTTAGTGAATTTGGTGAAAGTGCAGATGGTCTTATATACGTGTATGATGATAAACTAGGCTTTAGGTACGCTATTGCTTTACTGGTTTTGTTGGAAGTGCTCACAAGTCTTGAGGGCACATTCAGTGCCAAAGAGAATTGGAATTCAGCTTCTTGGATTACATTCGCAGGAATCAGTTGTGATAACTTATGTTCATTGCTTTTGACTTTTGTGTTATGGTTGATAATGTCGTGGGCATCATTTTAGCTACTAAATTCAATTGGGTCTTTAATTATTTTTATTTTCAATTGTTTAGAAAATTTGGTATTCGCAATTTGGCACATAATGTGAATTAGAATGGTCATCTGTGCATTTTATAGTGGTGGAAGAGTTCTGCAACTATTTGTCACAATTGGATGTAATGGAGAACATATATATATATATATATATATATTTGCATGCTTTCTAACATAATTAACTTTACTCTATCTCTTTATAAAACCTTGACATTGAAGGACTTCTAGGAATATCTATTTGAATGTAAAAATGTTGATTTGGTGTAGTTGTTGAGGGTTGAATGATCTGATTATTTATATTGATTAGTCTATGAGTCTGTAAACTTTAAAAGCAACACCAAGATTTTTGGGTTTCAACATTAAAGTTCAGAGTTGTCAAAATATGACTTGATTATTGATATTTAGTTATACTACTGGCTGAGGACAATAGCAAAAACATTTTATTTTTAACCATAGTATCATGTAATGTCTAAATTTTGGAGATACTACTTCTATATGTGTTGGGCTCATGTCCTAATTGGATTCTCTGGTCTGACATATTTTGATTATGTTTTTATTTGATTGATTTGGCTGTTTTTACTTAGTTCCTTTTTTTCCCCTTACTAGGGAGATGCAAATAGTGCACTGGAGTAGAAGTCCGACAACAATAGATTAAAGGGAAGAGAGAATTAAGTTATCTTTGTGTTTAAGAAATTCTGTTAAGAGAAAAGATAGTGTGGTCTAGCCGTCTAAGGATGTTGTGTACTGTTAATCAGAAATCGATTATTCAAAACATTGATCTTTCATGTCTTGTTACTTAATTGGGGTTGTTCAACAATTGATAGTATCAAGATATGGTATTTTGCCCTCAAAGTTGAACTCAAATATTTAAAATATTAGCAAAAATTGAGGTAACTCAGTAAAAAAAAATTTAATATTTAAAATTTGCTTGAAATAAAAATCTAATGCATGTCAAGTAGATGGTAACTTAGAACATTGATCTTCTATGGATTGCTTTGGCTGATGAAAATTCCAGGTTCCTTTGGCTTTCCTCAGTGAGATAATAGCTTCAAAAGCATGTGACCTTATAATGAACACATTACAGCCTATGCTGACATATATCTTTGTTGGTGTTTCAAGGAATGATATATTGCTAAGGGAATTTTATTCTTTTTCATGTAGAAGCTTAATTAGATGGAGCTAATAATGAGACTTGACCAGTACAAGGAAATCTCTTAGTCGTGAGACTCAAAGCTGCTATCTTTGGGCGTTATGGTTTTGATCGAGACAAACATATTCACATATGGTTTACATGTAGTATAAAGATATTATTGACATAAACTCTTATTTTTTCTGTTTATATATATATATATATATATCATTTTATAAGGAACAATATACAGACGTTTATATGTGAGCATCAAGTTCACCAAAAAGGCCATTCTTTCTCTTTCTTTTCGATTATATACAGTTTCTGAATGTTTTGTTAGCAATTGTGATGTTCGCCTTTTTGGCTAAAACATGAATATCCTGAATCACAGATCGGTACTCTTGCATCAATTCCACTGCACTACCATAAATTTTGTAGGTTGTCATAACCTTGTCATAGTGTTTTGTATTTTGATTGTTCCAAATGCACAAAGCAGCAATCGCAAAAGTTTCAGCCAAGTGGTCTTCTTTTATTTGGAAAATACCAATCATTAGATGACATAAAGGCACAAATCTTTCCCGACAAACTTTTATTAGATCTTTTAAAATTTTTATTAACACAATTTTGACTAGAAGATTTTTTTAATTAATTGAAAATTTTAATATTAAAGTTTCATTTAAAGCTAACTATTTTAGTAATTTCATTTAACATAAATTTAATATATATATATATATATAATTAAAAAAAAAAAAAAAAAAGGAGGAAACCATTGTTTCAACTTGGACTTTACAAAATATTGTTGAAGTGTTGGGCTAACTTAATTGAATTTGAAATTATCCCAACTGATATAAGTACGTACATGTGCTAGGTCAATGGGCCTAAACATACAAGTTCTCCCAACCATCAAGCTTAGCCCAATCAAAATCAAGGCCAAGAAAAGCTTGGGATTTTTGTAATCACCATCATCACTATCATTATGGGTGTTTGGGTTATTTCAAGGTTTTAGGGATATTTTACTCCTTTTAATTTTTTAAATGTTTTTGAGGGGTATTTTGGTTATTTACTAACTTGCACCTAACTACTTGACCAAATTGATTTGGACTTTCCAATATGTTCTTGGGAAAAAAATGGAATAACAAAAGAATTAGAAAAAATGCAGATTGATGGGGGAAAAGTACTAATATTTAGAATACAAAACTAAGATATATAATTTTTTTTAAGGTATTTCGATAATTTTTTAGATTTCGTAGGCATTACAATCTTTTTTTTAGGTTATAAGGGTATTTCAGTCATCTTTTAGGTTTTAGGGTCACTTCGGTCATTTTTTTAGGTTTTAAGGTTATTCGGTCATTTGTTTAGTTTTTAAGGGTATTTTGATAATTTTTTTTAGCTTCTAAAGGCATTCTGGTAATTTTAGAATGTTTCAGGGGTATTTTAGTTATTTTATAAGTTTCGAGGGTATTTCAATCATTTTGTAGGTTTTGTGGGGTATTTTTGTTATATATTCGTCAATTATTGGGTGCATTGGGTTAGGTTGGGTACGATCATATCATATGTGATGTTAGTAATACTTAATGTGACAATGGAACTGTCAAATGAGAGTAAACTAAAAAAATAAGGAAACCATCAAATATGACAAAAACACGATTATATGTGATGTTGGAACTATTTAATATGACGATGGAACCATCAAATGTGAGTAAAATAAAATAAAAGAACCACTAAATGTGACAAAAGTATGGTCAGTTGTAATATTGATACTGCCCAATGTAACCCTGAAAAAGTTTTGTTGTAGTATTGTATGTATATAATAGTATGTCAATTTGCAATTTGCACCCAACATCCTAATTAAACTGATTTAGACTTACCAATATGTTCTTGGAAAACAATGGAATAACAAAAGAATTAGAAATAGAATAACAATAGAAGAGACTTGATGCAAAGACATTGTGATTGAAATGATAAATTACGGGGGGGGGGGGGGGGGGAGAGAGAGAGAGAGAGAGAGAGAGAGAGCCATGTTTTTAACAGGAATTGAAGGGTTTAAGGATTTTAATGATTTAATAAATAAATAAAATTATGTGCAACGGCTCTGGCATCCAGTTTTGCTACTTAACTGCTAAAGAGATTTTCATTTTTTATTTATTTGTGTTTTTTATGTGTGCATCTCCTTCCCGGTAAGGACACAATTTTTTTTTTTTTTTTTTTAATTTTTAAAAGGGAGGGTAGTTCGTTTTTGGTAAAATTGGTTAATTAAGCTTAATTGTTTTTAACTTTACTATTTGTAATTTTTGCTATTGGGTTAATTTTTTTTGAATGAATATTTTGTATTAGATTTTAAATCTATAAATTTTTTTTTTATAGCTTTTAAAGGGAAGAAAATGCTAAAGTTATAAATTTTTTTACAAATTTCTACTGTGATCAGTGGTTATTAGTAAGTAAAAAAGTGATGTCAGTGATGGGCCTAAATGTGAACCAATAAAAATTTACTACATCAGAAGTTTTGTAAAATTATTGAAGAAAATTTTGTGGCTTTAGCATAACTCTTAAAAGAATCAATAATATTATTAAGGGGGTGTAAACACCTCATTATGTACCCGTTAATAAATATTGGTTCCTAACCCCAATGATGAGCTTGACATATGTCAACCAAAGGTATTTAGAAAATTCACAATAGTTTGGAAGTAATCACAATTCACAACTTAGAAGTGCTCAAATCGCATTGAAAACAATTTTGAAAAATGACCTTCACTCACTGTTTTGACCATAACTTTTCATCCACAAAGAATTTTTAAGTGAGGTTTGTTTCATTGGAAAGTAGAATCCTGGGCTTCAATTTGAACACAAAATTTTTCTAATTTGGATATATATTGAGTAAGTTATGACCGTTTGAAGTTAGGCCATCAAAACTACTAAGAATTAGGGCATGTGTACGCAAGAATCAAGGGTGCATGCGCAACCTCGAAAGATGCGTATGCAGGCCAATTTTCTAGGCAGTAGAACTTCATTTTTAAGAGCCTAAAGCATCATTCTTTAATGTGGTCCAGCCCCTAGACCCTTGGAAACGTCCAAAGACCATTAAAAATCCCCGAAAACCCTAATTTTAACTTATAAATACTTATCTTATGTCTCCAATCAAAACCCTAGTTAGAGAGAGTAATTTTTTGGTCTCCATCTTCTCTAAAACCCTATTTTCTCTTTCCAAAACCGTAACACAACACCTTTGTAAGTTTTTTACAAATAAAAAAGCTTTCTTTAATTAGTTCCAAGGCAGAAAGTTTGTTTTCAAATTTTTTTTCTAAAACATTTTCAAAATCTTTTGTTCTTGAGTTGTGATTACTAACCATTGTTATGTTCTTTAATTATTCTTGTTATCTCAATCTAATATTTGTAATGTAGGCACAGAAGGTTCGGTTAAACTATCTCAAATTTGTGAGTCTAAAGCAAGGTGAGTCTCTTTTCCATGATTTCTCACTTTGCTATATAGGATTCACATGGTTCTTTGTTTGATGTTATCATAAATGTTCTTATCATGTTTGATTGATGTTATGATCTTTTTTATATGTTCTAATCTAATTTTAGGTTGTTTATAATTATTAGGACAAATGTGTTTCATTTGTTAAGAACATATGTCATTCTTTTATGTAATTGGCTAATCCTTTGACAAAACACACTTTACTTGTATTTGGGTAGATCTAGGATGTGTTTAATACTTTAAGAAACATGTTGATCAAGTCTAGTATTAAAGCCATGAAGATTGGACCAAGAAACAAGTGAAGAAAAGCTGTTCAATAAAGCTGGATAGATAGCTCGACACCTGCGGACAGATAGCTCGACAGTTGCTTGACACTTCTCGATAGCTAGGCTATCTATTGAGCTCTTCAGCTGATTCTTATCGCAATCTCGATAGCTTCTCGACAATTGGTGAATTGATCAAGAAAACTTCTGTCCCCTCGACACCTCCTCGATAACTGTATCTGTCGAAATTTAAATCTCGGCACCTGCTCGACACCTGCTATCTATCGAGGTTACGGAAATCAGAAATTTCAGACCTGATTTTTGGGCCAGGCTTATGTATTTGTGTAGGGTTTCTTTTCTCACAATCCTAGACCTATATATAAGGCTTATTTTAGAGGCCGTCACATAGGAGAATACAAAGAGAACATATGCAAAAGGCGACCGATGCCTTATTTTCTCTGAAAGAAGCTATTGCGTCTTTGCGCCTTAGGGTTTTGTAACCAAGTGCTTCTTGATCTTCATTGTTGATGAAGTGAAGAACTTTGTAGCTAACAATCTTCTTCTAGTTGGTGATTAAGTCGCGCTCTAGGATCCATGCAATTGGTTAGTCACGTATTGGGATTCGTGCATCAAAAGGGTGGCGTTCATATATTGGAAAGTTCAGAGGTTCAGAAGCAGTAGAAGGTTTTTGCTGTGAGTTCATCTACGGGGATTGTAGAGTCTAGGGATAAAGGTTTTGTACTAGATCTGAAACTTCTCTTTACTATAGTGGATTGTTTTTCGAGAAGGTTTTCCCCCAGGTTTTTTACTGTGAAACTAGTTTGTTTCATTGGTTTTCCTGGGTCATCATATCTTGTCTTATTTACTTTTTAACAAGTTTTATTCATAATAAATCTAATTAAAAACTTGGGTTTAAAACTTGTTAATTCTATTAACCGGGGTCTAAATTTCCCAACAATAATCTGTTCTTATTGTTCTTGGTTTGTTATTTTAGTTTTATGTAAATTTTAACATGTTTATTTATTTAATGTAGTTTAGTTAAATTCTTTGATTTTGTTCCTAAATTATTTGTTTATGTTGATATTTGTTTTATTTGCTTCATGTTAGTTTAGTGTTTAGGGTTCTAACATGCTTGTTTGATCTCAAATGTTATATCTTTGTTTAATTAATCTCTAAAAATGTAATTTTTCGGATTTGTGCTAAAGGATGCGTATGCAGCCATCGAGTATGCATGTGTATGGTTCAACCATGGGTACGCATAGTTGAGTATGCATACACACCACAAACCCCGATTAGGGAAAAAAAATCTTATTTTTGTTTATTTAGTTATTTTTCACATGATATTTGATTATGTTTGACTATGTTTAGGTTAATTAATTGTATTTATTTATTTTTCATGTTTTTTTAATCTTTTTTTCCATATTTGGTTCATTTTATAATCTTTTTGCCATATTTGGTTTATTATGCTGATCTTACTTTAATGGGAGAATTATTTTCCATCATAATTTTCATTAAGGACATCTATTAATAAACCATTTCAAGAATTTTTTAAATGAAAAATTGAAAAGCTAAAAAAGAAAAAGAAAAAAGAATTAACTATTTTTTTTCTTTTCCCATAAAAAAGTTCCTAAAGGGTGCCTCTTAGTAAAATCCTTGTTAAAAAACATTGAAACCAATAGGCCCATCCTCACCATTAACAACAATGCCATCCAACCGATCATGATCCTTCAACTTACAGTTGTCAAATGTGACCATATTAAGGGCTCAAATCCATCCATATGGCATGAAGTCAAAATAGCGTGCAAGCTTATTTTTCTTTTATAATTATTATTACATTCAATCAAACAGAGATTGAACTGAGTTCTCCATATAAAGGAGACAAGCAACATTATTGAACTATAAAGCTCCTTGCATATGCAAGCTTATTGAAAACAAACACTTTTGGAAAGCATGATTTATATTTATGTTTGGGATTGATAGAGTCTGGAAGCAAGGCGTGGAGTGAGAAGAGCTTCAAGGGGAGTTGCCTTAGGTAAGGTAATGCCCAAACCTTCCGTCATGTCTACTAGCATATTTGATGGTGTAGTGAACTCAAATCCCTGAAGCAAGCGAGCGAGCTAGTGCCAGGTGAGATACTTGTAATGCAATTGTGTAACCCGGGCAAAATCGTCTCCCAGACCCAAATGGTATGAACTCAAAATGTTGACCTGAAGCATCTATACTTGCATGGCTTGTGAGGAACCTCTCTGGTAGAAACTTTTCTGGGTCCTCCCAAATTCTTGGATCTCGGTGCAACTTCCACACATTAACAAGCAAACGAGTACCCTTTGGGACGTAATAGCCACAAACATGACAATCCTCCGTGGCCTCATGTGGAACTGATAGGGGGCTTGGTGGGTACAAGCGCAACGTTTCCTTCACTATGGCTTGGATGTAAACTAGATCTTTGATATCATGGTCATCCACCCACCTGTCTCTACCAACCTTGAGATCGAGCTCTTCCTGAGCTTGCTTCAAAGCGTGCTTGTTATTTAATAATATGGACAGGAGCCATGTCAAGGTTAGAGATGATGTCTCAAAGCCACCCAAGATGAGACTCTACAACATGAAATTGAGGCCACACTTAATTAGAAGTGCACTTGTTATTAGTTTTTAAAGTGTATGTAACAAATTTTTCCCAAATTAGAAAGTAATGTTTCTTTATAGAGTATTATATTCTTTGTAGAGAGGGTTCAACCTATATTTAGGGATGGAGCCAGGAATTTAAATTGGGGGGAGGGGGGGGGGGGGGGGAGGGGTGGGTGGAGCATTGAATAAAACTCATTTGTTAATCAACTTTTTATAGTTTTGCTTAAGAGTTTTTGGAAACTGAGGCATTAAAATTTTATGGAATTGAAATATCAACAATTTTTTGAATTGAGATCAAGATTTTGAATTCTATTTCAGATTTACTATTGAATGAAATATTTTGGTATTAGTGTGTACTGATACACTGTTTCGCAATTAACATCAAATATAAATATTAACACACACACACCCACACGACACACACCATTATTAAACTAAATAAAAGTATAATTTATAATGAATTTAATATGTTGTTTTACAAAAATCAAATAAAAATGATTAGATTGCTATTAAAAATAAAGCAAATATGGTATTTTTGTAAATAAACAAACCCGTAGGGTATTTTGTAAACTATAAATAAATCACTTTCTCTATTCTCAATCCCACCCATTCTTGTTTTTACTGTTTACCTCACATTTGGTCTATTTAAACAGGTGTTACTCACTTTTTTGATATTTGCTTGCTCTTCTTTATTACTGTGCTTTCTAAGGGTCTGTTTAGATACCGCTTATTGCTAAAAACTAGAAACTAAAAACACTGTAGTAAAATAATTTTTAAATGTGTGGTGCCGTGGAACCCAATTTTAAAAAAAAAATTTGCTAAAATCCGTATTTGTGAGTCTCATGAATAGTGCACTATACCTACACAAAAAACGCAGCAGCTAGCACAAACACAAATGCGTTTGTATCCAAACTAACACTAATAATCTTCTTCTTTGTCTTTGTTTTTTTCCGACTTCTCTTTTTTATGTTTTTGTTAAATCATGTTTTTCATATTGTTCTCACCTTCCTTTCTCTCACTATGCCTCTTGATTATTTTAGTCAGACTCAGATCCTTCATATTTTTTTCTCCTCTGTTTTAAACAGAGATAAACTGCAAGCTGTAGCATGTGTAGTGTTTCACAGAGTGGCCAACCATAAATTTATTTGGATCCAAAATGTCAGGAGTGAGCTGATAATAAGCAAAAAGAGACCAATGATGACTAAGTTTTTTTTTTGGGGGAGGGACTAATTGAAAATTAAATATACCTATAGAAAAAATTTTCTCAAAATCCGCTGCAGGGGGGTGGGGGGCATGGTCTCCCGTGGGGGGCATGGTCTCCCTGGTCAAAGAGTAGCTCCATCCCTACCAATATCTCTTATTATATTTGACAACATAGAAGAATTTACCAATTGAGTCAATTGAAATTACAAAACCAAAAAAAAAAGAATGGGTAATTGTCTCACATTGCTTAAGAGAGTGTGTTGTATGTAGTATAACTTGTCCCACCCTCTCTTAAAAGTTACCATAACTTTTGAGTAGAGTTGTGGCGTGCCTTTATGTTAGAACCTCTTTCCCTTTTCCTTGTGTGTATGTTTGTTTCTCAAAAAAAAAAAAAAAATTACAAAACAAAATAAAAACATGGTTGATTAATTAAGTTGTGCGATAATTGACAATAACTTACCAATGCTGTTGCCTTTATAATGGTTTCACGCGTATGGCCGAATGCATCATCCTCAATTTCGGATAACATGACATCGATGAAGTCCAGCTTGTCGGTTGGTTCACTACTCTTCAGCCTTCTCATACTATGTTCTTCAATCCAATTTCCTGCTACAGAGTCCAATTCCCTTGCAATATGCTTCATTGATTTTACTTGGCCCAGCAAATCAAAACATCCTAGAAATGGAATTAGATCCGAAATGATAGGGACCCCAGATGCGTACATGTAGGCTTTAATATTTTTCCCTATATGTTGTGCGGCTTGTGCCTCTCCATCATTTCCATGACTGAAGCTATCAAAGTATCTCTTCCCTGCTATCATTCTAGTAATAATATTAAAGGTTAGGCGCTCAACCCACTCACTAATCACCACGCTGGCTTGGTTGCCCTCGTTGCTCTTGCAGAGAGTGTACAAATCTTTAATCACAGTTTCCACCTCGAATACTTGCACATTCTTTAGCGTTTCAAGCCGACGACTAGAGAGGAGTTCTAGCTTGATTAGCTTTCGGATCTTGAGCCAATATTTACCATAACTGGAAAAAGCAAATACTGCACAGTTGTAGCCAAGGTGCTTTCCTTGGCTAGACATTGGACGTGCAGCAAAAGCCTTGTCATTTGTAGTGAAGCACTCCTTGACTGCCTCATGATTGCTAATCACAAGTGCAGGTTTCATGCCAAGTCTGATCATGAAGATGGGACCAACTTTATCAGCCATAACACCTAAGGTTCGTGCAATTGGGTTTTGGCCACGTAGTTTATGAAGGTGACCTATGATTGGCAAGGCACCTGATGGCTCTGGAGCCAACATACGCTTAATTTTGTGACTTCCAATTCTCACCCTCCATTGATTGTACAATAGAGCCAATAGAAAAAACCCTGCAATTGCAAGTAGATGGGAAGTAATTTCCATGATGTTCTCAAACTTGAGAGAATGGAGAAATACTATGATGTTATCAAAGTATCTCTTCCCTGCTATCATTCTAGTAATAATATTAAAGGTTAGGCGCTCAACCCACTCACTAATCACCACGCTGGCTTGGTTGCCCTCGTTGCTCTTGCAGAGAGTGTACAAATCTTTAATCACAGTTTCCACCTCGAATACTTGCACATTCTTTAGCGTTTCAAGCCGACGACTAGAGAGGAGTTCTAGCTTGATTAGCTTTCGGATCTTGAGCCAATATTTTCCATAACTGGAAAAAGCAAATACTGCATAGTTGTAGCCAAGGTGCTTTCCTTGGCTAGACATTGGACGTGCAGCAAAAGCCTTGTCATTTGTAGTGAAGCACTCCTTGACTGCCTCATGATTGCTAATCACAAGTGCAGGTTTCATGCCAAGTCTGATCATGAAGATGGGACCAACTTTATCAGCCATAACACCTAAGGTTCGTGCAATTGGGTTTTGGCCACGTAGTTTATGAAGGTGACCTATGATTGGCAAGGCACCTGATGGCTCTGGAGCCAACATACGCTTAATTTTGTGACTTTCAATTCTCACCCTCCATTGATTGTACAATAGAGCCAATAGAAAAAACCCTGCAATTGCAAGTAGATGGGAAGTAATTTCCATGATGTTCTCAAACTTGAGAGAATGGAGAAATACTATGAACTTTCCACCCACAACATGGAAGTATTTTATAACGGTGAGAAAAAATCAGGGGCTGATTTTTGTCACTCATTGCTTGATTAGTACGTCATAGTTGTAGACACTTTTTTTTCTTTTTTGCTAAAAGTCATAGTTGTAGACTTTCACTGCCTCTCTACTGTTATGGTACAAGAGTTTTGTATTCATCAAAGTTGTAAAATTTATTTTTTTGCTGAAAGTCATAGTACTAATAATATTAATTAAATAATAAAGAAATATCTATCTTTCAAATTCTCCCAGCCTCAACTATCGATGTATCGAAAAATAATAATAGGGATTATTATAACAACAACAAAAACATAAAAATTATAATATTACTAAATTCATAGGGTTCATTATTTACTATGATAATGAAAATGTAAATAGTAGTTTGGAGTAATTGTTGTAGTAGTGGCACTAATAATGATAATGATTATACTTAAATAAAAAAAAAAGATTACTAATTATTATTATAGTTCTAAGTTCTAACTGCTTCTAATATACTAACACTAATAATACTACTAAGTACTAACAACAACAATAATAATAACAACAATAACAACAACAATAAGATGTTTATTATTTTGTAGGTTTCAATTAACTCAATTAGTAAAATCTCTGACTATTGAATAAGAGAGATCTGGAGTTCAATTCTCTTCTACACCAAAAATCTATTAGTGTCTTGGTCTGATGATAAATTGCTATCACCAGAAACAATCGTTATATGTTGAAACTTTCTAAAAAAAATATTTATTATTATTCCTATTATTAATAAAGCTAATAAATAAATAATAATGATGATGGTGGTGGTGTTAGTAGAGAGAAAAAAGAGATTGGATAATAGAAAAAAAAATACAAAAAATGGACATCCAGATTTCCTTTAGAAGAAATTTTTTTATAAAAGTAAAAATAAAAATTTTGAAATCCACTTCTCTGTACATCTGAATTCACATTTTTGGAGGAAGAAAAAGTGAAACCCATCCTTTCAAGATCTGGATGCACTTTTACTTAAAAATAAAAGAGTAATGCTACAAACACAAACTATTTTATAACATTTTTACATATTGTTGATGTGGCTTTAGTATTTTCCAAATAGTTATTGCAAGTAAAAATGTGATGTTAGTGACACAACAGCATTTTGTAAAAATGTTGTAAAATAGTTTATATCTGTAGCATTACTCAAAATAAAAATAAAAAATTTGGAAAAAAAATCTTGAAGATTCGGATTCTTTTATACGTATAAATTGTTTCAATAGAACTCTAATTATTATTTTTTTTTTCTATTAAGAATAATTAGTATGTAACCTCGTGCATATGCATGGGTAGTCGAGTACAATTAAAAACAATTACAATTATACGTTTTAAATTATACATTAGAAGGTATTCAAATTATATATGGTATTAGTTTACACCTTTTTAAAACTATACATTTATAAAATATGTAATAGTTTCTATATATATATATATATATATTGTAGGGATAATAAGCCCAGTAATATATATTGGGCTGAGGGCCTAGTCCAAGGATGCCTAGTAGTCCAAGGACGGGTAAACAT
The DNA here is from genome assembly GCA_023621385.1 of Quercus gilva. Taxonomy (NCBI): domain Eukaryota; kingdom Viridiplantae; phylum Streptophyta; class Magnoliopsida; order Fagales; family Fagaceae; genus Quercus; species Quercus gilva. The sequence continues at coordinate 66,593,017 of CM042481.1, forward strand.
TGTTATGGAGGTCGGCATTAATGAATAAAGGAAAGGATCTGGCCATGATGGTCCAAGAAGGTGGTATGAGGAAGATTACCTCCTTGGCTAAGTAAAGCAGAGGTCCGAAGATGTGGTCTGCCATCCAGGGCAACGTTCCAAGAGGTTCTATTGATAAGAATACATATTGTAAAGGCATAGGATGAAGGGAAAGTATGAAATATCTAAGAGAAAGCTATTGCCACCACATTAAATACTCTGTAGCTAACTCTCTAACCGCATTAATGAGGAAATAATATCTAAACAGTAATTTTCAGCCTTACAGCTGTTCCCAAAGATTTCAAGAAGGTGTTGGTGGGACAAGGATCTACACCAGCAATCTAATCTACACGTGGAGGGTAGAGATGAGAGAGGGAAGATAAGTATAAAATGGAGAGAGGACTTTGAGGGAAGGGGATCAGAGATTTGAGAGAAAAACACTGTAGCAATAAGAACCAACTTGTAATCAAATTCAAAGAAAGATATACTAGGACTGTTCTCCTCAGATTGTGCCGAGGACAATTTTCTTTGTGTAAAACCAATTTATCTTTGTCTTCTTGTCATCTGGATTTACTTTAATTGTTGTTTCAACTCATTAGAGGCTAGTTTTCTAACACACTCTCTATAAATTCATTGTATAGGACTTTTTGAACCTAAATCCATCCATCCCTTGGGAGAAAAAGGGCAAATGCCCTTTTCACACAAATTATGTAGCGTTTTACCCCCTTTCCCAAACTAATTAGGGAAATGCCCATCTTTTAAAATTCGATTTGATTAGGCCCTATAGTGGCATTTTTAAGGAGCCTATAGTGACGTTTTAAAGACCTATAGTGGCGTTTTAAGGATCTATAATGGCGTTTTGTAACTCGACCTCCATGAAATCGAGTTATAGCTTAAAAAAAATGCCTATAACTCGAGTTCATAGAGGTTGAGTTACAAAACGCCATTATAGGTCCTTAAAACATCATTATAGGCTCCTTAAAACACCACTATAGGGCTCTAGAAAAAAAAAATTAACTCGATTTATCTCAAATTGAGTTAGAAAAAAAGGACATTTCCCTAATTAGTTTGGGAAAGGGGGCAAAACACTACAATTTTTGCTCAAAAATGGCATTTGCCAATTTTTTCCCCATCCCTTGGGCTTGGAAGCCAAATTGCGTCCTTACATATATATATATATATATATATACACATACATACAATTTAGAATTTAATTGGATTTAGACTCTTCATTTTTTACAACCAATAGTTCACTAGCTACACAAATTCAAAAATTAAATGAACATGTGGCTCAAAATTGGATTCCAATTGAAATCTAATTTAGAACTAATTAGGTTTGGACTCTTCAATTTTTACACTCAATAATTTACTTATCACTAAAATAAAAAATTATATAAAGCGCACGGCACAATCTAATTAGATATTATCTGAGTTTTGAGTCTTTTGACTTTATATATATATATATATATATAATTGTCAATATTCACAAAATATAATTAGCTAAAAATGTGTAGAAGAGGAGTATATTGTATCTTCCACAACGTAAAAGCTTTTCATGCAGCCCTGACATATAAAACGTTGAAGAATCCAAAGATATACGATATCGAAGATGAACAACAAAATAAAAATCTTAGTTATCCTACCAATGATAAAATACCAGCACGTGACAGAGCCCTCTCCTCCCCATTCACCTTCTTTTAACTCAACTTTCTGAAAATATTTAGGGCAAATTTTGGCTGTCTCGTGTATTCTCTTGCTGTTAGCCTCTACTTCAGCCTCTAGCTTACCAAATACAGACATTTTTCTTTTTTCTTTTTCAAGTTACTGATCACTTCTAAAGTTTTGTTATTTTTAAGAAAAGTATATCAAATATCGGGTCTGATCGAATCTATACATAGAAGACAAAAAAAGAAAGAAAGATGAAACTAAAAAACAAAATGTGAGGACCCTGTTTAGGCGGCTGTGAATTATCTTGATTTGACCGTCTAGCTACTCTAGCGTCATCGTGTCCTGTTAAGGACCCTTTTTTCAAAGCCAAAGTCTAATTCTACGATTTCTACTAGATCTCTTTTATCGTTTTCGATCATTAAGCGTGCATTTGTCTAGCACCTGGGTTTGCCTAGCATGTTTAACGTGTTTTGCGTTTTAAAATTGGGACTCACGTTTAACGTGTTTTGCATTTTAAAATTGGGACTCACCGCTACTGTTTAACCAACAAATGAAGAGTTACAGCAATGTTTTAAAACTGAGACTCACGGCTATTGTTCACATTTTAAAATTATTTTGCTGCAATATTTTTAATTTTCAGCAAAATAAGCGATATTCAAACAAACCCTAAATTCTTAAAAGTATTGACAAGTTTTAAAACATGGTGAAAGTTTTCCGCCCCCTCAAGATTAATATGTTGCCGACACTTTATTCTTTTGGGTCTGATATGGGATCTGCTTATTTTGCTAAAAATGAATACTTTTTACTAAAAGTACTGTAGATAAAGGTAAATGTTAGTTAAAATAGTATAGTAGAACCCATGAATAGTACTAAAAAGTGCATAATGACTCTTAAATAGTAGCAAAAATAAGTTGAATAGTAAATAATTTGGCTAAAATTAAGTTAGCCAAACAAACACTTTATCTATTTAAGGATGGAAAAGTGTGGAATTTTCCACCCCCTCAAGATATGATCTAGGTGATTGGTGGTTGCAAAATGGCATCACACTACCTGAGGGAAATGTTATCATTAATGGGCACTGGAATGTGCCCATAAATCACATTATTGTATTTTATGTCAGATTTTTTATTAAAAAAATTAGCTTTATTAGCTCTATATTCTGTAAATTGATCAAAAATTTGATATAAAATACAATGATGTGTGTAGTGGGCCTTTTTTGTATTTTGGGCTTGATTTTTCCTGGTGTGCCATGACCCATGATTCTAAGGTAGGAGAGTTAGGACTGGCATAACTGAAACACGCCTTAAGCCAGCTTGTGCGCAAGTTGGCCAACCCCATATAGACACGCCCTAGCAGGAGCCTTGAATGTACCGCATGCTCACGGCAAGAACAACTATTACAGATATTACAATAGGAAGCACGTTGAGGCAAGATAACTAAAACATTTCTACTAATAACAATAATACGTGAATAACACAGCAAGAGAGAATAAAGCAATTCAATTACGAATAACAAGTTCACGACAAAAAATTTAGCAGTAAGATAACAAGTTAATCATTTATCAACTAAAAAGAAAGGATTCGTCTGCCAAAGAAATAGGTTTAGTTCTTCAACAAACACAAGCCCAAAAAGGAGCCAATCTCCAATGTGGGTAACCTCAAAGGGAGTTCTTGTTGTAGAGATTACACACTTTGGAAAAATTAAGGACCTAGATGGCTTAAGCTTGAATTCTTAGCTTATTAGAGAGTAGGTCTATTGAGAAGGAGAGAAATGGATAGCCTATTGATACATGCCTCTATTTCTAGCACTTATGTTTCTTCATTTCTTTTGGGATTTCTGTATCTTTTCTTTTTCTTTTGTTTCTTTGTTTACTTTGCTTTCTTTTCTTTCTTTCTACCTCTCTTTTTTGTTTGCCATTGTGCCTCCCTCCTCCCTTTTTTCATTATTCACACCTATGGCCTTTTATACTACCTGCCATGACAAGTTTTATTATTTTTACCCCTTAACTACTTTTGGCTCATTGTGGGCGTCCTTCTAAGACTACCCACTAGCCTGCCAGCTGCTCAGCCACTACCATTACACTGTGTAGGCTGCACCATGCCTCATTTGCAGACAAAAATGGTTTTTGTTTTGTCTCTCATTTCTCTTAATACTGTCATCTGGATAAGGATTAAACCTCTCCCTTACCTACCTCTATGGCATCCATCAAGTGATTCTACCTCAGGTTTACTTCTTTTGAATGAAATGTCATCCCAACAGAACATATCTCCCCAAAAGAATTTGAGCAGGAACCCCAAAATAGGCTCCCCCCTTCTCCCTACTGCTAGACCATACCCTTTCATACCTCTGACTCGTGGCCCACCTCCACTTCTATTTGAATCCATTACTTTTCTGGCCTTCGCACATTTGTCATTGCCTCCGTGTTTGTCTGATTCTGCTGTACATTCTGATATCTGTTTAACTCTTGCAGCATGAAAGATACATGGGCCTTTGGATTCTCATTCTATACATTCTATCTTCTCTTTGGACTGGGCATTGCTTGGGTGCGGGCTATCTCTCCCTCCTACTTGGCCCATGTCCCCTTATTTCTTGTGTCCGTGGGCTAGTTGGTGCTCCTGCCATGCAACTGCACTTCTCCTGCTATGACATCACTTATCCTTTTACTTTGTTGTTACCTTTGGGCTTACAAGTTGAAGCTCCTACCAGTCAATTTCTTACATTCTTTCTTCTTTTGGGCTTTACTGGCCAACATTCCTGCTAGGCTAGCCCATTCCATCTCTTGGGCTTCCTTGGCCCATTTTCTTTCTCTTTCTCTCCTATGGGTTTTTGCTAAATCCTTTGGACTCCCCTTCCCAATTACCACATCCATACTACCTTTCAGGCTTATTGGCCTTTATGTCAACCCTATAAATTTATTAATTGCTGGATATAGGTTTATGTGGCAGCTAAAAGAAATGGACAAGTATATAAGGGTCTAGCTAATAATATGTGCATTGCACATGACCTTTAGACACATGTTGCTTTCTTTTTGCTGCCACATAACCATGTATACAGTAAAACCTTATTGATATATATATATATATATATATAACTGAAACTTTTGAAACTCTCACAATTTTCCACATCAGCATTTTTTTTTATTTTTTAAATCTGATTTATTTATTTTTATTAAATATATATATATATATATATATTCTCCTTTCTCAAACCAAATACTCTTCCTCGATATAATTTTGAAACCAAAACACTAAAGCAATAGTGCAAAGGCAGAATGACAGAACCTCTCCTTTCTACAAAAACAAACCTAACATCTCTCCTTTCGACATTTCTCACCAAACGCAGAACATCTACACTCTCTCAAACGCAAATCCGAGCTATTTCACAGAAAGTGAGCCAACGTTTTCAATCTCCAACCCAGCGTCTATATCAGAGCATTCTCTATCGGTATCTCTCAATTAATCTATGAATAATCTCTTTTCCTATTGTCTTTAATTACGTTTTTCTGTCAATTTAAGGATTTCATCTTTAATTAGGTTTTTTTTTTTTGGTGGTCAATTTAGGGATTTCAATTCCTAACCCCTTTTCTCTCTATTCTTTTTTATATCACTTTATTTTACGGCTGTTCAATACTATCTCCAAACCAATTCACAACTGTTCAATTTATAATTCTTTGTACATTTGTGTTGTTCCTTCCCTACAACAGATTTAAAACAGCAAATTTCAAGGAATACCAAACAGCAACAAATTTAATTCTTTGTACATTCGTTTGCTATTTTAAAGCAAGTTTCATTCTTAATTTTTGTTCTTCCATTCACTTTTATTTAGATTTAATATTCCTTATTAATTCTTGCTTTTTTATTGCCTTTCTCTACAGTCTTTTCCTCCATTCCGATCAATGTTAAAGGTATGGTATTCGTTTGCATTTGTACTAAATTTTTGAATTTTTTTTAGTATAGGGTTAGCTATTTGTCTATGTACATGTAACTTCTAAATATTGTAGTGTTCTGTTTACATTTAAAAAACTCATGAAACTCAATTTGAATTGTAACTTATCATGTATAAATAAATTTTTTTTTTAATTTTAAGTAATTAATAATTGCATTGGTATGCTGTTGTGACACACAATCCAAATAAAATTGTAAAAGAGTCACGAAGGTTAGTTGAATTTTGCTCTGTTTTAATGATCATGTCGATTATATGTGTGCTTTACCTATAAAGAAATTGCATTGCTATATCTTCTGAAGTTTGATTTTTACAGACTTAACTTGAATGTTTTAAAGCTAGAACTTGCATGAGCACATTAACCAGGTTCTTAAGATTTCATAATAGTTGAATCTCCGAGTTCTAAGTCTTTTTACTATGAAATCTTAAGTAAGTGACCAGGAAGACAGGGAAAGCCCGAAACAACAAACATATATGCTTGGCAATATTTAAAATATAAGCATTAAGAACCTAGGTTCTCAAATCTTCTTATTTATACCAGGTTAACTTGATTAACAATAGTGGGGATTATGGCATGTTCTAATTTTGCACCTAATATGAAGGTCATTGATGGCAAAATGGTAAATGTAATAATAACTTTTTTTCTGTAAAACCATCCAGACCAATTAGATTATGTTAATTTTGTCTTGCAGAAATGAGAGAGGGAGTAAAGTGTCAACCCAATCAAAATGATCAAAGGATCAAATATCTCAATGAGAAACATAAATGTCATGACTATAGAGTATTTTTTTTTTTAATTATTTTCAATACATGCGCTTTTTATTTTTTGATAAGCCAATACATGCACTTATATTACATGAACTTACACTGTAACATTGGAAAATTTGAATAGAGGAAATGAAATAAAGCTTACACAATGGGGATCAATTGCAAATCAAGTTGAGGAGAGCTTCTTTACTGAAAATCCAGGCCCTTTTTTATCATAATAGCTACATGTTTGACTGTCCAGACTTTTAAAGGCAAGTTCATTTCTCTTTTCTATTTCTCTTTATAAGTAATTATGCACCCAATCCTTGAAGACAAAAACCATCATCTGAACTATATGAGAAATCATCCAATTGTTTGAAATACAAAGTATTTAGGATGAATTATTATGAAAGTGATGATGCTGAAAATCTTACCAGTGAGTTGCACAATGCTTGTACGCTCGAAACGACACCTGCACAACAAAAAGGAGAAGACCTAACAGAGAGCACCGGTGTGGTGCCGGCCAAATACCCTCCGAAGGTCAAGTTAGAACTTCTTTCAACTCTAGAGTGCTAGAGAGGGGTGAATTATGCGTACCTCGATTTGTGAGGGTATTGGGGCTTTTATAGTAGTAGAGGGTTGACCTCTCTCTCTTGGAGTAAAAGTCTTTTCCATATAGAAATCCTTATGGGCGTAGATTGCAGAATCCTTTCCTTATAGGACTCTATCATTGAGCGTAGAGTACAAGTTATGGTTTTATTATTCATGCGTGGTGGCCAAGTCAAGGTTTTATAAGAACCGTCAACCTCTGACCCGTCAGCTTGTCTCATTCCCTTCAGCCATGAAGGGTCGTCAGCCTTTGAACGAAATTAGCCCCTTAAGCTCTTCGCGGATTTCCTTCCTCGTCAGCCTGTCCTTGTTCGTCAGTGTCAGAGCCAGCATCCTTTCTGACTTAGCCCGTCAGCCTGAGTAGAAGCCGACGGGTTAAGCCTACGGTGATGCGTGCTATGGTTTCTCCTTATCAGTAAGCATCCAATTAAGAAGTTGTATAACTGGCTGGAAACTCAAATTTAGTTTGTTATTTTCTATTTAATTATTGAATGCCCTGTAGATTTTATAAATTTGAATTTGGTTGGAAATTTTTATTACTATTTGTTGAATTTGAAAATTTTGGAGTGGGAGCTGGTATGGGGCCCAAAAAGACTTAATTGAAAACAGAAAATTTTTATTATTTTTATCTTTTGCTGGTGAAGAGGGACTGAGGGAGAAAATTTAGGTGTTGAGGCTGCTAGAGCTGGGGATTTTCTCAAGCTTTCAAGCCTCTTTGTGAAGATAAAAAGGTGGGTTTTGGTTAGGATGTCTCTAAATTGTAAGCTCCCTAGCCTTAATGGTAGATTACCAAACTGTTCCAAGCTAAAGAAGGCAAAGGAACGTTTACATGGGCCTAATTCTGTCAGAAAATGGAGAAGAAAGCTTCTATTTTTCTTCTGTCTTTTAGTTTTTGTTGTTCTGAAATAACTTTTAGATCAAAGTTGTGGGCTTCCATTAATTCAACTCATAATTTTTTAGTCCTTAGATAAGGAACTTGAATTCAAATCCTACCTATACAAAAAATTAATTGATATCTTGACCTGATAATAAGGGTTATAATCATGAAACTTGTAGGGTCAATTTTTGATGGGCCAAGCACAGACTTTGTAGACTTAGCCCAATGAAACCCCGAACAATAAATTTGTAGAGAGTGGGTTAAACAACTGGGCTGGAAATGGATTTAGCAACGGTTCAAATAGACAAATAAGGAAAAAGATAGTGTTCAGACTAGCATTCAGTAGGAATCCTCTTGAATCCGAAGAGGTTAAAAGTTTACAGACTTAAATGAATACAATTTCCCCCCCCTTTTTGTGAGACCTATTCCCTTTATATATACACCTTCCTTCTCATCTTCACCGTACACTTGTTCTTCATCTAAGCATCCACTTGAGTACTAGTCACATCAGATGCTTGCTTTAGTCTGCCGTGAGTGGTAGTGGTTGAGGTTGCACTGTTCAGGTGTCTTCTCCACATAAATGCGGCCAGGAAAGTTGCTGCAGTGCATTAAATGCGGTGGTAGCAGCTTTTTCTTTAAGATATTTTATGATCTTCTCACCCTTAGGCGTGCCCAGAGCTCACTCCTTATCGTGGAATCTGCTGGAAGGGTTGCTGGGGTCTTTAGTATATTTACTTGATCAAGTTCTCCAGAGATCCGATGAGTGGAACCTCTTCGGACCAACCAGGTTGTCTTCGGACTATCCATTCATCCCTTCTCGAGTGCATTTTTACCAAACGGACTCAGCGCTGATCTCTTTTACCTCTTCGGACAAACGGTGATACTCAAATTGGGCCCCAGGCCCAATACGTGGCGTTAGGCTTTCTCATCCACAAAACTAATGTCATAATTTTAAATAATAAAAAAAACCTATCGTAATTATTTATTAAAAAAAAATTTAAAAAAAAAAAGATTTACATCAAAGTTAAAAACCTAAAAAAGGCAGTGTAATTTCTCAAAAAGACATGAGCATCTAACACTGAACGCACAATTGGTATCAAGGCCCGTTTGTGCAGTTCATTGCAGCCTAATTCACTAGGGAAGCTACCAAAACAACTTTTGGAGTTTTAAAATCAATGGGTGTCAAATTGCTTCCTACTTTAGGATCCCCTCGAATTGATGCAATATTAAATAATAATTGATTGAGATCAAAGTATGAATCCCTTTACTGTTTATATATATGTGTGTGTGTGTAATGTATTGTGTAATGCTTAAGTTCTAAAGATCTAAGGTAAGTTATTCTAATATGTGAGAGATTTGCCAAGACCCACTTGGTTTATTATAATTTTGTATAGATTATAAACCACCAGCTTCATGCTTTAACCTCCTTATTATTATCAGGTACTGTATTTATAGCTTTTAAATTGCATCTTTAAAAGCTCTGGACTCTTACTGTGTTAGTCTTGACTATTTCATTTGACTTGAATTGTTTTTTGCATTGCTTTAAATACAAATTTCGTGTTTATAGAACCAATTTTGTAGTCAACGTATGATCTCTGAGTTAATTATAGTTTAATTGGATTGTAGTGAAAATCGGAGTTCTTATAAAATAAAAAGAATAGAAGAAGGAAAATATTTTGAATTGGACTATGCTGAAAAAATTGGTTAGAAATGAGAGATGGACTAGGAATGCAAGGTGGTTTGAAGTTGAAAATAGGATTTTAATACAGTGACCAGTTTTGCTATTATGATTATCGTTTTTTATGTAGTTGAATAATTGAGTGCAAAAAGATCACACTCCTCTTGAAATTCAAATAAGGGTAAGTATGTTATCGAAATATTCTTAGATAAGCACATATTTCTATGATTACACTATACGACAGATACATTACAAGGCTTTTGTTTTTAAACTATTGATCACTGTGTGTGATAGATCTCTCTATTGAATTGGCTTTTACATTTAATTTCTTCCTTCTAATTTGATATACAATTTAAAGAATCTATGTGCAAAAAGTGCCTGAGACCATCTATCAAGTTACATATTAGATGAAAAGGACGAATAGTTTCATTTTTATTGTTTGCTTTATTATTATTATTGTTATTATAAGTTCCTCTCAATGCAAAGTTAGCATTGGATTTTGTAGTTGGAAGAGTGGAAAAGAAGACTAGTTGATTGGAAGCATGGTAGTACTGAAGGAGTATATTCCATCTCATTCTTTATTGTGATGTCTTTGTGATCTTCTTTCAAAGCAAGTTGGTAATATCATATTAAATTTGGTACTTTTCTGTAGAGTTTTTTTGATCTGTTAGATAGAGAGGTTTTTCTGTGCTTTTGTTGTTGCAATAACATGGGTTCCAAAATAGGTGCCTAGGATCAACTTAAGGATAGTGAGCGCTAGGTTGGATAATTGATTAATTGGTGTTATTGTTGCTTTCATACGCCTCTTATATCTACGGCTGAATTCATAGATAGCTTACCTTTTTCCATTAAGAATTTTCCAATTTTGTTATTACAACTTGAGCTATGCATTTTTTGCTTGCCTATAAAAAAGGTTTTAAGTGCAATTTATGAAAGTTAGAATAACAGTTTGTTATCATTTTTCTTTATTAAATGAAGATAGAAGAAAATTTGTTATATATTTTTTAGTATTTCATAGATACGTGTTTGTACATAAGTTTGTTTAATTTTATATTTCTGTCTAATTTATTGGTCTCTATGATGTTTCCAGCAAAATAGTTTTCCTTTTTTGGTGACTTTTATTGGCTATTAAGTGTTGTTTGTATGCCTATTAAGCAAATAGTTCGATGAAAGCAATAGACAATTTAAATAGAATTTCATAGTGGGTTTTTGTGATGTCTCTAAAATTGTAATTTTAAGATAGATTTGTTTGATTTTGATTGCTTGAATTTATTTGTGTGAAGTAAATGTATCACAACAATACTTTTTGGCTTATTGATATTGTTGGATTCCTTAGAATAATGGTTAGAATAAGCCATATGGTTGTGGTTGTAAGAAAATGTTTGCTCTACTCTCCGCCCTTTACAACACTCTAATATGTAACATTGGTTACACATTTTTGGATTGGATATTAGCTTTAGGATGTTGATTATAATGACAGAATTTTATATAACCTTATACACATTCTTATGCAATGACCACATGGCACTTCTTAAAACTTTTGAAGGATAGAAGGATGCAAACCATAATGAAAAGAGTCCTGTCACCTTGCAAATAACAGAGGATATGAGAATGCAATTTGTAGATCTATTTAGCATTGGCTTTGTAAACAAGTTGATGAGTACTAATGTAAGTTCTTTAAGATTTTTAAAATTTAAAGCATTTCATTTACTAAAATCTTATAGTTACTAAAAACTTTCCCGTGCATTGCACAGATTAGTGACTAGTTACATAAATAGTCATTGAAATTTTGATTTTATTTTTCAAACGTTAAATCCTTACAGTAATAATAGTTTTCAAATTTTTTGTAATGGAGAAAATTGTTCGCCCATCATAATTGACCGACACTTTAGGCTTTGTTGGGTTGGGATGGAAAAGTGTGTGCATGATATAAAATAGTGAGGGGAAAAAAAAAGATTTAGGGTATGTTTGTGTATGGGGAGTGGACCTAAATATGCCCCAAAGACCTTAGCCCGAAAAGGAAGCCCCAAGAAACCCCATCCGCGGAATAGGCCTAGTGTAACAGTCGATGAGGGATCAAAAGGCCTTTCGTTGAGAAGAGACCATTTGGGCCCACCACAAAGGTAATCTATGAAACCCATATTCTCAAGGAAACATGGCCTAGTTGAGAAGCGGTCATTCTCTAAGCTAAAGACACCCTTTATTCACCTACTTTCCCAAATAACACGTCAAAGAAAGCACAAAACCCAATGTAATAGTCACCTCCGCATTAAAGGCTTTCCTCACCTAATGTAAGCCACATTAAATGTTGAATAACTAGCTTAAACTATGGAAACACCCACAAAAGTCTATCTTCATGATCAAGAAATAGCAAAAAAATGTGTTAATGTGACAAGTATCCCCTTAAATCCAACTAAGAGCAAGACAACTAGAAGAAGGGGAGTATGGCTATAAAAGGAGGAGAGCGACAGGACCAAAAAAAATCAAAGGAACAATAGGAGAGAGAATATGAGAAGAGTCTTCACTTGTATTTATCCTTTAAAACCTCTATTTGTACCTCTAGAATACAGTTTCTATGTATATAAAGCCTTAATTCAGTTATATTTGTTGCCAATTATCTTTGTGATCTTCCCCTTGTGGATTTTCATCTCCCATCCTTAAGAAAATAGTTGTGTTGATCTGAATTCAAAGCTAGTTATTGTAGCTTTGTATTTTTGATCCCCACAATATGGTAACTGTTTTTTTCCAGTTTTTTATTTTCAAAAATGTTTTCTATTTTCTAAACTTGAAAACTTGTTTGGTAATTGAAAACAAATAGGAAAAAAAAAACTCTTTCCACGTTTAAATTATTATTTACAAAGAAAACTAAAAACAAACAAATAGGCGTGTTTTTATTTTAGTTTCCCAGGGAGCTTGAAAACACACAGAAAACAAGTGTAATTATGCACTTAAGTGAAGTCCCAGCTTCAAATCTTGGTGGGAACAAAAATATAAAACCAAAATCTTTACATTAAACTTTTTGACTTTGAAAATAGAAGAAAACTATTTTTTATTTCTATTACTAAAAACAAGTTTCTAAAAACAAAAAAGCAAAAAACAAAAATGGTTACCAGACAAGACCTTAGTTTTCGCTCGTGTGTTTAGTCAAAATAATGAAAAAATAGAGAGATAAAAAACTCTTTTGCTTGATTGAGAAGAAAAAATAAAATGATAAAAAATGTAACTTGTATAAACTTACTTTCATGTCCCTATTACATAAATAATAATAATAATAATAAGCCCAATTACATAAAGTAATAATAATAATAATTTTAATGGAGAGTTTTGTTCAATGAGGGAGGAGACAGGTGATCGATTTTTTTGTTCTAGATGGTACTCATTTTAAGCAGCAAAAATTCTCTTTAGAGAGTTATTTTCTATTTTAAGTTTCATGTGAACTTCTGATTCATCAACGTTTAACCATTTGATGGGAGGAAAAACTTTCCAAACTCTAGTTATACTAACAGCTCAAGCAACAAACATAAACAAATAGTTCAAAAATTATTAAGCCCCAACATTAAAGCAACATTAGTAAATCCTTGAGTACTGTCAGTTTAAATGTATCGATAATTTGCTCCTAAAAGGCAAAGGATGTAAACCCGAAGGTGACATCAAAAATTTGCATCCATAATCAGCAGTAGTACCAAAAATGCAGTACCCAAAGGAAGGTAGCAAATGAAACTACTCAATGGAACGAACCATTTAAACAAAAGGCAATTGAATCCCATTTTTCCAGTACTAAACCTTACATACCACTCTGGTCAGTGGTCACAACAAAAATGTGGGTAAGTCCAAAAAATCATATTTTGCCACCTTAGCGGGAATTCAAAATTCAGTCCAAATTTATATGGTACATATAAAGCCTCGCCTCTTTAACCCTGGGCAACCCTATGTTCCTCTCTATTTTTTTTTTTTTTTTTCCTTTTAATGCAAGTACTGAACTTTGCGCTAACTGGACCACATCAGATTATCGCTACAGTTGAGATGAGACTAACACTAGAAGAGGAAGGTGTGTAGAGTGGAGAGAGCAGACAATATCAGAATACACAGGCTTGGAAAAGAATGGCTTTTACAATTGTAAGTCCATATATAATTCAATTATCACGGTATGAACAACAGCTTTTACCTCACAGTACAGAAATTCCTGAAGAAATGCAGAGCTTTGAGTCAGCACCACCACTAATTACTGTGTCACCTTTCCACCAGTCAGCACATAGTACCTGAATTAACAAAAGAGGCCACCGTATTAACGAAAACATTAGAATCTCTGCATTAAAGAAAAGATGAAACAGAGAGGCTAAATTTATACCTTGTCCTTGTGTGACTCAATGACAGCTAGAGGCCACTGCAACATGACAAAATGTTGTTCAGTAAAACATTTTTTCCTAAAAATAGGCTGTGCACATGAATTACAGATAAATACTAGAAGCAGGGAGAATTTAATACCGCAGTTCTTAGATCCCATAACATAACTTTCCCATCATATGATGAAGAAACTAAATGAAACCAAGATTTGTCATGCCGCTTGCAAGCCGAAATCCAAGAAGTGTGAGACGAGAACTGAAAGACCGGAGCAGAAGTTCCTTCAAAATTTATAGTTTCAAGTCAGATGCAAATATGCGTGTGTTAGAGAGAGAAAGAGTGAGAGCAAATGGTACTTCACTAGCTTAACAGACCTGGTTTACAAGGATCCCATATCCTAAGAATGGGATCAGAACCACCAGCTGCAATGAGAGCAGAACTTTCACCTCCAACATCAAGGCAGTTGAGGACTTACGTGGTCCATGGAGGAGAGAGTTATAAACTAAACTTGGAAGTGAGTGGCCTAATCCAATTCTGAACAGAAAGTACGTCTAGGAAAATAAACATGTTGCTGTTATATAGCTTGCGACATGCATCTAATGCTAAGAAACAAGTCAAACAACAGGCTTTGCTTTTTCAAGAAAACGAATTTAAGAACAAACAGAGGAAGAATTCAAATTGGAGAAACATAAAATGGGCAATTTAACATATAGTATTGAATCATCTTGCATAGTAGTCTAGATTATCATTTTGCTCAGTAGTCAGTGATTTCAATCAGCATGGACTTAAGATGTTCAATATAAGCCCACTTCAAGAAATTTTGATAACCAAACACACGCCCTCTCGTTCCCACCACAGATAAACTAGCAAATTTGTTTTTAACTTTTGTGATAAATTGCCTAAAACAATTAAACAAACAGAAACAGATAGACAGAGACAACTGAAGGATAGTTGCACTTCCTATGTCCGACGAATTTTTGCCTGTTTCGGCATCCCATAATCTAACAGAATGATCCCATGATGCAGAATATATCGTTTCCTGCTGTGGCTATACCACAGAAGATACGCATTGTGTATGGCCTACAAGTGTAGACACAGCCTCCCCCTAAAACATAATGATAACAAAAATTACTTTCCACAAAACATATAATTGGAGGGTAACATCTTAAACTCAAAACCTATTTATGAAAATATTGTTAAAAAGAACAAAAGGGCAAACAAACAAAATAATGAATGAAATTATAATCAAAGTTCAACATGTAAGAGTGTTCTATAGCTTTCCACAAGAAATAGTTTCTTTACAACTGTGTCAATGAAAATAATAGCCTTTCAATGATTAAGGCCCTGTTTGGGAGTTTCTAAGAGAATGGAATGGGATGAAATGAATTGAAATGATCATAAGGGAATGGAATGGAAAGGAATGGAATGGAATGGAATGTATTTAAGTAAGGGAAAGGAATGGAAAAGAATGGAATTAAGTAACCTTGTGAAATTTTCCACAAAGAATGGAAAAGAATGGATCGCATCATATCTCCAGTATTCTGCGCTGCAACACATTGTACAAATTTTGTATGCCCACATAAAATTTTGAATGCCCTGATTCTGTTAGGATTATTTATAGAATCCTCTGTATCAAACTTTCGCAGTAAAGGGAAAATATTAATTAGCCAGGACATCAAACTTCCAGTTTTTTTTTTCCTTTAAATTTATTTATTTATCTATTGGTAAGTTAGACACACCCAGTGAGATTTGAACCCAAGACCTCACCCTCCCCTCCCATCCCAGAATAATGGGAGGAGCAATTTGAGTTAAGGCTCATTGGCTTTTTCCAATGCGATCTTTAGAAGCAGTGGCCACAGCAATACCTTGTACACCTGTATATACAGAACAACTTAAAAATTGATAGTGCAAAGAAGCAGCCACTGAAAACCTTGACAATTGGAAAGAAGCAGATATTGTCAAAGAAAGAGTAGATGAAAATGATAACGTTAGAAACCAAGAAGCATGAAAAAAAAAAAGTATAATATTATTACTAAATTGATTCAGACATACAAAGTTTTAAACACAATTCAGGCCAGAGAAGCCTCAAGTTCAGATGCAACAGTTAATTTTGACATTTCTGGCAAGGAAGAAGCACTTTAGAGATTATCAATCACTGTATCTTATACCTTTTCGGTTGATGACACCAACAGAAGCAATAACGTCACTATGTCCTTCCAATATATGTGTACACTCTCCAGCAGCTTTCCATACCCTTAAGGAAGGAAAAAGTCAATATTTTGCATATTTTAGCTTCATAACAATGGGGAAACTAATCAGCTTTTAAATAACCATAAAAAGCAAGGAATTTTACCTCAAGGGAAAAATATAACAAAAAATTCTTACTTGCAAAAAACAATAACAAAATTTTCTTTGGATAATTACCTTGCTAAACTGCCGTAGCACCCTGTCACAATGAACCTGCGAACAGCACATTAGATGTTAGTGCAGTATTCAGAAGTCAAAACTAAGGTTTTTTTTTCTGCTTCTTATTCGTAATTAAATAAAAAAAATTAAAAAAAAAAAGAGAGCTATATGGAATATTAACATAAAATGAAGACAAAATATCTTGTAATAAAGTCATAACTACTGCACCATGACTTGATGCAATGTGTTATTGAACATATGAAGATTCTACTCTATAAAATTATTGGCAATAAAGCAATTCTGGTTAACATTTGCAAGAAGGATTTTTTTTTAATAAGTAGAGAAAAAATTTATTGACAACAGACTACTTCATGTATAATGAACGCAAACATTTCTAAAGAATAAAAATGAAAAGGTATTATATATAGAAAAGCAACGACTCTACAAACTCTGCAATGGAGTTTCTAGCTGTGAAACCTCACATGCAAGACCAATCAAATAAAGAACTAGTAAACATTGCTATCACTCAAGTCCTTGCACTTTCTGCTTCCTCAAACATATGAAAATTTCATTCCATCCATAATATCCAAACATCTAACGAATGCTTACCAACCCAATTTCTCCATCCAAACAAGAGGTCAATGACCTTTTCCAATAAGTCACACCCACTGCATCCACAAGAATCTAAAAACAAAGCTCCACAACATTTGCAACAAGGATGCCCCCTTTATTATTCTTATATACATTCTACACTGTATTCATGTGTTTTGCACTTTCCATTATCTAATGATGATTGTCAGACTACCCATGAACAATAACAACCAAACCTTAGCGCCAAAATTTCAAATTCAACAGCCGCATGTATTCTTTTCCACCGTTCTATTTTATCCTAAGCCATATTCTTAGTTACCTTCCTAATAAACATGGCGTATGTTTTGCGATTTCCGTTATATAAGCATCTCGTAATCTAATAAATATGTATGGAGTGCCCATGAACAACAACTTTAACAACTAAGCTCCAATCCCAACAAACTAGTCAAGGTCAGCCACATGTACTATTTTTTTTTCCTATCAAAAGTCATATTTCTCTATTATATCCTTAATTGACATGTCCCTTTTTACTACTAATGCATACCTGGGATCTGAACCATCGACCGAGCTAACCCAATCATCATGCAATGAAGGTTCTTCTTCTTTCCTTGGGGCCACAGCCTTTATGTATTCAATTTCCAATATCTTTTCCTGTAATAATAAACCAAAAATCAAAAAATCAAAATAAAATTGTTAGTTTCCATAAAGAAAGGAAATTAAATAAATAAATAAATAAAGTGAAGCTACCACAGAAATGGATTTGGCAAGAAGGAACTTATCGAGGGACATTCGGACGAGTTTGCCATCGATGAGAAAATCAAAGGGCTGAGTATTCCAATCAGGATTTCCATTTTGGATGAGATTGTTGACGAAAGTGGAAAGCCCTAATCTTGTAAGGTTACTAGGGATTGCAATTGGCAAAGGAGGAACTGTCAGAGGTGGTTTGAGCTTCGTCACAAACCGTACCTTGAATTTTCTTCTTCGTTAACCCCATCAATATCCATTTCTCTCTATCAATTTCTTAATCTGAAACAAAGCTAGGGATTTTATGTGTATAGCCAACCGAAACCGAATATTTCGGTTTGTGAAATTCTCAACCGAAACCGACCGAAATGGTTGGAAATTAATCGGTTTCGGTAGTATTTCGGTTTCAGTCGGTTTTCGGTTTTCCAAAGAGAGGGTTATTGAGATTTTCAAAACCCTAACTTTAATCACATAAAAAAATAAAAATAAAAATAAAAAGGCAATTAAGCAATAGAGCTGTTGAACAAAGCTGAAGAAAGAAAAAAGAAGAATCATACCGTGAGAAAAGAAGGAAGATGATCGTGTCGTGGGGAGGCCAGCGTGTGGAGGCCGGTGTGCGGAGGCCGGCGGCAGAAGGAAGACTTGGAGTGACTGTGGAGTCTGGAGTGTGAGAGTTACAGTGGAGGCTGTCCTGTGTGTGAAAGTGACAATGAGATGAGAGTGCTTGTTTGGAAGAAGAAAGTTTTGAGGAATATCACCCAGTTTCCTGTTTTCATCGTTCAAATTGTGTGGATCTCACCTGTTTTCAAATCATAGTTATTGTTTGGATAAGTTTTCGATCCTTATTTTCATCGATTAATTCTCTTATTTTTTTTAGTGGTAAATTATGAAAACTTTAAATATATTTTAGGTGTTTTTAAAACTCAATATTTAATTGTATTTTTGTAATTATCACCGCAATATTTGACTTTTAAGTTTTTTTTTTTTTTCTTTTTTCTCACTAGGTTTGGTGAGGTTTTTTTTTCTTTTTTTATTTCTTTCTTTTTTTTTCTTTTTCTTTTTTTTACTGGTTCGGTGAGTTTGGGTATTAGGAGTTGAAGGGAAAAACAAAAGTAAAAGTTGTACCAAGTGATAGGTATAGGACCCACAAACAGTTGAAAAATATTGAGTGATGACAACTGAATGATGGTGCCAAACATGTGGGGCATAGAGAGTTTGGGTATTTTAAGTGATGAGTGATAAGTGGCGAAAATTGAGTGATGAGTGATGAAAATTGAGTGATGAGTGAACATTTTTTTAAACCAAACAAGGCCTTATGTGTTCTAGGTTTTTAACTTTTTGTTTTAGTTTAATTTGTTTACCTCTAATAATTAATTTAAGTTTAATTAGATATTTAATTAATATAATGGGTTAAGTCGAGTTTTTCTCCTCTCTGTAGGAGTGCTTCCTCTCGTATTGAACGAGGTTCTCCCTCCCTAGGCTAGACCTTAGGGTATTACTTTACTTTCTTTCTTTTCTTTTTGACCCTGTTGGATGTATGTTCGTAACAATGGCAGAGGAACTAGTTTCGGAGTTGGAAAACATGAAGTTGACTGCTGAAGAAGAAGAGACCATTGCAATATCTGAGGAGGGTAGAAGAGTGGAGATTGAGAGCTATAAGCTAAGTCTGATTGGAAAGTTTCTCACATGCAAGCCTTTCAACAAGAGGGCGGTAAAAAATACTTTAAAGAAGGCTTGGGGTTGGAAAATGAGGTGCAAATAGTGGAGGTTGGAGCAAATCTGTTTCAATTCAAGTTTAATACGGAATTCGACTTGGAAAGGATTTTCAAAGGAGGACCATGGTCCTTTGACAACCAAATGCTGATGCTTACGAAGTGGCGGAAGGGAATGAAAGCTGATAACGTTAGGCTCAACCAAGCCTCCTTATGGATCCAGATATGGGGGGCTCCGTTCGAAATGATCTCTGCACAGGTGGCCATGGAGGTAGGCAGCAGATTGGGAGAAGTGGTAAAGGTAGAATGACGGCAAAAGAACAAGGAGATTAATCATTTTATGAGGGTCAAGGTGGCACTACCGGTCTTAAAACCACTACGTCGAGGGGGGTTCATTGCAGGATCCGAAGGGGAACGGTCGTGGGTAACGTTTAGGTATGAGAGACTTCCCATGTTTTACCATTTCTGTGGGATACTGGGGCATGACTTGCGTCACTGTGCTAGCCATTTCTTGGCAACCAAGAATGGAAGGGTAGTGGAGTACCAATATGGAGATTGGTTAAAAGCCACAGAAGGAAGTCAACGGTCACCAACAAAATGAAATACGGAGCAAGTTCGTGAGCCTTCACCGGAAAGAGGAGGCAGTGGAGATAATGAGAATAGGACCAAGCCATTTGATAAAACCGGAGATTCGGCGGCGACAGGATGTACCTTAGGAAACCCTAGGGTGAACAATCGCGAGAAATCCGGAGATGTTACGGGTTGGCAGTTACAAAATCCCACAATTAATGCAATTAGGAGACCGAATAAGGAAGGAAGCGATGATTATGGAATTGAAGAAGGTAACAGAAATCCCAATTCAAACACTGAAGTTACACTAAAGTCAACCCATGCTAACCACGTGGACGTTCCCATGCAGCCTGGGCCTTCTAATCAAAAGCCCAAGCCCTCTTGGGTTAGGTTACGTCGCATGGATTGTGGGCTGAAGGAAATAGAGAATGATGAAACTCTTATTACCTTGGGGAAAAGGGGGGCTGCGCAGATGATGGACAATGACAGTAATAGTGATAGGGAGGAACATATGGGGAAGAGAGGGAAGACAGAAGTTTATGAAGAAAATTTTGAGGAGATATCGGCGAGGGTGGACAATCACCCTTGCCGAAAGCAATGAAAATATTAAGTTGGAACTGTCAAGGGCTTGAAAATCCTTGGACAGTTCAAAGCCTTCGCAGTCTTGTGAGGAATCAAGCTCCCATGGTCTGTTTCTTAATGGAAACTAGACTAGACAAGGAAGGTTTTGAGAATAAGTGTGGTGACTTACCGTTCTCTAATCGGCTTATAGTGAAGTATCCCAACTCAGGAGATGGGTTAGCGTTACTGTGGAAGGATTGGGTTAAGTTGGAGGTTATCAACTACACGGCCAACCACATACTGGCCAAGGTGTTGGATGAAGATGGCTCTTTGTGGTATCTTACCGGATTTTACGGATGGCCCGAAACAAGTCAGAAGGCCAAGTCTTGGGAACTTCTACGACATCTTCGCACGTTGGTGGACGGACCATGGGTGTGTATTGAAGATTATAATGCTACTCTAAACTCAACAGAGAAACTAAGTAAGAGACCGGTTCAAAGCAACGAAATGGAAGCATTCCGTGAGGCGTTAGAGCATTGTCACCTCGAAGACTTGGGCTTTAGGGGATATGAATATACATGGAACAACAAACGGCCTGGAGATGCAAACACAAAAGTGAGGTTAGATAGGGCCACTGCCACCGCAGATTGGAGGGTGAAATTCTTGCTAAATGCAGTACACCAATTATCGTCTCATGCCTCAGACCACTTACCCATCATGTTGCAAGTTCAAAGCTCCAGAAAGTTACGGTATAAAGGCCAGAAGGGATTCAAGTTTGAGGAAAGGAAACGTGGTTATTGGAAGAAGAGTGTAACGATGTAGTTAATGCCGCATGGAGGAAGGGTGGGCCAGTAGCAACGGGGTTAGAAGAGTCCAAATCTTCTGTACAATTATTAATTAGGTAAACACATGGCAAGTATTTATTGGTGGAGTATAAAGTGGAGCAGGAAAAATGGGACAGAAGATTTGGACTCGGGTTAGAAGAAGCTAGACAAAAGATAGTAGATTGTGCAGCAGATTTATAAGCATGGGGAGGTTCAAGGTCCCACCCTGACTCGGAGGAAATTAAATTGCTTCAAAAAAAAAAAATTAATATAATGGGTTAATGGGCTTGATTATTTGCAAGGCCGGAGGCCTAATGCATTAAACCATTTGAAAGGCCAATTTTTATTGCAGGTTGTCCAATATATTTGCAAGGCCGGTCCAATATGATTTTATATTATATGTATATAATATTATAATATAAAATATATTATATATTATTCGGTTCAGTTTCGGCCGATTCGGTGCACACATACCGAAAATTGAAACTTTTGGTTTGTGAGAAATAGAAACCGAAATCGAACCGCATAGAAATTGGACCGAAATTTTGGACACAGTTCGGCCAGTTTCATTCGGTTTTTTCGATTCTTTGGTTTTATGCACACCTCTTTTGAGTTAGAGAGCTACTAGGGTTTATCAATAAGAGGGGTTTTGTGACAGAGAGAAACCTTAGTGCCTCATATGCAACGCACCGTTTTGCTAGAAAAACAGGCTTGGTTGGGCTTCAGATATAAAAATCTAACTTAGCTAATCTCATGTGGGTAAAGTGTCAAATTTCAAATCACATGTATGTAACTTAAATTTCGACTAGTTCGGTAAATTGTAATTTGCTCTAAAAAAAGTTTGGGCTTTCAAGCCCAATATCCATACATCAACCTATTCAAAACTTCAAGTAAATAAAAGCTTCTATTTATTTTTTATCAAAACTTCAAGTAAATAAAAGCTTTTATTTATTTTTTATCAAAACTTCAAGCAAATTAAAACTTCTATTTATTTAGCAAGCTGTCTAGATTTTTTTAACAACAATTCACAATGTCACAACCAATCAAAACAATAACAATCATTACTCAATCTCAAGATAAATTTATTTATTTCTTCATAAGAGTAACATAGTAAATTATGAACATTCCAAATAATTTGTAAGAGAGCTGATATATAATAAAGCATTAATAAGAGTTTTCTAAGCAAAAGAATTGATAATATATACATCCCAAATTCAATAATAAAAATAAAATAAAAAAGTAGGAGTAAAACTGAGAGAAATAGAGACTCTTTGAGAGAGAATATTAAGAACTGATCGGCGAGAGGTGTTAGAGAGAGAGAGACTTACCGACGGTTTTCTGCGGACTAAGTGGTTGAGTGGGCTAGTCGGCGCGACGGTGGCACTTGGTGAGAACTTGAGAACTATGACGAAGGCGTCAGGCGCGAGAGAGAGAGAGAGAGAGAGAGTTGAGGTGAGAGGAGGGAAAAGAAAGAATGTATACTAACAGAAAACCTAGCAAAACAATGACATTTTAATTTTTTTTTTTTTTTCATTACTAAGTGAAATGACACGTTTTGATTTTTTTTTTTAACCCACTGTAAAACAACGCCTTTATATATATATATATATATATATTATCTTATTTAGATTGAAAGATAAAATCTATTGATTGTGTGTGATTGGTGAGATTCTTAGATTTAGGCAACTTGGAAGAATAACATCGTGACTGTTATTATTTTTTTTAGAAGGAATAACATGTTAACTGTGTGTAATTAGTATTACCCTAGATCTAGCATTTGAACATGTTGGAGAACTTTAAGAACTAACATTTTATTTCATGATTTTGACTAAATTTAAGATCAAATTCTAGTGTATGCATGAGCATGTGAAGAACAAATATGAACATTCAAGATTAAATTAACAGCCTAACATACTTTGATCTAATATTCATCACAAACACACAGACAATCATGTTTTTTTAAAGAAAACTAACCAACTTACCAATCAAAACATGAAGAAACAATAAACTTTTAAGAGATGGGCAAAAAAGAACTCACTCAATATCTTAAATCTCAGGAAAATATGACAAACTTTTTTCTATTTCCCTTAGAATTCTTGGAAGAGATGGGTGCCTTGAATTGGTTTTAAATAGTCTTTTTATGGTGGAGGGAGGAAGATTTTGGAGAGGGAATGAATTAGAGTTGGGTTCGTAAAAGTTGAGGGAAAAGGAGGGAGGGAAAATTGAAATGGTATTGTTGTCAATAGATTAATCGCCGTCTGTCTTAAGAACACCAGACCGAAGGAATAAGTCACAAAGTGAATTGTTAGCCCCAATACGTCCTCATTTATTACACATATTAACTATTCTAATATATAAGAAAAATGCTAGAGATATAAACTTTTTGCAAAAAATTTTACATATTGCTAATGTGGTGAGTGGTTATTGGTAAATAAAAAGTGATGTTAGTAGTTGGCTCAAATGAAAACCAATAAGAAGTTGGCCACAATATCAATTTGTAAAAATGTTATAAAATAGTTCGTGACTGTAATATTACTTGATATAGTTTTCAATACATAAACCGAAAGCATTATTAATTTAATGTATACAATATTACAAACTTGAGAACAAGCTGCATGAGGCAATAAAGCAAGATACCCACATCATATGCATTCAAAGATAACATGAAAACCACCACACACCCTTAGTGCGATGGTCAATCCACAAGTATAAATGCTTGTGGAGTGTGGGGGGTAAGGGCCGGGATTCAAGTCTCCAAGAGGGAGTTTCACACACATATACACTTAGATTAGGCTAGAGTAAAATTTTATCTTGTATAAAAAAAAATAAATTAAAAAAAAAAAAGATAACATGAAAGTACATATGAGTTTCCTTAAAAAAAAAAAGAAAAGAAAAAAAAAAGAAAAAGAAAAAGAAGGTACATGCGAGAAAGGGTAAAATTTTATATTGTATAAAAAAAAATAAAAATAAAAACATAACATGAAAGTACATATGAGTTTCCTTTAAAAAAAAAAAAAAAAAAAAAAAGAAGAAGAAGAAGAAGAAGAAGAAGAAGGTACACTGCGAGAAACAATACGAGGAAGTCTTATTCTACCAAACTTTTACAGTACACAACATATTGTGCTTATTAGCATATATAACATAAGATGAGTACATATTATCAATAATACAAAGGAAGTCTTATACTCCCAAACTTTTAGTATTTTACACAGCATATTGTGCTTATTCTTCTTCTTCTGGTTTTTCTGCTAAAACATATTGTGCTACTTCATATGCATCATGCTATAGTCTTTTTTTCCAGCTCCTCCTGGGTAAGATATGCATCAATTTCTGTGGTCACATCAATTCCAAATTGAAGCATTGCATTTGGATCAGGAACATCTATCTTTAGTTTCTCATATATTAAAGTCCAACGGACCAAACTCCCCTCATCCTTTGGAATGGCTTGAACAATGAATTTGAAACTCTGGTAAGTCTCTTTGAGTACTCCTCCAATCACATTGTATGTGACTGACTGGTTTTCGTTATCCACCTTTTCAAGTATCTCCCTAGACATTACAGCTTTCCCATCTACAGTCTCAAAGAAAAACAATCAATTGTAAAAACATCAAAACAAGATTGGACACGATATTAAACTTCACACTTTTCTTATTCTTGTTCATTTTAATATATATATATATATATATATGTGTGTGTGTGTGTGTGTAATGCAGTTTTCCGTACATGTTAGACACGTTTTAAACATTCTGCTCGCCAAATACATACATATATGGTAAAAGTAAATACCCGCACAACACACACTTATCAACCAAATCCACATAGATCAAGGATATATAAAAATAAAATTATAAATATATGCTATAATAATACAGTATATATAAAATCTTGCTAAGAGAGAGAATTGTTTTAGGGATGGCAGTAGAATATGTATAAAAAATATAAATTATAAATATGATATTTATAAATAAAATTATTTTTATTTAATCAAAACTTAACAAGGAGTGAAATTCTATCTCTCTAACAAGTCCAACTTAAACTCAAACTCAAACGTTAATAATCTATATGTGGGGACATTTTTGCCTCAAGACCAAGATTTGCACTTTGTAATCTTTTTTGGCTCAAGTCTCACATGGGAAAGAAATTCTCCCTCAATCTACCTTATAAGGCATGAACCAAAGGAGTTAAGAGTACCACTAGTTTGGTACCAAGCTAGTGGTACTCTAACTCCTTTGGTACTCTAACCAAGCTAGTGGTACTCTAACTCCTTTGGTTCATGCCTTATAAGGTAGATTGAGGGAGGATTTCTTTCCCATGTGAGACTTAAGTCAAAAAAAATTACAAAGTGCAACTCTTGGTCTTGAGGCAAAAATGTCCCCACACTATATAAATACAAAAATTATGATAAGACTCAAAAAAAAAAAAAAAAAAAGACTAATGTTGAAAAAAAACTCACGTTGATAATTATGAGTTTGGTTTTTGGGTTGAAATTTCTACTAATTATTTTTTTATATTGTACATGGCAGATAAAGCATCTCTATTTTTTGGAGAAAAATCAAAGATACAACCTATGTCTTCCAACCTAGGGAATGATAAATTTTTATTTGATATGTTAGACTCACGATGATAATTGTGGGTTTGGTTTTTGGGTTGAAATTTCTACAAATTATTTTTTATACTGTACATAGCAGATAAAGCATCTCTATTTTTTTTTTTTTTTTTGAGAGAAAAATCAAAGATACAACCTATGTCTTCTAGCCTAGTGAACGATACATTTTTATTTGGTATGTTGTATATAAATTTGTTAAATTTGGTTTGATTCTAAAGTAGAATTTGTGGATTCTATAAATTTTGAAGTTTTAAGTCTTGGGTTTTTGATATTTGCATCTTAATAGGTTGATCTTAATCCTTCACCCTAAATGCTTTTTATTTCTATTCATGTGATTTTTTGTTTTCTTATTAAAAGCTATATTTTTGGTTGATTAATTATTCGTTTGGATTAATTTGAATGATTTTTTTTTTTTTTTTTTTCAGAATGTCTATTTACTCATTGTTGGATTTTTTTCAAAGTCAATAATTTTTCCATGCATCGCACGGATTAACAACTGGTTATTATTAATATTAACACTAAGAGTTGACGATGGTACTTAAATAACAGAGAATGGTGATGATAATAACATCAACAAAAATACTAATAATAACAATAACAACAACACAAATTAAGAATTAAACAAATTATTAAATTCTTAGGGTTTATTATTTTTTGTGATAATGAAAATATAAATGGTGGTTTTGAGTAATTGTAGAGGTAGCGGTTGTTGTTATTGCAGCAGTAGTAGTAGTGATAATGACAATTAAATAATAAAGAAATATTTATCGTTCAAATTCTCTCATGCTCAACTCAACTATTGATGTATCAAAAAATAATAATAGGGATGATGATAATGAATTTTTTTTTTTTTTTTTGAGAAAGGGATGATGATAACAACAACAAAAACATAAAAATTACAATATTACTAAATTCATAGGGTTTATTATTTACTATGATAATGAAAATGTAAATAGTAGTTTGGAGTAATTGTTGTAGCAGTACCAATAACAATGATAATGATTATACTTAAATAAAAAATAAGATTACTATAGTTCTAAGTTCTAAGTTCTAATGCTAATACTAATAATACTACTAAGTACTAACAATAATACAAAGGCACACCACAACTCCCTTGCGTGTGTGTATGTTTGTTTCTCCAAAAAAAAAAAAAGTACTAACAATGATAATAACAACAACAAATACAATAAGATATTTATTATTATGTGGGTTCCAGTTAGCTCAAGTAGTAAAATTTTTAACGGTTGAATAAGAGATCTAGGGTTTAATCCCCGCTTACACTAAAAACCAATTAGAGTCTTGGTCTGATAATAAAGAGTTATCATTAGGAGTGAATGTTATAAGTTGAAACTCTCTAATATAT
The DNA here is from genome assembly GCA_023621385.1 of Quercus gilva. Lineage (NCBI taxonomy): Eukaryota > Viridiplantae > Streptophyta > Magnoliopsida > Fagales > Fagaceae > Quercus > Quercus gilva. Next base: position 66,620,274 of record CM042481.1, read on the forward strand.
ATATATATATATATTATTCCTATTATTAATAAATATAATAAATAAATATTTGGCAGGGGGGGGGGGGGGAGGGGGGAGGGGGAGGGAGCCCAAAGAGAAGAAACCATCAACAATATCCACCCGAGCTATAATTAGGCCCAACTATTCATTAAATCAAACCTAGTCCAATTAAGACAATCGAAGTACTAGGTGGATCAAGAAAACCAAGGATGGCAATCTGCTTGAGGAGGTTGAGGAACAGAGATTTCTCGGGAGACAGAGGAAAGCCATAAAAGCTATGAGATTAAAAGCCGAGGAGGACCATGGTAACATACGAATAAGAGCATGGGGGAAACTTCTAGATAAGCATCTATCACCTCCACATTAAATGCCCTTCAACAACTCAATCTACCGCAGTAATGGTAGAATGACCCTTGCACAGTGCCCTCACAAGCCTGTAACCTATTCTACCACCACTAAAAAGCAGTGATGGGACAAGTATTCAAAGAGAGATCAACTGCCCTCCGAGTGGAGGGCTGGGATGCAATTCAAATGGCTATAAAAGGGAGGAAAATCCCACCTAAGAGGGGATTAGAAAAATAGGATAGAGAAAAGAGAGAAGAGTCAAACCACAAATTGTTACTCCACTTAAGAACACATGGTCCTCGGCCAGCCCAAGAAGAGTGATAAATAAGATTTGGTTTCCATTTGTTCAACTTCTATATGTGTTAGGCTATCCCTATAGTTTTCCTCATTTCTTTAATCACAAAGCCGCTTCCTTAAAAAATAAAAATGTTGGCCTACATTCCCATCCTTACAAATTAGTTGTATTGGATCCCCATCCTAGTCCATTCTTAGTGGGTTAGGCCCGGGTTCAAGTTTTGCCCCCTACAATAATAATAATAGTAATAATAATAATAATAATAATGGTCGTGTTAATAGAGAGAAAAAAGAGATTGGATACGAGAAAAAAAAAAAAACAAACAAACAAACAAAAATTGGACATCCAGAATTCCTTTGGAAGAAATTTTTTTATAAAAAAAATAAAAATTTTGAAATCCGCTTCTTTGGACACTATAAATCACTTTTTTGGATGAAGAAAAAGTGAAACCCATCCTTTCAAGATTTGGATGCACTTTTACTCAAAAATAAAAATAAAAAATTTGGAATAAAAATCTTGAAGATTTGGATTCTTTTTACATATAAATCGTTTCAATAACACCATAATTATTAATTTTTTTTTGTCTATTAAGATTAACTAGTGTGTAACTTCGTGCATATGCACGGATACAATTAAAAATAATCACACTTATAAGGTTTAAATTATACATTAGAAGACATTCAAATTATATATGGTATTAATTTACACATTTTTTAAACCACACATTCATAAAATATGTAATATTTTCTCATTTTATATATATACATGTAGGGTTGAAGGCTCAAAATGTATATTGGGCCTTTGGCCTTGTCCGAGAGCATGGTTAGTCCGGGGGTCAGTGAATAGTAAAGAGCAATTCAGACTCAGGATTTAATGAGCAAAATGCAAATACGAAGTGGTCCGAGGAGGAATATCTCCTCGGATAAGCTGAACACAGATCAAACGTACATCTTACTTGATCAAGATAACCTTCCAAGACACTCTAGTGACAGGGACGTGTGTCCCTAAGAGTACCAGAGGGCTGAGATTTCTGAAATATCTAAGGAAAGCTGCTACCACCGCATTAAATACACTGCAACTGTTTTTCTGGCCACATTTATGTGGAGAAGACCCCTAAATAGTGCTGTATTGGCTACCATGACTCATAGAAAAGCCAAAGAGGGTGTCTGATAGGACAGACACTCAAGTGAGGGCTTAAATGATCAACAAGTAGAGGATCAAGATGGTCCAAGAGGATCTATATAATGAAAAGAGCCCTCCATGAAAGGGGGATCGGAAAAATAGAGAGAGAATACTGTAGCAATCCAAATTGCACTTGTAATCATTTTAACAAGATTTATAATTTGATTTGCCTCATCGGACATTGAGTTCACTTAGCCCTATCTACTTCGTTATTGTTTGATCATACTTTAAATTCATACTAGCCGTTGTCAATTTTATTAAGGCCTAGTTCTCCAACTCACTCTCTACAAATTTTATTATATTGGGTTCATTGGGCCAAGGTTCCATATACCTTGGGCTTGGGCTGTAAAAAGAGTCCATACAATACACTTTTAATATATATATATATATATATAATTTTCAATATCCACAATATATAATTAACTAAAAATGCGTAGAAGAGGAGAATGTATATTATACAATGTAAAAGCTTTTCATGCAACCCTGACATATAAAACGTTGAAGAATCCAAAGATACAAGATGAAGAAGATGAACAACAAATTAAAAATCTTAGTTATCTTACCAATGACAAAATACCAGCACGTGACAGAGCCCTCTCCTCCCCATTCACCTTCTTTTAAATCAATTTTCTGAAAATACTTGGGGCAAATTTTGGCTGTCTCATGTATTCTCTTGCTGTTAACCTCGTGGAACTTATAAGCAGGAGCCTTAGCCGGTACTTCAGTCTCTAGCCTACCGAATACAGGCATTGTTTTTTTTCAAGTTAATGGTAGCAGCTAGGAACTCGCTTCTAAGGTTTTGTTTTAAAAAAAATAAAAAGTAGTATATCAAATATTGGGTCTGATCCAATCTATATATAGAAGATAAAAAAGAGAATGATGAACTAAAAAAAAAAAAAAAACGTGAGGACCTTGTTTAGGCGGCTGTGATTTTTCTTGATTTGACCCTGTTCAATCCCTTTTTTCAAAGCAAAGTCTAATTTTACGTGTACAGGACCCTTTTTTCAAAGTCATAACCTCGTAAAAATTGTGCCATTTTATGTGACTTGATCATTATTTCAAATTTTACGGTTTCTGCCGGGCTCTTTCATCATTTTCAACCATTAAATTCTTAAAAGTACTGAAGAGTTTTAAAACATGGTGAAACCCCCCCCCCCCCCCCCTCAAGATTGATATGTTACAAACATTTTGTATGTGTTTGGATTGTGAGTTTTGTTGCTTTGCATTTTGCAACTGCGTTTTCTCTTCTTTTTTTTTCTTTTTTTTTTTTTTTTTTCCTTTCCTGCACTTTGTTTCTGCTTTTAGAGACAAAAATTACTGTTTATGAACAGTGCATGCACTGTTCACACACTGTTCATGTACTGTTCATGATTAAAAAATATTAAAAATGGATCCCATAGTACTATTTATCCATTTAAAAATTATTTTGCTACAATATTTTCAACAACTTTCAGCAACAATCAGTTGTATCCAAACGGATCCTTTATTTCTTGTTTGTTTCGGGATGGGAAAGTGTGGAATATTCCTTTGAAATATGGGTACAGCAAAAATTTTAATTTTCTACTACTCACAACTTGTCATATGGACGAGTTGTAGCACAAGTTGTACCATTTTTTGTGGCATTAACATTACTCCTAGTTCTACGGTTTCTACCAGTCTCTTCCATCATTTTCAATCATTAAATTCTTCAAAGCACTAAAGAGTTTTAAAACATGGTGAAAATTTTTCGCCCCCCTCAAGATTGATCTGCCACCGACACTTTATTTCTTGTTTGTCTAGGGATGAAACGTAGGTACAGCAAAAATTTTTATTTTCGCTCGTGTGTGTTTGATTGAAACATTGGAAAAGTGGAGAGATATGATCTGGGTTGTTGGGTTAAGATAGCTTGACTCCGATTAATTAATTTAATTACCCAAGTTGATTAATTAGATTTAATTGCATGCAAATTGTGAAGGCACTAACAAATCACCAAAAATACTAAGTGAAGTGGAAAATAAATTAGACACGGTGATTTGTTGACAAATGGGAAAAACCTCGCAAGGCAAAAATCTCACCGGGATCCATTAAACAACAATCAAACAGTTACAAGTATAAGGAATCTTACCAACTACCCTGGCCTATCCCGAAATACCAATCTACAGTTGAACCTTTACTCTAATACCCAATTGGACATGATCTTGTAGTAGCATTTTTTCCCTTGATGCATTAACCTCAAATTTGTGACTAACTCTTTACAAGAATCCCAGTACGTGACTAACTTCATCATTATGAACAAATGTCGTTGGTTGCAAAGTTCTTCACTTCATTAATAATAAAGACCAGGAAGCACTTGGTTACAAAACCCCATGGCATACAAATGCAATAACTTCTCACAAAAAAAAATAAGCCTCTTGGTCTCTGTATCCATGTGTGACGGCTCTTAAAATAAGCCTTATATATGTCTAGGGTTGTGAGAAAAGAAACCCTAAACAATTACACAAGCTTAGGCCAAATTTCAGATCTAGAAAACTAAAAATCGTAAGTCTCGATCAATTGAGCTGCTGTCGAGCTATATATCGAGATTCACATTAAGTCTCGATAGCAGGCATCTATTGAGCTATTTGTCAAGACTTAATGAACAACTTTTCTTCACTTGTATTTTGGACCAATCTTTATGTCTTTAATATTGACTTAAACAACATGCTTCTTGAACTATTAAACCCATCTTAAATCTACCCAATTACAAGTAAAGTGCATTTTATCAAAAGATTAGCCAATTACAATAATATATGACCCTAACATGGGTGATTGGTGGTTGTAAAATATATTGTGCATCACTACCTATTACATAAATAATCCTAGAGATTTTGATCATTTTCAAACATTAATTGCAATGGAGAACATTGTCTACCCCTTAAGATTGATTGACCGACACTTTAGACTTTGTTTGGTTAAGGATGAAAAAGTATGAGATATAAAATGGTGAGGGGATGAAAATGCAGGGGATAGAAAAAAAAAATATCTTTCACTCATGTATGTTTGATTTAAATAATGGACAAGTAAAGGGATATGATGTGGTTATCTAAGTGATTGGTTGTTGTAAAATATATTATTATAGACACCTCATTTTGTGGTTGTGCTAATAATATGTGCAGTGCACACAACATTGACGGCTCCACGTTAGAGCCAATGTGGTCACAGGACCATCCTGACTTGGAAAAAAATCATTATTATGTATAAAACTTAAAAAATTTATGATTTTTTTACCCTTAAAAAAAATATGTGTGACAACCCTAAATTCTTTTAAGCTCAATATAATTAAACTTTGGACAAAGTATAGCAACAAATTAACTTGGTTGTAGATTAAGGCTACAATTCCACTCAATATATTTTTTTAATAGATACGAATTTTGACAAATTCACAATTAGATTACATTTTTTTTCTTATATCTTTCATGCTTGCAAAATTTCAAGAAGATCAAAGATCAATAGCTTATGTTATCAATCAAATAATAAAATTTCGAGTTTTTGTAGTCTAAAATTATACGTAAAAAATAAGTTTATGGATCAAATAGTAAATAATATCCGATTGACATGAAATTTGACATTCGTTTTAAGAACATAAAGAACATACAATTCAATGGTTAAATTTTCAAAATATATAGCCATGTTAATTTGTTTAGTGAAAGTTGTAGTCTTAAGCTACAACTAAGTTTGTAGTCAAATTTTGTCCTCAAACTTTGTTCCTCTCAACAATGTATAGAGCCCTTACAAACAAAAAGAAAAATCCAAGAAAATTTTTATTTAACTAAAATTTTGAAAAAGATGTAGCTTGTAGCATTGATAATGAGATTATGATGCAACGATTTCAAAAAAAAATAATGTAAAAGAAAATGGTAAGACTTCATGTATTTGGTTTTTTTTTTTTTTTTTTTTCTTTTTTTGCTTTTATTTTTAGTTGTTGTCAATATATGAATTTATCTTTTTATTAGATTTTGTTTCATTTAAGTTTCTTCATGACCACCCTAAAAAAAATTCTTGGAGCTGCCATTGGCACATGACCCTTGGACACATGTTACTTTCTTTTTGCTGTCGCATAACCATGTATGCAACAAAACTTTTCCCATTACATAAATAGTCATTGAAATTTTGATTTTTTTTTTTCAAACATTAAATCCTTAAAGTACTAATAGTTTTCAAATATTAATTGCAATGGAGAAAATTGTCCACCCCTCAAGATTGATTGACCGACACTTTGGGCTTTGTTTGGTTGGGATGAAAAAGTGTGTGTGTGATATGAAATAGTGAGGGGATAAAAAAGATTTAGGGTATGTTTATGTGGGGGAGTGGACCCAAATCTACCCCGAAGACCTTAGCCTAAAAATGAAGTCCTGAGAAACCCCATCCACGGAATGGGCCTAACCTAAGGGCCGATGAGGGATAAAAGGGCCTCCCGTTGAGATAGACCATTTGGGCTCACTACAAAGGTAATTCGTGAAACCCATCTTCCCAAAAAAACATGGCCCAGCTGAGAAGCAATCATTCTCATAACTGAGGACACCCTTTATTCACCTACTTTCTCGGGGAACACATCGAAGAAAACGCAAAGCCCAATATGTAACAGTCACCTTCGCATTAAAGGCTTTCTTCAAAGTCTATGCACTCTCTGCTTCCTCAAGCATATGAAAATTTCATTCCATTTATAATATCCACATCAAATTCAAATATAAAGGGGACCATGTTCCAAACATCCAACGAATGCTTACCAACCTAATTTCTCCATCCAAACAAGAGGTCAATGACCTTTTCCAACAAGCCACACCCACTGAATCGACAAGATTCTAAAAACAAAGCTCCATAACATTTGCAACAAGGATGCCACCTTTATTATTCTTATATACATTCTACATTATATTTATATGTTTTGCACTTTCCATTATCTAATAATGATTGTCATACTACCCATGAACAATAATACATAGGGGTAGAGATGTAGTCAATACAAACTGATAACTCACGCTTACTAGAAATTCCTTATTAAAAACCAACAATTGCAAATGATTAATCCTATTACAATTAAATTTTAAAGATTAGTCAAGCCTATCAGAGCATATCCAACAAGCTCTCTAAACCCAAAATTTAGAGAGTAAACCCACAAAATGGTGCTCCAACAATCTCTTTAATTTACAATTCATTAGCAAAAAATTGTTTGCTAATGAACAGTCACTCTCTTGGTCTGATGACCTACTGGTCATGAGCAAAACAATTAACTGTAATAAAAAGTTCAAACCACCAAATAAAATATTCAATTTTACTCAAGTTCACAACAGCTAAGTGCAAACATCTCAACCATTCCAGAATTTTCTCTCTCTCAAACATGTCAATCTAAACTCAATCACAACCAAAATACAAACTCAAATCACAATCTTAAAACTAATCAAATTAGAAAAAAAAAAAAAAAAAAAAAAAAAAAAAAAAAAAAAAAAAAAAAAAACAACAACAACAACAACAACAACAACAAAGCAAATTTGACCCATATGAGCTGTGGTGGTGAGAAGGACAAGTGGTGATGGAGCGGACAAGGCAGCATGCATGAACACCGATTTAAGGCTACCTCTCTCTTGTCGTTAATCTGTTTGTGTGTGTGTGAGACAGAGAGAGAAAGAAAGAGAGAGCTAGAGGTATGTCCGGAGGTAGAAACAAAAAATGAAAATGAAGATAGAGATAAGAAGTATAAGTGTGTGAGGAGAAAAAAAGAGGAAAAAAAAAAAGAAAAGAAAAAGAAAAGAAAGAAACGTATGGATGAAAAAAAAAGTATAGAGATAATGTAAAAATAGAATAAAGAATAAGTAATTAAAATTGAGAAATGCTACCATAATATTTTCACAATACTTTCATAATAAATCATAAGTGGTAAGTTATTATTAGCTAATATTTGTGAGAAAAAAATAATTTTTTTAGAAAAAGAAAAAATAATAATTTTAATAGTACATTCAAATTAAAATAAGTATCAACTTATCACATATGAATTTTTGTGAAAGTGTTATAAAAATATTATGAATGTAGTAGCTTTTAGGAATGAATGAAGGAAAATTGCATGGAGAATAAAGAAATATTAAAGAAAAAACGAAGAAAAAAAATATTTAAATAGAATAGAGAAATGATACAGAGTTTGTTGGAAAGTGTATTTGAAAAAGTATGTAGGCAAAAAGTAAAATGTATTGTTCATTCTCTAAACAACACAAAAATTTAAAGAGTTTGCTAGAGATGCTCTCAACCAAAGTATAAACTTGTTGAACATCTAGGGGTACAAGCCTACATGTGTCCAAATTGATTACCATGTGAAATTGCAATGAATTTAGGCACATAGGGAGACATGGAAACTGTACTATTTATTTGTTTACTTATTTAATTAGTTTGCATACTAATGTTATAACACATTAGGATGTGAGTCTAAATCTTCTATCCCACTCTTCCTGCTTCACTATATACTCCACAAATAAAAACATGCTACATGTCCATTTGTTTTATTAAATGCTAAATTTATGTCTTCTATTATTTCAATTTCCTAAAATAAATAAAAAATGACCCATCATATTTAGGTCATTGAAATAATAGAAGGCATAAATTTAGCATTTAATAAAACGGATGGACATATGACATGTTTTTATTTGTGGAGTATATAGTGGAGTAAGAACAGTGGGATAGAAGATTTGGATTGATGGATGCAAACTGTAAAGTATTACTTATTAAACTTGATGGGGGTATTGTGACATAACTCCAAACTCGTCCGTTAAGTTTGTCCAAGGAAGAAGGATAAACAGCAAGTGGATTGCCTTGTAATATGCTCGTCCACAATAGGTTGTCCATGGAAAGATCTGGACGACCTTCCTGCATTCTGTACATCTCTCCCATATTTCCTCAGGACGAGCTTCTCCCTTCGCCTGGAGCGCTAAGGGAGAAGGTTCATTACCATAACCAGTTTCCAATGGCGGTTAAGGGAAACAAGTCCAAATTGTGTAACTTCCATAGCAGTTATGGAAAAAAAAGGATAAACAGCAAGTGGATTGCCTTGTAATATGCTCGTCCACAATGGGTTGTCCATGGAAAGATCTGGACGACCTTCCTACATTCTGGACGTCTCTCCCATATTTCCTCAGGACGAGCTTCTCCCTTCGTCTAGAGCGCTAAGGGAGAAGGTTCATTACCATAACCAGTTTTCAATGGCGGTTAAGGAAAACAAGCCCAAATTGTTTAACTTCCATAACAGTTATGGAAGAAAAAGGATAAACAGCAAGTGGATTGCCTTGTAATATGCTCGTCCACAATGGGTTGTCCATGGAAAGATCTAGACGACCTTCCTGCATTCTGGACGTTTGTCCCATATTTCCTCAAGACGAGCTTCTCCCTTCGCCCGGAGCGCTAAGGGAGAAGGTTCATTACCATAACCAGTTTCCAATGGCAGTTAAGGAAAACAAGCCCAAATTATGTAACTTCCATAGCAGTTATGGAAGTTATCTCCGAGTCTTCCGAGTTCCTTAATGATAGGAGCAGTTACTAAATGAGTAACTGTCTCAAAGTTAAGCATTCATCCATGAGAAGGTAAGTCATTCAGACATTTCCACAAAAATTGGAATCCCAGAAACATTTCCTTTTTACTTGGAATTACAAACCGACTGACTTTACCATCAGAGGATTCTAGGTCGGCCTCCACCGGTCTCCTCTGATTTTGTATTTTCTTTTTTCAGGACTCAGCCTTAAGATCATCAACACCCGAGATTTTCAGCCTATTGATTTCCAAGGATTCATCAGTTGGCATCGTCTGTGGGAAGAATTTTTAGCGCTCAAACTTCATTGTTGAGTTTTGCGATTTCTTTCTCCGACAAAGGGCTGAAATGGTTCAGACAAGATCAAGGGCTACTAGTCCAGGCCCTCAAGAGAGCAAAGATGCTTCCAATAACTCTATCGCGACCGTCAATCGGCGCCTGCCATGCAACATCTTCTGTCCAACACGTGCAATCCATGGCCGCTGCCATGGTGGAGTTAACTTGCCAAAACTAGGAGTTGGTCAGGGAACTAAATTTTAGGAGGCAGCGTCATGAAGGGAACATTGAAAGACAAGCCCAGAGCCAAGAAGATGGAAGGAATGTAGGGCCCAAAAGCCAGTCAAGGGGTACCACTTCATGGAGGGTGCCACATTTGGAAAGGGAGATGGACCAAATAAGGAGAGCTATGGATGAGATGAGGGAGAATATAAAAAGGGAAAATCCTGTAGAAGATTTGGTTCACAGAACTAATTCCCCCTTCACGGCTTTCATCAACGCTAACCCTTTGCCACCAAAGTTCAAGATGCTTTCTTTAGATTCGTATGATGGGACACGTGACCCATTTGATCACATAGCCACCTTCAAAACTATCATGCACCTTCAAGGGGTCCCGTACGAGTATGGTTTAGCAAGATACCTCTGAACACAGTGACGTCATTTGAGGAGTTAAGCAAGTTATTTGTCAACAATTTTATCAAAGATCAGAGGCATAAGTGTTCCTCATCCAGCTTGCTAACCATAGAACAGGAAGAGAATGAAATTTTGCGGTCCTTTATCATGTGTTTCAACAGGGAAGCCTTGACAGTGGACGAGATGGATGATAAGCTCCTCTTGGCGACCTTCCATAATGGGGTAAATTCGGACCTATTCATCCACAAGTTATATGAGTAGGAGCCTCAGACCATGGCTGAACCCGTCCATTCAGCCCAAAAAGAGGAACAGAGTTAAGAAAATGGAAGCTAACCCCTTCCGCCATTCAGAATAGGGTCCTCGTCCTAAGAAGGGATGAATGGAAGATAAGAAGGACAGAGACAAGAAAGCTAGCCCTTCGGTGCGGAGTCAACAATACACACCACTGAACATGCCACTCGAACAAGTCCTTATGCAAATCAAGGATGATCCTTCCTTGAAATGGCCGAAGAAAATGAAGGGAGATCCCAATAAGCTCAATAGGAACAAGTATTGTCGCTTCCATAGAGATCATGGACATGATACGAACGAGTGTTTTGATTTAAAGCAGCAGATTAAGAATCTCATAAGGCAAGAAAAGTTGAGAAATTTCCTTGGACGAGACCACAAGGACGAGAAATTGAAAGGGAAGGTAGAAGAATCATCATGACCACCGCTCGGAGAAATAAGAGTTATCATAGGGGGAAGTCTAATAGGCCAATCGTCCAAGTCAAAGAAAAGCATACCTAAAGGTAGTGCAGAGCGTCCAACATTCTGGATGATCACCAAGGGCAAGGACCATGGACGAGCAAGCGATCACTTTCACGGACGAAGATGCCGAGAGAATTCACCACCCTCATGATGATGCTATCGTCATCACCTTGCTTATTGCTGACTACACGACCAGAAGGGTGCTGGTGGACAACGAAAGCTCGGCGGATATCTTATATTATCCAGCTTTTCAGTAGATGAGGTTAGGACGAGATCAGCTTCGTCCAGTGAACTCCCCCCTAGTAGGTTTTGGTAGAATGAAGGTACAACCTGTGGGAACTGTTTTGTTACCAGTGGTAGTGGGGGCATACCCGTAACAAATCACCAAGGATGTGAACTTCCTTGTGGTAGATTGTTCATCCTCCTACAATGCCATAATTGGAAGGCCAACTTTAAATAGTTGGAAGGCTGTTACATCTACCTACCACCTGTCGGTCAAATTTCCAACATAGTATGGAGTAGGACAAGTACAAGAAGACTAACTAGCAGCAAGAGAATGTTACCTAGCTTTGTTGGCCATGGATGAGCAAGTTCTAAACATGAATATTGAAGAAAAGAGAGTTGTAATAGGGCCCACCAAAGCGTTGGAAGATATTTCCTTAGATGAAAATAATCCTGAGAGGTGTACCAGGGTTGGAGCAGATCTAGAAGAGAAGATTAAGAAGGACCTCGTCTGGTTTTTGAAGAAAAATATTGATGTGTTTGCTTTGAGTCATGAGGACATGCCGAGTATAAATCCTAGTGTCATTACTTACCGTCTGAATGTATGTCCTTCCTCCAAGCCAGTACAACAAAAGAAAAGGGTGTTTGCCCCTAAGAGAGATAACGCTATCAAAGACGAGGTTCAAAAGTTGATTGTGGCGAAATTTATTCGAGAAGTATACTATCGGATTAGTTAGCCAATGTAGTGATGGTCAAAAAGGCAAACGACAAGTGGAGAATGTGTGTAGATTTTACCGATATATACAAAGCTTGCCCTAAGGATAGCTATCCATTGCCACGTATTGATCAGTTGGTAGATTCTACTGCAGACCATAAGTTACTTAGTTTTATGGACACTTTCTCAGGATACAACCAAATAAGGATGGACGAGGCAGACCAGGAGAAGACATTCTTTATCACTAGTCAAGGCTTGTTCTATTATAAGGTGATGCCCTTTGGTTTGAAGAACGCCAAGGCAACATATCAGAGGTTGGTTAATCATATGTTTCGTCCACAAATTGGGCAGAACGTGGAAGTCTATATAGATGACATGCTAGTGAAAAGCCTAGATGAGGGAAAGCACTTAGACGACTTGTAGAAAACTTTTGACACACTTAGACAGTACAATATGAAGTTGAATCCCAGCAAATGTGCTTTCGAACTATCATCAAGGAAATTCCTTGGATTTATGGTCTCCTATAGTGGGATTGAAACGAATCCTGATAAAATTCAAGCAATACTGGACATGAAACCTCCGTGAAATGTTAAAAAAGTCCAGTCCCTCACTGGACGATTGCTGCCCTTAATAGTTTTGTCTCTAAAGCTACTGACAAATGTTTGCCATTTTTTAAGATTCTTAAGAAAGCATTTGAATGGACGGACAAGTGTCAGAAAGCTTTCCAAGATTTGAAGACATACCTCACTATGGCTCCTTTACTAAGTCCGTTCGTGTTAGGAGGGGAATTGTATTTGTACTTGGCAGTCACCCCGCATGCCGTAAGTTCAGCATTGGTGAGAGAAGAAGACAAGGTACAAAGGCCTGTGTACTATACAAGTAAAGCACTGAGGGGAGCGAAAGGACGATACCCACTAATAGAGAAGTTGGCCTTCGCATTGATAACAGCTTCCAGAAAGCTAAGGCATTACTTCCAAGCTCATGTCATCAATGTCATGACGGATCATCCGCTCAAGAAAGCAATGAACAAGTTGGAAGCTGCAGGATGACTGATCCAATGGGCTGTTGAGCTTAGTGAGTTTGACATTAGATATCAACCAAGGCATGCCATAAAAGCTCAAGCCCTAGCAGATTTCATTGTGGAGTTTACCCCAAATTATGACGATTTAGATGAGATGAAAAATAGTAAGAAGTGGGTTGTCCATGTGGATGGTTCGTCTACACAGCATGCAGGAGGAATAGGTGTGGTTCTACAATCCCTAGAAGGAGATAAACTGAAACACAAGGTTCGTTTGCAGTACCAAACAACTAATAATGAAATCGAGTATGAAACCCTTCTCAAAGGGTTGGAATTGGCTAAATCTGTGGAAGCGAAATCAATACTCATCTTGGGAGATTCTCAGTTGATCATGGACCAAGTAAATGGGATATATGAGGCTAAGGAAGAACGAATGAGAAAGTACCTTAACAAGGTGATGCACCTTATGAAAAGATTTGAGGAAGCTGACTTCATTCAAGTCCCAAATGAGGAGAACATGGAAGCTGATACCTTAGTGAAAGAAGCCTCAGTAAATGAAGCCATGGGTGAATTTGATGAGATTCGGTATATACCAAGTTTAGATATTCCAGAAGTACAACAGGTAGAGAACAGAGGAAATTGGATGACCCCGATTGTATCATACCTGAAGGACGAACGACTTCTAGAAGAGAAAGATGAGGCTAGAAAGCTGAGAGTAAGATCGGCCAGGTACGTTCTTATAGACGAGGTGTTATACCAAAGAGGCTTTTCTTAGCCTTATCTTAGATGTTTAGCTCCAGATGAGAAGAACTATGTATTAAGAGAGGTTCATGAAGGAACATGTGGCAATCACTCGGGAGCCAGGTCACTCGTCCACAAGGTTGTCCGTGCAGGATACTACTGGCCAAATATGCAAGCTGACGCTAAGGCATATGTCAAGGTCTTCGATCAATGCCAACTGTTTAGCAATGTCCCCAGACAACTATTAGAGTACCTCACCGCGATGATGGCCCTATGGCCCTTTGCACAATGGGGACTAGACATTTTGGGTCCCTTTCTATTGAGCATAAGGCAGATGAAGTTTCTAGTGGCTGGCATTGATTATTTCACCAAATGGGTGGAAGCAGAACCCTTAGCAAATATCACACAACAAAATGTTAAGAATTTCGTATGGAAAAGCATTGTGTGCAGGTTTGGAGTGCCTAGAGTATTGATATCCGACAATGAACGACAATTTGATAATGCACTTTTTAAAGACTTCAATGAACACTTTAGAATTCAAAATCACTACTCCTCACCCGCCCACCCACAAGCAAACGGTTAGGCTAAAGTTGAAGATCATCAAGACTTGGCTTGAGGGGGTAAAGGGAGTATGGCCTGATGAGCTACCAGGTGTTCTGTGGGCATACCGGATGACAGTGAGAACCCCTGCAGGGGAAACCCCTTTCAAGCTAGCCTATGAAAGTGAAGCAGTCATACTTACAGAAGTGCATATGGCCAATCATAGAGTGAGGACGTATCAAGATAAAGATAATGAGGAGCAACTCCATTTAAGCCTTGTTCTAATAGACGAGGTAAGGACAGATGCAAAGCAAAGGACAGTGAGGTATAAAAACCTCATGGCTAGATAATATGATGCAATGGTAAAACCAAGGCGGTTTAACATAGGAAATCTTGTCCTAAAAAGGGTTTCTCTGGTAACCAAGAACCCAGCTCATGGGAAATTAGGACCTAATTAGGAAGGACCCTACAGAGTTATCAACTGTAAAAGACAAGGATCCTACTACTTGGAGACTCTGGACGGAAGGAAATTAGAGCATCCTTGGAATGTTGAACACCTAAGATGGTATTATCAATAAAAGGCAAGCCTAGACAAGATTTATCCCGGACGAACTTAAAGTTTGTGTTACTTATCTACATATTTTATTATTATTATGTTGTGGGTTATGGACGAAGTTATGGATTTGTTTGTATTTGTTAAATTCCCTAAAAAGGCATTAGCTTTCAAGCATATGCCTCGTCTGTGAACAATATTTATGTTATGTACATAATGTTGTGTAAATTTCTAGTTTCCATACTGTTTTCGTTCAAATTAATTCACAAGAAGGCTAAAAGCCCAAGACGAGTAAATTCTCTGGACGCAGAGATGTGACGTCTAAACTTTCCTAAGGGAAAAGCAAAAAGCAGGCTCAAGGCATATTCGTCCAAATCATGGACGAGGTAAAACCCTTGATGCATTAGTCTAGCCCATGGACAAAGAAATGTGTGCATAAATGTTTAGTTTATTGTATAGGACTCCAACTAAAACAATCCAATCTTTGGACGAGTAAAAAGTTGGACCCTAAAAATAAAATAAAAAACTTCAGCTAATAAAGTCCAAGAACGAGTAAAGCTAAAAAGTCATTGTCATCCACAAAGACTAGTTATACTTGCAAAACCCAAAGAATGAAAAGAAGTAAGCATGTTAAACATGAAGGAATTCCCACCATGGACGAGCCAAAGGTGGAATCCATGATTTAAAAAAAAAAAAAAAAAAGGGAATCCATGATTGCAAAACTCATTCAACTGTTTAAGGGTGGACGACCAACATCCAAACACCCCTACAAACTTAATGATTCAAAAGCTCGTCCTAACACTATGGACTAGCTGAATGTATTTAAGTCACATTTTTAAGTCCTAAACAATGGACCTTTAAAAAAAAAAAAAAAAAAAAAAAAAAAAAAAAAAAAAAAGAACACAAGCCACAAAATTATTCATTGAGGGGGGTCCTTTCCAGTGTCCTAAGTAGGTTGGTTAGAAGCGTCATCTTCAATATTGACGTCCTCGGAGCTAGTCTGAATGAGAGAACTAGTAGCAACAACAATGTTAAGCTTAATAGAACTGAAGTCCACTTTAGGAAAGTTTTCCATAGCATCCATTCTAAAATCTTCAAAGCCTGTGTATAGTTGGTATCCAGAATATCAGTATACTGTTTGGACGCTTTAAATTCAACTACTACATTATCTTTCGCTTTGGAAAGAAGGGCACTCAACTCATCATTCTTCTTTTGAAGATGGTCAAGACGAGTATCCTTCTCAACTGTGTCAGCTCTTAACTCCTCAATCAGATTCTGCAATTCCTTGGCCTCGTCTTTGGCTTTGGCTGCCACCTCAGCCCAGCCCTTGCTGTCATCTTTAATCTCTTGTATCCTCTTCTCCAGAAGAATTCTCGTCTTGTCCATTTCTGTAGCTTGCCTGGATGCAGCTATAAATTTGGACATGGCCTACACGTGATTAAAAAGTTATGATTAGTAAAATATACACGTGTTATTAAAGACAAAACAAGATAAAAGATATACCTTAAAAAGATCATGAACACCAGAGTGCTCAAACTCTTTCAAGGACATGTCATAGCATACAGCCACATCCTTACCAATTACAGCTTTCTCAAACCTCTCCCAAGCCAAGTCTTCATTCTCCAGGAGATTCATAGGGATCCTTTGGGAAGGTTGGGACGAGGTAGGGGCAGTGGTCTTGGACGAAGGAGGAACAATGGTCTTAGCAGGACTATCAGCAGGGACGGACGAGTCAATATCAACTACTTGGATGGATGGCTGAGAAGGAGGAAGATTGGACTTAGTGATCTCAGGCCTGGACAACCCATGCTTCTCTTTCTTCCCACGACGACTAGGAAGATTTCCCAGATCCAATGTCTTGGGCAAAGACTTCCTTTTGTCTCCAACCGAAAGACGAGTCTAAGATTAGGCCCCAAGTTTAGCTACCTCGTCCACAACATCTTTCCCCTTATTCTCTTTCATTGTGGCCATCCCTAAAAGGAAAAACATAGAATTAATTATAAAAAAATAATAATAATGTGCATACATATGTATATATAAAATTAAATGGTAAATAGGAAATCTCCTGGAAAGTACTTACGTCTGCGAATTGTAAGTTTGTGTGCAAGCGCTTCAGCAGGTGGCTCAGGACCAAGTTTCCACATGAACAGACGTTGAAGAGTCACCAAAGAGTGGAAACTTCTATCAACGTGTAGACGAGCCCTGTGGACGCGATCACAATGGAATTTACTCAAAGAAGGACGTTTAATACTTGTAAGACAAAGGAGAGACGAGATAAAATAAGGTTAGATGAATATCAGCCAAAAATCAAAACACTAAACAAAAAATAAATAAAGTAAAACAAAACACGAACATACCTTCATGACGAAGGTTGCCTAGTTCTCCAGTATATGGACCAAAGGTATCCCTACCAACTTCAACAGGGTCCCCAGACCAGAAACCGAAGATGAAGAAGATGAAGAAAAACTCCGTCTTCCAGTGTCTGTTAGAGGTAACTAATGACTTAATCAATCTACAGTCCTTGCCCCTGGCTGTAAACTAATAAAAGCCAAGGAACTGATTAATTTCAAAGGGTTTGTAGCAATAAAGGAATTCGTCCATGGTAAGAGGACGATCTCCATTAAACACCTCTCTCCATAAAACTTGCATAGAGACAACAAGTCTCCATGCGTTGGGGTTAAATTGACAAACTCCTAAACCTAACCTAGTAAGAAGTTCTCTGGCAAAAGCATTTAGAGGAAACCTAAGTCCCCCTAAAAGATAGGCTTCATAAATTCCTATCTCGAGACGAGGTTGACAACACCACTCCCCATCAACGGCTAACCTAGGGTTGAGGTCGTCAGGAATTTGGTACCATTTCTTAAGTAAACCTAACTTCCTATCGTCCGTCTTGGAAGGAATTCCTACGGCACAACTATACACAGTTTCTATTTCATCAGGGGGAGGAGACGAGGGAATACTAATCGAGGTGCCAGCCCCTGAAGCTGCCCTCGTCCTAAGTTGTTCTTGAAAAACCTCAAAAGGGAACCCAGGAACACCAGAAGTATATCCCCCATCTGTAGAACTACCCCTATCACTACTATCACTACTAGAGCCATTATAGCTAGAAGAGTCATAATACTCGTCTATAGCTTCATTTGTACTATTGCTAGACGAGGAAAGAACGACTTCAGACGACATTTTGTAATAATGAAGGAAAACCTAAGGACGAAGGAAAGAAAAATACCAAGCTTTAGACGGAAGACTAAGGATAAGGAAACGCTCCTAGACGAGGCTCTAAAATGAGGAGTGTCAAGGAAGAAAATTTCAGAAATGTGAAGGGTAATGGAGGAATTCTACTATTTATAGGCCGTGAACTCAGGCAGCTGAAACGACATAGCCAACCAAAAAGTGACACGTGGCATGTTCCTCGAAGAAATAAATCGACACTGTTAATCACCAATGAGATTGTAACACATTTTACATCCTAAACGCAAACATAAGCGTGCCCTCCAAGGAATGACATGGGATCACACATTTACTTGGACGACCCACGGACAAGGGGGGAACTGATGGGGTATTGTGACATAACTCCAAACTCATCTGTTAAGCTCATCTAAGGAAGAAGGATAAACAGCAAGTGGATTGCTTTGTAATATGCTTGTCCACAATGGGTTATCCATGGAAAGATTTGGACAACCTTCCTACGTTTTGGACGTCTCTCCCATATTTCCTCAGGACGAGCTTCTCCCTTCGCCTAGAGTGCTAAGGGAGAAGGTTCATTACCATAACTAGTTTCTAATGGCGGTTAAGGGAAACAAGCCCAAATTATGTAACTTCCATAGCAATTATGGAAAAAGAAGGATAAACAACAAGTGGATTGCCTTGTAATATGCTCATCCACAATGGGTTGTCCATGGAAAGATCTGGACGACCTTCCTACGTTCTGGACGTCTCTCCCATATTTCCTCAGGACGAGCTTCTCCCTTCTCCCAGAGCGCTAAGGGGGAAGGTTCATTACCATAACCAGTTTCCAATGGCAGTTAAGAGAAACAAGCCCAAATTATGTAACTTCCATAGCAATTATGGAAGTTATCTCCAAGTCTTTCGAGTTCCTTAATGATAGGAGCAGTTACTAAACTAGTAACTGTCTCAAAGTGTGTGCTATATAAGCATTCATCCATGAGAAGGTAAGTCATTCAGACATTTCCACAAAAATTGGAATCCCAAAAACATTTCCTTTTTACTTGGAATTACAAACCCACTGACTTTACCATCGGAGGATTCTAGGCCGGCCTCCACCGATCTCCTCTGATGTTGTATTTGCTTTTTTCAGGACTCAGCCTTAAGATCATCAACACCTGAGATTTTCAGCCTACTAATTTTCAAGGATTCATCAAAACCAATTTGGAATATAATTTTTGTAAGATAGCAAGGATGAATAATATTAATTTGATTGATTTTAATAGAATTGTTCTATTCTCGCTCACATAAATATCATGATTGGACCATGTAGCTGATTATCCTACACCTAGGTGCAAGAAAATTTTTTCTAATGCGATAAATTAGATGATTATGAGGGGTAAATATTTGCTTTTGAAAAATGAGGATAATAAATATTTATTAAAATGTATAATTTATTGATTGAAAAAACTTATTTCCTTTATATATATATATATATATATAATATAATATAATATAATCATAAGTTAAACTTTGTTCATAAAAGATTCTAGTGCAAGTTGAATTGTTTGATAATCTACAATCATAAGTTATCTTACCATCCTCATTGGGATTTTATTAATTATGGGTGCCATTAATGCATTTGAGTTAACGTTGTTCCATTAGTTCATTAGTTTATGTATAGTTTTTTTAAGTGATTTTTTTTTACGTCACTATGACATGTGTTTCATGATGATTGTTTTTTAATCATTAAATCAAGACATTAATTTGTTTTTGGTTTAGTTGAGATTCAAATATAGGTTCCTTATTTGATGACAAAAAATTTTACGAGATTAACTCCAATTAATATATATTGTACTTTTGTCAACTTTCAACTCACACACATATATATTACAATGCGTATGATATAAATAACTTTCTACAAATTTTACAAAATAATGTTATTTTAATAATGATTTCAAATCGACACTGTTTTGAAACTATTTGAGAATTTATCATTTTCTTCATTTTTTAATATGTATTTTTTTTTTCTAATGATAGTAAAAATTTAAAAAATACATTTAAAAAAAAAAAAAATTTATCGAGTTATGCTAATTGACACTTTTGATGTCTCTAAATATGCTTAATGTTTGAATTCACCATCCTCATTGACATAACTATCAATTTTTTGGAAGTATATAAAAAAACATGTACTTTTTGTTTTTGTTATTGAAAACTTGAAATATCTACTAGTTTTAGAATAAATGATTTTATTTTCCATATACATTGAACATGTTGCGCTGCAATCTACTGGTTCTTAGGTGGAGTAACCCTTGCTCATTGGTTCGATCCCCCTGGTAGCTTATCTTTCTTAAAAATAAAAAGAAACCATGAAGAAACTAATAGAACAAAACTAACAGAACCGAAAAAAAGAAACTAATAGAACCAAAATAACAATTGAATTTTGGCAATCCAATTGACGATATTGATGAGAATTTTTGTCAGTTTCTCTCTCTTCTTTTTTCTTGAATTTTGGCAATATTAATACCGGAATATCAAAATTAGGTCAGACTTATCAGTTTCTCTCTCTTCTTTTACTTGTATTTCGATAATACTAGTATTGAAATTTGCATCTCTCTGAATTTAGCTAAAAAATTTTGCACAGTACACGTAAAGCCAATAAACTCTAATTTTTACAATATTTAACCAAAAGAATTAGGCTTTGGTACTAAAATTAGGGGTGACAAAATTGGATACAACCTGCGAACCTAATACGACACGACACGAAATTAGCAGGTTATGGGTGAGGCTTAACGGCTTCGTGTCATATTTGGGTTGACACGGCTGACCCGTTTAATAAACAGATTGAATTAGTGTTGAACATATAGAACCCATTTGACCCGTTTAATTAAATGATATTTTACCAATATACTATTCAAACTCTAGGTATATAAACTTATTAGTTATTGTGGTTTATTTTATTTGACATATTGTGATTGATTATTTGTGATATTGGGATATGCTTTAATTTTGAATGATTATTTGTGATGCAGTTACTCGTTAATTCAAAATTTTATATTAAAAATATTTGTTTGTTTGTTTTTTCAATATTTTTTTTTTCATTTTGATAAAATCTGATAAACAGGTCGATACAACTGACCTGTTTAATAAACGGGTCGTGTTAGGGTTGAGAAATCTTGATCTATTTAATAAACATGTCAGATTAGTGTTGACCTATATAGTCGAATACTCATGAGTTGACACAACACAAATCTGACACACAAACACGAATTGCCACATCTATCTAAAATAATTATATAACACTTTTCACATATTTATGGTCTGTTTGGGATCTGCTTATTTTACTGAAACTAAAAACTTTTTGCTGAAAATACTGTAAATAAAAATAAAAATTAATTAAAATAGTATTGTGAAACCCATAAATAATACTAAAAAGTATAATAAATTTATAAATAATAATAAAAATAAATTAAATAGTAAAATAAATTCACAAACATAGCTAATGCTCTAATAAAACTTGCTTGCGTTGGTTTGGAAGATAGGATAAGATATGGCACCAAACTCAACGATTAAAGACGAAAAAAAACAAGGGGAAGGAAATTGCATAGGATGTGATCTGTCGATATTTCTGCCAAAACCGGGAGGCCCCATATATTTTTTTTAATCTGCGTGCAATGTGGGCCCCTTTTCCTTCTTTGAGAAAATGTTAGAGCATGTGGACCCAAATTCTGAAACAATGAACAAAAGGACACAGCCATTAAATTCGGTCATTCAATTCCATTTCCATCAAATCCGAAACTGTATGGTTTTCAGTTTCTACGTCTCAATCCCAAGTCCCAACGGCTACTAAACTGATCACAGAACCAAACCCAACATTCACACAAAACTCTCTTTTCCTTTCTTTCTTTCTCAGTGACTGTGTGTGTTGTGTTGGGAATTCGAATTCCCTAATACTGACTGACTGACACTGAAATGGTTTTCCCACTGAGGCTTTTTTGTGCGGTTGCGATTGCGGGGTTCATTTTCGCTGACGGCGGCGGAGTGAATATCCCGTCGACTCTGGACGGTCCGTTCGAGCCGGTGACGGTGCCGTTCGACGATAGTTTACGTGGCAACGCCGTGGATTTGCCAGACTCCGATCCCAGGGTTAAGCGCCGAGTCAAAGGCTTCGAGCCTGAACAGATTTCAATCTCGCTCTCCGCAAACTACCACTCTGTCTGGATCTCATGGATCACTGGTATCTCTATCTCTTTCTCTCGTTTCGATAGTTTTTCATCCAAACCAATGCCAAACGAATCTCCTCCAATTCATTACTCACTTTACCTTTGTTTTTTTTTTTTTTTTTAGCTTTGGCTATTTTTCTTTCTGATTTTACTGATTCTGTTAATATACATATATAGCCAAAAGACATATTATGAATCGTCATTTTTGTCCTTAAAATTTTATTTTTTTTAATGGGTGTTCTTAAATTGTTTTTATTTTTTATTTTTTAAATGGGTGTTCTTAATTTTTTTTTTTTTCTTTAATGGGTGTTCTTAAAGTTTGATTTTTTTTTTTTTTTTTTTTTTTTTTGGGGTCATTTTTATGGTTAGCTTTAACATTTCTGTCATATTGGTGCTTCCATCCATTGTCTTTACTGTAAAATCACATCGTATCACTTATGAGAATAGTGTTTGTTTTATAAGCTAAAATGAAAGAATTGTTGAAGTTTCAAGACTAAAATGACAAAAATTAAACTTTAGGGATAGAAAAACAATTCACCCAAACTTAAAGTGTGTAGTTTAGATTTTAGCTTATATATAATGATAATTTTTTTTTTTGTTGGTAAATGGCAAGTTACACATGCAACCAATGAGTCTTAAACCCTCCACCTAAAATTTATAATTGAAGGAGGAGCCAGTTGAGCTGAACTCATTGGTAATGAACTAATGATAAATTATTATCTTAACACTTCCTCCATCATGTGAGGTCCAATCTACTTTTCATAAGACGGGATACGGTGTTTTGAGTTCAAGATTATCTGCTCTAATACCATAATAAATTATTATTTGTTTCAAAAGTTTATTTAATTTATTCTAACACTCTCCTCAAGTCATGCAAGGTCTAATCTCCCATTTTCAAGAGAGGAGACGGTGTTCAAACTCAAGATTACTTGCTCTAAAATTATAATAAACTGTTATTTATTCTAAAATTTTAAGTTGATAAGGAATGGTAAAATTCAATATAAGACTATGCTTGTCTTGGATTTGATGTGTTATGATGGCAAATCTCTAGAATTTCCACATTTGAATCTTTTTTTCTTCTTCTTTTTGGTTGCTAGGAGAACAGAGGAGAAAAATGAAAGGGAAAAGAAAAAAAAAAAGAGAGAAAAGAAATAAAGGAATGGAATTTTATAAAAGTCTTTATTGGCTCATATGGTTGTAACCTATAAGCTTCAAGTGTAACTAACTAGAAAACCCTCTCTCTTTTTCTTTTTCCTTTTGTTTTATTTATTTATATATTTTTATTATCAATTTCTCTTTGATGAATAAAGGCTTAGGGGTGTATAATCGGCTAATGGCTGTAAGTATCATCAACTATGGAAATGATTTTATATAAATTTATTTACTTTTTGATAAGCAGTAAAACTTAATAAACAAATTTATTTATTTTGCCATCTGCACGTAAATAGAAGAAGGTATCTTTTAGTGTGGAAGTTTATTTTTTCAATTTGACTCTTAGGAAATTGTGGCTACCTTAATTTTAATCTTGTTTTGTTGCTGCTTAATTACGGTAATTGATTATTGGAGTGTGCAGGTGAATCCCAAATTGGTTTCAATATAAAGCCATTAGACCCTAAAACTGTTGGGAGTGTAGTTCGTTATGGGATGATAAGACAACCATTAACACATGAAGCCACAGGCTATTCTCTTGTTTACAATCAGCTCTATCCCTTTGAAGGTCTCCAAAATTATACTTCTGGAATTATTCATCATGTTCGCCTCACAGGTATATATACTATTTAGCATTACTAACTAACTTGGTTTTTTAATGCTGCTTAATTGAGATGGAAGCTTTTTTTTTTTTTTTTTGGGTAATGTTCAACAGGACACAAACCAGAAGATTATGTTTTAATATTTGTTACTTTAATGTTCATAAATTATTGTTTCCTCAGGTAGCTCTCTTGTCAACTATGAAATTTGTTAGTAAACTTATTAGATCAAAATAAGGAGGATAAATTGACATTGTTCTGAACATATTACAAAACGGATCAGTGACAAAAATGTCTACATCTTTACTGTTCATATCTTTTAATTAATTGATGCTTCATAAATTTTGTCAGAAATAAACAAAGCATGACTTTTCTGTTGACAAATTCTGAAGTTTCAGTATCTGCTTGCCTGTCCAGTTAACGCCTATACGACACACAAACTCAACTCAACCAAGCCTTAATCCTTACTAAATTGAGGTTGGGTTCATAGAGAAATTATGTACCTATCTTTCTTTTTGTGGGGGTGCCCGCGGGGGGGGGGGGGGGGGGGGGGGGGGTTCCAAGACTGGATAATTTGGACATTATAAAATCATTAAAAAAATCAATCTCTACACTCTTCAGTAAGTGATCAGAATAATGACTTTAATGGTATTCCTGGCATTTGCTGCAGGGACATTGAACTAGATCTGGTGAAGCAGATTATTAGAATGTTATACCTCAAATTTTTTGTCCATCTTGAACTCTTCATGTGTGTTTAATTTGCTTCGTCATTCTGTCCTCATAGGGTTGAATCCAAACACTCTATACTATTATCGATGCGGAGATCCCTCTAGAAAAGCCTGGAGTAAAGTTGACTCCTTCAAGACTATGCCAGTTTCTGGCCCAAGAAACTATCCAAACAGAATAGCAGTTGTTGGAGATCTTGGTCTTACTTACAATACAACTACCACCATTAGTCACTTGATTAGTAATAAACCCGATCTTGTTCTGTTGGTCGGTGATGTTACGTATGCTAATTTATACCTCACAAATGGAACCGGCTCTGACTGTTATTCTTGCTCATTTCCACAAAGTCCCATACATGAGACGTATCAGCCTCGTTGGGATTACTGGGGAAGGTGAAAACTCCGAACTTTTTTTCTTTCCTTTTTTTCTTTTCCCTCCTTTAATTATGTGAATTGGATACTGTTGACTCTTTTCTAATAAATTCTAGTACTTATGTCACTATCACACTTACCAAAAAAAGAAAAAAACTTGTGCCACTGTCACTGAACATTTCTTTACAGGTTTATGCAGAATTTAGTGTCTAAAGTTCCAATAATGGTGGTAGAAGGGAACCATGAAATAGAAGAACAAGCTAGAGGCCAGACGTTTGCAGCTTATAGTTCTCGCTTTGCATTCCCATCTGAAGAAAGTGGATCTTCATCCACATTCTATTATTCTTTTGATGCAGGGGGGATACACTTTATCATGCTTGGGGCGTATATTGCATACAATAAATCAGGTACTAGGATATTGTTGCCTTAAGATCTTGTATGTATATGTATATCCATCCTATTGTCAAGGTAAAGATGGATCTTGAGAAAACTAATTAAAAACAATGAAGAAAATATAAAATGATGGAAAGCTTTTTAAAAGCTAAACATTGTGAGACTGGTCAAAATAGTGTAATCTCAGGCAGCCATTAATATGGCTTTTGCCATTGAGTGGGTGTATTATAAAGTAGAACTTTTTTATTAGTGGCAATCGGTGTACGTTTATACTTTAAAATCTAGGTGTTATAAAATGGAATAATGATGTTGAATTCATCTTCATCTACAGATATAACAAATATATTTTGAGACTGAAGACAGGAAACTCATATGTCAGATATCATCAATGTAATTGGCACATAAGAAAAAGGGGGAGAAAAAAGAAATAAGTGAACTTATATCTAAAAGCTATGTAAAACAGAATGGAGAACCTAAAGCAAAAAGGATCTGTAAAATCAGTATTTTTATTGGTGATGCAATCTTCTTCTATTTGTTTAATTATTCCTGTTTTAGGATGTAACTGTAAGTACATGTTTTTTATTTACTTTCACATTTGTTGTTCCAATATGAAGCAATGCAATCATTTTGCATTACTACCTTTTTCTTTTCAGTTTGAGCAGCTTCTCACTATGGTTTGGTGTTTGTTGATAGAGGATCAATACAAGTGGCTAGAGAGAGACTTGGCTAATGTCGACAGATCAAAAACTCCATGGCTGGTAGCCACTTGGCACCCACCTTGGTACAGTTCCTATAAAGCTCATTATAGGGAGGCGGAGTGTATGAGGGTGGCAATGGAAGAGCTGCTTTACTCTTATGGTGTTGACATAGTCTTTAATGGACATGTAAGTTACAATGGCTTTTATTTTATCGTTAAAACATAAAAATTATGTTTAGTCATGCATGTGGATCAGATAGTATTATTATTAATAGGATTTCTAAGGATAACAGCAATGTCCTTTAGAATGGATCTTTTCCATAAATGATTAGAGGTGACCAAAAAGGTATAGTTTGTAATGTTAAAAGTGTTTCTAGGCCGGTGATGAAATAGACTAATTTTTAAACTGGACCATGAAAAACAGTTGGGATGGCTTCATATCATTTTGGTATCCTAATGTCTTTTAAGTATTTTGGACCTAGCATTTTGTCATTGGGTCATGATCCTCTTCATATGTCTCAAAAACTCAGCAACAAGTGTTAAATTACCGATTCTTCCAAAAGCTTAAACTATTAGGAGATGGTAAATTTAATCATTTAACTAAATAACACTCTTGACGAGTTCATGGCAAATTCTTTTAAATATTAGAGAGTTTATGATTTTAACTTAAGTCCAAAGTTCAAGGAGGTTTGGTGGCACTTTTGAAAAGACGGAGATAAACTATAATAGGTTTAACCATAGGGAGGTAATCTGTAACTTACCCTTATTATGTTGGGATAATCACAGCTCTATCTAAAGAGATTATTTCTAGTGTACTGAATGTTATTTGCTTAAAGATCTCCAGGTCCATGCTTATGAAAGGTCAAATCGAGTTTATAACTACACATTAGATCCCTGTGGTCCGGTATATATCACAGTTGGAGATGGGGGTAACCGAGAAAAGATGGCAATTGAACATGCTGATGATCCAGGCCACTGCCCAGAGCCATCAACTACTCCTGATGAGTACATGGGTGGCTTTTGTGCTACAAACTTTACATCTGGCCCAGCAGCTGGCAAGTTCTGTTGGGATCAGCAGCCTGAATACAGTGCCTTAAGAGAAAGTAGCTTTGGCCATGGGATCCTAGAGGTACTCTCTCTCTCTCTCTCTCTCTCTCCTGCGCACACGCACACACTAAGCTTCCCAGTAATTTTTGTATTTCACAAAAAAAAAAAATATTTACAATTTATTTTATATTACAGGATATACAATCAAATAACCCATGATATTTATGTTCATAATTTCAGTAGGGGCACTTATTCACGTGTTAAGTTTGATTTAAGATGTTAAATTGTAGATGTTTAACATGGATGCATATGAATCAGCTGTTTGGGATTGATTGGGTCATACCAGGTTCGGTTGTAGACTTACTTTGTTGTTCACCATTGGCTTGGGAAATATAATTCCGATATTTTTGGAATTTGGTACCAGGCTGTTTGATATGGACTATTTGGACTGAACATAATCGGCGTTCTTTTGAGGATATTGAGAAATCAATGTCTCAATTGTTAGATTTGTGCCAGCAGACTCTCTTCAATTGGTCTTGGTGTTGGGGTCTTTGGGATTGTTCTACTATTACTGATTTTCTTTTGTCTCTTAGAATAGGATGCTGATTCCTTTATTTATTTTTGTCGTTGTGGTTCTTTGTTCACTACCGTGAACTCTTTGTATCCTTTTTTTCTCTTCTAGTAATAATATTGCTTTCTTACCTATCAAAAAAAAAAAAAAAAGTTAAATTGTTAGTTTTACATTTTATTGCTAGTAGTTCTTTGTGGGCCGTAGCGATATGGACCTCTACTTTTTAGATAAAGATCACTTCTAGTATATGTATGGTGATTTAATATTTTTGCCTTGGGGGTAAAAAACCATTTTGAATTTGGAAAACAAATAAAGTAAATGTAACTAAAGTGATGTAAATATATTTGCATTCAAGATAGAAATTTACAATTGCTTTATTTTTTGCTGGGGTGTGTGTTCCAAAATTATTTGTCTATTCTCAACACTTCTTTCAAATTTTTTTTTTTTTTGGGTAAAAGACACTTCTTTAGATTGACTTGAAGAATGTGTGAGCTCCTTCTCTCCTCATAGCATAAGTAGAGTCACCTGCAGTCTGCAGAAGTACAATCTCAAAAGAGTTTTCAATATGTGTTTTGCAGGTGAAGAATGAAACTTTGGCCTTGTGGACATGGTACCGAAATCAGGACTCTTACAGTAAAGTTGGGGATCAAATCTACATAGTGAGGCAGCCTACTAAGTGCCCTGTTTATCAACAGAGAACTACACGTTGGTTTGCAGCCTCTTAAGCAAACGTGGTAAAACCAGCTTCTGATGCTCTAACCCTTTATGCAGATAATGGAAGAGCGAAGAAGTAATGGGTATAGACGGATAAAAAAGTATAGGATGGGGTGGCATCTTGTCTTTATGACTAGGCCTTCCCCTTATACAATTCACTTGAAAAAATGCTTACTGCATTTCTGTATTGTAAATAGTAAACAAATTACAAGCTGTTTTTTTAAACTGTAACTATACGTTAGTCTCCAAATGGTTATTGTTCGAGTAGATAATGCAAGAATCAAGAAGTAATGGAAATTGATGAATAAAAAAGTATAGGATTGGTGGTATCTTGTCTGTGGCCGGGTTGCCCTCTTTTACAAGTAACCTTATTTATTTATAATTTTATAGTTAAAACAATGGTGAATGAATGATTCAAATCCTAGTTCTCATGATAAAAGTGAACATGCTATGTCACTAAACTATAAGTCTCTTGACTTTTTACAAGTCTTGTTTTTTAGAATCTCTGTCAAGTCAATTGAAAGATGTAGTTTACTACATTGCTTTAACTATATGTCAGTGTCCAAATGGTCACCATATTGTAGGACTAGAAGAGGAAAAAAGGGGAAGAAGAATGTTGATTGAAGACTTATTTTGATCCCAATTGGTTGGGATTAAGGTTTTTACTTTTTAGTTTTACTAGTAGGTAACCTATGCAATTCACTAGAAGTTTGATAATTAAGATAGTTACTATTAGACATTTACTATGATTGTGTTTGTGCATGTGACTATATATTCTACAATTAAAAAAAATCATGTGATGAGATTCTAATTAAGGGTTTCAATATAGAATGAAATTTAAATTTAATTAAAAATATATATATGACGGAGCTATTAAAATAATGACGTATAAAATTGTGAGGTCTTAAAAACTTATGTGGAAAAATATTACAAGGTCAACCATATATTATAAATTGGACAAAATTTAGCTCCAATAAAAAAATATTGAGTAAGGTTATAGTCTAAAGTTACAACCTTACTTAATATCTTTTTATTTGAGGTGAATTTTGACAAATCCACCATTGGATGAAATCTTCTTTTTATATTCTCTATACTTGCAAAATTTCTAAAAAATTAAAGATCAATAACTATGTTATTAATAAATTGTTTAAATTACAAATTTTTATATTTTAAAATTATGCATAAAATATAAGCTTATAGATCATATAGTAAATAATATCCAATTGATACAAAATTTGACATGTGTATTAAGAACGTAAAGAACATAAAATTCAATGGTTAAATTTTCAAAATATGTAATAATATTTATTTTATTTAGTGAATTTGTAGTCTTAAGTTACAACTAATTTTATAACTAAATTTTATCATTAAAGCTTTAATTTTTTTTTATGTTTTCAGTGAATCTTAGTTCTCAAATTAGGACTAATGCCTATAACGGTTCTTACACGAGGTTTAATACCAAAAGGCCTATAAACCTTATATATAATAAAAGCGACCTACGTCCCTTGAGCTATTATACCAAATACCAAATGTGCCTTTGTCACTAAGCAACCTCTCGTACAAATTGTCTCAAAAATCAAGATACTCTTTTAAGACAAGATTTAGGGTTAATGCCTATAAATTTTTTTCCTTCTTCAACAAATATAATAGCAACCTTCTGTTTTGTAGATTATCATACCAAATTGGAAATTGGAAAAAGGGGTCATTACAAGAAATGTTTATTGGTCACTAAGCTATCTTGCTTTTGGAGTTCAAGCGATAATTATCAATAATGACAATTTTTGTAGTATCTTATATTTAAGATTTAAATATTACCTCTTTCTTTTCCATTATTGTTGTGGCGACATGTGGAAACTGGTGAATCCATCCATTTGCATATCAAAATCAAAATTTTCATCTATATTCATAGGGATGAAGCTATTATGGGAACATGTTGAAACTTGTTAATCCATTCATTTTTTTTTCTTTGCTGAATTGTTAATTCATTCATTTGCACATCAAAATTAGGGATGACAAACTTGGGAAAGACAAAAATGTGATTGGTCCTACTCTACCTGAATCTCCCTTTCATGTTCTGTCCTGTGTTTAGTTTCTTGCCCTAATATATATATATATATATAATAATTTCATCATTTTTTTATACATAATTCTATTTGTAATTTATTTATTTTTTTACATATTTTACTACCATCCCTCGAAAGTCAAAACACTTATTCCTCTCTCTTTTAAGCAATCTTAACAACTGTACATTTGAAACCAAATTAATCATGACAAAATACCTCTAACCCCAATTTCTGCCCTGAAGAGGGAACAAGGCAAACATGGACTCCCCTGATTTAATAAATAAATAAATAAATCATCCGTCCTTATTTTTTCTGTTAATGACAAAATTTTCCAGAATTGTTCCTGGTTGAACAATTCCAGCAAATTAATACTAAAAAAAACAACGCCTAATTCAAGGTCATATCATCGTTAATCAACAAGAAGAAGCATCATAAATAAAACAAAAAACCAGAAATAAGCTTTATAGGTTGTAGCATACAATTGAATTGTGAACCATAACTTTCCAAACAAGAGGCCACTTACAAATACTAAGTAACAATGCATTCTGAGACTTCCTCCTAAAATTGTGACAACACTCATATTTTACTTTTAAAATGAAATATCTAAAGAGAGATTTAGAAAATTCATGATCAAAATAAGCTTTTATCCTTGCTACAATGCCCATAAACGAAGTGCTTTGTTTCAGATCAATTCCTCGCTGCAATTGCTTCAAAATGCAAACTTTGGTCTCATTTCACCCAAAAAAAAAATGGAAGAGGGAAGTTCTATATATCCAAGAACAAAATGCATTTACAAAGAGATGATAATCACTAACATTGAATTGGAACCAGAGATCATTTATCACATGAAAACCAAACCTCACTCTTTTTTTGTCATTGAAATTAATGACTCAATTCTAAAAATAAAAAATAAAATGAAAACAAAGCAATTTTATCTTCAATGATGAGCATATCACATTATCATACAATTGTTAAAAATAAAAAAAAAATAAAAAACCAAATTAAAGGGAATTAAAAAATGTCAAGGATTTCCAAGATGAAACGGTTGCAGAGAGGGCAATTTCCCCTACCCACCATAAGCTCCCTTGAACACAACCTGCAAAACGTGTGTCCGCACGGTATAAAAGCCGAGCCTTTGTGCCTTACCATGCACACGCAGCACTTGTACTCTCCTCTTTTGCTTCCGCTTCCGTTCTCTTCTTCCGCTTCTTCTTCCTTTCCTTTTCCTTCGTTTCTCTCCTTCTCCTCCCCTTCCTCCTCCTCCTCCTCCTCATCGTCCATGTTGTAGTCCATCAAATCCATCAACGACATTCTCACCGGCGGCTCCGCCGTCGTCGACGAAGTGTTAAGCTGTTCTTGCCTCTCCCTCTCCGCCGCTTCCTGCGCCGCCACCGCTTCTCTCGCCGACAAGGCTCTCTCCTCCGCTAGCACCACCGACAGCCGCCGCGTCGGAGTGTGAGGCGCGATTTCGTAGTCTCCTTCTTCCTCCTCGCCGTCGGAGGAGGAAGAGGAGGAGGAGGAGGAGGAGATTTCGGTGGTCCTGTGGTGCGGGGTGCCGACGAACCGCGTAGAGTTGTGGCGCGTGTTTTGCGGTACGAAACTCGTAGACTCGGAGTCGGGGAACTGAGTTGACTCGGCGGGAATCAGGTCTCCGGGACTGTACCGAGTGGAGTTCCGGCGCGAGATCTGCGGCAGCGGTCTGTACAAATCTTCGGACTGAGTCAACTCGGCCGAGCTACGGAATCGGACCGAGTTACGGCGAGAAAGCGAACCCTGGTGTTGGATAGGGATATCAGAGGCAGGGATAGGAACAGAGGAGGTCCAAGCAGCCCCGGCACGCTTCAAACGGAGCTTGTCTTTGAAGGTTTTCCACGATTTCTTATCTCTGCTATTATTCGTATTGATATTGAGCCCCTTGTATGCCGACCTTGCAGCATTCGGATCCTGCTCTCGGATCACATCCAGTAGGGTTCGATTACTGTGCCGAACCTGAGGCTGAGGCTCCGCCGCCGCCGCCGCCGCAGTCGCCGCAGTCGCCGCCGCCGCCGAAGAAGGTTGCTTATCCGGGGTGCACAGAATGTCGCTGAGAGTCAATCCGGTATTGGATTCTCGGTTCACGGCGCCTTCTACAGCAGACATCTGATCCCACAATGTAATTCTCCTCCTCCTATCACTGTTTCTTTCACCTCCTTCCATAT
Source organism: Quercus gilva (assembly GCA_023621385.1). Taxonomy (NCBI): domain Eukaryota; kingdom Viridiplantae; phylum Streptophyta; class Magnoliopsida; order Fagales; family Fagaceae; genus Quercus; species Quercus gilva. The sequence continues at coordinate 66,652,983 of CM042481.1, forward strand.
TACACCACCACAAACAAATATATCAGAGAGAGAGAGACAAACACATGGAAAATGGATCTCAAATTTTTATCAGAGAGAGAGAGAGAGAGCATAGCAAATAGCAATAGCAATGGCATTATAAACATAGGATGCCGTTGCTTACGTTACGTTGTGTGAGTGTTAATGTGAACGTGATGGATGGATAATTTTGTTTTTATTTTTATATATTTTTAAGTTTTGATGAAAGTAAGGGTCAGATCTGGAATTCGGTGCAGACTTCAATTACTTTAAATTTGGTATAACTGTAAAAGAATGGTTGGCATCACAATGAGAGAGACAAAGGTGGATTTAATAAATGAGAGTCAAAAAGAGAGAGAAAGGAGAGAGAGAAAAAAAAGAGATACCTAAAGTAAAAAAATTGATGCAGTGCAGATCTGTATTCTGTAAATAAGAACTTTCTCCCTTTTGTTTTTTGTGGTCTGCATCTGTATGCTTTTTGGTTTTGTTTTCTATCAAAATCTTTATGTCTATGGTGTGACTTCCTCTTTTCTTAAAGGAATGAAAGAAAGAAATATAAGTTGAGAAATAATTATAGGAAAATCAGGGTTTAGAGTTTGGAAAATAGAACGAGTCTTTTGTATGGGAATATATTTGTGCCTCTACTTCTTCCCTTTATTTGTGGCTATATTTGATATTTAAAATAATCCACAACCGTACCTTTTATTCCACAATTTTGATGCAAATCTAATGTCATTGGTTACAAGTGACAGAGAAAAAGAGATAGGCCATAACTCTAATGCGATTGGTTATGAGTGATAGAGAAAAAACGATAAGTCAATATAAAAGTAATATAATGTGCTATGGATACAATTATTCAATACAGGCTTTACCAATTGAGCTACCTGAAACTTACTTAATCTATTTTTTTTTTTTTTTTTTTAAAAATATATATATATATATATATAAAGTGTGCAATTACCCATCAAATGAAAGAACAGAAAAAAGTTCAATTGATCCTAGTTGGCCTCGCATTTGTCTTCTTTTGTTCTTTTTGGTTTTTACTTCTTTCTTTCTAAAGCTTCTATCATTTTCATCTATCATCTATCATCTATCATCTATTTGTTTTATTGTCTCGACCACTCATATGCAAAATGGTCCAAATCTTTTTAGGAAAATAATGTGGTTTCTTTTGTCATAATCACTACTTATTAACCGACAACAAGATAATTAATTAATAAAGATAGGAAGAAAAAACTGTCTAGTATTATTATTAATCTTTCTACATATTTATTTTTTGAGAGAGAATTTTAACTTATACCATCCGCTCCTGATGATAGCTCTTTATCATTAGACCAAGACCCAATCAGTTTTTGACGTCTACATATTTATGAAGTTTCATAAATACTTGTTGTTTTTTTTTTTAATATATAAAACTTTATCAGTTAAACCGGAGTCCATAGCACTTTTTGTTATATCTATTGATTTATAAAATCTGCATGTTGAACCATGTTTATAAATTATTATTTTTTAAAATATTTTTATAGATAAACATAAATATACATGTTTGTTTAGTTAGAATTTGCTTAACTTTTAACTTTTAGTTTTTATGTATAATTTTTTTAGAACTTCATTTTTTTCACTTTTTCTTACCTTTTTTTTTTTGAAGTATAAATATATTTTAGCTCACTTTTAATAAAAAATTAAATAAATTATTCCAAATTAACGAAAATGTGTAAAAGAATTTTAATCATCATAGAGCCACCCAAGATAAATTTTTGGTGTTGTCACCAACCAAACCTTGTGATAAGGCTGTCATGGCTCACCCCTAAAGTTGTCCACACTACAAACAGCCTATAACCTGGTAGGTCAAGACCATTGGTTAATCAATCACAATAACACGGCTACCAAAATGATGTCAATAAATATAGCCCCACTAGTGCAATCATGTAACACAACGAGACAGGAAGCACCTCCATGGACGGAGCCATTCATGGACTGGGGGCAATGGGCCCCCCCTATTTATTTATTTATTTTTTAAATATAATTATATAAGTATATATTTATCTCCTAATTTTAGCAATTTTGTTCAATAAAATTACATTTTGTCTCTCTTTTTGATCATTATAAGAGAAATGTTACGGCTGCAAACTTTTTCATAACATTTTTACAAACTATTGAGGTAGCAAATTCTTACTAGTTTGTATTTAGGCCCACCACTTACATCACTTTTTTATTTACTAATAACCACTGATCACAACAAAAATTTTTAAAAAAATTTGTAGATCTAGTATTTTCCTCCTTTTTTAAAGTCCATAAAAAAAAATTTATAGATCTAAAATCTAAAAAAACAATATACAAGCCCAAAATATTATCCCAACAATAAAAATTACCAATAGACAATAGCAAAGCTAAAAAAAAAAAATTTGAGACTAATCAACTAATTTTACCAAAAAACAAACAACTTAGCCTTTTAAAAAACTTTAAACAAAATAATTTTGTCCTTACTAATAAAAGACACACTCTACACACACATAAAAATAATAATAATAAAAGAAAACCTTTGCTGGCTAAGTAATAGAGCTGAAAGCCGAAACCACTGCATATAGTTAACAATAAAACTGCCTCCTCCAATTCCAAGCCCTGACTCCATCCCTAAGCACCTCAGTAGAATACGATCATTCTTTATAACTGAGAGTCCTATCCCTTGTGAAGGACCCCTTTCCCAGAAGGGAGTCAAAAATCAATAGGAAAAAAAATATTGGTATTGCTCAACCCATGGCATACCTCCTTTTAATGTCCATGAGTTTATATAATATGAATGTAAGGTGCCACCATATGTAGTCACTCTCGAAGATTAAAGGACTCAAAGACTTAAACAAGTTAACGTGGGATTTTTATTTCATTTCATGAAATGCAAAATCAGTGACTGAGGCCCATATGGAATTATGAAGTATCATTATCATCAAAGAATGGCTAAGAATAACAAATACCGTTACTATTTATGAGATATTCCTCGTTATTGGTTATTAAAATATATTGAGTATTAAAAACTTCACATTAAGATTATGAAATTTAGTTAAATCAAAATTACAGTAAAAACAATATACAAATGTTAATTTGGTTGTTAAAATTATAGAATAGATTAGTCCATTTCAGCAGGTCATGACAAATAACTGAAAAAGTACAATACAATTATATGTTGGAGCAAGAAAGACAATTATAGAAGTCAGGACTGAACCAGTGAACTGAAGAGATGCCATATATGGTCCACCACGTAAAAATCCTTCTCACTATATATTAAGTAAGACTGCGAGTCATAAATTAATAAACATCTAAATTAATTAACTATGATATATAAATAAATGTCTAAGTCAAAACATGATCATCAGCCACTTGAATATGTATATAATAGAAGATTAAAAAGTATCATCACACAAAATTTGTTGAGCTACACAAAACCGGTCATAGAAAATAGGATACACACCTAAACTCAGAAAAGTTATGTTTAGAAGAGAATGTTAGAGAATATTTAAATTAGTGGTTGAACTGAACATACGAAGAGAATAGAAGAGATTGTTAGAGATTAATATCCAATCACCGGTTGTTGGGTGGTTGAACATGAAGAGAAAAGAACTTGTTAAAAAGAGAGTTAGGGGGCTTTGGTATTGGTTCCTTGTTCCTTCCTACTGCCCACCAGTTAACTAAACCTGCTATGACTACTCAGTCTCTGAACATTAATTTTTCCCTAATATATAATAGTATATGCCATGAATATAAAATTTATTGCTGGGAATGATAGATTTTTGGACGTTGCCGATGGGATGGGATCCAATAATCTAATTATTGCTTTGGGTTTGGGTTGGTTTTATTTTAGGAGAAGTTGAAAAAGCATCACGCATAATAATTACTATATTTCTGTCCTTTTCATCTTATTTCATGGTCTTACTCACATCACATGCATCACCATTATTAATTTTAAGTCCTCCCTAGTGGACCACCATAACCCATTGCGAATTCTTTTTGGTCATTGCTGTTGTTATCATTGTCAATTATCAGTGGGGTTTAGCAATTTCTATCCCAATAATAAAAAAATATAAGAAAGAAAATGGGTTTGGCGATACAGCATTTATATATGGTTGTAGACTATTGAGATTGATGCAAATAATAAAAAACAAAAGTGATGCTAACTGATAAGTAAATAAAATAATATTACTTCAAATACAACAACTTGCTATTTTAGCAAATTGTGAAATTTATTAAAAATTTATTTCTTTAATGCTAAATGCCATCAATCTCTCTGACCTTCTAGGGCTAATCCAGCAGTATCTACTAGATTGGCTTTGGCACAAAGATTGTAGTCATATGATACTAACTTGCGAGAACTCCAGAAATTGTAGTATATAACTGCAATCTCTGCACCAAAGCCAATCTAGTAAAATATTGCTAGATAGAAGGTCAGAGAGATTGATGTCATTAAGCATTATATATATATATATATATATAATCCTAGGTATGAGTGATAATGCAAAAACAATGTACTTATACAAAAAAAAAGTGATTGACTTCAACATTAAAGAAACTTAGGTGGACATTAGGCTAGTGTCATCTAGGTCATCTGATTTCTTCCTTTGACTATGCATTCTCCATATTAAAGATCTTCTAAGCTAGTCAAATAGCGTGATCATTGCTACATCATCAAATAATATGAATTACTACCGCTCTTAATCAAAACTTACAAATCAAACTCACACAAAAAATATTCACGAACCTCACAAATATAAACAAAATCTCTTACAAATGAAAACTAACAAATCTAACACAAACTCACAATCCAAAACCCCTATACACTCAATAACTCTCTTACGCAAAAGTAAACAAACACTCAAACTATTCTTCAAAGAAACTTGCACCATGTTATGATCCTCAATTATATACAAACATATGATAACTACATTAAATTTGTAATTAGGAAAGATGATATTATTTATGTTACATTAGTCAATATAATCATGCATTTCAACTTGTCAGGAAACTAGTCGTTCTAATGCGGATGGATGGGAATTGTAGGGGAATGCGTGAGAATTGTAGGAAAATTGACTTAATTCGAGATAGTTACCCTCCATAGAGAAATATTAAGAGAGAGAGAGAGAGAGGGGAATGCACTAAGCAATCAATTGGTCTATTCTTCAATGATATCTAATGTTGAATTACAATTATGTATTTATAGAAGATTAGCTCTAATCTCATTGGTCTACATGGTTTAAGATAATTAGCTAGTTAATTCAACATGTGCTCTATGAATTAGACCATGTGTTAAATGGGCGTGCTCAATTCCTAACTAACTCATCATTATCTCAACTAACTAACTAACTAACTAAAGGAAATGCAACAATTATAAGGAGATTACAAGGCAAATGGTATAATTTGGGGTTCCTACCAAAATTTAACTTAATATTATTGCACTAAACTCATCAAAGCTTTGCGCATGCAATAATGCTTGTTTATTTATTATTTATATTTAGTGTTATAATGTCTCAAAGTGATATATAATAACCGTGTGTAATTTTATTTTTTTTTAAGAAAGAGGTAAGATAACGTGGAATAATGTTTAAAAATGAGATAGAGATAGTGTCCTAAGTTTTAGGTCGAATGGAGAAGATAAAGGAAAATGCTTAAAACTTAGAAACAGTAATTACTCTTTTTACTAGTTTGTGTTTTTTTTTTTTTTTTAAATGATTCAACTAAAAGTTAGGGATATTTTAGAGAGTTTAAAAATTTGTATGAGAGTATTTTAACACGAAAAATGTTGAAAACCAAACAAGAAATCCTCTTATATATAGTATAAATAAATAACTCAACTTAAGTTGGGCCCATTTTATAAGTCCCTCACCTTGTTTTACAACACTTTACTATTTTGAAACCTCTTTCTCAAAATAAATTTTATGAAACTGTCTCATAAGATTTTTTTTTTTTGATAAAATACACTACAAGCAAAGCCCTTAACTTCAACGAACTAAACAAGTTTTCCCTTGTCTTGGGAAGGCAAAAAAAGGCATTCTATTTGAAATCAACTAAAATAGTAAAACCCCTATGTTGCTCTATATATATATATATATATATATATTGCCTATATAATAAACTTTATTTGAATGGTACCCACCTAAACTTGAACAAAGTTTTTCTTCAAGCTCTTCAAACTTCTCATATATCGTTTTTTGAGTGTGGATTTTAACAGTCTAACCGTTGAATTTTATGTTCTTTATGTTCTTAATATGCATATCAAATTTTATTCAAATTGGATGTTATTTACTATTCGATCAATAAACTTACATTTGTTTGATGACATAGTAATTAATCTTTAATCTTCTTGAAATTTTGCAAGTGTGAAGGATAAATAAGAACATGCAATTCAATGGTTATATTTTCAAAATTCACACTCAATATAAAGATATATAAGGAGTTTAAAGAATCGACTTAGCGCGTGGATTCTTCTCTGGAATTGTTTTTCTGGGTCTAATGAGTAGAACCACTTGAGTAATTAAGCTCAATGACCAAACCTTAGATTTGTAATTGCAGCCTGCATAGTCTAATTTCATTCCAAACTTTGAAGTGCTTATATCTATATACGTGTATGGATAGCTTTAAAGATTTGGAATTCAATTGGGTTTCATTTAGATTTTAAACTACTTCTGAATTTCTTTTTTCATTTTATTTATTTATTTTTGGTGGAAGCATTGTGATGTATTGAATTTGTTGTAGCAGAAAAATATATTGAGTGCAATGGCCATGAGGAAGCCTGGCTTAATTGCTTTATTCAATGTTGATGGGACACTTAACTGCTCCAAGAAAGGTATTGATTTTCTTCTCTGTTTTTTATTTTTATTTTGTTCCATTAGATTGTTTAGTAGAGTACCTATCTAGAGAATGGTTATTTTGTAAAAAAAATTTACATAATATAAATATTGCTCACACCTTATATTTTGTGTTTGATGCAATGTTATCTTCTCAACTACTAGTTGGTCACTCCAGAAATCTTAGAATTCATGCGGGAACTTCGAAAGTTACATGATTGATTAGCATTTTGAGTTTTCGTGGGGACTTGTTTTCTTTGTGCTTTCTTCTACCAACCTCCCCATAACGCATTGGGTAACTTTTTTTTTTCCCCCTGACGGCAGTTTGTGACTGTTGGTGTTGTGGGTGGATCTGACCTTAGTAAAATATCAGAGAAGCTTGGAAAGACAGGTTTGCTCTATCTAGCTCTTAGCTTTTAGCTCATAACTCATAAGAGAAATTATTGAAAAGGAGCAAGGAACCAGAAATCTGTTTGATTTCCATTTGTTTCAATGTGATCTGAAAATAGACTTTGGTGCTTAGCTTTCAAGTTTCAACTATAGTTGTCATGGATTGGAGTCAACATTTGTTATGAACCTTGATAATCAAACAATATCTTTTTCATAAAATTAGAAATTGTTTTCAAGTCTAACTTGTAAGCTTGTGAATTTCTTCCATGTGATGTTTGAAGTGTTTGGTATATTTTCTATGCGCTATTCAGATGGGCTATATTCTATATCTGATGGTTCTCAGTTGTTCTCAATATTGAGGGCAAATACTGTATTCTACTTCACTGCATTTAACATTTACATGATTTTTGTATTAAGAATCTCTTTTTTTGTGTGTAGCTATTGATGACTATATTATGTATTTTCTGAGACTGGCCTTGTGGGTCATAAAGATGGGAAGCTTATTGGCACCCAGGTATTAATTACCACATAAACCCAAAATACAAGGAAGCAGTCTCAAAGTTGTTCCTGGTACAATAGCTAAGTTTGAAAATGCCTTTGGATGCCATTGAGCTCCAGCTAAAATGCACTTCCTCCCCCATAAGAAAGGGATATATATATATATATAATATGAATTTATTTATTTTTTCTGAGTTTGAAAAGGACTGTAATATTATTTTTGAACTATGATTCCAATATGTACTTGTATATTTCATCTAATAGGAAACTTTCATTGTGATTGCTTATTCATTCGCTGAAGTGATATCTATTAAAACATATACAACTCTACACTTAGTATCCACCTCTAGATTGTGATGCATCGGATTGTGTAATTGAAAATAAATCTAAAAAAAAATTGAAAAGAATAAAGTAGGTGATATTATTATTGTTGGTTCTATTTCTCTCTTCTTGTCATGAACTTGATCTCTAGATCGATGATCAGCAGTTGATAAGTGATGAGTTGTAGGGTGTCCATGTGACTACCAGTTAGAGGTTTTTAGGAGTAGTTCAGTAGTTGCTAGTTGGTTAGTGAGTCTCTAAGCCATTATTGGTTGAGGACTGAGGAGGCATTTTATTTGACGTTGTATTAGCCTTCACATAAACACTTGTAACACTAACAGGGGACATGAAAATAATGTGAAATCTACTTTCATTTCTCTTTCAATTTTTCTCTTCTTTATTTCTGGAGGGTGTGACTCCTCGAATAAGTCATTTTATCCCTTGGTTTTCCCATCCTTCCATTTACCCAAACACTTATAAACACAGTTTCATTAAACAGATTCATTACAAATGGTATCAGATCTGTTCGAACCAAAATTGATCATTTTTTTTCCAAGAATTCTTCAATCTCTTAGATGGCCAAGCCTTTGCAACCATAAAGCCTTATGCTCACTTAGGAGGCTTTTTGAAGATATTGTTGAAGGTTCCCAACTCCAAAGAGTTGGGAGATAACCATAGCTCTTCATTTTTTCCCACGCTTCAGATGCCAAGAAATGAAGAATGGCCTGACTCACTTTCCAGTAAAAATCTCCCTAGCTTATGTTCTTCTAACTTCTAACCAGTTTGTCAGAACGTATATACCTCCTAAGATCACTTCATTGCCTATACATACAAATTTCATGGTGAGTTCTGAAAAGTCCGAAAGAATCTCAACTAACGTGATGGCCTGGCAGTATATATAGAAGTCAGCGTTAGTGACATAACTTCCCAACGTTTCAACTGACTATTAATCTGATAATTTTATTTAAGATAGGATTAATCAGAGGGAGAGGCTCCCCTCCCGTTTAAAATTCTCCCATTCTCTCCCATTTTAATATAGATGAAGGGCACGTGGTAGATAAACAATCTAAAGGCTAAAAATATGCCATGTCATTCTTTCAATTTTTTTACTCCCTCCGTTCCATTTTTTTTGTCCTGTTTAAAAAGTCAAATTTTTTAAGGGAACATTATTTATTGTCTTGTCTACCTTTCAAAAATGTATAAGTTTCCAAAACTACCCTTAAAAAAAATTATCAAAAAATTGAATTAGTAAATTAATAGGGGTATAATAGGAATATTAGTAAATTAATGACTTTTATTTTTAGAAACAGGATAATATTTTGGGACATCTCAAAATGAAATAGAGGACAAAAAAAGTGGGACGGAGGGAGTATTTTTTTTCTCTTTTCCCCTTCTTTTCCTCTATCTCCCGTCAGCACTCTCCATCCTGTTTGCTCAAAGTCGTTGTTGCATCAGTGGTGGCCCCGGTGGGTTTTTGCGAGGAGATTGCTGAAAGGTGCGGGCAATTAAGAATAAAAAAATATTTTGTAACGTGTTTAATTTTCTACCGTTAGATTTGTTACTGCCACGTGGCTCCATTTACATTGTTTCCGCTTTCCTCTCCCCTTTCTTGGTGGTTCTTTAGGCAACCACGTAAAAGATCATCCACCAAGTCTATAGGCTATACAAGTATTATATTTATATATATCCACCAAACATCTGACTTTTTTGTCAATTTGCTCTGCTTTCATGGCCCAAGAAAACTGTTCTTCTTCATCCTCATCCAACCAAGCATGGAGTTACGATGTCTTTGTCAGTTTCCGTGGCAAAGATACCCGCTATAAGTTTACCGACCACCTATTTGCCGCTTTGGACAAGAGCCAGATTCACAATTTCAAAGATAACAGAAAGCTTGAGAGAGGAAAAGATATCTGGACCGAGCTAGAGAAGGCAATCCAGAAGTCCAGGATTGCTGTTATAGTCTTTTCGGAAAACTATGCTGACTCGAGATGGTGTCTCGAAGAGCTGGCGAAGATCATGGAATGCAAACGGAATCTGCAACAAATCGTGCTGCCGGTTTTCTACGAGGTTGATCCTTCCCACCTTCGAAGTCAGAAGGGGAGTTTGGAGGAAGCGTTTGTCAGGCATGAGAGGCGTTTTGGGGTAGGCAAGGTGGAGAGGTGGAGGGCTGCTTTGGTTGAGGCTGCAAGCTTGTCTGGCTGGGACTCGCAAAATGCTGCACATCGGTAATTCATTTTCTTGCTTGTAATAATGTAGCACTTCTCATGAGACCCACATGTGTAGATCGACACATACAAAATTTTTCTCTTTTACACCATTGATTTTGAATAGGATTCAATGTTATATAATATATTATTATCAAAGGTATAAAAAAGATATATACCGAAAATATGCCGCATAGTACCGAATGCACTATCCCTTTCTTCTTATATTGTCTATTAATTTTCCCCAAAAAAAAAAAAAAAAAAAATTCCTTGAAATCAGTTGAGAGGAAATTTTTCGAACCAAACTACGTAGTGATTGGTAAAACAATTCAGATGCACTTTTAGCCGTATAACTTATTTTAATGTGTCAATATAACTTATTTAAATAATACAAATGGGAAAATAATTTAAGTGGCTGCATAGCAATGGGAAAGTGAGGTGTAGCCTTATTCAAGGGAAGCCTCCTTGGGGAACCATTTTTAACTTTGCTGTGTGGTGCATTTGGAAGAGTAGAAATTCATTTGTATTCAACAGAAAGAGACCTAACCCGAACCTATATAGGGAGATCTATAACCAAGTTGTAGAGTTTATGTTTTGTGTCACATCTCCACGTAATCTAGTCAGAAAAGTCAGCAAGGAAATCAGATGGGAGAAACCGCCTTTAGGGTGGAAAAAATTGAACACGGATGGCTCGGCTGTTGGGTGTTTGGAGCGGGCGAGATGTGGAGGGGTAGTGAGGGATGAGCATGGGAATTAGGTTGCAGGATTCACAAGGCATGTTGGAGCAACCAATAGTTTTGCTGCTGAACTTTGGGGATTAAGGGACAGCCTTCTGCTGTGTAGTAGCTTGAATATCTCTTGTCTTATTGTTGAGATAGATGCCAAAGTGATTGTGGATGCCATTAAAAATTCTACTTATGTAAATCAGATTATATCTCCCATTTTGGATGACTGTAGGCAGTTGATGACCCGGTTTCAGCAAGTCCAACTGAAGCATTGCTACAAACAGGCTAACCGATGTGCTAATCTTATGGCTAGATTGGGGGCTGACCAAGATTTAGATTATATTTTGTTTTCAAGTCCGCCTGTGGACTTAGATAAAGCATTGGAGGATGACTGTAATGGGGTTTCCTTCAATAGATTATGTACTGAACTAGATGTAATGTTTTGATTTTTATGATATCATCGATTACCAAAAAAAAAAAAAAAATCATTTTAGAGCTATTTTCCTCCAACTCACTATAAGATGATTGAAGAGATCATTCATGTATAGTTTTAGTCTCATAACTTTTTTAATAAGTTATGTGATTTGTTTAAATATATTATACATGGATAGCTTTATAAAGTATCATGTAGTGGGTTTAAGGAGATAGCTCTCATCCGGTTTGGAGCTAAACTTTGTCTATACACATGGATGATTTTATTAGTCATTGTGTAATGGGTTGGAAGAGATCTTCCAAACCAGTTTGAAGAAAAATTTTGTCCATTACTTTTGAAATAGTTTATTTGTTATCCAAACATACACAAAACCAATTACATTTTTGTGGGATTTTCCTGATTTATTATGTTTTCTAGGTTAGTTTCATCTTATTTAATTATCACTAACTTCTATTTTATGGTGGATACATGTTGGCAGTTTTGAGTCAAAATTTATAGAAGAAATTATTGAATACATTGTCAACAAACTAAATGAGATGACACACCTTACTATTGCACCCTATCCAATTGGGATTGAGTCTCGAGTGCAGGAACTCAATAAGCTGCTAAGTAGCAGTTCAAGTGAAGTTTGCATGGTTGGGATTTGGGGGATTGGCGGCATTGGCAAAACAACAATTGCCAAAGCTATATATAACCAACTACAAGGAAACTTCAATGGAAGTTGCTTTCTTGCAAATGTAGGAGGAGATTCTAAGCACCCAAAAGGTCTGATTCATTTACAGGAGAAAATTCTCTCTAGCATCCATGCGAACGACAATAGAAAAATAACACTTGTTGATCAAGGAACTACGGTTTTGAAAGATAGAGCATGGTGTAAAAGGGTTCTTCTTGTTCTTGATAATGTGGATCACCAGGACCAATTAGATAAACTGGCCATTAGACGAAGTTATTTTCAACCAGGAAGTATAATTATCATTACAACAAGGGATAAGTCTATGCTCAAATTGGCTAAGGTGGATGAGTCTAAGATATATATGCCACCGACATTGGATTACCATGAGTCTATTAAACTCTTCAGTTGGCATGCATTTGAAAAAGACCATCCTAATGAAGATTATGTAGAGTTGTCAGAGCAAGCAATAGGTTATGCTGGAGGGCTTCCATTGGTACTTACAGATTTGGGTTCCAATTTGTCTAAGAAGAGCATAGATGAATGGGAAGGTACATTGGAAACATTAAAAGTAATACCTGACAAAGAAATTCAAGAGAAGCTTATAGTGAGTTTTAATTCACTACGTGACACACAGAAAGAGTTGTTTCTAGATCTTGCATGCTTCATTGTTGGAATGAAAAAAAATTATGCTTTCAAAATACTCCGAGACTCATATTCAGGCCTTAAAAGTGATTTAGGGGTTTTGGTCCGTCAATGTCTTGTAGCAATTGATTGCTCGAACCGATTGACAATGCATGATATGATTAGAGACATGGGTAGAGAAGTTGCCCGTAGAGAACGTAGCCGACTATGGAATCATGAGGATGTCCTTGATGTATTGGAACATGACGAGGTAAGATTCAGATGCTTATGTTGATTGGATAAGAATTTAGGGCCAACTTACCTTATTTAGAGAAATAATAGATGATTTACTTACTGTATTGCACACCACTAAAAGAACCATAAACATAGTACCTGTTTCTCAAATTGTGTTGTAGAGTCACTTTGCCTTTGCATCACAATCAGTAAAGGAGCCCGAGAGGAGTGGCCTGGTGGTTGGGATCCGTAAATCAGCTTTGAGGTCTCTCGTTCGAGCCCAAGCAAGCACTTAGGGAGGAGTGTGGGTATCTCTGCTGAGGAGCCCCTAATCACCAGCTCTTTTGAGGTATTAGGATGAGGTCTGTGGTCACCCCGGACCACAGTAGTTATGGCTCAATTCAACTTCCCTAGCGGAGGGTGCCCTTATGGTCACGCTTAGGGGGGTGAGTCACAATGGTCACCCTTGCCCCCCCTTTTACTCATAAAAAAAAAAAAATCAGTAATAGAATGCTACCCTGTTTTATACACACACACACACACACACACACACATATATATATGCAATTATGCATGTAAATTAAATTACAATTTCCCTAAAATATGACTTTTGCACAATGTTCTGTTCTATCAGGAAAGAAAATTAGTTAAAGGCATCATGCTAAATTGTCCCGGGGTTCACGATTTGCAAGTTGATGCCAAAGCCTTTTCAAAGATGCATCAGCTAAGAATGATTCAACTAAATTATGCACACTTGAAGGGGAGCTTCCAATGTCCTTCCAAGAAGCTAAGATATCTAGAATGGTATGGGTTCCCTATGGAATCCATACCAGCAAACTTGTACTTGGAAAATCTTGTTGCTCTTTACATGCCCTATAGTAGCTTGATAGAACTTTGGACAGGAACCAAGGTATGCAAGTGTGTATGTGTGTGTATATTATAGCTCATATTATTTCTGTTTTTTTATATTTTGAATTCATATGGATATTAATTTAGTATTTCCTTTTCTGTGTGAGGAAACAGATTCTGAAAAAGTTGAAATTTCTTGATGTCAGTCATTCCTATCACCTAAGGAGAACACCCGATTTCTCAGACATAGATAATCTGGAGGTGCTGCTTCTTAATAATTGTACTAATTTGGTCGAGGTTCACGAGTCTGTTATAGATCTCAGCAAGCTAGTTACTTTGGATCTTAAAGACTGTAAAAACCTTTGGAAGCTTCCCCTAGGAATTTACAATTTAGACTCTCGTGTAAACCTTTCTGGCTGCACAAAACTAGACATGGTACCGAGCTTTGGATTCAAATCGCCATTAACAATATGTTATTCACTCTGTATATCTTCTAAAGTTCCATTGGGAAGTGTCGGTTTTATCAAAAAGCTTTTACCGCACCGTATATCTTCTGAAGTTCCATTGGGAAGTGTCTGTTTTAACAAAAAGCTTTTCCCGCAAAAGGTCTCTTCTCTTCCTCTCTTTTTCTGATGAAAATAGGATTTTGGGATTTGGATTCTCTCAATTTCAAATTGAAATAACTCTCTATTTCAAGGTCATAATTTAAAGTTGAATAAAAAATCTAAGGTCTACCTCATTTAAAATTTAACCATGATAAACATTTAACTATGATTAAACTAAACTAAAGTTCATGATTTTTATATGAGGTGGCAAAATTTAGATCCTTGATTTATTAAACATTAAATCATTGCAGGATTAAACATTAACGACTAACAAGGATGGTAATGATTCGACTTTTGCCTCAACTCATTGCAGGATTTCTCCGAAGGTGGTGCTCAGGGGAAGCGCAGGCACTTAATGGAGAGTGCAGTAACTCATCATCCTCTTCATTCAGAACCACCAAAACTAATTCAACCGCATCTTGAATACCTTGAAAATCCCTACAAGCGTCCCCTCCAATTTATTGAGATTCTGGTGCTTCTAATGTTTATAGAAATCCGCCTGTTTGACTATTATACTTTGTTGTATAGAAATATCGGACCGATCATCATGGGGCTTCCTTTCCCAGCTTTTATTGCCAATTCCAAGGGGCTTCATCCACCAGTTAAGGTTCGTGTAATCCCACACGCTTTTCTGGAAACTTTCTATCATCTACGTAATTTATCGTCCCTAGTACTTGGTGATGGCTCAAACCAGTTGAAGCATTATGCAAACATGAATCCTATCTAAATGGCTTATAGTAGATTAGTAAAAGAATCAATACCAGAAAGTTGGGGATTAAAAGAACCAGAAGATTGGAGAGACAAGGCATGAAAGTATATGTTTTCATCTTAACGTGTTTTTATCTTTTGAATTCAAATTAATATTAATTCAGAACTTTTCTTTTGGGTGGGGAAACAGATTTGTGTAAAATACCTGCACTATGGTGTTGTCCTTCATTCATATCCCCCAAAGAGAACACCGAATATTTTCCTAGGAATCACCAATGCCTACTTCAAGGTCCTGAAGGATCTATATGGATAAATCTATTATGTATCCCCTTTGTGAGAGGTGGATGCATGTATCACCAATTCATCTTATATGGGCCAACTGATAGCTTGGTCGAGATTCATGAGGCCAGAAACTGATTGTGTATATAGATTTCAATCCAAAAAATAGAGGAGGGCCATGGTCCCCGGCCTCTGATTTTTCTTTTTTAAAGTTTTTATTTATTTATTTAGTACTTATAATAAATTTTTTTTTTATAGTATATATCGTAAAATTTAAAATTTAAAATTATTAAAAAAAAACGTTTAATTCTCATTCAAGAATTAATGAGAAATTATAGAATCCTCCCAAAGCACCATAAATGCATAAATTGTGCGTTCTAGCTATCATGAATTTAATAGTGGACCTAACTATTATGTCAGAGGAGGGAATAATCATTTATGGTATTTTCAGGGGAGTATGCATTTTTAGCACTTCTAAAGTATTCTATAATTATCCAGAATTAAGTTGGTTTTTTCTTAACAAAAAAAAAAAAAAAAGGAATTAAGTTTTTTTTTTTTTTTTTTTTTTTGAGATAGAAAAGAAAGAATTAAGTTGGTCTAAAAAGATTCTAAAGAAACTCCTAGATAAAGGAAGAAAATACTTTTTAGTTAATAAATACTTAAAAGTTTAGTAATTTTGTGCATCAAAGAGTTGAACCACCTTAAGAAGTGTCCAAGAACCACCAGTACTTACAGGCCCTTAATACTACCTAAAATGCTTGTTGAAGCAAAGGCTCTTGCACATGTTCTTCCATTTTCTCGCTAGAAATAAGCTTGGCTAAAGAAGAAAATTTTTGGATTAATATTGTTAGTGATTCTATTTTCTTGACTAGAAAATGTTGAAAGGTTGGGATTGAAAAAAATATATACTTTCTTTTAATTTTCTGTATTTTTTCCTAGTTAATTTACAAAATTCAGATATAAAAAAAAGTGAAGGTTAATATGTCTATATGTATTCTCGGGAAGTAAAACATAATGGAGGATAATTTGATAGAGTTAACTTTTATTTTATTTTATTTTTTTAGATAGAAAGTGGAGATGTAGGGAGGTGGAATTCAAACCATAGACATGAAATTCGATAGTGTTAAATTAAAAGCATTATTTTTGGGTCAAATTGTATGGGTTTTGCATTTCTTTCAATTATTTTTCTCCCACGATAGTCATTCATTCATCATTTTTTTCCCAAAGCCATATATATCTTTTTTGTTTTCAAAGAAGATTTTTTATATTTTGGTTTGAAATTAGATAGTAGATAGGATATGCTAACATAATTTTGATTTTATAAGAGAATTTAAGGTATCCTATAAATTTGAAAGAAATTGCTAAAAATTTAGTGATAAATAATTTTCAGGAATTGAAAAATGTAAAATTACATATTGATATATGATCAACTATATAACCCAAAAACTTAACAAAAACCATAAAAATATTCACAATTGTGATTGTATTTTAGCAAAAAAACTATTTTACCTCCAAAGAACAAAAAAATCATGTGTTATGGGAGAAGATAAAGCTAAATTTTTTGCAACTATAGTAAACCGGTATAAATACCAATTGACTTTTGCAAGTTGTTAAAAATAAAATACAATATTTTATTGAGATTATATCTCTTCCTTCAATTAAAAAACTCAAATTCTCTCTCTTCCTCATTATTTTAATGAGTTATTTATATTATTTTAAATGAAGTAATAAAAAAAAATAGAACATTTGATATTAGGTGTATTGTAAAATGAGGTGGTGAAATAGATAAAGTAATTTTTTGAAATACTAAAAGCTAAAATTTTTAATACCACCATTGTGAATGCTTTAACTTCAAAAAACAAAATCCTAGCCAACCTAGTATAAAATAAAAAATAAAAACATTATTTTGTTTTTGTTTTTGCCTTTGTTAGTAGATAATTACATTTTAATGTATTTAGAAACAATGATTTTGTGTATTTATAATTTTTTAATACTATATGAATGTTTACTTAGAGTTTTTTTTTTTTTTTTTTCTTTATACTCCGATCCCCACTAACTTAAAATCCTGAGTCTGTCCCTGTATATGATTAAGTTTAAATGTAGAAAACAAAATGATTGTATTCTTTTTTCTGCTTAATAATGAATAGACACTACTTTTATTTTTCATGTTCTAATTTGTCTACAATCTTTGTATAGGCATCCCGGTTACAATTTATAATTATTGAATCGGATTTGGTAGCTGAAGCTGAACTTATTAATCATCCCACAGTTGGAGATACTTTTACTCGCATAGAAAAAGAAATACATAATCTCAGAACTCTAAAGGACTTTGAAATACCTTCAAATTGCATAACTGTTCGTGATTTGTTTGTAGTCCTAGAGGAACATGGTCGCTTGAGTTCGCTTATTGATAAAATCTATCCAAGTCGTTTGCAAGTTGCATTCAATTTCCTTAATCAACTCACGATTCTTGATTTGAGGCTATGCAGAAGATTTCAATCACTTGATGAGCTTCCAACAGGTTTACAAGCGATGGATGCAAGCAACACCATGTCCCTTGTATGGATTTTTACTGGACTAAACTGGGAACTATCAAAACAGCTGCAATGTTCTGGCTACTCCAAAGTGCTCAAGAAGAATCGTACTAGTAACCCAAAAAACAAGTTTCTCAATGTATCTCTCTTGTCCCTATTCTTGTTTGATCGAATTTGGTTTTGGGACCATAATTCATTACTAATGATTTTAATGTATTAGGAATTGATTGCGACCGACAGTTTTAGTGTTTTCCGCCCTGGGGGTGAGTTTCCAGACTGGTTTGACGCCCAGGTGGTGAGTAAGGGATCAATTTTATCTTTTGTTGTGCCTTCACTAGTGAAGCAAGAGATTCGAGGATGGTTTCTATGTGCTATATTTGCAAGCAGCTTTCATGATATTCACAGATTCACTGTTTGCTATAAATTCAAAAATAGAACCAAGGGCATTGAGTGGCAGTGTAGTCAAAAAAATAGTCGCATAATACCACGTCAAGAACATATGTGGTTGCAATCTGTACCGCTACATCATATGCCACATCTGTTGGAAGCCGGAGATGAACTGGAGTATTTAATATGCATAAGCGGTGGTTTTCAATTGAAGAAGTTTGGGGTCAACCTGATTTATGAGAATGATAAGAAAAATTGCCACTCCTATTTTGAATCAATGGTCGAGAATGCATCACTTCCTTATAAGGATGATTTTCTAGATGAAGATGCTTCAACAGGTCAAGCAATGGCTGGTGATAAGAAAATCAACCCTTCTTATGTACAGGTCAACTTTAATAACCCGCAGGACTTAAATACTATCTCACACTTGTAGAAGAGTTTCATAAGTGGTTCTTATGTTGCAATTAATTGATTTACTTTGTTATTTCTTCTTTTTTTTTTTTTTTTTTTTGATGCAGAAGTCTAGATTTGATGATAAGAAAAAAGGGACTACCACTTCTTTTGATGCATCTAAGCATGGATGCTTGTCAGCTCGAGAGACGAACCAACAGCATGTAGGGAATTCAACCCGATTCCCAACCTGTGAGAAACAAAAAAAATAGAGAAAACACACGCTAAAGAAAATAATCACACGCACAAGACAGTATTTACGTGGTTCGGCAATTTGCCTACGTCCACGGAGTTGCAGGGATTTCACTATTATCAGGGAAAAATACAAAGTGCGGCTACAGTGTTTCTCTCACTCTCTCTGAAACACAACAACAAGACTTAACAAACCCTAATTATAAAAGCGGCTTTTATATCCTGCTTACAGGGTTGCAATAGGCTACAAAACGGGCCCAAAAATAAACTAGGCTCCACAAAGCCCAACAAATCTCCCACTTGGAGACTAGTTCAATCACCAACATCAGCCGCTATCCTCCAAAAGCAATCCCTCATCCCTGCAACTCATCCTCCGGTCCTCAAGCTAGAAGGCCAACTGAAGCTGCACACAGCTTCAGCTTCTCAATAGTGACACCTTTAGTCAACATATCTGCCGGGTTCTTAGATCCACAAATCTTCTCAAGTATTACCAGTTTATCTTCAACAAGGTACCGGATAAAGTGGTATTTTGTCTGTATATGTTTCGACTTTGAATGAAAAGCCGAATTTTTGGCAAGAAAGATTGCACTCTGACTGTCACTGTGTAGAATGCCCATCTCCTGTTTCTTACCCAATTCATCTAAGAAACCATGTAGCCAAATCATCTCCTTTCCAGCTTCAGTTGCTGCAACATACTCAGCTTCTGTAGTAGACAAAGTAACAATCTTTTGCAGATTTGAAACCCATGATATAGCTGTACCACCCAGAGTAAATACAAACCCAGTAGTACTCTTTCTACTATCAATATCACCAGCAAAATCAGCATCTACATAACCTTGCAGTTTCAAACTTGCACCTGTGAAGCAAAGACATGTATCTGATGAACCCTTCAGATATCTCAGAATCCACTTAACTGCCTCCCAATGCTGCTTTCCAGGCCTACTCATGAATCTGCTCACAACTCCCACTGCATGTGCAATATCTGGCCTTGTACACACCATAGCATACATCAAGCTGCCAATAGCTGAGGCATAGGGCACCTTGCTCATATGGTCCCTTTCTTCTTCTGTCTTTGGCGACTGTTCCTTGCTCAGTTTGAAATGACTACCCAAGGGTGTGCTCACTGGTTTGGCTTCATTCATATTGAACCTGCTGAGAACTTTCTTCACATACTCTGACTGTGAAAGTTTCAATGTACCATTAGCCTTGTCTCTAATGATTCTCATACCAAGGATTTGTTTTGCAGCTCCCAAATCTTTCATTGCAAACTGTTTTGACAATTGCTTCTTCAGATTATTAATCTCCTCAATGCTAGACCCTGCAATGAGCATATCATCCACATACAACAGTAAAATGATATAAGAATTGTCAAAAAATTTGACATAGCAACAATGATCAGCTTCACATCTCTTGAACCTAATTTTATGCATAAAACTGTCAAATTTCTTGTACCACTGTCTTGGAGCTTGTTTTAGGCCATACAAGCTCTTTCTCAGTTTGCAGACTAGATTCTCATGTCCCTGAACAATAAACCCTTCTGGCTGAATCATGTAAAGGTCTTCCTCCAAATCACCATGAAGGAATGCCGTCTTCACATCTAACTGCTCAAGATGTAAATTTTCTGCAGCCACCATTCCCAGCACCAGTCTAATTGTTGACATCTTCACAACTGGAGAAAATATCTCTGTGTAATCAATGCCCTCCTTCTGCTGGAACCCTTTAACAACTAATCTGGCCTTGTAACATTTGCTACCATCATGCTCATTCTTTATTCTGTATACCCATTTGTTGTGCAAAGCCTTCTTTCCCACTGGCAATTCAGTCAGTTCCCATGTCTGATTCCCCAACAAGGAATCCATCTCATCCTTCATGGCTAACTCCCACTTGCTTGAATTCTCATCTTGCAAGGCTTCTTTATAACACTCTGGCTCACCACCATCAGTCAACAGGAGATAATTTAGAGCGGGTGAATAACGCTGTGGAGGTCTAATATTTCTGGAAGATCTACGGACTTCAGCTACAGGTGTACTCTGATCTACCTGTGAATTTACATTCTCCTTATCTTCTTCACCCTCTTTCTGGACAGTACTTTCAGTCAATTCATCTAAGTTGACAAACTCAGATTTCTTTTGATCTATCTCTGTAACACCTGACACTACAGTTGACCTGTCCTTGTACATAACCTGTTCATTAAATATCACATTTCTACTTCTGATGATTTTCCTGTTTTGTTCATCCCAAAACCTATAGCCAAATTTCTCATCACCATAGCCAATGAAAAAACATATTTTAGACTTTGCATCAAGTTTACTACGAGCATCAGAATCAATATGAACATAAGAAACACAACCAAAAACTTTTAAATGGGAAAACTTTACCTCTTTACCGCTCCAAACCTCCTCAGGAAGTCTGAAATCCATAGGAACTGATGGCCCTCGGTTTATCAGGTAAGCTGCAGTGCTAACAGCATCAGCCCAGAAAGTTTTTGGTAGTCCAGCATGCAATCTCATACTCCTAGCACGCTCATTGAGTGTTCTATTCATGCGCTCAGCCACACCATTCTGCTGTGGTGTTCCGGGAATGGTCTTCTCCATCCTAATTCCCTGTGCAGCACAATACTCACTGAACCCTCCATCTATGTACTCTCCTCCATTATCTGACCTCAAACATTTTACTTTCAAACCTGTTTCTGTCTCAACCATGGCCTTCCACTTCTTAAAAGTTTCAAATACATCAGATTTATTTTTCAGAAAATAAACCCATACCTTTCTGCTTGAGTCATCAATGAAAGTGATGTAGTATCTTGAACCTCCAAGGGATGCAACCGGCGAAGGCCCCCACAAATCAGTGTGTACTAACTCCAATTTTTCAGCCTTTGGTGTCCTCCCAGTTTTCAAGAAGCTCACCTTTTTCTGCTTTCCTAAGATGCAGCTTTCACACATATCAAAATCAATTGACTTCAATTCTGGTAGTTTTCCTTTTGACAGCAGCATCTTCATCCCTTTCTCACTCATGTGACCAAGCCTGTGGTGCCATAGGCTTGTATCAGTACTTGCATCAGCAACTGCAATTGTGTCTCTTGGACTTGAGGTCATATATAGAGTACCAGTCTTCTTTCCACGAGCCAATACCCTAGCTCCTTTTGTAACCTTCCAAGTACCACCAACAAATAGTATTGCATGCCCTTCATCATTAAGTTGCCCAACAGAAATCAGATTCCTCCTCAGGTCAGGAATGTGTCGAACCTTCTCCAGTAACCAAACAGACCCATTGGGCAACAATATTCGGACATCTCCCATACCCACAACATCCAAGGCTAAACCATTAGCCAAATACACCTTACCAAAATCACCTGCAACATAATTCTGTATGATTTCTCGATGTGGAGTGGTATGAAACGAAGCTCCTGAATCCAAAACCCAATCATCAAGCGGACTGTCTACTGCAAGAAGCAATGCATCATGTACCTCTTCTGTTACAGCATTAGCAGAATCATCTTCATTATTCTTCTTAGGACTTTTGCATTGGTTCCTAAAGTGACCTATTTTCCCACAATTCCAACATTGTACTTGTTGGCCTGATCTAGATTTACTTCTATTCCGATTAGAATTTCTGGATTTTGATCTGCCCCGATTTGAATTTCTGTTATTACCTCTGCCTCTTGTCTCAAGGTTTAGGGCAGAACTAGATCCTGAGGTTTCACCTGCATCTCTTCTGCGAATCTCCTCAGCCAGAATTAAATCTCGTATATCATTGTACTTGAGCTTTTCCTTTCCTGTAGAATTGCTTACTGCCATCCTCATTGCCTCCCAACTGTTTGGCAAAGAAGCCAAAACGATCAGAGCACGAATCTCATCATCAAAATCAATTTCTACAGATGACAATTGATTTGTGATAGTGTTAAATTCGTTTAGATGTTGTGCTACTGATGCATTCTCTGCCATCTTCAAATTAAACAGTTTCTTCATCAGATGCACCTTATTGTTTGCCGACGGCTTTTCATACATTCCAGACAAAGCCTTCATCAGATCTGCTGTGGTCTTCTCCTTCACAACATTGTGTGCAACAGACCTAGACAGAGTTAACCTGATAACTCCTAATACCTGTCTGTCAAGAAGAGCCCATTCCTCAACCTTCATCGCCTCAGGTTTTGTCCCCAAAAGAGGCAGATGCAATTTCCTCCCATAGAGATAATCTTCAATCTGCATCCTCCAATACGCAAAGTCTGTGCCATCGAACTTTTCTATTCCAGACGCCTTTCCTGCTTCCTCTACCATTGCTCCCACTCAAACCTAACCCTAGGCTCTGATACCAGTTGTAGGGAATTCAACCCGATTCCCAACCTGTGAGAAACAAAAAAAATAGAGAAAACACACGCTAAAGAAAATAATCACACGCACAAGACAGTATTTACGTGGTTCGGCAATTTGCCTACGTCCACGGAGTTGCAGGGATTTCACTATTATCAGGGAAAAATACAAAGTGCGGCTACAGTGTTTCTCTCACTCTCTCTGAAACACAACAACAAGACTTAACAAACCCTAATTATAAAAGCGGCTTTTATATCCTGCTTACAGGGTTGCAATAGGCTACAAAACGGGCCCAAAAATAAACTAGGCTCCACAAAGCCCAACACAGCAGTGGGACGACGAGCTTGCTGCTCATTTACAGGATAAGGAGGATGTCTCAATTGCACAGCATTGTGAGCTGACCGCCACGATTTTGGAGCATCCAACCGTGGTTCCTGTGGACCACATAGCTCTTGTGGAGGTTGAGGTCATGGTTGTGGAAACACCTATCCTTTGCCTTCTTAGCCATATCCTTTGGTCTTTCACATTGTTCTTGCCGAGTTAAAGTTTTCCTATTGTTAGATTAATAATTAAATAATAAAATTTATCATTTCTTAATAAAATAAGGTTTTTTTTAGAGGAATAGTAATTTTTTCATGGTATCAAAACAGGTTGTTTGAATTCAAATTATGTCTCAGTAAAAGGACTAGATTTTCTCATTTAGAGTAATACATTACAAAGTGTTCTATGTTATTTCCTATTTGTACTTAGTAGAAATAAGAAGAGTATCACCGAGCTTCTACAAGTATTGTCAAGTGCTATGACAGACTTAAAACCAACTCTACTTGTTATAACCACTCTTAACTATATCTAATATTAAATAACTTACATCCCAACATTTGGACACACGGTTAATGCCTTACAATGACTATCTTTTTTAGTGATTATATGGGGTTTGGACTTTGGAGTTTTAAACCAGTTCCAATGAAAACTTATCCTTAATATGTTTACTTACACGCTCATTTACTATCATAAAAAATATGTAAAATTTATTGTGTCTTGTTGTTTTATTTGACTCAAGGTTGATCATTTATTTTTTGGGCTTCCCCAATCCCCATATTCTTGTAGGATCGACCTTCCAGATGCAACGGGCGACATAGTTGGAGCTACTTCCATGACAACCAGCCAGGGACTATGTTTTTTGAGGAAGGGGATTTGTTTGAGCAAAACCAGTGCCCGTCAGGCATTTCAAGAATGAACTTTGTGAGCCAAACAGAACGCCTGAGAAGTCTGGAGGCAGAATGCCAACTTCTGCACCATCAGTTGATTGATACTACTAGGACTTCTTCACAACACATTGCTGCATTGGAGAGTGAGAATCTGTGCCTTCGTATGGAATTAGCACGTGCCAAGCAATTTGCTCCACGGCTCTACATGGATCTTCCCCGTCCAGACTTCTCATCCGAGAGTGCTTCTTCTTCATCATCAGCCTCTACTCAACCTACAATAGCAGCCATTACTCCCGTGGCTTTGATGAGAACAAACAATCTTGGTTTGGATTATACTAATTTCCTTGCCAGACCAGTTCTTGGCTTCCAAGGCGTCAATTACCCATCAGGATCTACTCCACCTAATGGAGGCTCTCACCTCCCACAATAGACACGATTTCTCATCTTTTGGCAAGCTGAGGGTCTCTGTTTCTCTATGAGTAAGTTGAGGGTGTTTGTAACTGAGTCAGAGAATGGAATTGGTGGCTATAAATCCGTGGAAGCCATAATAATAGAACACTCCAGAAGCCGCGGGCGGCGGATTGACTCTTTTCAATTATTCTTCTACTCTCTTTTTTTTTTTTTAATTATTTATGGATATACATGTATTTTAATGGTATCTATTATCAATTATGAGTTTTTTTTTTTTTTTTTTTTTAAGAAATTATGAGTTATTACTTATGAATGACTGATGAGTGGTGTAGATTTCGTTTCGCTAATGAGTTGTATTAAGCCAAAAAAAAAAAGGTAAGATAATGATTTCCAGCTGGATGCCAACTCTTGAAAATTTGCAATTGGATTTTTCATCCATTGGATGAAACTGTGTCGATCTGCCTAGTCGGCAGATTAAGCCCAATTTTGTTCTGCCAAATCAGCAGATCAAGCCCATATATTATTATCTTCGAGCTAGCTCAGTTTGAAAGGGTTTTAGACTTTCCGAAACCTTTCTAAATATAAGAGGGAACAGCCCTCCAATCTCTTACAAAAGCTAGAAGTTGCTTTTTTACTGCGGTCTACGAAGATGCTTAGTGCAGTGAAGCAATCATTCTAGTTTATCTCTAAGATATTAGAATCAGTTTCTTTAAGGTTTTAGAGGAAGTAACAAGGGACAAAATAGCACAATAGTACTGTTTATCGAAATATATATCAATCTATCACTGTTTTGAAAATATGTAAGAATCTACCACTTTTTAGATGCTAGAGTTTTCTTTGGTATTCGAGTTTCATAAACTCGAGTTCCATGGAAAAATTTTGAAAATTTTTTATGGTACTAAAGTTCCATAAAAAAAATTTTCGCAAATTTGAAAACTATTTTTTCAAAGTAATCAAGTTCATGAAACTCGAGTTTCCCAAACTCAAATACCCAAAAAATGGTAGATTTTTACATATTTTTGAAATAATGATAAATTGATATATATATTTCGTTAAATAGTGGTATTTAGTCATTTTAGCCAATAACAATGTGTTCAAATTCAAAGTCCTGAACATACCTTCTTGCATAATTTGTCTACATCTTTAAAGAAATTTTACCATTGTTTATGATATTATATGCTGGTAATTATTCTTATTTTGTTTTAAATTTTATGAATTGGAGTGTATATTGAAATGAAGTTTGTGTTCATTAAACAGTCCATATGATGTTCTTTCTCCTATAGAGCTTGAAAATTACAATCACCATTCGCACCTCACTTCTTGTTGTCTTCCTAACAATTCCAAAGTCGAAAGAGGAAAAGAAGATGTTTACCCCTAAGTGAGTACCCGATTGGGAAATTGGTGTTTACAAACATAAAACATTCGTGCATTCATTAAAACTTTCTTTTTGGGTCACCATTCTCCACTTGCTACCCATAAGATTAAGCCAAGCTGTGTTACACTTTGCTCGCTTGTGAGGGTTTATGGGCATGTGGGTAAACCTGAAAAGATTGGTGGCGTTTTGCGTTTTATTGAGAATTCAGATGTAGTACTGGATACTGTGTTTTTCAATTGCCTGGTGGATGCTTATGGTAGGATGGGATGCTGTGCAGAGATGAAGGGAGTTCTTGACATGATGGAGCAGAAAGGATGTAAGCCTGATAAGATTACATATAGAACCATGATTAAAGCTTATTCAATCAATGGGATGACTAGCCATGTTAAGGATCTCCAAAATCTGATTGGATATGCTGAAGGGACTCAATCATATATGGGGAAGCCCGACTTTAGGGAAGTTTTACAGGTCATTACTACCCGTGATGTATATACATATTCTTTGTTTAGTAGTGAATCTTATTTTTTACATCACATATTCTTTGTTTAGTAGTGAATCTTACTTTTGAAAGTGTATATTTTTAAAATTCAAAAAAAAGAATCAATATCTTGTGATAATTTTGGTTTTTCAATTTGTCTTGCATCTGATATTGTGCCTTAGAAAGCATGAACCTATCTTCCATTTCTCTTTTCATCCGTAACTTGTAGCAATCTTAACAATCATTACATTTAAGAATTAGGTTAATTGTGGGAAACCCCTTTAAACTATTGGGGTTACTTGCCCTTGGACCCCGGCTTTAAAACATGCAATCAACTCCCTAATTAAAGTAATTGTGCGATATGTGCCCTGCAATTTAAATAAGAAAATAAGTATGATATTTGATATGGGGCTAAAAATATTGTTTGGAAAAAGTAGATCTATGGATATGCTAACAAAGAAGATTAAGTGTGTGATGCCTTAGGCCTTGGCTCAGTTGCTAAAAGAACAGTGCGGGTTTGAAAAGGTCTCAGGTTCAAATAAAAATTGGGTAAAGACGATCAAATAAGTGAAAAGCTTTTCCTGCGCAAATTTGTGGGAGTTTTTGGTCCTTTCAAGCTGTAGATGGTAGAATTTCTTTTCAAGTGTTTCTCTAGTATACTTCCAGCACTAGGGTTTTTTTTGGGGGATAATTTTTATGGCCCTTTTTATATTTAATGAATTGCTCATAAAAATTAAATTAAATTAAAAAAAAAAAAGTGAAATGAGTTAATGTAAAAAGGACTGTGCAACTTTGTGAATCAAGAGATTTAAAAGAAAGGCAATGAGCTAGATTTATCTGAAGAATTGCAAGTTGACCAAGAGGCCTTTTTGGAAGTGGTGTTGATACTTATACAATAGCATAAGTGAAATAAGGGGAATAGAAAAGCCTTAATATGTTTGTATTTGTGTATTTTAATCTAAGCAGGACTTGTTTTTTAAAATCTCTAGGGGAACATTTTCGGAATTCCGAAGTGGCACACTGAATGTATCACCAATTGGGCGAAACTGCAGCCAAGAAGAAAGGGATGAGTTTGAAAAGTATGACAAGGTGACAACTAACAACACCATGGGTTCCTCTTCTTTTCTTCTCTCTTTTTCCCCAAAAATACTAATGTTAAGTTTTCCTTTTGATCATATTATAGCTTTTATGATATTTGGTATTTAATATGGAAGAAACATACAATTGAGGTTTCAGGTTCACAACATTCGCCCAAAAATGATTCGTGTGTCTTGTGAAAAGTTTGCTCATCTTAACCTGACATTTTCAATAGGAAGCCAAATAAGTTTTGATGTGAGTAGTACTTGATGATTGTACTCAAACTTCATTATGTTGCCATGATTCTTACTTTCCTATATTGGTAGTCAATTAAAAGGAAAATGGAGGCACCATTGAATTTAATTTGGTGCATTATTCTATTAACAGGTTTTCCTTCAAGGTTGGGACAAGACATACTGCTTGAGATACCTAGATGGTTTTCATGAAATCCATTTTTTTGGTGACAAAACATACAAGGTTATTTCTTTACTCTCATCATTCACCTCTTACGATCATTTGGATAAATGATTTGGCTGTTTTTCAATTTTGAGTACTAGTTCACCTGTCATATTTGGAAAGTTTCTGCATTTCTCATGAGACAGTACTCATGGTATCAGTAAGAAATGATTATTAATGAAAGTGCAAGTTGACTGTTTTGGAAGAGAGGAAAATGTAGACGCATACATCTTAATTTCTCATGGGATGCATCCCGTACAACATTGGATTTGATGCATTTTATATCTTGCTTTTGAATTTACAGATATCTTCTAATTTGAAAATTTTGATGATTTTATGATAAAACTTGGTCGTCTGTGAACCAAATTTTAGCCCTTTAAGTTTAGGTTGATCAATTCTTTGTGGGATTTAGATATATGTAGTTGTTAGTACTTGGCATCCTGTAATCTTTGCTTCCATATTCACTAGTGTCGCCTTTAAATCAATATAATTTACAGTGCTTCATCTTCTTATTCCTCATTTCCTCTAACTATTCATACTAATGGAAGAGTTCTGGTTTTCTGTTTGAGCAGGGCGGAAATGATCATGAAATTTATGAATCAGAACAAACCATTGGTCACACAGGCCAGTTTTGCACTTTTCAACTATTTAGAGTTCCATTGGAAGTGGAAAAGCATCTTCTTTTTTTCTTTTTCTTTTTTTCTCCTTCTTAATAGTGTCTATATGCACAATTCCATCATATTATGGAGTGATTAGAGGACACCAAGATTGACAATAGAGATTCAATATATAATCATTTTCAAAATCTCATAAATTTTCTTGTACGATCTCAAAAACATGATTCAAATGCCAAGCACGACAAAATTCATTCCAGATTGCAAGCACGACAAAATTGATGTTTATATATCTTTTCTTTTCTCAGTTACCAGCCCCAAAGATACAATGGAGCACTTTAAAAAACTCTTCCTTGCAAATCCTTGAGCATCTTGCAATTCCTCCTCGGAATATATATATATATATAACATGACTTTTAAAAAAAAAAAAAAAAAATGAGTTTGAAAAGGACTGTAATATTATTTTTGAACTATGATTCCAATATGTACTTGTATGATTTCATCTAATAGGAAACTTTCGTTGTGATTGCTTATTCATTTGCTGAAGTGAAATCTATTAAAACATCGATTGTGATGCATCGGATTGTGTAATTGAAAATAAATCTAAAAACAAATTGAAAAGAATAAAGTAGGTGATGTTATTATTGTTGGTTCTATTTCTCTCTTGTTGTCTTGAACTTGTCTCTAGATCGATGATCAGCGGTTAGTAAGTGATGAGTTGTAGGATGTCCATGTGACTACCAGTTAGAGGTTTTTAGGAGTAGTTGCTACTTGGTTAGTGAGTCTCTAAGCCATTATTGGTTGAGGACTGAGGAGGCATTTTATTTGGCATTGTATTAGCCTTCATATAAACACTTCAACACTCTGGTAACACTAAGAGGGGACATGAAAATAATGTGAAATCTAATTTCATTTCTCTTTCAATAATTCTCTTCTTTATTTCTGGAGGGTGTGACTCCTCGAATAAGTCGTTTTATCCCTTGGTTTTCCCATCCTTCCATTTACCCATACACTAAAACACAATTTCATTAAACAGATTCATTACAAATGGTATCAGATCTGTTCGAACCAAAATTGATAATTTTTTTTTCCAAGAATTCTTCAATTTCTTAGTTGGCCAAGCCTTATGCTCACTTAGGAGGCTATTTGAAGATATTGTTGGAAGGTTCCCAACACCAAAGAGTTAGAAGATAGCCGTAGCTCTTCATTTTTCCCCACGCTTCAGATGCCAAGAAATGAAGAATGGCCTCACTCACTTTCCAGTAAAAATCTCCCCAGCTTATATTCTTCTAACCTCTAACCACTTTGTCAGAACATAAATACCTCCTAAGATCACTTCATTGCCTATGCATACAAATTTCATGGTGAGTTCTGATTAGTCCTAAAGAATCTCGACTAACGTGATGGCCTGGCAGTATATAGAAGTCAGCGTTAGTGACATAACTTCCTAACGTTTCAACTGACTTTTAATCTGATAATTTTATTCAAGATAGGATTAATTAGAGGGAGAGGCTCCCCTCCCGCTTAAAATTCTCTCGTTCTCTTCCATTTTAATATAGAAATTTTAATAGAGAAATGATACGTTAACGATATTTTCACAATATTTTTACAATAAATTTTAACTGGTAAGATATTACTGTTTATTATTGTTGGGGTAAAAAAGTAATTTTAGTGTTAGGTTTAAATTTGAACCAATAACAATTAACTACCTATAATTTATTGTAAAAATGTTATGAACGTAACAACTCATTTTAATATAAATGATAGACACGCAGTAGATAAACAATCTAAAGGCTAAAAATATGCCATGTCATTCTCTCAATTTTTTTTTCTCTCTTTTTCCCTTCTTTTCCCCTGTCTCCCGTCAGCACTCTCATGGTTTGAGCATCAAAGGTGTTCAGTTCAAAACATGCTGGAAATTTTTCGTTGCAGTTTGGTTGCGTGCGACTGCAAGGGACACACCCAAGAAACTGTGGCGGTGAGTGTTGTGGCTAGAGCGTTGACGCCGTCGAGGCTAGCTAGGTCCGGCAGTGGCGCACGAAATGGAGGTCCTCCAATGAGCTTGCGGTAGAGCGAAACTACATAAATTGGGCCGTCTGGTTCGATGGCAGAGGCTGGGTTTTTTTAAATGTGGGTTTGGTTTCTCTAGATTTGCGAATATGGGTAGAATGAATATGCGTTGTGGGTGGTTGATGGGTTGACAGTGCTTTTTATTTTTATAGATGGTGGTTTTGGAGAATTGGATCAGAGTTGATGTGAGTTTCAGGCATGGGAATTCACAGATAAATCCCACCATCAATAAAAGTTCATGTGTTTCAATCGACGGAAAGGCAAGTCCTGCGGCTTTGCCATCGTTTCCTATTTGCTGCAAAGTCGTTGTAAGACGCATCATCTCCAATGGCTCCATCCTGTTTGCTCAAAGTCGTTGTTGCATCAGTGGTGGCCCCGGTGGGTTTGCAAGGAGATTGCTGAAAGGTGCGGGCAATTAAGAATAAAAAATATTTTGTAACGTGTTTTATTTTCTACCGTTAGATTTGTTTCTGCCACGTGGCTCCATTTCCATCGTTTCCGTTTTCCTCTCCCCTTTCTCGGTGGTTCTATAGGCTATACAAGTATTATATTTATATATCCACCAAACATGGTGCGCTGAGTTTTTTTGACAATTTGCTCTGCTTTCATGGCCCAAGAAACCTGTTCTTCTTCATCCTCATCCAACCAAGCATGGAGTTACGATGTCTTTGTCAGTTTCCGTGGCAAAGATACCCGCTATAAGTTTACCGACCACCTATTTGCCGCTTTGGACAAGAGCGGGATTCACAACTTCAAAGATAACAGAAAGCTTGAGAGAGGAAAAGATATCTGGACCGAGCTAGAAAAGGCAATCCAGAAGTCCAGGATTGCTGTTATAGTCTTTTCGGAAAACTATGCTGACTCGAGATGGTGTCTCGAAGAGCTGGCGAAGATCATGGAATGCAAACGGAATCTGCAACAAATCGTGCTGCCGGTTTTCTACGAGGTTGATCCTTCCCACCTTCGTCGTCCGAAGGGGAGTTTGGAGGAAGCGTTTGTCAGGC
Source organism: Quercus gilva (assembly GCA_023621385.1). Lineage (NCBI taxonomy): Eukaryota > Viridiplantae > Streptophyta > Magnoliopsida > Fagales > Fagaceae > Quercus > Quercus gilva. The sequence continues at coordinate 66,684,919 of CM042481.1, forward strand.
ATGAGAGGCGTTTTGGGGTAGTCAAGGTGGAGAGGTGGAGGGCTGCTTTGATTGAGGCTGCAAGCTTGTCTGGCTGGGACTCGCAAAATCTTGCACATCGGTAATTCATTTTCTTGCTTGTAAAAATGTAGCACTTCTCATGAGACCCACATGTGTAGATCGACACATACTAAATTTTTCTCTTTTACACCATTGATTTTGAATAGAATTCAATATTATATAATATATTATTATCATAGGTATAAAAAATATATATACCGAAAATGTGCCGCATAGTACCGAATGCACTATCCCTTTCTTCTTAGAGCATCTACATCCGGATTCTAAATCCTATCTTATTTTACCATCTCAAAAAGTCACTTTTTCAATTATACAATACAATTTTACAATTCTCCAACATCCCAACTCTTATATCCCAATCCTACTCATTAAAATAATATTTTTACATAATAAAATAATATTTCTCACAATTACCATTATACATTACAACACATTATTTATGCATTATTTATTCTTTCTCTCTCTTTCCTTCTGGTCAGAAACCACAATCACCACCACCGCTGCACACCACCGCCGCTGCCACCACCACCATCGGCAACCCAGAAACTACCATCAACACCAAAAAAAAAAAAACCCAGAGAAAATCACAACAACATATCACCGTGAACAAACCCAGCCACCCCAGCAAATCACAACAACAATCCCAAAACAAAAATTTGAAGAAAAACCCACCATCAACAATCCATGCCAATCTCCATCGGAACCCACCTCGCCATCGGAACGGAACGGAACGGATCTCCGTGGAACCCACCTCGCCATCGGAACCCATCTCGCCATCGGAACCCATCAACAATCCATGCCAATCTCCATTGGAACCCACCTCGCCATCGGAACGGAACGGAACGGATCTCCGTGGAACCCACCTCGCCATCGGAACCCATCTCGCCATCGGGACCCATCAACAATCCATCGGAACCAACCTCACCATCGAAACCCATCAACAATCCATGCCGATCTCCGTGGAACGGATCTCCATCGGAACGGAACCCACTTCGCCAAACCGATCTCCATCGGAATGGAACGGAACTCCACCGCGCTAACCTCCGGCCATCAGCTGATCTCAGCCGCGCCACCAGCTCGCCACCACGCCGATGTAGAAATTCGATCCGGCGTGAGCTCCGATCCGGCTTGGTGATTCGGCGAGAGAGAGAGGGGATGAGAAAGAGAGAAGGAAGAGAGAGAAAAGAAAGAGATAAAATGAGGGAGAGTGAGAAATTTGCCGGGTAAACTTAATAAAATAACATATTTTTTTATACCATTTTGCTACAGTACCATCTTACATTTGAGATGGTACTGTAGCAAAATCTCAAATTTTTTTTTGCATATAGGATATAGCCTTCCCATTGCTGATGGATTTTGGGGCTTAAATGCCAAATGTTCTTAACATTTGGCATTTACAAGCCCAAATGCAGATGCTCTTATATTGTCTATTAATTTTCCCAAAAAAAAAAAAAAAAATTCCTTGAAATCAGTTGAGAGGAAATTTTTCGAACCAAACTACGTAGTGATTGGTAAAACAATTCAGATGCACTTTTAGCCGTATAACTTATTTTAATGTGTCAATATAACTTATTTAAATAATACAAATGGGAAAATAATTTAATTTCAAATCATTTTAGAGCTATTTTCCTCCAACTCACTATAAGATGGTTGAAGAGATCATTCATGTATAGTTTTAGTCTCATAACTTTTTTAATAAGTTATGTGATTTGTTTAAATATATTATACATGGATAGCTTTATAAAGTATCATGTAGTGGGTTTAAGGAGATAGCTCTCATTCGGTTTGGAGCTAAACTTTGTCTATACACATGGATGATTTTATTAGTCACTGTGTAATGGGTTGGAAGAGATCTTCCAAACCGGTTTAAAGAAAAATTTTGTCCATTACTTTTGAAGTAGTTTATTTGTTATCCAAAAATACACAAAACCAATTACATTTTTGTGGGATTTTCCTGATTTATTATGTTTTCTAGGTTAGTTTCATCTTATTTAATTATCACTAACTTCTATTTTATGGTGGATACATGTTGGCAGTTTTGAGTCAAAATTTATAGAAGAAATTATTGAATACATTGTCAACAAACTAAATGAGATGACACACCTTACTGTTGCACCCTATCCAATTGGGATTGAGTCTCGAGTGCGGGAACTCAATAAGCTGCTAAGTAGCAGTTCAAGTGAAGTTTGCATGGTTGGGATTTGGGGGATTGGCGGCATTGGCAAAACAACAATTGCCAAAGCTATATATAACCAACTACAAGGAAACTTCGATGGAAGTTGCTTTCTTGCAAATGTAGGAGGAGATTCTAAGCACCCAAAAGGTCTGATTCATTTACAGGAGAAAATTCTCTCTAGCATCCATGAGAACGACAATAGAAAAATAACACTTGTTGATCAGGGAACTACAGTTTTGAAAGATAGAGCATGGTGTAAAAGGGTTCTTCTTGTTCTTGATAATGTGGATCACCAGGACCAATTAGATAAACTGGCCATTAGGCGAAGTTATTTTCAACCAGGAAGTATAATTATCATTACAACAAGGGATAAGTCTATGCTCAAATTAGCTAAGGTGGATGAGTCTAAGATATATATGCCACCGACATTGGATTACCATGAGTCTATTAAACTCTTCAGTTGGCATGCATTTGAAAAAGACCATCCTAATGAAGATTATGCAGAGTTGTCAGAGCAAGTAATAAGTTATGCTGGAGGGCTTCCATTGGTACTTACAGTTTTGGGTTCCAATTTGTCTAACAAGAGCATAGATGAATGGGAAGGTACATTGGAAACATTAAAAGTAATACCTGACAAAGAAATTCAAGAGAAGCTTATAGTGAGTTTTAATTCACTACATGACACACAGAAAGAGTTGTTTCTAGATCTTGCATGCTTCATTGTTGGAATGAAAAAAAATTATGCTTTCAAAATACTCCGAGACTCATATTCAGGCCTTAAAAGTGATTTAGGGGTTTTGGTCCGTCAATGTCTTGTAGCAATTGATTGCTCGAACCGATTGACAATGCATGATATGATTAGAGACATGGGTAGAGAAGTTGCCCGTAGAGAACGTAGCCGACTATGGAATCATGAGGATGTCCTTGATGTATTGGAACATGACGAGGTAAGATTTAGATGCTTATGTTGATTGGATAAGAATTTAGGGCCAACTTACCTTATTTAGAGAAATAATAGATGATTTACTTACTATATTGCACACCACTAAAAGAACCATAGACATAGTACCTGTTTCTCAAATTGTGTTGTAGAGTCACTTTGCTTTTGCATCACAATCAGTAAAGGAGCCTCGAAAGGAGTGGCCTGGTGGTTGGGATCCGTAAATCAGCTTTGAGGTCTCTCGTTCGAGCCCAGGCAAGCACTTAGGGAGGAGTGTGGGTATCTCTGCTGAGGAGCCCCTAATCACCAGCTCTTTTGAGGTATTAGGATGAGGTCTGTGGTCACCCCGGACCATAGTAGCTATGGCTCAATCCAACATTCCCTAGCGGGGGGTGCCCCTATGGTCACACTCAGGAGGGTGAGTCACAATGGTCACCCTCGCCCCCCCCTTTTATTCGCCAAAAAAAAAAATTCAGTAATAGGACGCTACGCTGTTTTATACAAAGTGGTGTGCTTATATATATATATATATATGCATGTAAATTACAATTTCCCTAAAATATGACTTTTGCACAATGTTCTGTTCTATCAGGAAAGAAAATTAGTTAAAGGCATCATGCTAAATTGTCCCGGGGTTCACGATTTGCAAGTTGATGCCAAAGCCTTTTCGAAGATGCATCAGCTAAGAGTGCTTCAACTAAATTATGCACACTTGAAGGGGAACTTCCAATGTCCTTCCAAGAAGCTAAGATATCTAGAATGGTATGGGTTCCCTATGGAATCCATACCAGGAAACTTGTACTTGGAAAATCTTGTTGCTCTTTACATGCCCTATAGTAGCTTGATAGAACTTTGGACTGGAACCAAGGTATGCAAGTGTGTATGTGTTTGTATATTATAGCTCATATTATTTCTGTTTTTTGATATTTTGAATTCATATGGATATTAATTTAGTATTTCCTTTTTTGTGTGAGGGAACAGATTCTGAAAAAGTTGAAATTTCTTGATGTCAGTCATTCCTATCACCTAAAGAGAACACCCAATTTCTCAGGCATAGATAATCTGGAGGTGCTGCTTCTTAATAATTGTATTAATTTGGTCGAGGTTCACGAGTCTGTTATAGATCTCAGCAAGCTAGTTACTTTGGATCTTAGAGACTGTAAAAACCTTTGGAAGCTTCCCCTAGGAATTTACAATTTAGACTCTCGTGTAAACCTTTCTGGCTGCACAAAACTAGACATGGTACCGAGCTTTGGATTCAAATCACCATTAACAATATGTTATTCACTCCGTATATCTTCTAAAGTTCCATTGGGAAGTGTTGGTTTTATCAGAAAGCTTTTACCGCACCGCATATCTTCTGAAGTTCCATTGGGAAGTGTCTGTTTTAACAGAAAGCTTTTACCGCAGAAGGTCTCTTCTCTTCCTCTCTTTTGTCTAATGAAAATAGGATTTTGAGATTCTCTCTATTTCAAGGTCATAATTTAAAGTTGAATAAAAAATCTAAGGTCTACCTCATTTAAAATTTAACCATGATAAACATTTAATTATGGTTAAACTAAACTAAAGTTCATGATTTTTATATGAGGTGGCAAAATTTAGATCCTTGATTTATTAAACATTAAATCATTGCAGGATTAAACATTAACGACTAACAAGGATGGTAATGATTCGACTTTTGCCTCAACTCATTGCAGGATTTCTCCAAAGGTGGTGTTCAGGGGAAGCGAAGGCACTTGGAGAGTGCAGTAACTCATCATCCTTTTCATTCACAACCACCGAATCTAATTCAACCGAATCCTGTATACCGTGAAAATCTATACGAGCTTCCCTTCCAAATTATTCAGATTACGGAGCTTCTACCGTTTGAAAAAATGACTATATCGCGTATTAAATTCAGACGGAACATGCCGTTCGACATGTGGCTTCCTATCCGAGCTGTTATTTTCAATTTCAAGGGGCTTCATCCACCAGTTAGTGACAATGTTAAGGTTCGTGTAATCCCACATGCTTTTCTGAAACTTTCTATCGTCTAGGTAATTTATCGTCCCTAGTACTTGGTGATGGCTCAAACCAGTTGAAGCATTATGCAAACATGAATCCTATCTAAATGGCTTATAGTAGATTAGTAAAAGAATCAATACCAGAAAGGTGGGGATTAAAAGAACAACAAGATTGGAGAGACAAGGCATGAAAGTATTTGTTTTCATCTTAACGTGTTTTTCTCTTTTGAATTCAAATTAGTATTAATTCAGAACTTTTCTTTTGGGTGGGGAAACAGATTTGTGTAAAGTACCTGCACTATGGTGTTGTCCTCCATTCATATCCCCCAAAGAGAACACCGAATATTTTCCTAGGAATCACCAATGCCTACTTCAAGGTCCTAAAGGATCTATAAGAATCACCATGTGGATCTTATGATTTATCTTTTGTTACAGGTGGATGCATGTAACACCAATTCATCTTATATGGGCCAACTGATAGCTTGGTCGAGATTCATGAGGCCAGAAACTGATTGTGTGTAGATTTCAAGGAGGGTTCAACCCAAAAAAATATTGAGGAGGTCCATGGGCCCGGCCTCTGATTTTTCTTTTTTAAAGTTTTTATTTATTTATTTATTTAGTACTTATAATAAGTTTTTTTTATAGTATATATTGTAAAATTTAAAGTTTAAATTTATTATAAAAAAAACATTTAATTCTCATTCAAGAATTAAGGAAAAATTATAAAATACTCTTAAAACACCATAAATGCATAAATTGTGCATTCTAGCTATCATGAATTTAATAGTAGAACCAACTATTACGTGAAAGGAGGGACTAACCATTCATGATATTTTTGAGAGAGTTTGTATTTATGGTAATACTGAAGTATTTTATAATAATTCAGAATTAAGTTAGTTCTTTCTTAACAAAAAAAAAAAAGAATTAAGTTTTTTTTTTTTTTTTTTTGAGATAGAAAAGAAAGAATTAAGTTGGTCTAAAAAGATTCTAAAGAAACTGCTAGATAAAGGAAGAAAATACTTTTTAGTTAATAAATACTTAAAGTTTAGTGGTTTTGTGCATCAAAGAGTTGAACCACCTTAAGAAGTGTCCAAGAACAACTAGTACTTACAGGTCCTTAATACTACCTACAATGCTCGTTGAAGCAAAAGCTCTTGCCCATGTTTCCATTTTCTCGCTAGAAATAAGCTTGGCTAAAGAAGAAAATTTTTGGATTAATATTGTTAGTGATTCTATTTTCTTGACTAGAAAATGTTGAATGGCTGGGATTGAAAAAAAATATATACTTTCTTTTAATTTTCTGTATTTTTCCTAGTTAATTTACTAAATTCAGTTATTTAAAAAAAAATAAAAAAAAAATAAAAAAAAGGTGAAGGTTAATATGTCTATATGTATTCTTAGGAAGTAAACCATAATGGAGGATAATGTGATAGAGTTAAATTTTATTTTATTTTATTTTATTTTTTTAGATAGAAAGTGGAGATGTAGGGAGGTGGAATTCAAACCACATACATGAAATTCGATAGAGTTAAATTAAAAGCATTATTTTTGGGTCAAATTGTTTGGTTTTTGCATTTCTTTCAATTTTTCTTTCTCCCACAGTAGTCATTCCTTCATCATTTTTTTCCCAAAGCCATATGTATCTTTTTTGTTCTCAAAGAAGATTTTTATATTTTTTTTTTTTTGAAATTAGATGGTACATAGGATATGCTAACATAATTTTGATTTTATAAGAGAATTTAAGGTATCCTATAAATTTGAAAGAAATTGCTAAAAAATTAGTAATAAATAATTTTCAAGAATTGAAAAATGTAAAATTACATATTCATATATGATCAATCATCTAACCCAAAAACTTAACAAAAACCATAAAAATATTCACAATTGTGATTGTATTTTAGAAAAAAAAAACTACTTTACCATCAAAGAACAAAAAAATCATGTGTTATTGAAGAAGGTAAAGCCAAATTTTTTGCAACTACAGTAAACCAATATAAATATCAATTGACTTTAGCAAGTTGTTAAAAATAAAATACAATATTTTATTGAGATTATATCTCTTCTTTCAATTAAAAAACTCAAATTCTCTCTCTTCCTTATTATTTTAATAAGTTGTTTATATTATTTTAAATGAAGTAATAAAAAAAAATAAAACATTTGATATTAGGTCTATTGTAAAGTAAGGTAGTGAAATAGATAAAGTAGTTTTTTGAAATACTAAAAGCTAAAATTTTTAACACTACTACTGTGAATACTCTAACTTTAAAAAAAAAAAAAAAAATCCTAGCTAGCCTAATATTAAAAAAAAAAACCATTATTTTGTTTTTGTTTTTGTTTTTGCCTTTTTGGTAGATGATTGCATTTTAATGTATTTAGAAACAACGATTTTGTGTATCTATAATTTTTTAATACTATATGAATGTTTATTTGGAGTTTTTTTTTTTTTTTTCTTTATACTCCGACCCCCACTAACTTAAAATCCTAAGTCCGTTCCTATATATGATTAAGTTTAAATGTAGAAAACAAAATGATTGTATTCTTTTTTCTGGTTAATAATGAATAGACACTACTTTTATTTTTCATTTACTAATTTGTCTACAATCTTTGTATAGGAGCATCCGTCCCATATGAAATTTATAATTGTTGAATCGGATATGGTAGCTGAAGTTATTTATTATCCCCCAGATGGAGATATTTTTACTCGCTACAGCATAGAAAAAGAAATACATAATCTCAGAACAGAAGAGGACTTTGAAATACCTTCAAATTGCATAATTATTCATGATTTGTTTGAAGAGCTAGAGGAACATGATCTTTTGAGTTCGCTTACTCATAAAATCTATCCAAGTCGTTTGCAAGTTGCATTCAATTTCCTTAATCAACTCACGATTCTTAATTTGAGGCTATGCAGAAGATTTCAATCACCTGATGAGCTTCCAACAGGTTTACAAGCGATGGATGCAAGCAACACCATGTCCCTTGTATGGATTTTTACTGGACTAAACTGGGAACTATCAAAACAGCTGCAATGTTCTGGCTGCTCCAAAGTGCTCAAGAAGAATCGTACTAGTAACCCAAAAAACAAGCTTCTCAATGTATCTCTCTTGTCTCTATTCTTGTTTGATCGAATTTGGTTTTTGGATCATAATTCATTACCAATGATTTTAATGTATTAGGAATTGATTGCACCCGACAGTTTTAGTGTTTTCTGCCCTGGGGGTGAGTTTCCAGACTGGTTTGACGCCCTGGTGGTGAGTAAGGGATCAATTTTATCTTTTGTTGTGCCCTCACTAGTGAAGCAAGAGATTCGAGGATGGTTTCTATGTGCTGTATTTGCAAGCAGCTTTCATGATATTCACAGATTCACTGTTTGCTATAAATTCAAAAATAGAACCAAGGGCATTGAGTGGCAGTGTCGTCAAAAAAATAGTCGCAAAATACCATGTCAAGAATATATGTGGTTGCAATCTGTACCGCTACATCATATGCCACATCTGTTGGAAGCCGGAGATGAACTGGAGCATTCAATATGCATAAGCGGTGGTTTCCAATTGAAGAAGTTTGGGGTCTACCTGATTTATGAGAATGATAAGAAAGATTGCCACTCCTATTTTGAAGCAATGGCCGAGAATGCATCACTTCCTTATGAGGATGATTTTCTAGATGAAGATGCTTCAGCAGGTCAAGTAATGGCTGGTGATAAGAAAATCAACCCTTCTTATGTACAGGTCAACTTTAATAACCCGCAGGACTTAAATACTATCTCACAATTGTAGAAGAGTTTCATAAGTGGTTCTTATGTTGCAATTAATTGATTTACTTTGTTATTTCTTATTTTTTTTGATGCAGAAGTCTAGATTTGATGATAAGAAAAAAGGGACTACCACTTCTTTTGATGCATCTAAGCGTGGATGCTTGTCAGCTCGAGAGACGACCCAACAGCAGTGGGATGAGGAGCTTGCTGCTCATTTACAGGATAAGGAGGATGTCTCAATTGCACAGCATTGTGAGCTGACCACCACGATCTTGGAGGATCCAACCGTGGTTCCTGTGGACCACAGTGCTCTTGTGGAGGTTGAGGTCATGGTTGTGGAAACACCTATCCTTTGCCTTCTTAGCCATATCCTTTGGTCTTTCACATTGTTCTTGCCGAGTTAAAGTTTTCCTATTGTTAGATTAATAATTAAATAATAAAAATGATCATTTCTTAATAAATTAAGGTTTTTTTTTTAAAGGAATAGTAATTTTTTCATGGTATCAAAACAGGTTGTTTGAATTCAAATTATGTCTCAGTAAAAGGACTAGATTTTCTCATTTAGAGTAATACATTACAAAGTGTTCTATGTTATTTCCTATTTGTACTTTAGAGTAAATAATTAAGTAAGAAGAGTATCACCGAGCTTCTACAAGTATTGTCAAGTGCTATGACAGACTTGAAACCAACTCTACTTGTTATAACCACTCTAACTAGATCTAATATTAAATAACAACTTTAACTTACATCCCAACATTTGGACACACGGTTATTGCCTAACAGTGACTATCTTTTAGTGATTATATATGGGTTCGGACTTTGGAGTTTTAAACTAGTTCCAATGAAAACTTATCCTTAATATGTTTACTTACACGCTCATTTACTATCATTAAAAATATGTAAAATTTATTTTTTGGGCATCCCCAATCCCCATATTCTTGTAGGATCGACCTTCCAGATGCAACGGGCGACATAGTTGGAGCTACTTCCATGAAAACCAGCCAAGGACTATGTTTTTTGAGGAAGGGGCTTTGTTTGAGCAAAACCAGTGCCCGTCAGGCATTTCAAGAATGAACTTTGTGAGCCAAACAGAACGCCTGAGAAGTCTGGAGGCAGAATGCCAACTTCTGCACCATCAGTTGATTGATACTACTAGGACTTCTTCACAACACATTGCTGCATTGGAGAGTGAGAATCTGTGCCTTCGTATGGAATTAGCACGTGCCAAGCAATTTGCTCCACGGCTCTACATGGATCTTCCCCGTCCACACTTCTCATCCGAGAGTGCTTCTTCTTCATCATCGGCCTCTACTCGACCTAAAATAGCAGCCATTACTCCCGTGGCTTTGATGAGAACAAACAATCTTGGTTTGGATTATACTAATTTCCTTGCCAGACCAGTTCTTGGCTTCCAAAGCGTCAATTACCCATCAGGATCTACTCCACCTAATGGAGGCTCTCACCTCCCACAATAGACACGAGTTCTCATCTTTTGGCAAGCTGAGGGTCTCTGTCTCTCTATGAGTAAGTTGAGGGTGTTTGTAACTATTCACATGCTATAGAAACTAGATTTTTTTTTTACTTGTACATCGACTTGAAAATTGAAATACAGTGTAAATCAATTAATTTTCAAGGAATACCAAACAGGCTTTTGGCATTTCATTTCATTTTTAATGTTTCATTTCATCGTATTTCATGATTGCTAATTTTTTTTTTTTTTCTTCCTTTCTATTGTGGCTACACTTCTGACTACAGAGGAGAAGGCAGAAGCACTCTTTATAAAGGATATTGTTATGCACATTTCGGAAAGAACGCTAAATGAGATATTATTATTGAGATTTGATTTGATTAATAGTAATTAAAAGGGAGGGAGAGAGAAAGAAAGTTACCTTATTGGCGAGAGATCTGAGCAAGAAAGGCTGCGAAAAGAGAGAGAGAGAGAGAGAGAGAGAGAGAGGGTACCGAGTCAGAGAATGGAATTGGTGGCTATAAATCCGTGGAAGCCATGATAATAGAACACTCCAGAAGCCGCGGGCGGCGGATTGACTCTTTTCAATTATTCTTCTACTCTCTTTTTTTAAAAAATTATTTATTTATATATATGTATCTATTATCAATTATGAGTTTTTTTTTTTTTTTTTTTTTTTTTTTAAGGAAAAGCCTTAATATGTTTGTATTTGTGTATTTTAATCTAAGCAAGACTTGTTTTTTAAAATCTCTAGGGGAACATTTATGGAATTCCAAAGTAGCATGCTGAATGTATAACCAATTGGGCGAAACTGCAGCCAAGAAGAAAGGGATGAGTTTGAAAAGTATGTCAAGGTGACAACTAACAACACCATGGGTTCCTCTTCTTTTCTTCTCTCTTTTTCCCCAAAAATACTAATGTTAAGTTTTCCTTTTGATCATATTATAGCTTTTATGATATTTGGTATTAAATATGGAAGAAACATACAATTGAGGTTTCAGGTTCACAACATTCGCCCAAAAATGGTTTGTGTGTCTTGTGAGAAGTTTGCTCATCTTAACCTGACATTTTCAATAGGAGGCCAAATAAGTTTTGATGTGAGTAGTACTTGATGATTGTACTCAAACTTCATTATGTTGCCATGATTCTTACTTTCTTATATTGGTAGTAAATTAAAAGGAAAATGGAGGCACCATTGAATTTAATTTGGTGCATTATTCTATTAACAGGTTTTCCTTCAAGGTTGGGACAAGACATACTGCTTGAGATACCTAGATGGTTTTCATGAAATCCATTTTTTTGGTGACAAAACATACAAGGTTATTTCTTTACTCTCATCATTCACCTCTTACAATCATTTGGTTAAATGATTTGGCTGTTTTTCAATATTGAGTAATAGTTCACCTGTCATATTTGGAAAGTTTCTGCATTTCTCATGAGACAGTATTCATTGTATCAGTAAGAAATGATTATTAGCGAAAGTGCAAGTTGACTGTTTTGGAAGAGAGGAAAATGTAGACGGATACCTCTTAATTTCTCATGGGATGCATCCCATACAACATCGGATTTGACGCATTTTATATCTTGCTTTTGAATTTACAGATATCCTCTAATTTGAAAATTTTTATGATTTTATGGTAAAACTTGGTGGTCTGTGAACCAAATTTTAGCCCTTAAGTTTAGGTTGATCAATTCTTTGTGGGATTTAGATATATGTAGTTGTTAGTACTTGGCCTCCTGTAATATTTGCTTCAATATTCACTAGTGATGCCTTTAAATCAATATTATTTACATTGCTTCATCTTCTTATTCCTCTAACTATTCATACTAATGGAAGAGTTCTAGTTTTCTGTTTGAGCAGGGAGGAAATGATCATGAAATTTATGAATCAGAACAAACCATTGGTCACACAGGTTAGCTTTGCACTTTTCAACTTATTTAGAGTACCATTGGTATTGGAAGTGGAAAAGCTTCTTCTTCCTTTTTTCTTTTTCTTTTTCTTTTTTTTCTCTTTTTTAATAGTGTCTATATGCACAATTCGATCATATTATGGAGTGATTAGAGATTCAATATATAATCATTTTCAAAATCTCATAAATTTTCTTATACAATCTCAAAAACATGGTTCGAATGCCAAGCCCGAAAAAATTCATTTCAGATGGCAAGCACGACAAAATTGATGTTTATATATCTTTTCTTTTCTCAGTTACCAGCCCCAAAGATACAATGGAGCACTGTAAAACTCTCTTCCTTGCAAACCCTTGAGCATCTTGCAATTCCTCCTTGGAATATATATATATATATATAGAGAGAGAGAGAGAGAGAGAGAGGAAACTTTCATCTAATAGTAAACTTTCGTTGTGATTGCTTATTCATTCGCTGAAGTGAGATCTATAATGTTTGTTTGGGAACAGTTTATTTAGCTGAAACTGAAAATTTTTTGCTGAAAGTACAGTAAATAAAATTAAAATATAGCTGAAATAATACTATGAAACCCATGAATAATATTAAAATGTATAATAGGACCCATAAATAATAACAAAAATAAGCTAAATAGTTATAAATAAAATAAAATAAAATAAAACCTAGCTTTTTAAGCCGATTCCAAATGCAACCTATTCAGTATTCACCTCTAGATTGTGATGCATCGGATTGTGTAATTGAAAATAAATCTAAAAAAAATTGAAAAGAATAAAGTAGGTGATATTATTATTGTTGGTTCTATTTCTCTCTTCTTGTCATGAACTTGGTCTCTAGATCGATGATCAGCATTTAGTAAGTGATGAGTTGTAGGATGTCCATGTGACTACCAGTTAGAGGTTTTTAGGAGTAGTTGCTACTTGGTTAGTGAGTCTCTAAGCCATTATTGGTTGAGGCATTGTATTAGCCTTCATATAAATACTTCAATACTGTTGTAACACTAACAGGGGCCATGAAAATAATGTGAAATCTACTTTCATTTCTCTTTCAATTTTTCTCTTTTTTATTTCTGGAATGTGTGACTCCTCGAATAAGTCGTTTTATCCCTTGGTTTTCCCATCCTCTTCCATTTACCCAAACACCTAAACACCATTTCATTAAACAGATTCATTACAAATGGTATCAGATCTGTTTGAACCAAAATTGACAAATTTATTTTCCAAGAATTCTTCAATTTCTTAGTTGGCCAAGCCTTTGCAACCATAAAGCCTCATGCTCACTTAGGAGGCATTCTGAAGATATTGTTGAAGATTCCCAACTCCAAAGAGTTAGGAGATAACCCTAGCTCTTCATTCTTCCCCATGCTTCAGATGCCAAGAAATGAAGAATGGCCTCACTCACTTTCTAGTAAAAATCTCCCTAGCTTATGTTCTTCTATAACTTCTAACCACTTGTCAGAACATAAATACCTCCTAAGATTACTTCATTGCCTATGCATACAAATTTCATGGTGAGTTCTGAGAAATCCTAAAGAATCTCAACTCCCAAAAAAAAAAAAAAAAAAAAAAAAAAAAAAAAAAAAAGGAATCTCAACTAATGTGATGGCCTGGCAGTATATAGAAGGCAGCGTTAGTGACATAACTTCCCAACGTTTCAACTGACTATTAATCTGATAATTTTATTCAAGATAGGATTAACTAGAGAAAATCCTGAACTTCAAAGGACTCAACTGAATATTTATTTGATAATTTTATTCAGAGTTCTCGGCTATTTTTTATACCAGAGGCTAGAGGCTACAAATAATAAATAAATAAATGACACATACATATCAACCCCAAGAAAATGCTAAAATTATATTACAAATAACTTACAAAGTGATATGACAATAAATCTGATTGATCTAATCAGTGTTATGATCATTAATTAAATCTGGCAGCTATTCATGGTATCAAAATGCACAACATGAAATTACAATAAATCTCCTCCACGACAAATCTTGTTCAAGTTACCATGCCAATTGGGAAATATTAAAAAACCGTAAAAAAAAAATTAATTGTTTTTTTTTTAATTTTTGCATAAAACAGTTTTAAAAAATATATCTTAAACAAATACCCTTGGACCTTCAATAATTTTTCCCATGATTAAAATCTAATTGCCAGTGGAAAAAAAATGCAGGAGAAAAAAAAAACTTGAAAAACATAAACCAATTGCACAAAGCTACATAGGAATTCTCATTTCCAAATCAGAGACAAATAAAAGGTTTAGAAACCAAGATTATGAATACGCCCTCCAAGCAAACATTCAAATCAGTTTGTTTTCAAACGACATAAAACACATGACGATGACTCCAACAACCGTAAATCCACATCTGATCCAGTACTCGCATCCCCATATCTACTGGCCCTACAATTAACACCTCTCATCTTTTTAATCCACCACCACCTGCATTGTTCCCTCCTGCAGATTGTGCCGCCTTCTTTGCTGCCTTTTCTTGCAGTGCCTTAGCATCCCTAAGAGAAATAAATTAACTATTATTAAAAATAAAACCCTTTCTCATCAAACCAAAACACCAATCTATATTTGCATAGATGCGATTCAAACTCAAATCCCTTATTAGACACAAGGATAAGAGACTTAAGCAATTGAGCTAACAAACGACACAACCAATCTTATCTTTACAAGTGTTCACTCCCCAAAAAAAAAAAAAAAAAAAAAAGTGTTCTAATCTTTTCCATTCCTTCATTAATATAAGTAAAACACTTAGATTAAAACTGTTGAAATAATTTTTCTTTTGATAATAGTGTGTAATAGATCCAGGCACATGGACACAATGATATTGCATTTACATTTTCTATACCAACGGGGGCAAATTTCAAAAATCAAAATTTTTCTAGAATTTCCACCATGGAGTTGATAAAATTTTAATTAAATTTTGTCATGTCATCAACATCTAAGTATCTAACAATTTGGCAGAACTTGAATGCAATTCTTTAGATGCTCTACATTCATTCAAAAACATGATAGCATTGAGTCCACTATATACTCTTCCTGCTCCACTATATACTCCACAAATAAAAACATGCCACATGTCTATCTAATTTATTAAATGCTAAATTTATGCCTACTGTTATTTCAATTACCAAAATATGATGGGTTATTTATTTATTTATTTATTTTAGGAAATTGAAATAATAGAAAGCATAAATTTAGCATTTAATAAATTAGATGGACATGTGACATGTTTTTATTTGTGGAGTATATAGTGAAGGAAGAGTGGGATAGAAGATTTGAACTCGATAGCATTAACCAATAAAGCCCAAATTGCAGCTATGTTTTTTAATTTAATTGGGAACTTCATTAACACCATTTAGTGCCAATATGACAAATCTAAGCTTGTCATTTACCTTACACTTAAAAAGTAATAATCTATTTTATAATATTAATAACAGGATTCCCGATTCGGTTTTCAACTTTTTATGTAGTAAAATACTCCTACCCAAATTCTTAAACACTCTAAAATATCTCTATCATTTAGTTAAATCATTTTAATTAAAAAACACAAACAGATTAAAAGATTAAAAGGGTAATTTATTTTTCCTAAGTTTTGGGTTTTTTCTTCAATCTCATTTTTTAACATTATTCCACGGTCCCCTTATCTCGCTGGATTGGCTGAGATCTCCTCAGATAGAGGAGAGAACTACTCTATCTGCACTACTCTCCCAAAGTATTCTATAATTTTATTTTATTTTTTTAACAAATTCTTCTTAATAAAAAGTTGTTTTTTTTATTTTTTATTTATAAAAAAAAAAAAAAAAAAAAAAAAAAAAAAAAAAAAGCTTTGTGCAAAAATTACATCGAAACACACAGGGAATAAAGAATGATCAAAGTTAGAGAGAGAGAGAGAGAGGTACCTTTCACGGCGTTGTTCGGGGGTGAGGCCATCGCCTTTTGGCTGCTTGACTTTGCCGCCGGCGCGAGCCTGAGCCCGTTCACGGTCTCGCTCTCTTTGGTTGCCGCGTTCGCTTCAGTTAAGGCCAAACAACAAACAATCAAAGCAATAATATCACAAAACGAAAAAAAAAAAACAAAACCGTTCCTCTTTTTTTTTTTTTAACCCAAATTCCACGTGCATAAATTATAACCCGTTTGGTTTCCGAGAAAACGTCTAACAATCACGAAAATATTTTTGAATAAAAATATTATTTTTTTTTAAATAATTGTTTTGATACTGATTTTCTCGGAAGCCAAACAGGAGGATAGAAACAACAAACCGTAGGGGGAAAAGGCTGATCTAGGGAAGGATATGAGTCATTATAATTATTATTGAGATTTGATAGATTCTCTTTTTATGAACAGAGGAAGGAGATCGTAGAGATCAAGAAACAAAAGCCCACTGATCCTGAAACTTCACAACAATCCAAAAAAAAATTTTAAAAATCAACAATCTATAACTAAAAAAAAAAAAAAAATCTAAACTTTGAAAAGAAGAGGAGGGAGAGAGAAAGAGTTTACCTTATGGTGAGAGATCTGAGCGACAAAGACTGCGAAAAGAAAGAGAGGGTGTAGTGAGTCAGAGGATGGAATCGGTGACTATAAATCCGTGGAAGCAATAATAATAGAACACCCCAGAAGCCGCGGCGGCTTGATTCTTTTCAATTATTCTTATACTCTTTTTTTAAAATTATTATTTATTTATATATATATATATATATATGTATTTTAGCGGTATCTATTCACCAATTCTGAGTTATGAACGAATGAGTGGTGTAGATTATTTCAACCAAAAAAAAAAAAAGAGTGGTGTAGAATCTGTAGATTTACAACGTTTGGCAAGTGAGTTGTATTAAAAAAAAAAAAAAAAAAAAAAAAAAAAAGGGTAAGATAATGATTTCCAGCTGGATGCCAACTCTTGAAAATTTGCTATTGGATTTTTCATCCAACATACCATTGGATGAAACTGGGTCGCTCCACTCGCTCTCGATTAGGTGTCTAAAACTTTGTCCGGACTAATCCTAGGATGCTCTTAAATTCTCTCAACCCAAGATGTGAGAGTTTTACTACTCATCCCAAAGTTCGCCTGACTAATACGCCACACCCCTTAGGGTTCATTCCCTCCAATCTCTTAGAAAAGCTAGAAGTTGCTTTTGTACTTCGGTCTACTAAGATGCTTAGTGCAATGGAGCAATCATTTTAGTTTATCTCTAAGATATTAGAATTGATGCTGAATAGAATCAGTAGGGTGAACAATTCGGTTGCGATGGGCTAAAGGTGGTAACGAAGGCCTGAAAAAGAAATAATATCAAAGGAGACTGAGGTGGACCGGCCTAAGACCCTCCGATGGCTAAGTTAGTATCTTCCCCACAAATGGAATTCTAACTGTATTGGAGTAATGTCAGAATGTTCTCATACCTTTGCCTGATTCAAACTGGTCCTTATATAGGGGACCTTAGGGCAGTTATTTGGTTTAGTAACCTCCCCAAGATTCATGGAAGTCCGAAATTACGGAAATAACTTCCCCAACGGCTATAGAAGTAGTAACCGCTGATGGAAGTTACATACTTGGTAAAAATTGCTGGCGATGAACACGGGTTGATTAACCACTCCAGAATTTTGTCAAGTGTTACATGGTCGTCCATGTGCTTTGCCCATGGACGACTCTTTGTGTATAGATCGATGTTGTGTGGTCGTCCATGAGCTTTGCACATGGACGACTCTTTCGACCTGATTGCCTGAGGTTTATTCAATTAATTAATACTCACGGACGACCTGTCTGGACGAATCAGAAATGGTCTAGCCATTTGGCTAACTGGTGATCATGGACGATTCCCTTGGACGAACCATAGATGGTAATTTTTTGCTATCCCATCAAGAATCAGTTTCTTTAAGGTTTTAGAGGAAGTAACAAGGTCAAGAAAACTTCTAATCATTTGCCAAGGTGTTCAAATTCACATAGTCCTGAACATACCTTCTTGCATCACTCGTCTACATCTTTAAAGAAATTTTACCATTGTTTGTGTATTATATGCTGACAGTGATTCTTATTTCGTTGTAGGTTGTATATATACGTCATCCTTGCTTGTTGATAATGCTCTTGTAGATATGAAATTTTATGATTAATGCCATGCTTGTGTAAACTAGTCTAGTTACAATCTTATTAAGATAATTTAGATTTTAAGTAGGAAAGAATGGATGCTTCTTCAATGAAAATCTTATGCTAGATCTTAGTTCTTAGATGATATATAACTTCTATTTTGTTCGTTCTTAGAGTTTTATGCATGTCTATAATAGGTTTTAGACCTTTTGGGTATTCCATAAGAATGGTTTTAAAATTGTAGAAAAATCTGTTTTTTTTTTTTTTTTTTTCATGAAAACATATGTCTGTTGATTAAAATTGATTCTTAGATATGTTTTCAAATAAATCAATTTTCGAAACCAATTCGGTGTTTTAAAATCCATTTCTTGTTTTATGTTCAAGATAAAAATAGTTTTTTACATCAAGCCAAAGTTGTTGATTTCCTGCACTGTTTCAAAAAACACGGTTTATGTACTGTTTTAAAATATAGTTTCTACTTTTTTAAAAAATGGGCTTCTGCACCATTTTAAAATAAAATTCCCTCGTTGTTTTTCTTAAAATAAGTTTCCTACACTTTTTTTAGAAATAAAATTACTGCTCTATTTTTAAACTTTTTGCTTTCTACACATGTTTCACCAAAATAAATCTAGGTTTCAAATATAATATTTTGACTTAACAAATTTCAAATCTTTTTCAAGAATCAGAATTTGTTTTCAAGATCAAAATGAAGGCTCTTTTGTAAAATCCAAAGTTATTTGCAAAAGGTTAAATTTGATTTCAGATCTAATAATTACACTTAATCTCAAAAACAGTTTTAGATCTTTTTAATTTGGTAACATAAATTCTAAAATTCAATATTGATTTTGTAAATATTCATGATGTTGTAAATTAAGTCAAGGACAATATATGATGCATGTTAACGTGTATAGTGTTGTGGGTTTTAAGCCCAGTTAGATTACTTGTATAGCACACAGTCTTGTACTACACTCTTGCTTGTACCACACACATATTTACTTTTACTGCACACATATGCCTCCTATATAAAGGCATTCATGTATATTTTTTTATTGTGAAATACAATATACAAATTATTCAGTATTTCTAACAATGCAAAACTCAAAGTATACTTTCAATTTCGAATTTCCATGTTCAAATTCAATTCAAATGTCAATTTCAATGTGATGCAATATAATTGTATGTTTTATTTATATGCTTTATGACATCTTGATGAGATGTGTAATTGGCCACCATAATCTGACAAATTGATTTCACCGGGTAAAGTATGTGCCTAACACCTTCCTACTTTAGAGTTATGACTTGAGATCCAAGGTATGATACTCAAAATTGAAGTAAAAGGAAACGTTGTGTGTTAGAAGTGCACAGTAAAGAGTCACAAGACTAAATTGAGTGGAGCTATTTTAAGGCCTGAAACTCGAAATCAAAGCAGGAAGAGACATCGAGTCATTAAGAGAGTCAAAGTAGGAATCATTGGGCTAAACTGAGTGGAGCTCTATCACAAGATTTACAAATTGCAACATGAATTGGCGGAAGGCCATCTTGGAAATCTTTATGTTACACGGGACAACTTATATTAGCAGAGACAAGAAGAGTAGGTGGAAGGTTGTAGAGGTCTTGAAGGAGGAATGCGAGGAGAGGGAATCATGTTGCTGTACTTGGTGTATTTCTTAAAATTAAACTAATGAGATTTTGACATGCAATTTATTGTAATTAATCCAATTAAGAACTAATCAGGTATAATTAATCATAATCACATAGTTGATGCCATAATGTGTAAGAATGCATATTAACGGCTTGATCTTTTGATTAGATGGTTTAATGTCGCACTTGACATGTTGTTATAATTTTTATGAATTTAATTGTATATTGAAATGAAGTTTGTGTTCATTAAACGGTGTCGGGGGCGAAAAAGTTTTCCTTTCGGCAAATAAGATTTATATTGGGTTGGGGGTCTAAACCAAAACTCGACGATGAGCTTGATGCACGACCCAAAGGTTATCGATGAAAATCCAAAGAATTCACTGTATTTTATACCTTGGGCGTAGATTGAGACTGACAAGAATGGCCCATAAACAATCCCTACAGCAGACACGTCAGCATGGTAAAAAAAACACACTGTAAGAAATAGTCTAGCAGTAAAATGTTTCTACAGAAAATAGCCCAGCGGTAAAATGTTTCTACAGAAGATAGCCCAACGGTAAAGTAAGATAAAACAAGATAAACCTCAAACTGTTAACTATTTTATAGATTAAGGGAAATATCTACATTTTCAGACTCATCATCCATTAGCTCTAGAGAAGATTCTTCTAATACAACAATATGAGGGAAAAATCCTATAATAACAGTTACATCATAACCATCAATAGTAAATGAATAAGTAAATATTATTGGTTCCATTATAACAAATAATGAGGAAAACTTAGTGTGAGACAAAGAGAGAGAGAGAGAGATTCCAGCTAGCGTAGTGAAATCATTACAGTACCATGGCATGCTCGTGGTTATAGTATATATAGTGAATAGAGAGAGTCATTTGTGAGTAGTATGAGTAATGAGTGA
Organism: Quercus gilva; assembly: GCA_023621385.1. Classification (NCBI taxonomy): domain Eukaryota; kingdom Viridiplantae; phylum Streptophyta; class Magnoliopsida; order Fagales; family Fagaceae; genus Quercus; species Quercus gilva. The sequence goes on from CM042481.1 coordinate 66,705,887, forward strand.
GAGTGTATAGTAAAGCTGCTGGGACTTTCTGCTGAGGGTAGATAAGTGTTTATGAGTAGAGCTATGAGAAGTGTTTGTGAGCTAGAAGCTGGAGAACTTAGTTTCTAAGCTTAAAACTAAGAACTCAGTGACTTTTTCAGAGTTTAGAAAATGCTTAAACAGAGAAGTTGAGGAAAAGTTCTTTTCTGGTGTCTATCTTAGTGTCTTCTTCCTCTCCCCTAAGTGTTAATGGAGAGTTTCCATTTATAGTTGAGTTTTTAAAGGGTGATTAGCAAATAATCTCTGCTAAATCTTTCTTAATCTCCAGAAAATCCTTAGAGAATCGTTCCTAGGATTTTAGCTAAGAGTGGTAGGTTCAACTTTTAGAAGGTTTTTGCTGTTTTGGGTAATAATATATGAGATTCTGACTTAGGATTGAATGTTGATTAGCCTTGGCTGATGGAATTAAAGCATGCATTAGGCTAATGATCTTGGTTATGCTGCTGTTAGAATTAGAGCTCTCTAGGGCAGATTGTATCACCCCAAGTCACGTGTTAATCTTGGAGCCCTTACTGGAAATTTTGCTGGGATCCCATTGGTGCTCTCCAAACTACATTTTCCTAAGTTTCCCCATTTGAGGTTCATGTGCTTGATCCATGAACCAAAGAAAACATGTTTTTAGTATGAAAATGAATTGATTTCTTGTTGTTTCAGGAGTTTTAATGGCCAGGTCATGGCTACTCTTGGCTCTTGGCCGGATGGGTTAAAGAAGAAATAAAGGACAGCTGGCTGAAACTTCCCAACTTTCTGTCATGTCACTTTCAGCTTTATGTCACATGAGAAATGATAAAATTTCAGCTTGTGAATGAAGGGTTTAACCCCTGATGGACATGTGTCCTCTTCTGATCTGATTGAACAAGTTGGGACTTGATGGGAATGGGCTCTAGCTGTTTAGTTGTGCTGAAATTTGGCTGGTCAGCTCACATGATCTCCAGCCGCTAGAATTTATGTGTGGGCTAGGCCGACTCAGTTGGGCTTTGTAGTTGAACTTCTTCAGGCTTGGTTATCCCTATAAAATTAAGAGTTTTGCCATGGATGATATACATGGGCTTTTATAAATTTTGTAAGAGAAGTATTTCTTGAGGGATGAGTATTTATATTTCCGATGAGTGAGGGATTTAGTATATATAAAACAAGTGTTAAAATAATATTTGAGTTTTGTAAATATGTGCCAAAATAGCATTTAAGCTTTGTAGAATAGTGTCAAATTAATACTTGGGCTTTGTAAAGTAATAGCCAAATTAATACTTGGGCTTTGTAAAATAAGTGCCAAATTAATATTTGGGTTTTGTAAAATAGTGTCAAAATAGTATTTGGTTTTATATAATGGGTGCCAAATTAGTATTTGGGCTTTGTAAAATAAGTGCTCAATTAATATTTGGGTTTTGTAAAATAGTGCCAAATATTAATGTTTGGGCTTTGTAAAATGGGTGCCAAATTAGTATTTAAACTTTATAAAATGGGTGCCAAATTAGTATTTGGGCTTTGTAGGATTTTGTAAAAATATTGCCATGTAGCAACAGACTTAGTAGAAGTGTCGTATAGTAACGGGTTTTAAATGTGCCACATCGTAGCGGGCTTTTGTAGTGCCGCATTGTAGCAGGCTTTAGAGATGCCATATCATAACAGACTTTAGAGGTGCCGCATCGTAGCAGGCTTTGTAAAAGGGTTTTACTGGGCTTCTTCGGATTTTGCCCACAAGTTAAATGATTTTGGGCTTTTTGTGAGAGAGCATAATTTTGTGGCCTAATTTTGGTAGCAATATGGTGAATATTTTTGTGAAAACCCAAGTTGGATAATATGTGAGATATAATAGGTAATATTTGTGAGAGGGCCTAAGGCAATTTATGGGGCTTATATACGGAATATTTGTGAGTAATATATATGAGGAATATTCATGTGGGCTTAAAATAATTTAGGAACTTGTGTGGGTATTTTTGTGAGTGGGCTAATGAAATTAAAGTCTAAAAATTTGTACATCAACAAACGGTGCAAATGATGTTCATTAAAACTTTTTTTTTTTTTTTTATCACCATTCTCCACTTGCTATCCATAACACCCTGCATTATCTCCTAACTTCAATAAAGGGTTTTGCCCATTACCCATTCCAATTTTCGAACACAACAACACATAAGTTTCCACCTTTTGTCAATTCCACCACTCCCGCTTCCTTCCATTTTGAATGACAATACTGTCCAATTGTCAATACATTGTATTTGTACCCACATTTAAGTTCATCAGATCATCACCCTTTCATATAATATTTCATATTTGCATGGCTTCAACAAAATTTCCCATACGATCTTCACCCAAAAAACTACATCCCACAAAAAAAAAAAAAAAAAAAAAAAAAAAAAAAAGTAAAAAAGGCAAACAAACAAACAAAAACAAAACAAAACATTACTGTGGGTGGTCGGGATTTTCACCTTAGGCCTTTGCCCGATGTTGGCTTGACACCCTATACCCGCCTTAGAAGGCTTTGTCCTCTTTGGAGAGTCAAGCCCTCACGGTTTTGTTACTTAAGCGATGTGGACTGTTCCACATCGCTTAAGTAACAAAACCGTGAGGGCTTGGCTCCCCAAAGCGGACAAAGCCTTCTAAGGTGGATATAGGGTGTCAAGGCAACATCGACCAAAGGCCTGAGATGAAAATCCCGACCACCCACAATTACAATTTATGTCCTTTTACTACAAAATAAACCAACCTCTTATCCATCAAATAGAAGCACTTCTCCTCTCCAAATCATTACCTTTACTTGTCTGAAATATTTTACTAGATTATAAAAAACCCAATGAAAAGAACCTTCAACATCCGATGCACACTATATGGTAATAGTCCAAACTCCACCCACAAACGTTAAAACATCTCATAACCCGTGTCAAAGTCTTAAAATTTTGAATTTGGACAATTTAACCTGTGTTTTCAAATTGAATTTGAGGTTTGGGTCAATTTAACCCATGTTTTACTTATGAAGGATTGTTTCATACTAATCTTCTCTAAAGGTCACGATGTGTCAAACTTAACAACTAATTTAAGAATGGGGCGTAAAGTGCTAATTTTCGCTCCGTTTGTTTTGAAGTAAAGTATTTTCAAACCTATGTGTTTGGTATGACAAGTAAAACTTTTCAAGTAAATCACCAAAATTGGTGGCTCAACCATTGAAACCACTAGTGCTGAAGATCCAATGACCAAAATGTCGGAATGGTGGCTTTGGCGCTTGAATTGCTGACTGCAGCCACCGAAGTGGTGTCTTCAGTGACCAAACTACTAGCATTGGTCATCGGAACGACGACTTTGGTCATTAGAACAATGTCTTTGGTGATTGGACCGTCTGCACTGGTCCCCAGAAAGGCTACTTCGACCCCTAAACAGATGGCACTAGACCTTTGATATCGGTTGTTGAAATGGAGGCTCCAACTACCTAGCCCATCGAATTAGTGGCCTAGCCACCAGACCGGGTGAGGGAAGCCATGGTGTGCTTTTGTAAAATGTTTTACCAAAATTTTAAAGATAAAATGGTTTACAACTTTTTATAAATGATTTTATGGTTAATGAAAATTATTTTACAAGTTCAATCACATTTTACCTGCAAACAAACACCTAAAATTTTGGAAAAATATTTTTCAAATTATATTTTACTCCAAAACAAACTAAGAGCCCATTTGGTAGATATGTTTAAAAAATGAAAATTGTTGTTTAAAATCTTTTGTAGAAATACGTATGGGTGAAAAAGTGTGTAAAAATGCGTGAAATATTGTTTAAGAACTAAAAATTATTGTTTAAAAACACTCACCAAACAGCTCCTAAGCATATGTACAAATTAGGGTGTTGATTGCAAATTATAATAGTTTGGTTACAAAAGTGCAAGCACACCCAATAGTTCTGGTAGATTTGTACAATTAACCCTGAATGTTATCCAACGGGTAGAAAAAAAAAAAAAAAAAAAAAAAAAAAAAAAAAAAAAAAAAAAAAAAAAAGGCCAAAAATTTCTCTTGTTTTCTCATCTCTCTGCTTCTCCTCAGCCGTCACCACTGTCTCCTGAGCCGCTCCCTACATTTGGTGTCTCTCTCCATTTAACTGTGATATTAGTGCAAGGCTACAAACGAGACGACCATGGCCTCACTCTCACTCTCACTGTCCTCCACACCCACCCACCCATTCCCACCTTCCTTCAATCGCCGACTCACCACAAAACCACCACCCTCTTCTTCTAATGCTGCTGCTGCTATCCCAGACGATAAGCCAAATGCTTTAACAGTCCCAGAGAGAAGCCAAACCCAAAGAAAAGTGATGATAGACATTAAGAAGCTAAAGAAGCGAGAAGCCAAGGAGAGAAAAGAGGAAGTGAACAGGAAGATAGCTTCGAGGAAAGCAATCTCAATTATACTCAGGAGAGAGGCTACAAAAGCACTCATTGAGAAGAAGAGGGGTCCCACCAATTCTAAAAAGCTGCTTCCCAGGACTGTTCTTGAATCCCTTCACGAGAGAATCAAAGCTCTGCGTCCTGACTCTGCTCTCAAGGTCGTCTATTTCACTTTCAAACTCTATATATATGTTGGAAAATAGGTTTCTTTACTTTTGGTGTTTTTTTCAACTTTGGAGTTCAATTTGATTTGATTCTATTCAAAATATGTAGCTAACTTTTTGTTGATTTCGATTTGGGCAACTGGGTTCTGTATGTTTGCTAAGAAAATGAATTCTAAGTATGTCCACTTTGGATTTGGGTAACTCGGTTCTGTTTTTGTCGAGGATATTTTCCACTAACAGGATATGGAAAATTGAAGAATGAATGTTTCTGGAAAATGAAAAATACAAGTGCGCCTGTAGAAAATATTTGAATTCTAAGTATGTTTGGATGCACTTTAATATTGCTGAAAATATAGTGTGGAACCATTAAAATAAGCTTAAAAAGCTAGAAGAAACTATTTTTGGGTTTGCCATGTGTTGAGTGGTTTTTTATTCTGGATGGTATTTTGCACAACAATCTAAAAGGGTTGTGCACAAAACTCTCCCTTTTGCAGAGCCTGGAAGATTGATTTGTTACTCAGCCTTATGCCCTTTTTTCTTTTCTTTTTTGGGAGAGGCCGATTCCCAGACTTGAACCTGTGACATAGGAAGTTATCCTATCCATGCTGTATTCATGCATGTTCAAAGCCACGTTTTGCACAATAATTTGAATTCTACAAATTAGAAGACAAGTAGTCTAATAGTCTTACCAGGGTTTCCTCTCATGATTATGGTATCTTTTCTTATCTCCAGGTGTTTGAACTACTACGTGAGCAGCTGTGGTACAGGCCCAATTCTGGAGTGTACATTAAGTTAATTGTGATGCTTGGAAAATGTAAGCAGCCTCAAAAAGCTGACGAACTTTTTCAAGCCATGATTGATGAAGGTTGTGTTGTGAACCTTGAAGCATACACTGCTCTCTTATCTGCCTATGGTAGGAGTGGTCTCTTTGACAAAGCATTTTCCCTCCTCGAGCAGATGAAGAATACTCCTGATTGTCAGCCTGATGTGCAGACTTACTCAATCCTCATAAAATCATGTTTAGAGTATTATGCCTTTGACAAGGTGCAGGCGCTGCTTTCTGACATGACAACTCAGGGAATCAGACCAAACACCGTCACATACAATACCCTAATTGATGCCTATGGGAAGGCCAGAAAGTATGTTGGCAATTTCTCCTCGCCCTTTTTATGAATTTTGTATGTGCCATCTGGTTGCCAAGAAACTAAGGGAACCGAGTTAATATAAATTTAAGTATATCAACCATCATCTGAGCATCAAGAAAGAGAGCAAGAAGGACTAAGCAGTAAATTAAAATGGTCTCTTTTTACTTTTCAGTTTTTTCTATTTCTTTTAATGGGCAGAGAAAAGGTGGATGGATAGCAGCCATCGCTTCCACTACTCCTATAAATTGCCCACTAAACCAAATTTGAGAATAGATGTTGGCTTTGTTTCAGTTCACTTTGTTTCCATCTGATATTCTTTGCAACCAGATGGAGCTTGATATTATGCTTCACTCTCAGAGCAGTAATTTATTCTTTCTACTTCCTAAAAGGTTTTCAGAGATGGAATCGACCCTTGTGGAAATGCTCCATGAGAAGAACTGTGAACCTGATGTTTGGACCATGAACTCCACGCTCAGAGCCTTTGGTAGCAGCAGGCAAACAGAAACAATGGAGAAGTGCTATGAGAAATTTCAGAGTGCTGGGGTCCAACCAAACATTCGGACCTTCAATATTTTACTAGATTCCTATGGAAAAGCAGGAGAGTATGAGAAAATGAGTGCTGTGATGGAATACATGCAGAAATACCATTACTCTTGGACGATCGTTACCTACAATGTGGTGATAGATGCATTTGGGAAGGCTGGAGATTTAAAACAAATGGAATATTTGTTTAGGCTAATGCGGTCAGAGAGGATTAAGCCAAGCTGTGTTACACTTTGCTCGCTTGTAAGGGCTTATGGGCAAGCTGGTAAACCTGAAAAGATTGGTGGTGTTTTGCGTTTTATTGAGAATTCAGATGTAGTACTGGATACTGTGTTTTTCAATTGCCTGGTGGATGCTTATGGTAGGATGGGATGCTTTGCAGAGATGAAGGGAGTTCTTGACATGATGGAGCAGAAAGGATGTAAGCCTGATAAGATTACATATAGAACCATGATTAAAGCTTATTCAATCAATGGGATGACTGGCCATGTTAAGGAGCTCCAAAATCTGATTGGATATACTGAAGGGACTCAATCATATATGGGAAAGCCCGACTTTCGATGAGGGAAGTTTTACAGGTCATTCCTCCCGGTGATGTATATACATATTCTTTGTTTAGTAGTGAATCTTATTTTTTACATCACATATTCTTTGTTTAGTAGTGAATCTTACTTTTGAATGTGTATATTTTTAAAATTCAAAAAAAAAAAAAAGAAAATGAATCAATATCTTGTGATAATTTTGGTTTTTCAACTTGTCTTGCATATGATATTGTGCCTTAGAAAGCATGAACCTATCTTCCATTTCTCTTTTCATCCGTAACTTGTAGCAATCTTAACATTCATAACACTTAAGAATTAGGTTAATTGTGGAAAACCACTTTAAACTATTGGGGTTACTTGCCCTTCACCCAGGCTTAAAAACATGCAATCAACTCCCTAATTAAAGTAATTGTGCGATATGCGCCCTGTAATTTAAATAAGAAAATAAGTATGATGTTTGATATGGAGCTAAAAATATTGTTTGGAAAAAGTAGATCTATGGATATGCTAACCGAAGAAGATTAAGTGTGTGATGCCTTAGGCCTTGGCTCAGTTGCTAAAAGAATAAAGCAGGTTTGAAAAGGTCTCAGGTTCGAATAAAAATTGGGTAAAGAAGATGAAATAAGTGAAAAGCTTTTCCTGTGAAAAATTGTGGGAGTTTTTGGTCCTTTCGAGCTGTAGATGTTAGAATTTCTTTTCAAGTGTTTCTCTAGTATACTTCCAGCACTAGGGTTTTTTTTGGGGGATATTTTTTTTTTTTAATGAATGCTCATAAAAATTTATGGCCCTTTTTTTAAAAAAAAAAAAAAAAAAAAAAGTGAAATGAGTTAATGTAAAAAGGACTGTGCAACTTTGTGAATCAAGAGATTTAAAAGAAAGGCAATGAGCTAGATTTATCTGAAGAATTGCAAGTTGACCAAGAGGCCTTTTTGGAAGTGGTGTTGATACTTATACAATAGCATAAGTGAAATAAGGGGAATAGAAAAGCCAAATGGAGCTTGAAAATAAGTGCACAGATCTTCATTATAAAAGAGTAATATGTTTGATACATACGAATTTGGTTCACCTGCTTATTTAGCAATAAGAAAACTTTTGCTGAAAAAATAAAGTAGTAAATATAAAATATAATTGAATAAAAAAAAAAGCGGGTTCCAGTGTTTCTATGGTTATTGTTTGTATAGAGAAGGGGGCAGGATTTGAAACAGAATATCTTGATCCTGGACTGGTGTTGATGTCGCTGTTCTACATTAGTTGTCGTGCCTATAAGAATAATGGAGAATCAGTTGATGATCTTCTTTTTCATTGTTTAGTCACTAGGGATACTGGGTCTTTCATGTTTGCCTTATTTGGAGCCTCTTCAATTATGCCAAAGACAGTGACAAGGAGAACTCCAGTGTCAGAAGTGATGGAAGGTGATTCCATTGTGTGTTATGTGGGCAATCTGGTGTGACTATAATTCTAGAATGTTTGAAGGGCTTGAGCATCCTAATCATGTCATCAGAAAATCTGTGTTGAGATGTTTGCACAGATGGATAACTGCCCCTGGCTGTATTCCTTGTCATTTTCTAGAATTGATCGACTCTTTGAACTTAACTTTGCAATCCTTCAGGTATTTATCAAAAAAAAGTTTGTAATTCCTCGGGTGTAGTTTGGTACACATTTTGTGCATTCAAACCACTACTTTTTTATTAATAAATTTATTTTATTATATATATTTTTAATATAAAGAGTAGGATTTTTCATATATTCTTCTATTGTATGGGAGTATGACACATTTCTGACAGGAAAAAATTCTAATCACAATGGATTAATATACTGGCATCTCAATTTCCAAAATATATTGAATTTAAATCAGGTGATTGAAAGTTCTGTCAAAGTATGGTAATTCATTACTTAAGTACTCATTCAAAATATCAATATATCTGCAATCACATCAGATCAGCATTACAAATCAAAGAATAAATTGTTATGTTCTTTTCCTTTTTTTTTCTCCCTTTTTTCCTCCTCTTTTTAAAATAATATGCTCTATTCTGGATGTCCAAATTGCATCATCATTACTAGCTCTCACACCCTCTTTTTTTGTTCTGTCACTCATTCCTTGAGAAGGGCTAAAACCATTTCTGATGTCGCTTCATTTTCTTCCATGTCCTGTCCCTGGAGTTGAGACTTTATCCCAATCTTAGTCTGCAGTTTTCTCTCCTTCCAAATCGCCTTTTCCAGAAATTCCTTTTCTACCATGTGTTGCCCCTGTTAATAACTCCATGTTCAAACTTTTGTCTACGTCTTTTTCACCTTCTGGTTTAGGCTTTTCACCAGATCCCACATTGCAATGTACCTCAGCTTTTGCCTTTTGCATTAGGATTTCTGTCGTGGATATATTTCTATCAGATCTCTGTTTGTCTTCCACAGCTTTTTGGTTATCAACCTGTCACTTACAAATTTCCCCATCAAGGCTTGGAGAATTAATATATTGCTATTTGAGAAGAGTCAAAATCAAGAGTTTTGTAACATTGTTGATGAAAGAAGCATGTGGTACCAGACTGCCAATATCTTTTTTTTTTTTTTTTGAGAACATGCCATAATTCAAAAGAATGTCCGCTTGTTTTTATTAACTAGAATGAAAAACTTTCCAAAGAATTTGTATATTGTGTTCACTTCCCAGTATAGTTATTTGTACTAGGAAATGCTGTCTAGCAGAAAGAATAATTTCTTTGAAAAGCAATAATTTGCCATTTACTATGTTGTATATCTTACTGATTTTTCAGCCTCTGTTAGACTCCCTGATTCTTCAGCTTTCATCTGTATGTCACCTGGTCTGTCACTACTAACCCACTGTTCTTTTACAGAGATATTGTATTCAGATGGTGCACTTGGTTGAAGTTCTGCTGCTGCTGTCTTCAGTTTCTTCTTCTCTGCATTAGCCAGATCATCTGTAGGCAATGAATCACTAACTTTCCTCTGACTTGTAGGAGCAACTTGACCTTCTGCTAATGTGAGCCTTGGTTTAATTTCAAGTCGAGCTTCTATTGGTCTTGCAGTCGAATTCAACTCTGGAGCTACAAAATATTTGGATTTATAACATTTCATGTCATCTTGAGTCAATGATTGCTACAAAAAAGAGTTTTGCAAACAGAATAACTTGGGTAGAGTACCAACCTTCTGCTTTAAAGTATGGGATTGGCTCCGTTCCTGTATAGGAACCCAGCAAAGGAGCTAGAAAATTATATTGTGTTAGAGCTTTGGAGACAGCTTCAACATACAAATAAAAAGAACAAGCTGTTCATACTTAGAATTGGAGGGAGTGTGAGGACACATGCCTTGATCAGGTTGAGTCAGATCTGGGTTTTTAACTGCATCCAGCTGAGAATCCAAGGACATGTTCCAGTCCCTCTCTGGCATAGAAGCAGGTTCAGCTTGTGTCAAGAGGAGCTCTGTTCCAACCTCCCCTTGTGTTGGGAATGTTCTTGCAGTTGAACTCATTGTAGGGGCTAGATAAAACAAATTTTGGAGTAATAGCTTCAGAGATAACTCTATAAAAAAAATAAGTAGACAAGTTTTGCTAACTGACCAAGTTCTTTTACGTCAAAGTATAGGGTTGGGTCCATTCCTGTATAAGAACCCAGCCAAGGAGATAGAAAAGTATTGAGTTAGAGCTTTGGAGAAAGATTCAACATACGCATAAAAGAACAAGTCGTTCATACTGAGAATTGGAGGGAGAGTGAGGACACATGCCTTGATAATCTTCACCCAGATCTGAGCTTGCAACTGCATCCAGCTGAGGATCCAAGGATTTGTCCCAGTACCACTCTGGTATAGATTCTGTAAGGAGGCGGAGCCCTTCCGCAACCTCTTCTTCTGTTGGAATTGAACTTGAGCATGGAGCTGAGAGGATATTTTGCAGCTGTTGTTGACTGGTCTTGGCTTGAGTTTTTATTGGAAACCAGCTGTCCGCCATTGCCCAAAGTGAACTTGAATGATTTGGTAGCATTGTTGGTGGAGCTGCAAGAGGGATTCCTATCAACTTTATAGACAGCAACACAGCAGATAATAGAAAATAGAAGCTCCATACACCTATCATTAGAGGGAGAGTTCATACTTAACACTTCGATATCTGGTACTTGATTTAACATTGCAGGTGAAATCAATGGCAGATCTGGATAAAAATTGCTCTCTCTCTCTTTGGTAGCAACACATGGGGCTTGTGCTGCTGGTAGCCTTGGTCTGAAGCTCCTCTTTTTGGTAGGAAAAGATGGGCCTTGTGCTGCAGGTAGCCTTTGTCTGAACCTCTGATGAGCTTCAGCTGGTGTTGTAGTTGAACTTTGTACAGAGGCTAAAAATATATGGAATCATTAGCTTACAGGCAGGTTATTTATTTAACACATTAGCAGGATGGGAGTTCTGTACACCAACCAGCATTATTTTGGGCAATGAAATCTTCACAGTAATGAAGCAGGTACTCATCATAAAGATCAAGCAGGTCACAAACTGCTATATTTGGGTAAATAACATCACGGACCTCTTCCCACAATCCTTCTTTCTCAAGCTGCATGATTGTTCACAGGCACACAGTGTCAATAAAGATGGCTTTACAAGGTCACTTTTCTAGCAGGAGTAAAAGGTTGTTGTAGAAGTAATTTTAGGCTGCATTGAGTTAATTTCTGGAGGAGATGGATTTTGATACTTGGACATACACTTTTGATTGGATAATTCCATTTTAATATCCAACAATGTGCAATTCTTATCTTACTCTTTGGAGGCAGGTATTGGATTTCCTGGACTTGAATTTTGTCTTAACAGCAGCATAGCAGTTTAATTTAGAAATATTCAGTGAAGAGCATTTTTTATTCCTCGCCATATTAGTTTCGACTCCATATTGCATGCTGTTGATCGTCATAGATCTAACTCTAGATGGGCTAGTATTAACTTGAATTAAAATCTATTTTCTTAGCTCTCTTTCAGTTTCTATTCCATGCATTTTCATGGTTGCAGTAGTTTCTTCAATGCCACTCTCTTGATCTTCCAAAGTGAAGTGCATTTTTTTAGAAGTTTGGAGGCCATAATTACTATGAAAGTGGCTGGAAGTAGATTTAACTTTTGAATGATCTTTGCTAGTCTCGTATGTCATTGCATCAAAATTTTCTTTAGTAAGAGCACAGATATATATATATATATATATAGAGATAAGTAAAATGAGCCTTTTGAATATTACATTTAACTAATCTGGATTGAAAGAGGTTTCAACTTCTAACATTTGTTCTTCCCTTGGTCTCCTTCACATCACTTACCAATTCTCATATGAATACATGTTTAGGCACATGGCAGAACCATGGCTCTCCATACCATGTATAGAGGCCAGGCAATAAACATCTAAAGAACATATACAAAAGAAGTACTAGTGGTAATTGCTTCATCTCACCTTTAGCTTCCCACCTCGAGAAATCACCTCTAGGAAAAGCCTATGCAAGTCCAGCTCCTCAGGGAGAGTGGGAAGCCTGCAATATAACATTAGAATTTTTATTTATTTATTTATTTATTTTTAAAGGTGGTAGAAACAGAAAATGAAAGAAAGATTTAATGAATTCATTTTTCTTTTGGCTATTATTACTTTATTATTAGCATATCAAAATGATAACCTTTCATGAACCTTTGTGCAGGTATAAGGCCATATTATCAAAGCATTAAACAGTTGACCATAGATTGATAGAATGGATGAAAAGCATGGCTTACTTAGGCTCTTTTGTAACAATATCCTGCATCTGTCCGACTGTGTCAAAGAAGATCTCTCTATCTGTTATATCAGTGGTACCAGGGCAAGCAACTTTTTCGATAGCTAGTCGGACAAAGTGAGCATTGTAAGTGCTCCACCCCAATGGAGAAGACTCCGAAGAGGTTGTCGCCAACTCCTTCCCTTTGTTTCTATCTGCCTCTCTCTGATGGTCTGTCATTTCCTATTTAAAGACCTGATTCAGTAATACGTTGATCACTGCCAATAAGGAAAATGAGTTCATCTGAATCAAATGTGTTATCCAAGAAAGTGCCTGAGTTTTCAATGGCAGTAGTGGAAGCTATAAGAAATTTAGAGCACATACTCAAATGGACAAGAAAAAAGAGTCTTGAAATGAAAAGAACATGATGAAATCTGAATGGATTTGGCATACCCTTTATATGTAAAGTGCACAAGAACCAAGAAACACGTACCAAGAATGAGAATGGGAGTTGCAGTTTGTTGTTTGTGAATAAAGGATTCAAGAATGTCAATGGAGTTATAAAGCTTGGATTTGGAGTTTTGAGGAAACTATAGATCGTGGCTGATGCAACTGGGATGAGTACCTCTCTCTTAATATATTCTGAACAGAGAACCAAAGAGCGTAACTGAATTAACTGACCAAGTAACTGCCCAACACACCACTTTAATAGCAAAGGGAGTATCTATGGCTATGTATTCATTTATGAAAGAAATTTTTTCTTCAAATTGGTTTAGACAAATTTGGAGTAGGATTCTCACACTTCTTAGGATAAAAATTGTTTAAATGTTGATCTATGGATGGAGATATGATTGTAAAAAGTTTATAATGATTTTAATCCAAATTTATTTGAGTACTTAACAATTGAGTTAAATATCAAATTCCTCTTGATAAAAATTTAGATTAATATAGTGTTTACGCTAAAAAATTAAAATTATCACGAGGAGCCTTTTTATTGGCTGATGATATATAAAAGAAAATTTTTTCTTTAAAAAAAATATAAAAGAAAATTGACACGTGAAAATAAAAGAATACAATAAATAGAGGAGCACAGAGTGGTATTTGACGGTTATGTATAGTTGAATGGTAGTATATCTTACTGACCTTCGTATTATTATGTGCGGCTCTTTTGGGATAAGACGTTATAATAACTCCAAAACTTTGGGAACAATATACTGCGAATAACCACTCCACAGTCCAATCCACTGTACACTCCAAATCCAAACCTCTAGTCTTGGGAATAATAAATAAATAAAAACATGTAACTTTAAAAGGTAGTATCAATTCCTCAACAACGTATTATTAGATCTTGATCAAAATTACTATCGGAAACTAAAAATAAATAAAAATTAAAAAAAAAAAAAAAAAAAAAAACTTGGAACTGAAATTGGGATTTCTTCTATAATCACTTATATTCGATTAATGTAAGTTATTTATTTATTTTTGCTTGCATTTGCTTGTGTCTAATACATGACCTGTGAATAGTGAATACTGCTACGTTCGTCAAATGAATAACCCTCTTGGGTGTTGACTGTTGTGGATCAATCCTGATATTTAAATTCGGAAATAAGCTGACTAATAAGGAGCTTAATGCATTTGGGGCCTAAGGCAAAAACTGATTATGTTGTTTTAGATGCAAAATTATTACTAATTAATATAAACCACGTAGATTTTTTTTTTTTTTTTTTAAGAATGTTTATAGACACATAAATTTGACAAAACTTTTCACACTTGTTGATGTGGCACATTGATAATAGTAAGTAAAAGAGTGATGTTAATGGTGAATCTATATGAGAACTTATAGAAGTTTGCTAATTCAATTATTATGAAAAATGTTGTGAATTTTTTTTTTTTTTTTTTTTTTGTATTGCTCTTTTTCTTCTTTTTCTTTTTCTTTTTTTAGAAGTGCAAAATTCACAATATATTTCATAAAAAGTCCTAGGTGTTAAGTTACTTCTTGTTTTTTTTTTTTTTTAACCCACCACCATAATTATTTTTTTGCCATCAATAACACACAGTAACAACTTGCTACTTAGCATTTGTTGTAAAAGTGTTATGGGCGTAGCATTTATCTCTTTTTATTTGTTTTTCATTTGATAAAAAAATATTATTTTATTTATTGGTTATAAATAACCCTATTGGTTAAAATTTGGGGGTCTTTTTTTTTACTTAGGGTTTTAAGCGATTGCATCAATTGCTTATAACATTCATCCGACACTGTGAATAATATGCTAGAGTGCCAATCGGCACTTGCTCTTTATAGTTTAAAATGCCAATTGGCACATTGTCACAACACTTATTGTTTTGGTAGTTTTTGTCATTTTATAGTTTTTATGGGTATTTTAGTCATTTTCGTGGTATTAAGGGTACTTTGGTCATTTGCGATGTATTTGGGGTATTTTGTCATTTTAATTAATGACAATTTTGTAATTACAAGTAATTAGCATGAGCACATTTGTCATTCAAATAAATTAACACATTCAGAGGAGGTAATCGCACTACAATAATCTATATATATATATATATATATATATATATTAATAGGTAAAACTACGAAAAAAGTTCAATTATAATTTGAAATTAGAATCTAATTTTGCACCATGTGTCTAAATTTATGTAGGAACCACACCATAATTATTTACTTAATTTTTTTTAATTTTTGTGCTAAATGAATTAATGAGTGCAAAATACTAAGAATATAATATTAATGAACTATAAAATTTATTATAAAAAAAATTAAAAAAAAAAAAAAAACCAATCACATATGCTCAATAAAAATTACCACACAGCAAAAATCACCACATGTTCTATCTTATTAAAAACTAGAAAAAAATGATCATAAGTGGTATTAAATTTAGGTAAGAATTTTATTTTTATGATAAAAATTGTGTTCAATTTTAAATGTATCTATACGTATGCATGTGTTATATGCTATTTTTTTAAAATAATTTGACTAATTATTTATATTTTTATAATAAGAATTGTGTTTTTATATATAAGTTAGGTTCAAGTTACACCTGATGTAAAACAATGTTATATTATCCAGTAACTTGTTATTAAATTCATATTTTGAAAATCCAACTTTTGAATTATATGTTCTATATGATCTTAACACATATATCAATTTTCGTGTCAATCGTATGTAATTTGCCATTTGATCCATAAATTAATTTTTTTATGTATTATTTTAAACTATGCTGTAATCCATGCAAATGAATGGATGCATTTAAAATATACACAATTTTTATTATAAAAATATAAATAATTAGTCAAATTATTTAAAAAAAAATAGCATATAACACATGCTTACGTATAAATACATTTAAAATTAAACACAATTTTTATCATAAAAATATAAATAATTAGTTAAATTATTTTTGATAAAAAGTAAATGTAATTAGTCATATATTAAAATTCTAACTCAAATTTCATACCACTTATGATCTTTTTTTTTTCTTCTAATTTTTAATAAGATAGAATGTGATGTGATCTTTGCTATGTGATGATTTTTATTGAGTATATGTGATTAGTTTTTTTTATTTTATTGAGTATATGTGATTTTTTAGTATTTTGCACTCATTAACATACTTGACACAAAAATTAAAAAACTTAAATAGATAATTATGGTGTGACCCCACATAAATTTAGACACATTGCGCAAAATTGGATTCTAATTTCAAATTCTAATTGAACTTTCTCTGAGTTTTCCTATTAATATATATATATATATATAAATTACAAAAACTTGAATTTAAATAATTGATTGATGACATGGCTATTGATTTTTGATCATCTTTAAATTTTGTACGTATAGAGAATATACAAAGATAATGTAATCTAGTGGTAAATTTATCAAAATTCATATATAATTAAAAATAACTAATATATATTGTAGGGTGAGGGGCCCAAAATATATGTTAAGCTTTAGGCCTTATCCAAGGAGGCTCAGTGGTCTGAGGATAGATCAATAGTAAGGAAGATGTAAGATTTTGAACTTCACAAGCAACTTATGACTATGAAGGCTAGGGGAGGTAGGCCGAGGAGGAGTGTATCTCTTCAGCTAAACGAAGCAGAGATCAGAAAGTGTGTTTTATCATCCAAAGTGACGTTATAGGAAGTTTTATTGATAAGGATATGCATTGTGAATGTACAAGACAAGTGGAAGTTGAGAAATATCTAAGGGAAAGCTACTACTACTACTGCATTAAATGTTTTGCAACTAATTCTCTGGTCGCATTAATGAGGAAGTGATATCTGAACAATAGTTTCAGCCTTACAGCTACTCCCCAAAGGCTCTAGGAGAGTGCTAATGTGAAAAGGATCAGGATCAAAAATCTAATTTACACGTGGTGGGCAAAGATAAAAGAAAAAAAGAGAGTACAAAATAGAGGGGAGGCTCTAGGAGAAAGGGATTGAGAAATTAAGAGAAAAACACTGTAGCAATCAAGAGCTGAACTTGTAATCAAACTTGAGAAGGAATATATAAGAACTGATCTCCTTGGATTGTGACGAGGACGATTTTCTTTAGATTAAATCAGTCTATCTTTATTATTATTATTTTTTTTTTGTCACCTGGATTCACTTTACTTGTTGTCTAACTCATTAAAACCCAAGTTTCCAACCCACTCTCTACAAATTCATTGTATTGAGCTTTTTGGGCCTAAATTCATCCATCCTTTGGACTTGGGAGCCAAATTGCGTCCTTACACATACACACACACACACACATATATAACCTTTTTGAGTTTGGTATAAGCTAAGTGGAAATATCTTCTTATATGACCAGTATGGTGGGAATGGTATTTGTATGTGTGTGTGTATATGAAAAATCAAAATTAAAAACAAAAAGATGGTTTTTAAATTTATTTTAATGAAAAATAATGATAATAAAAAAAAAAAAGTGTAAAGTTCTCTTAAATGCTTTATAAAATACTGCATTCTTTGTCAAAAACATTGTGGCTCAACTAGCACCTAATGCTTCCGACAAAAATATTAATATTTCAAATCTCCCATCCCCCATTACATAGTGTTTTAACTTCCATCCCATTACATTTTAGAATTATGGATAATTTAATTTTTGGGTAATTACATTAAACTCAAATATGGTTATACGCGAACTCACATTGTCTACTCGTAGTTTGAAAAATATCACTTTACTCACTTAAGGTTTGCTTCGTTTGTTTTCCATAACAAATATTTGTTATAAATTAAAATAAATATATATATTTTTGCTCCTATTTTGTATCTTTCTCCTCCCAAAACAAGAAAAAACATAAAAAAGAATGAGAAAACAAACTTTACAAAGGATTTTTTAAATTTAAGAACACGTAATCAATATTTCATTTCCATGTCTCTCTTCAAATCAATTAAAGAGAGTTAAAAGAAGAGACTAGCTTGTACCACGTCCAATGCACGATATTTTATTTTAGTCAATTTTATCTTTTATGATGTTTTATTTTCATAATAATTATCTTTTTTTGTATTTAGTTTAAAGTTAACGTTATCTAGCCTAATAAGACAAAATTATATACTTGTATACAGTATATATAATAAAAACGATCTCTCAAAAAAAAAAAGAAGAGGTTTTTTATTTTTTTATTTTTAAGAAGAGGGTCCTTTTTTTTTTGAGAAACATAAGAAGAGGGTCCTAGAAGTTGTGGTTGCATAAGTAGCTATCTTATCTTAGTGAAAAGTGCATACACTCTTTAATTATTAATAATTTATTACCAACTTGACGCAATGGTCACTTCACAAGTATAAAGTTCTTGTAGGATGTGGGAGAAGGGGGCAGGGCTACAAGGCTTAGGATTCAAGTCTCTATGAGAGAGTTTCACATACATATACACTTAAATCAGGTTAAAGTAGAATTTTTATCTAATATAAAAAAAGAATCTATTACCAACTATTTACTCTATGTAAAACTCCATTACTTAAGTTTCAAGCAATTAAGTGCCAAGAGCCTTTTAACTTAGTTGACATCTCCTAGTATTTCCAACAGAAACATCTAGGATTCAAATATTTCTTCCCCCATTGTATAATTGAATTATAAAAATTTTAAATTTTTTTTAAAGAAATTTTAAATTCTATTGCCAAAAGTTTCATTGATTATATATTGTAATTTTATGTTTTAATAGAGTAATATTTATGACTACAAATTTTGCTTGCATTGAGTAGCTTTAATATATGTTAGTATTACACATTGTATTTCTTTCATGTCTTATTAAAATAGTTAATTTGCTTTAGGTAAAACTATATGATGTTTCAAATGACTTGCTAATTATTAATATAACTTTAATTTTTTTTATATATAATGTTTTTAATTTTTTTTTAGAATACTAAGTATTTTTAACACACATACACAAGGAGAGGGAGAAGATCTTAAAGAAACTGAAAGTGGTATATATCCAAAAGGGTCTAACTCTTGGATAATCCAAAAAACCAACGTTGTTCTCAACTAAATCCAAAACCCCACCACCCACCAAACCCATGAATCCAAAATGTCGAAACAACCACGATCTCAACCAAATCTCAACCGGATTTTAACAACCCAAAAACTCCATGCCGCACACAGAAGAGAGAGAGAGAGAGAGAGAGAGAGAGACAACAATGAATAGAGAAGGGGAGAGAATGCTGGGCTGGGTAGAGAGTGGGCTAAGCAGAGAAAGGGCAAAGCAATCACAGGAGAGAGAGAGAGAGAGATAGATAAAGAAATACTGAGATAGGGTAGAAGCAATACACGTGTGGGAGTGAGATAGTGAGCATGTGGGAATAGAAAAAAGTTTTTTGCTAATAACATTCAATTACAGTAAGCTGCTAGAGATAGCAACTCACTGTAGCCATCACTCAAAATGTTTTAGCTTTAACTTCTTTGTTGTGGTGTGTTTTTAGTGTTTTAGTTGCTAAAATGACTATTTAGTTATTTTAGCAACCTTGTTGTGAATGCTCTTACTGTTAAAACTTGAAACCTATGTTTTTAGTTTTTACCATTGCATTAAAATAAGTTCACGTATAGGGTTTTGGTTTTTTGTTTTTTATATATATATATATACATATATATATATATATATTTTTGGGACATAAGTTCGCCTATAGCTAACACAGAAATAGAATACAAAAATATTAAGGTTATGTTTGGTAACAGTTTTTGTTTCCCATTTTCAAAAACTTGTTTTGGGGAATATAAAGAAAAAACAATTTTATTGTATTTTTGAAATCAAAAACACGTTTGGTTAGTTGAAATTAAAAAGATAGTTTTTTTTTAAGAAAAATATAGAAAATACTAAAATATGTTGTTATTAGGATTTGAACTTTAATGCTAACTCATTAAATGAGATAGATTTATTAAATTAAATACGTGTTTTTATTGATTTTTGAAAATTAGAAACTGAAAACAATTTTTTGTATATTTTTAATTTCCTTCACAAATTGAGTTTTAAGAATTGTTTTTGTTTTCTGACCATTTTTTATTGTCAAACAAGTTTTTTAATCTAAAAAATAGAAAATTGTTTTTGAAAACAGAAAATAAGAAAAAAAAAACAGTTACCAAACATACCCTTATTTTTTTGGTTTTCGCTTTCCAGTACAAAACATTTAAAATGCGATGATATGGCATTGATATTATAAAGTGTCAGGAATAGCAAAAAATTGAAAAAAAATATACAGTAACATAAAAATTAATCCACCTAGTTATTATTTATTTATTTGGTAATTTCAAGTCAAATTCTCATAATGTGAAATTTTTGTACTTACTGTGTTACTGGCACATTTTAGGTAATTTGACTGTAATAATTAACTCTTTCAAGTACACTTCCTGGCACCTTCATTGGTCTGAAAGTGTAAAAAAAATCATTGAAATTACGAATATCTCCTCAAATAACGCCAGATTTGTCTCTTTAAAGTTTGAATAAAATATTTAAACCAGGTCCAAAGTCCAAACCTGATTACATCAACTAAATTATTAACTAATTTAATTTTGCTTTCAACATAAAGAATTATGATCAACTTCCTAGTGTTCCACCACTAACATTTGAGAAATGCCACCTATAGGGGAAAATTTGTTGGTAATTTCACATTGAATATTGGCTTGGTACATTTAAAAAAACAATAATAATGGCTTAGTAGGAGCAAAATTTTAGGTGATTTCGCTATTTTGGTATGAGCAAAGTTTGGGTAACTTCACTATAAGAATTAACTCTTAAGAGCGTTAGCATCTAGTTCGCTAAATCTCTAAAAGTGTTATTTTCAAACTCTCAACCACAAAAAACATGCAA